>CM062814.1:401951823-402551823 GCA_031772625.1 Pinus tabuliformis | reverse complement strand
GCTCTAGATCTGAACCAAATCTATGCGATAGTTCAAAAAAAAACCACATCAATAGATTCCTCAAATGCTTCACGAAATCATACCACTTGTAGCTAACTCTGATCCTTCTAATGAACATCCTTCAACAATGGAAAACTGTGGATTTTTTTTTCTTAAATAAATACACAACCCAAAATTAGTCCAAAGTCACAATTTACAATGCTTGAATTCATAACTTTACATCAAATTGAAAATATTTGACCACGTTTTTATGAGAATAGAATACAAATGAAAAGCAATGACCCATATCCCACACTATTAATTCTAGTGATACAACTATGAAGAGGAAATATGGATGTTGCTAGTGTGGTAAGCCTAGACACTTTGGTAAATATTGCAATAAAAAGAATCTTTATGAGTCCAAGCATAGAAATCATTATTGTAATTTTGTTGTTAAAGAAGCCTTAGTTAGTGATAATCTCAAAAATCTCAAGCTATTCATTTAATATGTCACTTTATCAATAGAAAATGATGGTGTTAATGCATGGTTTACTGACTCTGGTGCTTCAATTCATATGACATACAAAAACAAATTGTTTGATACCTATCATGAAAATAATAATGGTACTCACATCTATATAAGAGATGACCGATCTCATAAAATAAAAGGTTATGGTGATGTATGTGTAACTTTACCAAATGGCCATGTGACACAAATTAAAAATGTGATGTATTTTCTTTGAATCAAGAAGAATCTAATCTTTGTTTCCACCATTGTAGATCAAAATCTCAAAGTTGAATTATTTAAATCACATTGTATTGTGAAGGATACACAAGATAACTACAACTTCATAGCAAGAGTAGTACAAGTTGGAGGAATGCAAAAAATTGATGTCAATAGGAAATATCATCAAGCAATGATATCTACTACCATGATAGAAAAGGAGCTATGTAATCAAAGGTATGGTAATCTTAATCACAATGATCTTGTGTTACTTCAGAAGAAGTGTATGGTGGAAGGTCTTCCAAACATTAAGATGAATATGATGAATGTGAAGGGTGTGCATTAGGAAAACAACATAGGGAAGAGTTTCATGTAAGAACATAAAAGAGAAAGGGGGAATTCACGAACTAATTCATATTGATATATTTGGTCCCATGCAAACTAAGTCATTGGGTGGAACTTACTATTTCGTTATTTTCATTGATGATAAAAGTAAATATACATGGGTCTACTTTATTAGAAGAAAAAGTGATGTTTTTGAATACTTTACGGAATTCAAAATATTGTTGAGAAGCAAACATGAAAATACATCAAGATCCTTAGGTTAGATAAAGGGGAAGAATACACATTTAAAGGGGATTCATCAACTATTGCAATAACCATGGAATTCAACAATAGTTTACAGTGCCACAAACTCCTCAATAGAATGGTGTAGTATAAAGGAAAAATGAAACATTGGTTGAATGTGCTCGAAGCAGGATAAAAGGTAAAACCAATGACTAATGGTTTTTAGGTTGAAGCAATTAGCACTGTTATATATTTTAAAAATAGAATTCCTAAAAAAATTATAGAGCATAAAAAACCTTATGAGACATTTTATGGGTATAAAGTAGTATTGATTCATTTGAGAATATTTAGAAGTACACCATTTTCTCATGTTCCTAAAGAAGATAGGAAAAAGCTTGATTCCAAGGCAATCAAGTTCATTTGTATTGGTTATTTTTATGATTATACAACTTATAAACTGTATGATCTAATGAATCACAATTTTTTGCAAGAAAAGATGTCATATTTCATAAATGTACAAACATGATCCCAAAAGAGGCAGAGTAAAGTGTTTGGAAACTACCTAAATAAAAAAAGTAGTAGAAGGTGAAGAAAAACAAGTTGATGAATAATAGGGTAGCATTGAAGCTACTAGAACACCAATAATAAGTGGAACAACTCTAAAAAGCAATGAGACTATATGAAGAGCAATAAGGAAAATTCAAACAACAATTAGGTATACAGATTATGCATTGATGACTCAAGCTATGAATATAGTTGAGCCTTCAAATTATGAGCAAGCCAAAGATCATAAACAATCGATGGATGCCATGGAAAAATAATATGATTATGTTCTTAAAAATGATACGTGGGAATTGACAAAATTACCTAAGGATAAAGTTCCCATAGGCTCAAAATGGTTATTCAAAACTAAATTTAATGTTGATGGACATATTGATAAATATAAAGCTATATTGGTAGCAAAAGGATATTCATAGAAATAAGGGATAGATTATGAAGAAACTTTTGCACTCGTAATTAAAATGAACACAACTAGAATGAATATGACTAAATTGGCTAATAATCATAATTGAAAGCTAAATTAGTTATATGTCAAGTTAGTATTTATGAATGGATAATTAAAAGAAGAAGTCTATTTTGTTCAACCAAAAGGTTTTGTAAAAAAGGGAGAATAACATCCTGTTTGTAGCGACAATATTTCTTACTTGGGATTTTAGAGTCAAAGTTATTTCAGTCCTGCTAACAACAACAAAATTTTTGGAGACGACTCTCCACCCAACTTTAGGATCAGCTACACATAATCTTTCTACAACTAGCCACCCCTGATCCCTCAATTAACGTACTACTGCCAGGGAATCCTTTGTCTCACAACACTTTATCCCAAGAGAACAAATGAAGGAATGGATGCATCTCATCCTCCTCATAATCTGTTAAATAGACCAAACGGTTCTGTTGATGGTGCTGGACCTGCCAACATTCAGGGGATCACACCTGTATGAAGTCCCAGCTATACCTCACACCGTTTGGTGTGGGAGTCCCATCTGGTATGATGGCTCGGTTGCCATTGTCTTAAAGATTTGCCTCAAATCTTGCTTGTTAGCACAAGAGAATGGTTTTCTTTGTCTTCGAGAAGTGAGGTTCATGTCCCTAGTGAGTGTAAGTGTCACTTATGTCAATGGTTCTTTCACTGTCGAGGGAAAAGGTGAGAGTGAATTCCAGGCCGATTGGGAGCAGTACCAACATTGCTAGGAACACACAACACAACAAGACATATAAAGCTTCTGGCGGAGCAGTCCACACGGATGTGACAGTAACAACATACAAGGTAAGATAACACGTACAACACTCACGGATCAGTCCGAACGAGTGCAATGGTTGTTACAATAAGTTTCATGTGAAAGGTTTGTCTGATGTCCGCGAGAGCAATTTACACGAGCAAGACAACATTAACAACATATACAACACATTTCCATTAATAGATTATGCATTACAACAAATGAAGCAGTTCAGATGTAGAACACAGGTTAAAGCAACATACATTACAAGTGTTAAAGATCAGTCTTACAACAAATACAATACATGTGTGAAAACATGCTGGCCTGTTAACAGGTTTCTAAATTAAGCGAAAGTTCCAAGACACATTGTTACACCATACATCACTAACCTCGAGTGTGGGGCGTTGGAGCCACTACTTACTCCTCAAAGAAAATATTACAGACTCTCCTAGCTATATGGGAGGAGTTGAGGTGAAAAGTCCTTTGCATGTACAAATGAGGGGGTATTTATAGCCAAGGGTGAAACTGACCCTTGTGGCCATTCAACTACTCTCATGACCGTTTGACTTCCATGACTCTTCAACTTACATGACTCTTAGTTCAAAAAGTGGGTCTCTTGGACTTCCACGTTACATCACATTGATTGCAACAAGCCCATAGTGGAGATGTGGGAGACATGACTCGACATGACTTGACATGACAATGCTGATACATTCGTGCTACTGCTAGAGTGCATGTGGAGCTATAGTGTTGCTGGGTGATGGATGTTTTCATGGTGTATCATAGCTTCACCTCCGCATGGTGAAGTGCCCGGAGTTTTCGATGGTCCTTGGTTCTCTTGATGAAGCTTTGGCATGTTGTTCCTCGCTTGCATGTTGGAAGGCTTAACAATCTCATCTGTTCGCGAATGTGCATGTTCGTCGCATTGTCTATTT
This sequence comes from Pinus tabuliformis, assembly GCA_031772625.1. NCBI lineage: Eukaryota > Viridiplantae > Streptophyta > Pinopsida > Pinales > Pinaceae > Pinus > Pinus tabuliformis. Next base: position 402,547,843 of record CM062814.1, on the reverse strand, counting down.
TGCATGCATCATTCGTTTGTTTGTTGGTGAACCTGTCCTTTTGCATGTGCTCCCTACGTTCATCCCATTCGTCATCTTGCCATGTTTGTTGGTGTACTTGTACCTACAGTCACTCATGACGAGATGACATCAAATCCAAAACCTCCTAGTCTACCATGACACATGATCATTTTGGATGTAGGTGAATGGGAGAGGCAGCAAGGTTGTGATGCGAGATGATGGCTCCAAGCACTGCTGATGAAAACTGTGCAAGAGTCACTGAGTGATGGAGATAGGCAATCTAAGTCGACAGGGACTGTCTGCGAGCTCTGTCTCGGCTCAGATGAAAAATTGTGCAAATTTTGGGAGGAACAATCTGGGCTGTTGGAAGGTAAGGTAGGTATGATATGTGCATTTTTTAGAATGAACAGGTAGTGGGACTGGACAACTAGATTTGCACAATTTTCCAGAGGAATGGGCCGGGCTGCATGAAGGGTCAGTAGGCAAGGATTGTGCAGTTTTCCTGGGGAACTGCCCGGGATACTGGTAGCCAAAACTGCACAATTCCTAGAGGGAACTGCCAGTTGGCTGCTGGGGTGACTGGCAGCCAAAATTGTGCAATTCCCAGAGGGAACTTCCAGTTGGTTGTTGGGGTGACTGGCATCCAAAATTGCGCAATTCCCAAAGGGAACTGCCAGCTGGCTATTGGGGTGACTGGCAGCCAAAACTACGCAATTCCCAGAGGGAACTGTCAGTTGGCTGTTGGAGTCACTCATAATAGAAACTAGGCAATTCTTAGAGGGAATTGGCAGTTTGTTGCTGGGGATGCTGGCAAGGAAAATTGCACTGAGGTTAACCTACTGATCATCTATATGCAATTTCTAGGTTGAGATGACTGATGGGTAGTAGAAGGCCTCATCATGAACACTGCGCAATTTCTGAGATGAACAGATGGTAGACTGTCGGGATGACTGACTGGGAAAACTGCCAATTTTCTGACGGAGACAGGGACGGGCACTTTGTGTCTGTCCGGCTTGTCCGCGCAATTTCCTTAGTCAATTGAGTGGGTGAGGTCAGAGGCTTTTGTGTAATTTTTGAAGGGAGTCAGTCCCGGGCTGACTACCGAGTCCGACTGTCCGGGTGGCCAACATGAGAGTTAATTGAATTGCTTGCGAGAAACGTAGCTTGAAAAGGCTAGCTTGGTGCTTCTACACTGTTCTGGTTGACGGTCAATGGCAAGGTGATGGTCCAACTGTCAGATGGGAGTCTGGTCGTCAGACTTCAACAAAAATGGCTTAGTGTGTGAACAATCAAAAGATGCATGGGTGATCATATGAACACACAGTCGCATGACTTGATGATGAAATGACAAAACCATCCAAACACACATGTTCAACATGAATGAATAACAATGTAAGTGACAAGCACGACACTGAATGTGACTCCGTGTGTGAGTGCAATAGATGCTTTCATAGCGAACACAACAAACACATACGAAGCGAAGACCTTGAGCATAACCAGAACATGGTCGCAAGCATGACTTAGACATCAGCATGCAGAGACTTGAATACAATGAACAAGCAAGGCGGATATAAAGACTCACACGAGCTCACGCAGTGAACCCAAGTGTGTGCAGTCATCAAGTGAAAATCTTCAAGGGAGGCTCCAAAATTGGTGTAGGCCAAAATTATAGAGGGTGGTTGTTACCACTACAACACTTGGCGACACACTAGTAGAACTCCAGCTTCTCTGTTTCGGTTCATTTCTAGCACATGACCTTGGTCTTTTAGGGAGTATTGAATCGTTTTGCAGGTTACTTCAGTTTCCCACTTACCCCGTGGACATACATGGTTCACCCTTTCAGTGAAACACAATCAAAAGTTCAGCTTAGATCTCAGTGTTTCAAATCTGGAAGGGTAGTTTAGCTCGCAAGTTGAAGATTTTTAGAGTATAAGTTTTCATCTTTGGTGTTGCTCCGTTGCCAGTAGGCCTGGACAATACCCTGATGGAGTCACGCAGGAACACATACATTGCTCCACTGCCAGCAAACTTGGTTAGTACCCTGGTGGAGTTGCATGCTTCACCTCTCTGTGCAGGTAGTCTTTCTCTTCTTTTGCCTTTGTATTTTTCAAGAGGACTGTGCATAGGCACTTATTTATTTTTGGGGCAGAAGAGGGATCCCAAATTATTGAGAGCATAAGAGGTTGTTCCTTCAGAGAAGAATGTAAGACCTATGACATAGGTTTTCTCGTTAATATTTTCCCCTTCTCCGTTTCTACTAGTTGGATGAGCTTGAACACACAGACTAGAAGGTAAGTACAAGCATGGGGCTTCCTAGTGTGGACATAGGTTCATGCTTGGACCAAAAATTCCCTTGCAGATGGTTTGTATTTTATATCAAGACTTCATCGGCTGAAGGTTACAACCAAACAAAGAGAAGGTGGACGCAAGATTGGTCAAGTGCTGCAGTTTCATGTGTTTTATCAAATTTCAGCCACATACTCTATTCAAAAGCCAATACATAGTAGTTGGCAGCACTTATTTTCAGAAACAAAAATAGTAATATATCAAACAAACAAAATGAACGTGAAAAAAAATAGTAAGTGAAATCAAACAAATAAAAAGCAAAGATAATAAGAAAAGAAAACATAACAAAAACAAGTAGCAAGCAAACTATGTACATGGCACGGGTGTGGCCCAGCCTACTGAAAATAATGCTTGAGATCTTGGCCGTTGACAAGAAGGTTGTCAATCCTTCTGTCAAGTGATCGCAAAAGATACATGTGTGGTCCAAGCTTCTCATGGACTGTGTATAGGACAATCCACAGGGACTGGAACTTCATATGTTTTCCTTTATCTTCACGGGGCTTATCCCATTTCAAAACTAAGTCACCCACATCGAAGCTATATTTCCCTTTACAATTCTTATCAAACCACCTCTTGATATGGTTCTGGTGGAGTGTCAATTGTACTTTTTCTTTCATCCTTTCTTCCTGAAGCTTATGGAGAGCATCCATCCTACGCCGAACTAGCTGGCAAGGCTTTCCTTGGGATTCCTGGGAAAGTTGAAGTCTAGGCAAGTAGATATTTGGTGGGAGGATGGCTTCTTTACCGTAAACCAGGAAGTATGGTGAGGTATTCAGAGAGGGTTTAGGTGTTACACAATTAACCCATAGTGCATTTTTCAAGGTAGTATGCCAGTTACACTGCTACGAGAAAATGGTCTTCTTGATTACACGGATTAGGTTTTTATTCGTAGACTTTGCTAGACCATTTCCTTGTGGATAGTAATTCGATGAATGCTTTAGCACAATAGCATTTTGTAATGCAAAGTCATAAAGTTTTAAAGATGAAAAATAATTTTCTTTATAAAAAACAAGTGATATTGGAACGCCAAAGCGTGAGCTGATATTCTGCTAGAGGAAGTTGATGACCTCCTAGCCGCTCACTTGTTTGAGCATAACTGCTTCTGTCCACTGCGTAAAGTAGTTAGTTGTTATTAGGATATAGTGGTGTTGTTTTGACAAATGAGGGAAAATTTCCCCAACAATGTCCAGGCCCCACTGTTGGAATGGTTCAGTGACTACAACAGGGTGCAGTGGGGCTGCTGATCTTTGTGTTTTGCCGGTGCATCGCTGACAGACCAAGCACTCGTGGGCATAGGCATGCACATCCTTGAATAACGTGGGCCAGTAAAAACTAGCTCGCATAACCTTGTGTACAATGGTATTTCCAGTAAAGTGACCCTCGACGGGTCCTTCATGCAAATCTTGAAGTACCTTCTTTGATTCATGTGCTTCCAAGCACCTGAGAAAGACTGCATTACTGTGATTTTTGTAAATCACTCCGTGCACCGATTGATATGCTAAGGCTTTTAGGTGCAATGCCCTCTTCTGTCTGATAGAAAAGTGAGAGGGTATGGTTTCGTGCTCAAGGTATTGGCATACATCTGTGTACCAAGAGGTTCCATTATCTGTGGGTATTGTGTGCCTTATGTTATACATCTCAATCTCCTGATCCCAACCGATGAGCTCTTCTTTGTTCTACGGAGCATGTACTACTTCAGCTACAAGTCTGCAGAGCCCATGTCCTTTGATCATGTGCACTGGTTTCATTTCAAGATCATATTCTTGCAAGCCTATAATACAGTTCACACATCGTTCTCCCAGCTCTTGTTGTACTAGAAATGTGCAGACTGCTAGGTGGGGAACGAAGACTATGCAGTGGTTCTTCAACAAGTAGGGCCTGAAGTGTTTCACCACCTTGTAAAGTACATAAGCTTTCTTGTCAATGGCGGTATAGTTGATCTCTGGTCCCTGCATGCTTGCACTCATTAAAGAGATGGGACGCTCATCATTAGCTTCATCTTTTTGAGTGAGTACTACAGCTAGTGAGTTATCGAAAGAGAAGGTGTATAACAAGAAATATTTCTTTAAATCTAGGCTGCAAAGTGCAGGTGCTTCTGAAATGGCTTGCTTAATTTAGGCGAATGCATGCTTTTCTTTCTTACCCCAACTGTACACTACATATTTCTTGATCATGTCATGCATGGGCTTGACTATCTGCACATAATCCGAGATGAACTTCCGGAGGAAGTTTATCTTGCCCAAGAAGGACTGCATGGCTTTCTTGTGGATGGGGTGAGGAATCCATGTGATAGCCTTGACCTGGTCTGGATCCACCTTGATAATGCTCTTTTCAACGATGTGTCCGAGGAGGTTTCCTTCTGACATGACAAATATGCTCTTCTTCAGATTCAAGGGAATCCCATATCTTTGGCATCGCTTGAAAATTTTCTTAAGATGGCGTACGTGGTTTTCTCATCTTATTGAGAATACAGTCACATCATCGAGGTATACCACCATGCTCTGCCCAATAAGTCCACGAAAGGTGATGTCCATAGCATGCTGAAATGCCACGCCTGCGCTTACAGCCTACTTGTTACGAAAAGTAGTTTTGAGTCTGTCAGGTTCTACTACCAGAACCTAATTGCATCCTGAAAAACCATCTATAAGTTTTAACCCCGTACAAAAATTACCTGCATATGAATTCTAAAACACAGAAAATAAACAATGCGAGAGCATAACACATAAAACACACACACACACACACAGATTTTCCCTTGGATCCCAAAACCGGGACTACCAGCTTGATTTTTCATTATGTTCCTTTAAATGTTACAATACATATTTATACATGCCGAAGCATCCAATACGATGGACCGAAAACCATCGCGTCCAAAACCATGTGCGAAAATCATGCACAAAACCATAGGTAGGTCTGCCCAACCTAATATAGGGTTGAAATTTTTTTTCTCGGGATGTTGCCCTGGACCTCGTAGAGGGGGGCTACCCACCCCCCTCAAACCCCCCTGTGACAACCCTGCTACACAATCGACACAATGAAGGGGGGCTCCGCCCCCCCTCTAACCCCCCTGTTCACTATGTGAGCTAGTCGTGGAAAGAATAGCACAACCCAACATTCTCCCACTTGTTGTTTTCTTTCCACAGGGGGCCACAAGAGAGCTTAGTCATTTATCTAGCCCTGCAATGCCCATTGTTTCTCTACACCAAGAGAACTTCTCAGAGCTCATAGATTTTGTCAATGCATCTGCATTATTCTTCAAAGTTTCCACCTTTACCAGCAACACCTTTTTATCTTCTATCATATCCCTCACAAAGTGATACTGAACATCAATGTGCTTTTCCTTTGAATGGTAAGTAGGGTTCTTTGCCAAGAAAATTGCACTTTGGTTGTCACAGTCTATCCTTATAGCTCCCTGTACTAACCCCATACTTGAACACATACCCACTTGTATATCTTCTCTGATCCAGATCTCCAGCCCAGTCCGCATCAACAAAGCCACGGATATCCAAAACTCTATCGAATCCTGGTCTTCCTTGGTACCACAAACCATAATCACTAGTGCCACGCAAATACTTGAAAACCCGCTTCACTATTGTCCAATGCTCCTTACCTGGTTTTGACATAAACCTGCTCAATACTCCCACTACATGTGAAATGTCTGGTCTGTTAGTGCCTAGATTTACCTTAGGCCGAGGAAGCTAGGATCCAAGGCCAACATCAAACCATGCTTAACCTGGTAGCTAGCCCTACCAGGTCGGGAGAGGGCTCTCTCTGGGTCAATCTCTGCAAATTATAATCGATGAGGGCTTGAGATGACTGATATAAATTCTGATCTTAGGCTAGGTATATGTGTGAAAAAGTTTGATTGAATAAAATGATGTTTTTGTTGGCTCAGATGGAAAGGTAGATTTTGTTGCAGGGATTGAGGCTCTGTCTTGCAGAGATCTCAATGGGGCAAGGTAGGAAAATGTTTTTGGCACTTCAAATTGAATGAGATGGAGGGATTATACATGTGAGGAGTTGAAGAGGACAAGAAAACTCATGGATCCTCTCCAAACAGCTGAAAACATCAAAGACTAAAGCAAACCTCAAGTAGAGCACTGCAATTTCAATGGATTCTACTTACACTCTTGTTTTATTTAGCTGAGAAGAAATAAGAGAGATAATGACATACAATCACATAAATAAATTCACAAATACAAAGGAAAGCACTGTACCAAGACAAATTGCCACATGGATCCCAAAGATTGCTGCAAATCCTAGTCTCAATTCCTTAGCCAAAATGCTGATATGAGTGTACAATGAAGCTCAAGGCTTTCTCAAAAGTCCAACCATGCTAATGACTGAAAAATAGCATAATATAGACAAATCATAGCTCATCCTAGCCTCTAGGGGTCGAGCTCACATGTTTAGGAGTTGTTTCAACTAATTCTAAACTGAGAACTAGAAATCAGGCAACAAAAAAGCATGCCTCTAGAAACAAGGGAACTGATTCATTCAGTTTCAAACAAATTTTTAACAGATGAATCTAGCTCCATAAGTGAAAAGTTTACATATTTACATCATGATCCATCCATGTACCTTTAATTACATCACAAATTTGAAACTAAGCATGTAAAAAAGTCAAACTAGCAAAAGCTGGGCGAAAAGCAAAGCATTCCTGGTCAAACTGGGCCAAATTTCCTCTATGCGCTGCGCCTGATTCTCTATGTGTAGTGCCTGTTTGGACCCACGTTTGAAGGCCTTCCCTGTGTCCAAATTTTCTCCAAGTGTTTTTTTTGGAAAGGATTTCCTCTCTACTTTCCAACTCAAATGTAATTTTCCAATTTGGCCTCCATTTGCCCCTCCAAAATTCAGTTCTCCCAAAACTGCTTCCTGTGTGTCAAAATAAGGGTAGTGAGGTCATTTTTTGAGTGTTTCTGACCTTTTTGAGGGTTCAAAACCTGTCCAAATTTCTTGGCCATTGGTAGGAAAACATATTTTTCCATGCCAAATCCAAAAATGCTGAGTTTTTGTGATTTAGAGGCTCCTAGCAAAAGCGAGCGCCACGTGGCGCGGCGCATAGGGCAGAAAATCTTGTTTTTTGTGCCAAAAATTTCAAAAATGCAAAAAATGCCCCAAATTTTTTGAAATTTGGGCTGACTCTTCTTCATCAAGCATTGTGCTGAGCCAAGGAAGCCTCAGCCAATATCTGAAGTCCTTCATTCTCCTTTTGCCTCCTTGATGCTCTCTTGAATTTTGCCTTCAAGCTCCTGATTCTAGCTTGACATGCCATGTTCCTTGACAAATAATGATATGCCATGTTTCTCAGCATATTATTCTCATTGATTGCCTTTTCTAACTTTCTTTCCAAGTGGATATTGGCTCTTTCAAGCCACGACTCCCGATCGGCATTAACCTCTTGCTCAAGTGAAGTGAGCTCCACCCTCCTCCTTTGGACAGCTTGGCGATTCTCCCGAATGTTTTGCAACTCCATAATCACTTGCTGATCTTCAAGCTTCTTATTCCTTTCCTCCAGGTATTGTATGGTCCATTTAGCCCTATCCAAGTTGATGGACAAGGCATCGATGTTTGCCTACTTCTCTTGAATGACTTCTTTTAGATTTGTGCTTTGTGGGCCCATATTAGTATCATCATCCTCAATGAGAATGAAATCAGTCTCACGCTCACCTAATGGTCCTTCATCCTGTAGTGGCCTCTTGCCTTTTTCTTGAACCTGTTGTGCTGATGACGGAAACGAGACCCCTTTCACCCCAGGTGAAGATAGTACTCACTTAGCTGCTGCAAACAACCGTTTAGTGCCCTTCTGATAGGTGATAAACACTGGCATGCTAGCGGTTTGTGTCTCATGACTCTCATGCTGATTAGAAGGTCCACCTATCCCATGCAAAGCCCGTGAAGGTCCCTAGGGAGCTCTGAAAAACTCACGAGAAATGAAGTCCTTCCAAGTGATGCCCTGCAAGCCAAGCTGATGGATGACCACAATTTTAATGAGAGCGAAATGATATATACTGTTGAACTGCTGCTAAGGAGTCTTGTGTTGTACTAGGGTGGTCATCTTCTCAATGTTTCGGCACATGAAGTACGGGAAGTTCATCATCCTCACCCTGGTAAAATGCATCAGCAGCCTGATATGATAAGCATATAAACGTGAAAACCGGCCCTCACAGCTGAAATACTTCATGATCAATTTCATCAAAGGAGCATAAGAATCTTTGAGGTACCGGAAAGGAAACACTCTGCTTAGTTGTCTCAAATAGCCGGGTTTGATGTATGGTTCATAATGCTGCCGATCAATTTGCTGCCTTTTGTTCCATTGCTTTCCAATGTTAGGAATACCGGTTGCTAGTGAAATAGATTCCGGTGTTAATGTGAATGTGACACCAGCTAAAGTGGCATGACCATCATGTAAATGCAACACAAACAAATGAGCCAACTCATGATGAAACTGAATGCTAGCAACCTTCTCACAAAATTCATAGTAGGACTAGTGCTGAAAACAAGTAATGGCAAGAGGGCAGGCTTGTAACTCAGCAAGAGTGGTTGGTTCTTCTCAAATATGCTTGCCACCTCTATGAGGCCTTCTGGGTGCATGTACCTCTATAGCTGAGTCACTATGTGTCTCCTCTTCATAATCATATGAGGGGTCAGATGCCATTTCTGCTAGTGGATGAACTGTCTTGATGAGAAATAGGTGATTTATGATGTGTTTTGACTTTTTCCACCAAGGGAAAAAGTGATATGAGGGACTGTGGAGGGAGGAAACAATGAGGGATTTAGGGACAGATGGGATAGGGTTTAGTTAAGGGAACAGGGAATTAGAGAGTAATTTGGGAGCTTTTGGTATGGGTCTAGGGTTTGGGAATTTGTATTTGGGTTTTGGGAAATGGGAATTGGGGATATGGGATTAGTGAATTTAGGGATATATGAGTTTAGGGAATAGGGAAATGAGGGAAAATGGGGCGAGGGAGTAGAAAGGTGGAATTGGTGGCTAAATAGTCAATACAAACCCTAGGCAGTAGTTTCCTTTAAAAGATTTCAAGAGATAGGGTTTGATTTCTTTTTTAAACCATCACCATAAGACAATCATTATAAATTGCATAAAAAAATGTTTCACTAGTAGTGATGAAGGGTCAACCTACTTGCAAAAAAGATGATCCACATGTTTTGGGAGATTTAGAGTGAGTTGGTGAAGATTTCTGGCTTGTCGGCTGTATGTGTTGCGCATCAAACCCAATGTGCCGCGCCAGTTATGTGCATCGTGCCAGTTGCCCAATGCACCACGCCTCTGTTTTTTGGCAAATTTTTCCCACTTTCTCTTACTCGCCCTTCACATGGCTTTGCTTTGCTTCCAAGAGTGCAAATGAGCTTTTCAAATTGAAAAAATGACTTATATATAAGAGGCTTTTAAATTTTTGGTTTGCAAAACCCACTTTTACAATGTTTTGAAAATGACTTTATTTTGAACTTTGTTTTGAACTTTTTCACTTTGTTAGAGCTTGTGATGAACTGAATGACTTATGTTTTGTTTGTTTTGCAGGGGGTTGGAGCTAGTGAGGCTAGGAAAAGTGACCAAGGTTGCAGGTGAAGCAATTTACATATGAAGGGATAAAATTACATGAATTTGTACAATAAAATCTAAAGATACCCTATTTTTCCTCAAAACTCTGTTTTGAGGAAGAACACATCTTGGAACACTTGATTATGAAATTTATTGATGTTGGAACCTCCTCATGTGCCTGCTGGTTATTATTGGATTTTTTAAGACCCTATTTGATGAAACCCTAATGAAACCCTAGACCTAAATGACGATGAAACCCTAGGAAAGACTTTTGCAACTTTTAAGACAAAAAAGGTGACTGTATACAATTTTTGATGAATAAACATGAGCCAGTAGGTAAATGACATGAGGGAAACTGTAGGAGAAGCCACTACCGTAAGATGATCCATGCGCCTAATGGAATGTAGCTGACTGGGCGAGACACCTAATATACAATGCAACAAGAGGATTTGATCTCTGACGAAGGGATGAAGATACTGACACTAACATTGGCTCCAATGGGGACGGTAGCTCCTTGGAGGTGCCAAGAACTACAAATCTCTGGGAAAGAAAGTAGTGCCTTAGTCCATTGGGTTGTGGAGTCAATAACTTTGACAAACCGAAACCAAACTCTTGACTCAATGACTCAATTTCAGGACTGACTTTGACTCAAAATTGACTCATTTTCAAGATTGAAATTGACTGAAAGACCTGACTCTATCAAACCAAACCAAAACTGAAATCAAACCTCAGCTTTATAGCCTTCACCTCGGGCCCCAAACTGAAGAATGAAAATAGTACACACTTGCAATGGAATTTAAACAAACCGGTATATACAATGATGAGTAGGACAGCAGAAAACATTTTACAAATAGTATTGTTTGAGGAGTCGACCGTTGACTGGCCCGCCAGGATAGTCTTCACCAATCAGCTCTTGCAAAAGGAAAGCATTCTAGCCCCGATGTGCAGCAATCTTGTACGGTCCTTTCCAAAGATTTTCAAATTTGTCGTGCTTACCTTTCTCTTCATTCCTTGCATCCCATTTCAGCACTATGTCTCCGATTTCAAACCTGTCCGCCTTTGCTTTTCGGTCATATATCCTCTTGATTCTTTCCTGCAGCTTGGAAGTGTTCTGAAATACCTCCTCTCTAGTTTGCTACAAATGAATCATTTGATTGATCCTCCACTGCAAACTATCATCTTCGCTGTTGGCTTCTTGCAAAAGCTTGACCACCGGGACTACCAGAGAGGTCGGGAAAACTATGTCCACACTGTACACAAGCTCAAAAGGGGACATGCCTATAGATTTCTTTTGACTTACCCTGTCTGCCCAAAGTGCATTGACCAACTTTTTGTGCCAACTTTTCTTGTTAGTTTCCAGCAGCTTTTTGATAATGTTGACAAGAGATTTATTTGAGGATTCCGCCAATCCATTACCTTGAGGGTAATAGGGAGTCGAGTGCCCCAAAGTGATTTGATATTTATGATAAAAGTCAATCATTCTTTTCGATTTAAAGGTTGTTGCATTGTGAGTGATCAACTTATTTGGATAACCAAAACGAGACAAAATATTGTTTTCAAGAAATGAGATAATTACCAAATCAGTAGCTTACCTTGTAGGAATTGCCTCAATCCATTTGGTGAAATAATCTATCGCTATGAGGATCCACTTATGCTACGCTGAAGAAGAAGGATGGATCTCACCAATAAAATCCAAACCCCACTGAAATGGAGCACTTACTTCAATGGGCTTGAGTGGTAAAGGCTGCAACTTCCTCTTACCTTGAAAAATCTGACATTCGTGGCAGCTGGCCACTATTTTGTACACATCAGCAAAAAGAGTTGGCCAATAATACCCCGCTCTCAAGATTTTATTGGCTATTGTTTTCCAGAAAAGATGGCCTCCGCAATCTCCCTTGTGAAAATCTTCCATAACCTGTTTTGCCTCTTCTTCTACTAAATAATTCAGCAAGACACCACTGGGATCTTTCCAATAGAGTGCACCATTCATAATACAAAATTTTGCAGCCTTCAATTTCAGTGTCCTACTTTTGTTCTTAGCCATTCCAGGTGGTGATGACAGATTTTGGAGTACATAAACAATGTCCGAATACCAAGGAGAAAGAAGGAAAATTTCTGATACCCGAGAGGGCAGATTCTCTTCATCTTCCTTGCACATAGCAGCGACTAGATTAATGTCCAAGGCATGAAAATTTGACTCAGCCATTAGTTTAGCCAGCCCCTGTCCTTTAATGAGCTTTGTCGGTTTGATTTCCATGTCATACTCCAGCAAGGCAACAATCCATTTACCTCTTCTCCCCTCCGGATTTGTTTGCACTAGGACATCCTTAACATCAGCATTAGGGACATAAGTGAGGATGTGAGAATGCAAAATATAAACCCAAAAATATTTCAATGCTTTTACCAAAGCAAGGGCCTGTTTTTCAATTATATTGTACTCCAATGCCGCATCCCTTATGGTTCTGCTAAAAAATGCAATTGGCTTCTCAAGATGGTCTCTTTTCTGCATCAAGACTGCTGCCATAGTATGATCCGAGGCAAACGAAAACAAAATAAAATCCTAAGTATAGTCCAGGCTTATCAAAACCGGAGTTGAAGAAAGAGCTAATTTCACCAAATTAAAAGACTTAACTGCTTCCTCGGTCCACCTTACTGCACTATCTCTTTTTAGCATGTTTGTGATTTCTCTTAGATGTTCTGCAAGGTTGGGCACAAAGCAACGTAAGAAATTTATCTTACCATTGAAGGATTGGATTTCTTTCTTACTTCATGGGAAATCAATCTTTTGAATGGCCTCCACCCAAGTTGGATTGATGCGGATGCCCTCCTTTGAGATAATATGTCCAAGAAGCTTGCCTTCATCCATGGAAAACAAAATTTTCTTTGGATTGAGTGAGATGCCATACTTCCTACACCGCTAAAAAACAATCTTCAAATGATAGAGGTGATCTTCATCTGAATTAGAAAAAACTATTAAGTCATCAAGATAAACAACTAGAAAGACATATTTTTCATTAGCAAATATGATATCCATCACCCGCTGAAAGGTTGCACCAACATTTTTCAATCCAAAAGGCATCTTTGCATAATGAAAAGTTCCCCATGGAGTGGTGAACGTTGTTTTGTCTCTATCATCCTCATGGATCAGATTTGGTTATAACCCAAATAACCATTGAGTAGTGACATGCGGGATGCTCCAACTACTCTCTGAAGTATGTGATCCATCTTAGGCAATGGATAGTTGTCTTTCAAAGATACTTTGTTCAGATTTCTAAAATCAATACATAACCGGATCTCACCTATTTTCTTGCGGACGGGCACCAAGTTTGAAATCCAATATGAAAATCTTATTGGGACTATGATACCAGCTTTATACAACTGATTCACTTCCTTCTCAATTGAGGGCAACAGCTTCGGATTTATTCTTCTTAGCTTCTGACAAAAAGGCTTTTGATTTGGCTTGATCGGAATGACATGCTGAATTATGCTTGTGTCATATGCCTTCAAATCTAAATAATCCCAAGAAAATATATCAGTAAAAGAGGATAACAAATTGATATACTTTTCTTTTACCTGTGGAGGCAATGCTTTTGATAATTTCACCATCTTAGGATTTTCAGCTGATCCAATGTTCACATCCTCAACTCCTTTTTCAGTTGGCAACAAACTCGGTTTCCGAGCCACATCATCCTGATCAAACAGCTCCTCTAAAGGTATTAGACCTTTAGGAATGATGTTGTCTTTAAGCTGCAAAACTTCCATTTGATTGACTTCTATATCCGCTTCACCATCATCGTACTCCACATCAATAGAAGTGTCTTTGAACTTACCTTTATTTTGCAGAAATTCATCGATCTCATCATCATCTTGAAACACTTGCCAATACCTTTGATTGTCGGGGATAGCTGGGCGATGCTTCACGTGAATCTCAAACTTGTTGTTTGAATTCATCAGAATTATCAAATTACTTGTTGCTATTGCAAGTGAATATGCAATGACATTCTAAGCGCGGGGAACACAGGTTCACCTCTATGAGTTACAACATCACCATCACTTGTTTCCAAATGGTCACATTTACCCCTAGTGTCCAAATTATCTCCACTTATAAGATCAAGGTCCAAAGAACAATGCAAAGTCTCGATTTCATTTCTATTCTCCCCCTGAAGTGGAGATGCAGAGGCAGAATAATACATATCATCTTCATGAAAGACCACATCACGAGTAACATAAATTTTACGAGAAGGGGGGTGATAACACCGATAACCTTTTTTATGAAGGCATAGCCAACAAAGACGCAGCGAAGGGCACGAAATTCCAGCTTATTTCTCAAGGGTTTGTGAAGGTGCACAAAGGCTACACACCCAAAAACTTTAGGGGACAGATTCGGTATGGTAGGGGCACTCACAATATTATGGAGAACATCAAAGGGGGTCTAAAATTGTAGTGAACTAGAGGGTACACGGTTAATGAGATACGTTGCAACCGTAATGGCTTCTCCCCAGTAACTAACAAGCATATGAGCCCCAAACAAGGAAGCACGAACAACTTCAAGAAGGTGACGATTTTTTCGTTCTGTTATCCCGTTTTGTTGAGGGGAGTAACGGCAAGTCGTCTGATGAACAATGCCATGTAAATTCAGGTATTGTTTCAAGTCTTGATTAACAAACTCTCCACCATTATCAGTACGAAGAACCTGAATATTTGATTTATATTGGGTGGCTATTATTTTGTGAAATTGCTGAAACAGGGAACTAACTTCATTCTTTGATTTCATTAAACAAACCCAAGTCATGTGAGTATGATCATCAATAAAAGAAACAAACCAACGTGCTCCACTCAAAGAAGAAACCTTTGCAGGTCCCTAGACATCAGAGTGAATAACCATAAAAGGTGCAAGACTTTTATGCATACTAATGGGAAATGCTACACGGTGACTTTTAGCGAGTTCACAAATGTCACACTTAAAATCTGAAACATTTAATTGAGAAAAGAGCTTTGGAAACAACTTCTGTAAATATCCAAAAGATACATGACCAAAATGCCTATGCCATAACCAGACTTCTGAATGCTGATGTGTGTCAGACTTATTAGCTGAGAAAACTTGAGCCAACTGGTTGGAGCTTGCCAGCAGTAGATTAAGATAGTAGAGCTTTCCTCTCCTAGTACCATAACCAATTGTCTTTCGAGTCCAAATTTCCTTAAAAACACAAATGTTAGGCCAAAATATCACAATACAGTTCAAAGTAAGGGTTATTTGAGCAACAGACAATAAGTTATGATTAAAAGAAGGAACAACTAGAACAAACTCCAAATTCAAATTTTGGGTAAGAGAAACTGAAACTTCTCCAACCACGGGAGAGGGAGTACCATTGGTTGTGGACACTATATGGTGGTCTAAGGATTTCATGGACTGAATATGTTTACCGTCAAAGGTCATGTGATCTGTGGCACCTGAATCAATTATCCATTCACTATGACTAACAGGGACAGAGGTATGAAAAGACTTACCAACATTCCTAGTAGTAGCAATGAAAGAAGAGGCTTCCTCAGTAGTACTAGTGTTGGTGGAGGGCTCAGCCACAACAATAGAAGCATGATGATTTGACTTTGAATTTCTCTTGCGAGGTGCCTTGGCAGGATCCCACCATTCTAGATATCCAATTAATTCATAGCAACGTGACTTTGTATGCCCGGTTTCTCCACAGTGAGTACATACACGTTCTGATTTTTCAGCTCCTATTTCATAGCTACGATTTTGTGATCCAGATGATCGATTTTGGTCAGTTGTGTGATTCGGCGGACCAGAAGTGCGATCTGTTTTTGCGATTGGTAAGGCTTGCCTCGACGAGCCACCATAGCAGCAGATTCAGAGTGTTCAAGTTCACCTTGAAGTGCAGCTCGGTGAACGGCATCACGGCGAACATATGCATAAGTTGCTTCAAGATCGAGTGCAGGATCCTTTCTAAGAATCTCACCTCGAATTTGTTCAAAGTCTGCATCTAGTCCATTCAAGAAGATATGCACCCGCAATCTCTCAACTAAATTTTTATAGGCGACAACATCTTCAGGATCCTTCATGTCAATCCTATCACGATGATCTAGTTCTTGAAAGATTTCTACTAGATCACCATAATAGGTGGAAAGAGAACAACCAACCTATTTGGTGGAGAATGCTCATTGATTCAGTGCAAAGAGTTGCGATTCATCTGATCTATCATAGAAAGCTTTAGCAAGAGCAGTCCAGATTTCACGTGCAGTAAACAGTCTAAGATAGCGCTTCATAATCTCCGGTGACATAGAAGTCAGCAACCATCCTTTGACCTTTTGATTTTTAGCATACCACTTTGCATAGGCAACATCAGTAACCTCCGGAATAGGTGTTTTACCTTTGAGGTATTCAAGCTTCTCATGCCCTGCGATCTACATTTCCATGATTTGGGACCAGACATCATAATTAACTTCGGTAAGGATGATATTGGTGGTGAAACTGGGGTTTTCTAATTGAACATGCATGACTAGTACAAAAGATGATTCAGGTTGATCCTTAGTCATGATGTGAGGGGTATATGAGAATTCAAGCACAGAGGTGAAGAACTCTGCTCTTATACCAAGTCAAAAACAAGGAAGTTTTTATGGAAGGCTTCAATAATTTTTACTCATACTTGTTTGGCCTAAATAGCCGCTGTATACACTTCAGATCCTATAGTTTAGGCCTAGAGTAAGGAAAACTGATACAATCATAGGAGTCTGTATAGCCAATTTTTCAGGAGTGATTCTCGTCTATCTGTACAGCCAGTGGCAGAGACAAATCAGGAATCAGCCAGTGGTAGAGACAAATCAGAAACTTGAATTACGAAGAACCAACTTGGAGATAATTGCTCCCAATTGTCAACATGACCTTTATTTTCTGTAAAAGCATTATGTAGTATTCTTTTAAAGAACTATGTGGTATGTTTGTTTTAAAAATATATATATACTGTGTGTTTTCCTTAAGAGCATTGTTCTAAGCAAGTACTGCAAATTATATGGGCAGTTACCAAGATTGCACACAGAGATTGTACACAGAGAATCTATAAGAATCAATAGAGACCCTCGTGGGAGAAAAATTCTGCTAGTAAATAACCGAGCACTTAGGGGAAGAAATTCTTGTAAACATGGTCTATATAAACCGTATACTTGCTACCAGATTTATGGACAAAAATCACGATTAATATCCAAGAATTAGTAAAACCCTAGTCATGAATGGGTTGGGTTGGAGGCCTTCCCGCAAGGACAGTCCCTGCACTCGGTGACAGAAGTAAAACCAACAAGCATGTTTTGAACAACCAATGAGCATTTCCAATTGGAAAGTAATACTACAACAATTTAAAAAGAAACCTACATAACCCAATAATCTCCTTTATACATAACATAATATAACCACAAAATGTTGAGTCTTTTGAATTTGACATATTAGGGGCAATATCATCAGATAAGCATAACCCATAACTAGGAAATACACTTAAAATTTATACAGAAAATAGGAATCACATAAATAGTCACAACGACCTGATTCGGGTAACTCTGTCTCAGAATATAACTGAGAAAATAAAGTTTAACACCCAGTGATCCCCTCAGTCCAGGTCGACTGGAGGTCGTGATATATATATATATATATATATATATATATATATATATAAATTCAAGAGCTTCATACAAAAATAGTGACATGTAAAATCCTTCATCAAACATTTTTGCAACCAATCACAACTAGAGGTCCATGAGGACAAGGATGAGGCTCCGTGGTATCAACCTGTTCGTACCACCTATGGCAAATTTCTGATAGCAAGACACCCCTACATGTAACGAGAAGCACAATGCAGTCAAGAACAAGTGGAGGAAAATAAAACCCTCCTTATCGACCTTTTTAAACGAAAAATAGATGACGAAGCTTTCATGGCAATGAGAGCTCACTTGAACAAATTGTCGTAGGTAAGGGATGAGACATGCAGATGGAAGGAAGCTGACTATAAGGATAACACCAACCCTCTTCACTAAACCATCAATCATAATGGCAGCGTTACACTTCAGAAAACAACATAGAAACATGTACAAAGTAGCCGAGTGTTAGAATGAACTCTATCTAAAATTTACCAATAGGGAGAGGAATTAAATGAGTTGTTGTGCACACCATTATACTTCTCCAAGAAGATACAGGCCAAAGAGATAAGCTGGAGCGACGTTGGAGTGAATCTGTGAGAGAAACTGCCAAAACATCGAAGAGTTGAAAAGAAGGGTTCCGAGGCCTCAAATAATCAGAACGAGGGTTTCGGTAGCATGGGAGGGGAGGGTAGTTACCCTCTAATGCCCTTCCCTTAATCTCCATGTAATAAACTTTTAGCTAATATTTATAGAATTGAATTTCTCACTCATTAAAAACTCCCGTAAACAATGTACCCAAACACTTGTACTCATAAATTGAGCCAAGGAAAATCAATTTGGTTATTGAAGGGAGTTCCAGCCATAGCTTGGGCATATTACAAATTAATGAAGAGCAGTTATAGATATAAGTGGCTTTTGAATAATTCAACTAATCAACAAAATAGAATATTCACCGGCTCGTTTTTTACCACAGGTGATGCAGTTGGCGATTCCTCTACTGTTGCATTGTTGCCCACGAAATTAAATGGATTGATCACCTATTTCCAGTGTGTGCCATGCTGCCATTCTCATCTTTTCTCTCAAGCACGTGCAATGGAAACACGTTCTTTCCCTGAGACACGTTCTCGACACCCCTGTGAACTCGTTAAGCTTGGCTCCAACGTTCAGGGATGGTTCCAGCAGGTTACAACTCCAGCAGAACCCACGTTCTCCAACTGTGAACTCCAACGGAGCCCAACGTTCTTCAGCGGTGGATAGAGCCAGCTCATCTTGCTTCATGTAGTAATGATTCTGACTCCCTTTCTGCGCCACACAAACTGATGAGGTAGTTTTACTAGCGATGGAGATTGTGTAAGGGCGGATTAAATGATCAGAATGTTGCTTTCCTCTCCCTTCCGATGTCTGGCATCTTACAGCTGGATCTACCTGTTGGTGCGCTTTCCATGGATCATAGATAATCATGTAGAGGCAGTTCAAGTTTATGCTCATGATTCAGCAGACAGATCGTGAACAAAAACCCCTTTTCAAATTAAAAATAAAATTCATCAGACTAATTAGGGTGATTGGAGGGACCACCAAGTTGGGTTGCCTATCAGGGTGAGAGATCGAATCCCACCAAAGAGAGGCTGAGGATCTCACGTGAAAATCCTCACTCGAAAACTCACTTGAGCTTTCAAAATATCGATGAAGAGAAAACCCAAATTCCATGCATTGCTCTTGATCATCTTCCTCCTTTTATAGTTGGTTTCTCAGAAGAAACTGTGGGGGCCAAAAACAAAAACCATGGGCTAATGCGGCTTGTTTATTTATTTATTTACTATTTACTATTATTATTAATATTATTTGGTCCAACTGGTCAATCGTTTGGGGATATTACAATCCCTCTTTCTTGAATTTGCTTGCCCTCAAGCAATTTCAATGCTGGATGTTGCAATATGTGCTCTCTTTCCCACGTGGTATCTTCAACGGGAAAATATTTCCATCATATTAGATATTCACGGATGGTCATGCTTCGAAGCCTCTTCTTTTGAACCTCCAACACCTCCTCTAGAACTAGTTGAAGATGTCCCTCCTCATCTAATGGGGCTCTGGAACTAGTTGAAAATATCCCTCCTCATCTAATGGGGGTAAATCAGGTGATGATTTGACGTTTTCCCCAACTACCTTCTTCAAGCAAGAAACATGAAATATGTTATGAATTCTTCCTTCTGCTCGAAGTTCCAATTCATATGCCACTTCTCCTATTCTTTGTATAACTCGATAAGGCTCGTAGAATCTTGGTTTTAACTTTTCGGCTCCTTTTTCATTCAAGGTAGATTGTTTGTACAATTGTAGCCAGAGGTAGACTACATCTCCCACTTCGAAACTTGTTTCTATTCTTTGTCGATATGCATATAACTTATGTCTATTATGAGTTGTATGTAGGTTATCCTTGAGTGCCCAGAGAATATCCTGACATCCCTCGATCCAATCCTTTGCTAATGGTTTCCTGTTATCTCCAAATGTTGTGTCTGCGAAAGACAGTGCCTCATATCCATATAAGGCTCAGAAAGGTGACATCCCTATGGACATGTGATAAGTGGTGTTATAGAAATATTCTCCTAAATACAACCACTTGGTCCATGCTCTTTGTTGCCCTGTGACATAATTTTATAAGTAACCTTCCACCCATTTATTCACTGCTTATGTCTGTCCATCTATCTGTGGGTGGTAACTTGTACTAGGAGTGAGCTATGTTCCTGTTAACCTGAATAACTCTTGCCAAAATTCTCCCATGAACCTGCTATCACGGTCACTGACAATGGTTTTGGGCAACCCATGTAGACAGAATACTCCTTGGAAAAATATCTTTGTTATTTGAGATGCAGAAATTTTGGAGGAAATCCCAAAGAAGTGGGCAAATTTGGTCAGGAGGTCTACCACCACGAATATACAATTTCTGCTTTGGGATGAGGGTAGCCCTATGATGAAATCCATGGATACACTTTCCTATTTTTGTTCTGGAATGGGCAGTGGTTGTAACAAACCTGCGAGGTGTGTATGTTCCACTTTATTGCTCTAACGGGTCCCACATTCCTTGATATATTTGATAATGTCTTTCTTGAGTCCCTTCCATGTGAACCTTTCTCTGATGGTCTTGTAGGTCTTCAAAAATCCCAGATGTCCTGTTAGAGGGGAGTCATGGGCTACTTGTAGGATCTTCATTTTCAATCGTGACTCTCATGATAAATAGATTTGGTCCTTATAATAGATAATGTCATTGACAACTCTATACCAGATGTATGTTGACTATATGTCAAGGATCTCACAGGCTAACTGGTTCTTTAAGTATTCCACCAAAAGATGGCACTTCCAGTCTTCCACAATGTCTATGAGAGAGAATGTAGTCGGTCTCCTTGAGAAGGTATCTGCTACTGCATTGTTTTTTCCTTTGACATATTCGATCTCAAATTCATAGGCTTGGATCCTGCTAACCCATTTTTTTTCATTTCATTTAATCCCTTATGCTCCAGGAAGTATCTGAGATTATTATGATCAATTTTGACATTGAATCTATTACCCACTAGATATGGTTGGAACTTGGCCAGCGCATGCATAATTTCCAACATTTATTTATCATAAATGGAGTAAGAGCACTCATAATCCTAAATTTTCCTACTCTCAAAAGCAATCAGATGATGATTCTGTGTTAAAACAACCGCAATTCCTTCCCCAGAAGCATCGCACTCCAATATGAATGGTTAGGAGAAGTCCAGTAAGGCTAGAACTGGGCATGAATTCATCACTTCCTTCATATGTTCAAATATTTCTTGTGTTGTCTTTGTCCATACAAAGGCTCCCCTTTTAGTCAGGTCAGTAAGAGGCGTTGCTAACTGTGAATACCCCTTAACAAATCTCCTATAATAGGTACAAATACCCAAGAAGCTTCTTAATTTTGTTACATTTTTTGGAGTGGACCAAATAAGAATGGCTTCAATCTTCTCCTGGTGCACTTTGACTCCTTGGCCTCCAATGATGTGGCCTAGATATAATAATTATGTCATTCCAAACTCACATTTAGAGATTCTGGCATAAAATTCTTGTGCCTCTAGTATTCCCAAAACCTTGTCCAAATGTTGTAGATTATCCTCCCATGTTCAGTTATAAATCAGGATGTCGTCGAAGAAGACCAACACGAAATTGCGTAGCTTATTTTAAACACATTGTTCATACATTACTGAAATGTTGCAAGGGCGTTGGTCAATCCAAAAGGCATGACTAGGAATTCATAATGTCCATAGTGGCATCTGAAAGTTTTCTTTGGAATGTCCTAATCCTGAACTTGGATCTGGTGATAACCTAAGCGAAGGTCAATCTTTGAGAAGTACTTGGCCCCTTTCAGTTCATCCATCAGCTCATCGATCCTGGGGACAGGGTAACGATTTTTTATGGTCATCTTGTTTAGCGCCCAATAATCTATGCACATCCTTAGGGATCCATTTTTCTTCTTGACCAATACTACTGCTGAAGAAAAAGGGCTCGAGCTTGGTCGAATGTGTCCTAATGCCAACAAATCCTGGATTTATTTCTCTATCTCATCCTTATATGCTTTTGGATGTTGGTAAGGGGTAGTGATGACAACTTGGACCCTTCCTCTAGTTCAATGATGTACTCAAATCCCCTATCTAGTGGTCGTCCAGGGGGTATATCTCTGAAAACCTTCTGGTGTTTTTGGAACAATTCCATGATGTCAGGGGGATACTCCTTATGTTGTTTTGTTGATTTCTTCTCCATGATTCGACACTCCACCACCCATACAATATCCCCATGTTGAAGGTCTGCCTCCATTCTGTTGGATGTCAGAGTCTTGGGCGGATATGCATGCATTCCTCTCAACATCACGATCTTACCATCTCGTCTTGTGAATGAAAATTCCAAGTCTTGATAGTTTACTATGTGCATCCCGATCGAATATAGCCATTGGACCCTTAATACTACATGAGAGTTTGGGTGATCCAAAACAAAAAAAAAAATTGTAACTGTGTAGTTCCCTGTTGTTAGACTCGTGTTAGGGACTATTTTAGTGCATGGCATGTTGTTGTGCTCCTTCTTTCCATGAATTAGAATTGTAAATCCTCCAAATTCTTTAGTCGACAATCCTCTTCTAGCTACAAATTCTACATCAATGAAGTTGTGGGAGGCCCCACCATCAATCAACACAGACACTTATTGTCCTTGCATGGTGCCCCTGACCTGAAGAGTGAGGTAGCTTGGGACCCCGGTAAGAGAAGCAATAATCCCTTCCTGAGTCTCGTCCTATATTGCCCCCATACCTTATGATTCTCGCTGATCTAGCTCTGGCTACTCATCTTCGTCTTCGCTTTCAGAAAATACTTCAATATAGTGGGCATTCCCCTTAGTACATCAATGCCCTGGTCCCCAAGGTTCCTAACAAGAGAAACATAGCCTTCTCCTCTTGAGGTCTTTCCTGGTTTCATCATCCAACTAGCTCTTCCTTGACTGGTCCCTTTGTTGTTGCTTGAATTCTTTCCCATTTTGAGGAATAGTTGGTTTGGGTAGGAATCTAGCCTTGGGTACTGCATCTTGCATATCCCTTGCTCTGTTAATTGCATCCTGCAAGGTCATAGGTTGGTAGGCTCTGACCCAACCATTCAAGAGTTCTGACAACGCTTCTATGAATAACATGACTATCCAAGCCATTGAGAGGTCAGTGACCATTACTGCCAGCCTCTGGAATTCTGTGATATATGATTTAATGCTTCTCGTTTGTCGGGGTTGGGTAAGCTCCCGGAAGTACAACTCACGGTCCTTCCTGTCAAATCTTTCTATCAATCTCTGCATGAATTATGTATAAGAGATGATGTTTGTATGCCCTAGAGTGACAGTGTCGTGTTGCCACCATTCATGTGCTTCTCTATCAAGATGAAGTGTGGCGTATTTAGTGGCATCCCTCTCATGCATGGGATTGAGCTGGAAATATGTATCCAACTTCTACACCCACGATCATGCCGAACACTTTGTTGATCCATCAAAGTAAGGAAGATTTACCTTTCCCACAGCCTTTTGTAGATCCTTGTTTGACTGAGGGCCCCCATATGCGGTTGCCTTCCTATGTTGTTTACTCCTCATGAAGTAATATTCATTGATGGTTAAGGTTGCTTTCACATTGGGAGGCAACATATCATATTCCTTCATCCAAGCTATAACTGTCTATGCAATTGGTGAAAGAGATTCTTGTTCACTGGAGGGATTATCCAAGAATGGCGACATGGTTAGTCGGTTGAAAGGGTTGCTCCGAATGTTGGCATGTTCAGTGATGGACCGTTGCTTCGAGTGTTGACATGTTCATGTGATGGACCGTCCCCTTGGGAAAGAGAACCACCTTCTCCATTATCACTTTGCACATTGGGCTATTTGATCTATAATTTCATAAGTTCCACAATTGTATCTTGAGTGGCGATAATCTTTTGTAATGCATCTTCAAGTTTAGTACTTTCGTAATCACCCATTAGCCTTTCTTCTTTTGACTCTCCTTGATCTTCGTTTTTGCCTTGATTTCTAGCCCTTTTCCCTTTCCAATTGATGGTAATCCCCTTTTGTTTTACCTTTCTTAACATCCTACAACTGGCCAAGATAGTGTCTCTGATACCACTGTAATAAACTTTTAGCTAATATTTAGAGAATTGAATTCCTCAATCCTTAAAAATTCCATAAACAATGTACCCAAACACTTGTATTCATAAATTGAGCCAAAGAAAATCAATTTCATTATTGAAGAGAGTTCTGTCCATAACGTGGGCATATGACAAATTAATGAAGAGAAACTATAGATATAAGCGGCCTCTGAATAATTCAACTAATCAACAGAACAAAATATTCCCCGGGCCTTTTTTTACCACAAGTTAAGCAGTGGGTAAGTTGGGTTGCCTACTAGGGTGAGGGATCGAATCCCACCGAAAAGAAATGAAGATCTCACGTGAAAATCCTCACTCGAAAACTCACCTGAGCTTTCAACATATTGATGAAGAGAAAATCCAAATTCCATGCCTTGCTCTTGATCCTCTTCCTCCTTTTATCGCTGATTAAAAAAGAGTGTGAGCAAATACTTGGGACAAAAACAAAAACCCTGAGTTAATGGTGCTTATTTATTTATTTTTGCGGAGGAATTGGCCGGAGGGTCAAAAGTGGCTAGAATCCAAGTAAAAAAATTTCAAAAAATCTTGTAGAGACAATGTTTGAATCGTGTTTTTGATGGTGAAAATGGATTCAGCACCATCAAAAACGTCCAGAACACTTAAAATTTTAAAGTTTAGCAACCATAACTTGGATTTACAAAAATCCTTGCCAGATTTTCTCTAAATATAACCAGAATTTCTATAACTTTCCGAACAACGCTTCAACCTTGTTAGACTACCCAGATATCACACACTCCACCGTTAGAAACTTTCCCAAATTTCCCTGTCCATTGATGTGACAGCCATCTCAAGGCATTGTTCTACGGCGATGCCTATTTCCAACACTATAGAAAATTTATTGCGTCTGACATGCGCCGGAGATAGCCCCTTATAACACGCCGTTTTTTTTTTCTATAGTCATCCGGGCGCGTGTTATATCCGCCTATCTCCGACGCATGTCAAGGCGTAATAAATTTTCTATAGTGTTGGAAATATACATCACCATTGTTCTACCGTAGATCTTTCCAGGACCCGAGATGTGATGGTGCCAGCGTGGTGAAACGAGGATACGGTTCTAGATGTTTCGAGGGAACTGGGTTTGGTAACCTACAGCCAACCTATAGTTAAAACTCGAGTATTAACGTCAAATAACATTCAATGCGAGCATTTACACGATCACACCATAGTTTAAATTTTAATGTAATACTGTTGCATCACAACATGTTAGAACTTTATAAATCATAATATTTTATATGTTACCATGAAGTTTCAAAACTGAAAAATAAATTTAATATGTTTCCGTGAATTCCAAAGTTGTGTGTAAATTTATCATTGAAATGATAAGAGGAAATTTTGTTTATGTCGGGACGTTACAATAAATAAATTCAATATCTCAGGAAGAAAATAAAGAAAACAAAAAAATATCAGAAAAATTTCAGAAACATCGAGTTATACTACACTGCCGGAAAAAATTAATCCAGACATACAGCAGAAAAGAGAGGAAAAAACAAAACCGACTGAGAACTGGGGCCATCTAGTTAGACTATAACGCACGCTGCCACATGCTTCCAGGAAATTTAATTGACGAGGAAAGTGAAGACTGTAAGAAAAAAACAAAACTAAAAACCTTACTGTGATGAGAAGCCGTATCCCAATTAATGACTCCTACCACATGCATGACTTCTCTCTCCGAACGCTGAAGCAAACGATAAACCAGGTAGGTTACGTATACTATTGCATGACTTCTCTATCTGACGCTGAAGCAAACGATAAACCAGGTAGGTAACGTATACTATTACGTAGGAATTGCTGAGGTGCACCAATAGCATGCAGTCTTCGCTGGAGCTAACCAGTCATATATTGGGTATTTAATGTTTTCAAAGCAGTATGTCACTTAGTCTGATAATACAGAAGCGAGCAAATATTATTTAATGTCGAATTTGCTTAAGTCACGTGCTGCTCTAAGAACATTAAATAACCAATATATGACTGGTTAGTTTTTTCTGATCAGTGACCAGAGCACTTCAATATTGAAAGGGACAGGTAGGGCTGTGGCTGTGGATCATTGACCAGCGCACTTCAATATTGAAAGGGACTGCTCGGGCTGTGGCTGTCGATCAGAGACCAGTGTACTTAAATTTTGAAAGGGACTGCACATATATGGTCTTGAATGTGACATCATAAATCAAGTGCACGTCAATTTCATGGCAAGCAGTTATTGGCTTCTCCTCCATGTAACTCGATTTTTTTACCCATATATTAGCTCTTTCCGATCAGTGACCAGAGCACTTCAATATTGAAAGGGACAGCTAGGGCTGTGGCTGTGGATCATTGACCAGCGCACTTCAATATTGAAAGGGACTGCTCGGGCTGTGGCTGTCGATCAGAGACCAGTGTACTTAAATTTTGAAAGGGACTGCACATATATGGTCTTGAATGTGACATCATAAATCAATTGCACGTCAATTTCATGGCAAGCAATTATTGGCTTCTCCTCCATGTAACTCGATTTTTTTACCCATATATTCATTTGTTGCATACCTAGCCAACTTGCAATTGACAAGTCTTAATATTATTGAGTTTGGAGGGCATTGTTCCTTCCTTTCCCTCCTCTCTGACCGGCCGGCTGAAGGAAGCGATTAGAACTTGAAGCGGACGCAGAATGGAGGACGATACTCTGCAAGTTCCATTTCTGGAGAGGAAGGAAGAAGGAAGGGACAGTATTATAATCTTCCAGGAAGACAGTGAGGCAGAGTGGGGTTTGGGGAAGAGACTTTGGGTTGAGTCGAAGAAACTATGGCGGATTGCAGGCCCTGCCATTTTTACGCGTCTCACGACGTACGGGACAAACCTTGTTACACAAGCCTTCGTAGGCCACTTGGGTGATCTGGATCTTGCTGCTATTACTATCTCGACGACTGTCATTATTGGTCTCAGTTTCGGGCTGCTGGTCAGTATTCAAATGTCGGAAATTTTTGTTCTGTTTTGTTTAATTTTGGGTTCCTTTTGTCGAATGTTCAATCATTGGGTTTCTGTGGAGGAATTTGTTGCGTAGGTGTTTGCTTATTTAAATAAAAGTTGCATTGTAATCTTTTTTGAAATTTGTTAGGGGAGGGAGAAATTTTTTTTAGTGAAATGTTTAATAAAAAAAATTATATCTTATATGAAGGTTTGATATAGGTGTAAAATAATATTTTATGATTATTAATGTGCATTGGGCAGTAAAGGATATTCTGTAAAGGTTTGATGTCTAGGTCCAAAATAATATTTTATACTTATTTTTATATACTTGGAGTAAAATTATATGTTGAAATCTGATTTTTGGGTGTTTTATATCTATTGGTATATATTTTGATTAAATTATTTGATTTGTATTCAAAATTAAATTAATTTTTGGATTTAAGTAAATTGGAGGGATTTTTTTTTTTTCAATATTAAAGTCATTTGTGATTTATATTTTATTTATATATCTAAGCAATTGTCTTTAAGTGTACAAAGTATACTAGAAGAATATAATATTTGGGAAGATCATTTTACCATCTATAGGATCCACCCACTGTTGAATGCATGCACATAAGATATGTCAAGCTCTCCAATATAAATATAAGGTATGTCCACTGCTCATAACTTATGCATGAGCACAAAGTGTTGACATACTTTGCCAGAAGTGTACCACACCGTTCTCCAACACATGATGTCAGATTTCCGCCAAGAAGTGACACACCTGGGGCAACATCTGTCAACACTCAGTGTTCATGCACAGGTTGCAAGCAATGAGCTCACCTCATGGTGTTTGCATTAGAGAGTTTCGTAGACCCTATGTGCATGTATTCAACAGTAGACTTTGTTCTGACAATATTTTTCAAGATTTTTCAACATAATCATGTCTTGCCACTAGAACCCTGGTGGGGAAGTTATAATTAAACCGTCCCAACCACTTAAGATATACATCACTGACTATCCATCACGATTAATTCCACTGGTTAGAGTGTGTAAACAATCACCAAACCTGAGGCATGGGATTCAACAAGCACAGATTTAACTGCTAGCGGTTACGACCTATTCATGCTGCCTCAAACCCAGGTCGCTATTGTCGCTCTTTCACCAATGTTGTCTGCCCTTTTCTTCTACTCTCTCTCAGATAACTAATTAGAAACTGAGGGCAAGGCAAGCAGGGACAATGTACCAACGACATAAGCGAAATATTGGTCGGACGTGCTCAGATTGCAAAGAAGAGAGAAATTCATAGAGTATCTGCTGTTCAGAGTATTCAGCACAGAATTCCATTTCACTGAAGCCCAGGAAGAGGGGAAAATGCCCAATTGGTCTATTTGCTTCCTCTCATGGAGGCTGGGGAGTCCGGTGAGATGATGGAGCATGTAGGACAAGCTAATTTTTCCTTGGACAACTCAAACACTGGAGTATAGAATGTGCAAGTTCCGTGGTTAAAAATGGTTTGATGAAAAAGATGAAAATTGATAATTTTTATTGGCCGGATGAATAGTATTTGTTTAGGTAAAAATATTTTAATATAAAATAAAGATAATAATAATAAACTAATTATCAAATATAAAGAAATCTTTTAAAATCAATAATAACAATATACCATAATCAAAATTTGTTTGACAATCCATAAAACTATGAATAAGTCTCAAAACTTTAAGAAAGCAAAAACCCACAACCAAATTTCAACAACGTGGAGCTTTCTAGACGTCCATAAAGCTATGAATAAGTCTTTAAACTATAAGAAAGCAAAAACCCAAAACCAGATTTCACTAACGTGGGGCTTTCTAGACCATTCACCATTCAAACCTTCTTATAGAAAAGTGCACAAACTAGTCATTGGGTATCACAAATATGTGGAAATTATTTCCCTTAATATTAATGATGAGAGAGAACATATATATATATCTATTTAGAAAAACCTTCATCTCAATTTAACTCAATTATCAGACAAGAAAAAATATCTATGTAATGTGATATGGTTTAACTATGTATTTTCTAGCCAATTAAAAGGTAGGTTCATTTGATTTCAGCATAATTAAAAGAATCTAGATCTATTTTGAAATTTTATAGTAATAGTTGTAAATTTAAGGTAATTAAGAAAGGTAAAAGCTAAAGATACTCCTGGCTAAGATGATGATTAGTATCGCTAGATGTGGGTATCTTTGTTGTAAGATTTTCTTTCCCATAGTCCATATAATAAAAAAAATTAAAACGCTGACCACTAACCACACTGACAACACTACAGAGTGTTATACTTTATTTTTATTTTATATATGATAAAGCTACAAGTGGAGTTGTGTACTGGATGGTATGTGTTGTCACTGTTGGATCGTTGTCGCATGCATTTCCGCAGGGCAGAGGAGCTTCGCAATTTGGTCTCTTCCCACTGTAAATAAATGCATTCTTCTGCAGCAGCTCGTTCAGGCCACCCTCTGCGCTTTCGTCATTTTTGGTTCGATCCTCGTTATGTCTCTTTATTGTAAAACCAAGGCCAGTGTGTTGTTTCATTTTTTGTTGAGAGCACATTAGGCTAGGTACAGCAGGAGGTCGAGGCAGCGAGATATTGAAGGAGATGGGGAAGCTCAACGCCATCAACAATGGAGGATGCTAAAGTTGTTACAGTTAGAACTCGCTAGTTCTTGACTGACAGGCTTCTAGCAAGGAAACAGTTTGTAAAGATTTTGGGTGCCCTCCATTTCTCTTATACTGATGAAGTTGTTGCTTGGGTGTTGGTTTTGGGTCCATTGACTGTTTCAATGTTTAGTTTCATGATGTGTGCACTGTGTACATGCATTAGGGCCCAGGAAAAGAAGTATTACCGCGTTTGAAGGAGACGGGGAAGCTCAACGTTTACAGTTAAAACCCGCAAGTTCATGCCTAAAAAGCTTCTGGCAAGGAAACAATTTGCAAATATTTTGGTGCCCTCCATTTCTCTTATCCTGATGAAGTTGTTGCTTAGGTGTTGGTTTTGGGTCCACTGAATGTTTGAATGTTAGGTTTAATCATGTGTGTACGTGTATCAGTGCCCGGGAAAAGAAGTATTACTGTGTTTTAAGTTAAAGAGGATGTACATGTGCCAATCATTTTGGCTCAACTAGGACCATGGCCATGGGATTTTGTAGCCCCGCGACAACATACTTCGACAGGGCCAAGATAGCCAGTTTCTTCAATGCGGGACATCTCATCTAGTCGCGAGTTCGACTCTTAGGGAAGTGCGTAGGTCTTGCTATGATTACTTATTCTGCAGATATGTTCATGGCAGATTTGCAGCATTAGAAGGACAAGAAGGACGATGGTCCTGCCTCCTCCTCTAGCGAGGTTCTGTAACATAAATATTACTCTCTGAGTGGTAGTCGAGTCCAGGACTGAAGTGGGATTGTCGAGAAACAGGAGACTCATATTCGTGAGCATCTCATGCTCGATGCTTACCCTCTTCTGTGCTCCTCTCGAAAACTCCTCGTAGGAGCGGCCCCCCATGATGGTTCGATAAATTCCTGGGCACTGAGGTTGATGTATTTTCATATGGTTTAAAATGTGATTTGTTGGACAAAAATAAAGTGCTGAGATCGGAGGGGATGAATAGTCTAGCCTAACTCAATTTAATTGGTCTAGATTTAACTAGATTTAGATTTAGGAAGGAACAAAATAAAATACAGATATAAAATGAGAGTGATAATGAAAATAGAATTTAATTCATTAATACTAAAGTATTTAAAACTGTTTACATGTAAAATAGAAATAAATTAGTTCGGTCAATATTTATGAACTATGTTACAATGAGGCTCGGAGGCTTATTTAATATTGAGAAAAAATGGAAAACCCTAAACATCCAAAATCTTATTATGAACTTGAAAATAGTTGTTAGTCAACTAATCTTTGGGTTTGGATAAAAAAAGTTCATTTTTGAGATTTTTTCCACCTTTGTTATTTTATATAGAGAGAATCACTGAAGAAGATCGAGTTGATTCAAAAGCAATTTATATCCTACAACCTCAAGATTGAAGGAAATACTCCCTATCATTTTCTCTTGATTGACGCTAGTCTTTCCCCAATTGAAAGTATGACTATGTTTAAGTATTTGATGTATAAGAAGTTTTACAACAGGGAAGCCATGAGGTTCTCCAAAATTGCTTCTAATTGTACCCAAATTCCCACCTCCTACTCAAACGAGGATGGCAGAAGGATGCCCAGGGTCAACTATTGGGGGATAAAGGAAAAGATCATCTTGTAGAATAAGGATAATATTAAATATACTATTACTTCTAAATTTAAAAATAAGTTGTGGGATGATAAGGAACTAAAGGGGAAAATAAAGCTAAGGTGTTATAAAGAGGTGATCAACCCCACTCTTGCTAACCCTCTTGCTACCCACAATTATCTTTCTGTCTTGACTAGTACTAAGAAGAAAATGAACATTGTGAAAACAAGAACTAATTTTCATGAGCTAAGCTGAGGCCAAAGACTCATTCTACAACTGAGTATGATAGATATGTAGGTCTCTTGCTCATCAGTTATTTTAAAATAAAAATAAAAATAAATATTCTAAATAAAAAAATAATGATTATAATAAAAAATTGAATATAAAGTAATAAAATATAAAATTATTAAAATAAAATATTTTAATGTTGTATATAAAAAATAATTCAGTATAAATTATCAATAAAATATTTTAATACAAATTAATATTTACATAAAGTTAAAAATATACCTCTATAAAAATATATCTCTAGTGTTTCTTATTCCACCTTGTCCAATGCTGAGGTGCACCAATTGCATGCAGAGTCCTAATCCATTCTGAACTCTACTTGCGTTCTGACACCGGTCGGCAGGACCAGCTGCTGCCTCAGACCGCGACCAGGGTTGGTGTGCCAGTTAGCTTCAACTCCGCACCATACTGATTCGGATCCATAGGATATTCTGTAGCCAACTTGCCATTGACAAGCCTTTGTTGGGAATTTTTTGGGTGGGGAAAATACCAAAAACCATTCAAGCAAATACCACAGAGGCAATGCTCTGTTTCCACTGTTCCAGGATC
Source organism: Pinus tabuliformis (assembly GCA_031772625.1). Taxonomy (NCBI): domain Eukaryota; kingdom Viridiplantae; phylum Streptophyta; class Pinopsida; order Pinales; family Pinaceae; genus Pinus; species Pinus tabuliformis. Next base: position 402,515,580 of record CM062814.1, on the reverse strand, counting down.
ATTTGCAGAGAACCTCTTTCAAAAAAAAATAACTCAGAACAGAGTATTACACAGCCATAAAATCATTTCAATTCATTAAAACAAAAACACTGATACACATTCATCCTCTTTCACTCAGAGGGATCTTCCAAAAACTTGCATTCAGCAAAAACAAAAACTCTGTCTTTTCTCTCCACCTGAGAGTTCACTGTGCTGGGTTTACTGCTGTAAAACCCATTTTTACATTACTGCTGTAAAACTATTTTTACACATACTGCTGTAAAAATATTTTACACATATGCAGTAAATTACATTCACAATTTCAAGAATGCTTGAGCACTCTTTTCTTTTGCATTTCCATGCAAATCCAATACATAAAAAGATCTATGCACTGTTGTGCAATATCTTCCCCTGCTTCACATGCTGGTCTTCATTCTGAGCTCTCCCTGCTCTTTCGCTGCTGCACCTTTCATCTTTGCGGATAGCACTGCTGTGCATTCATCTCCTCTTTGCTTTACTACGCACTGCTGTGCACTATGCTGCCTCCATCATTTTTACAATGGCCAACACTTAAAACAATCCACGCTCATCTCTTTCACGATGGCCAACATATATGTATAAAACATATAAACCACGCTCACCTCTGGTTTTTAATGGGCATTACATATATAAAAAACGCACTCACATTGTGCACAGCCACCATGCCCAAAATAACTTGCTCGCAGGCACCACTCAATAAAAACTACAGCATACACTTCAGCTCTCGCGCGCTCACATTTCACAATGACCAACACATATAAAAACACGCACACCTTTTTTTTCGTTCCATGTGTATTTATGAAAATAATGGTCAACGCATATATATAAAACATATATATAAAAACTATGTTAAAACTAAGCGCCCATGCCCATATTAATGGGACTCCACCAAACAATACGAAAACCATTAAAAACCATTAATTCTTCCATCGCAGATAGGACGACAGTCAACCAAGCATTGTTCACACTCCACGCAAAAATTCTGACTTGACGCGGACGGGCTGCAACTTCGGAGATCGACGGTGGAGAACACACAACCAGATCGGACGGCGGAGGTTGATATCGGAAGGCACTTAACTGCTGAGCTTTACCACCCGAGAAAGTGACGTTGGCTGATGTCAGGTGTGTGACACGCGTCTGCACCAAATCCCATCGGAGCCAAGCATACGGAAACCGCTTTTCCTTGGATGGCGGTGCGATATGTTCTGGGCAGTTTTGTGGTTTCAATGCGGTGGTTTTGGGGTTATATACGGCTGCTGAGTTGGCTGCCATCGCTGACCCTGTCCACCTGCAGTTGGAATTATCATTCCAACACTCCCCTTTAATTTCAACTGCTGGGCATTCAATCTTACCCAAACACTTCCTCACATGGAGGGATTCACCAACTGCTTCTGATGCAGTTCCACAAACAATCAAAGTTGTCTTCCTCTTAATAGAGGGATTAACCTGAAACTGTGCTTAAGAGCACCTTCCTCATGACAGAGGGATTCACCATAATAATGTGCTAAAGAGCACCTTCCTCTTGACAGAGGGATTCACCTGTGACTATGCTGAAAAGCATCATCCTCTTGATACATGGATTCACCATGACACTGTGCTGAAAAGCACCTTCCTCTTTCATAGAAGGTTTCACCAAATGACTGCTTCAAATGCAGTTCCAAAACAAACAATCATTGCACTGCTGTGTGTGCAAACTCATTACAATGTTCTCTTATGCTAAAGCATATTCTCTATTGTACTGTTGTGCCATCTTCTTTACTGTGTCTATCCCACACAGTTGTGTCTACACTTGCACTTCTTGTGCACTTTTCAAAGACAAAATACTCTGTCTTTCTTGGAACAATTACACTGTCCCAATTTACAAATTTACACTGCTGTGTGTAAACATTTCTTACACTCACTGATTTTGCATATATTGCATTTCAATTCAATGAACAACAAATTCATTACATTTACCTTTACTGCTGTAAGGAAAATTTCTTTTGCATGTGCTTCTGTTCAAAACTTCTTGCTGCTGCATTTTTCACATTTGCATTGCTGTGTAAAAACACATTTCTTCAACAAAACTTCATGCTGCTGCATTTTCTTATTTGCATTGTTGTGTGCTTCTCCTTCTTGCCATCATGCTGCTGTCCATAACTTCTTGCTGCTGCATTTTTCATATTCACTGTTGTCCATACATTATCATTCACCCATGTGCATTAAAAATCTGCTGTCCCTGTTTTTCTTTAGCCATTTCTGTGCATGTTGCATTGCATACAAAAAAAATATTACATTTTTCACTGCTGTGTGAAAAATTTCATTGCATTCTCAGCCACTGGTCATTTACGCTCTGCTGCGTTTTGCCTTCTTCTCATTTTCTTCTCACTGCTTTGCATTTTCATAAAACATTTCCATCTGCTGTGTATTATACTCACTCTGCTGTGAGTATGTTCTCTCACATTACATAGAAGGAAACTACCTTCCATTGCCATGCAAAAATTCAAAACTGTTGTTCATTCTAATCCATGTGCTCCAAATTTTTTTTTTCAAATTGCTGTCTTATGTTCTATCTTCCCACTGCTGTGAGGGTCTCCATGCTTTGCATACTTCTTATTGCGCTGCTGTACTTTACATTTGAGCGCTGCCCCTTTTCTTCTTTATGCATTTCTATGCATATTGCATAAACACAAAGCAAAAACATTGCTGATTTCATCACTGCTGCATATTACCTTTTAGAGGGATTAACAAAGATTTCATTTACAACTGCTGCGCTGCAATACATCCTCCATCAACAAATGACTGTTAATACAGTTCAGCAAACAAAGAAAATTCAAGCTCCCCTTTAGTGTATGCTTGTCTTCTTTTGGCAGACTCTTCTCAAAATAAATTTAGATCAGCTGGGGAGTTCAAGGGGTTTTCAGGTTGCCTTTCCTTCCTTCTCCATACTTGTGTAACTTTCTTCTTTTGCATGGGTCTAGCTTGCATAGGAGCCCATCTTAAGTTACAGTCACGTGCCATATGCCCAATGTTATGACACTTGAAGCATTCAACTTTATTCATGAATAAGAATTCATGATTTCTTCTAAAATTGTTTCATGGAGGTTGTCGTAGACCACAACATCTATCTCCATGAAATGCTCTACAATCTTTTGCCATATGACCAAAGTTTGAGCAAGCGTAACAATAACCATAAAATGAACTTTGGTACCTGGGAGATGGAGGTTTCCTTGATGTACTTCTGAATCCTTGTTGCCTTGAGATCCTTTGATGCTCACCATTGCCTCTTTCCTCTTTGACATCAGCTACATTTCTTCTTGGAGCTGGTTTTCTACTTGGAGCAGGATTTCTTCTATTGCAGCCTTCATTTTTCTCCTTGCCCTTGCTGGAACTAGGAGCATCACCATCTCTTTCTGGCTTCTTCACATCTCCTTTGCTTAAAGCATCCTCATCCTTGTTTGAGGGTTCACCTACATACCCAAGTCCTGATTTATCAGATGGAGATTTGTGATAGCTGAGCATATCATCCAAAGCTTGAGAGCTCTTCATGATCTTGTTCATCCCTTCAACCTTCTTCCTGAGGAGGACAATCTCTTCTTCTAACTTTTCACATTCATTATTTTTCTTTGCTAGTTGTCCCTCAGTTTCTTCCTTGCTATGAGTAGCTTCAGCTGCTACTATTTTGAAGGAGATAATATCAGACTTCATTTTGAAGATTTCTTCATCTTTTGCTTGACTGCTCTTCATTTTCTTTTCAGCTTCTTGTGCCTGCTTCCTGGCTTCTTGTAGTTCGGACTTAAGGGAGGAGACCTCTTCCTTGTACTGTCCAATCTCTTCTACAAGCTTGTTCTCTCTCTTGTGCCTTTGTTCAAGTTGACTTGTCAAGGCATTTGCCTGCTTCTTTGCTTCATTCAGCTGATTTGTCATGGATATGACTTCTTCATGATGTTTCCTCTTGCATTGATCAAGCTCCTTCTTGAGCTTGGCAAGCTCCTCATCCCTTTCTCTTACTTGAAATTTGATGAGGTCAAGCTTTTCATTCTCAGCTTCTATGATGGGTTCATGACTTTCTTCTTGACTCATTTTCATGGTCAGTGCTCCCTTTGCATGAAGGTCATGCAGTCTATCCCATATCTCCTTTGCTGATGAACATTTTCCTAGATTCTTCTTTGACCTTGCCATTCTTATCTAGGCTTTAAATACTTGACTGTGTTTTCTTAAATCACTGACTGTTCCTTCAACAATAACTCAAAAACTTGAGAAATACCTGAATCCCTTTGGCTGAAACTTCACACTGCTGGAGAAGTTTGACTGCTGCAACCACACCTTCCTTCAGCTTCTTTGAGTCTTCAAAGAGCCTGGACTAGCTCTGTCACCATCAAAGAGCCTGGACTAGCTCTGATACCACTGTTGGGAATTTTTTGGGTGGGGAAAATACCAAAAACCATTCAAGCAAATACCACAGAGGCAATGCTCCGTTTCCACTGTTCCAGGATCATTTGCAGAGAACCTCTTTCAAAAAAAATAACTCAGAACAGAGTATTACACAGCCATAAAATCATTTCAATTCATTAAAACAAAAACACTGATACACATTCATCCTCTTTCACTCAGAGGGATCTTCCAAAAACTTGCATTCAGCAAAAACAAAAACTCTGTCTTTTCTCTCCACCTGAGAGTTCACTGTGCTGGGTTTACTGCTGTAAAACCCATTTTTACATTACTGCTGTAAAACTATTTTTACACATACTGCTGTAAAAATATTTTACACATATGCAGTAAATTACATTCACAATTTCAAGAATGCTTGAGCACTCTTTTCTTTTGCATTTCCATGCAAATCCAATACATAAAAAGATCTATGCACTGTTGTGCAATATCTTCCCCTGCTTCACATGCTGATCTTCATTCTGAGCTCTCCCTGCTCTTTCGCTGCTGCACCTTTCATCTTTGCGGATAGCACTGCTGTGCATTCATCTCCTCTTTGCTTTACTACGCACTGCTGTGCACTATGCTGCCTCCATCATTTTTACAATGGCCAACACTTAAAACAATCCACGCTCATCTCTTTCACGATGGCCAACATATATGTATAAAACATATAAACCACGCTCACCTATGGTTTTAATGGGCATTACATATATAAGAAACGCACTCACATTGTGCACATCCACCATGCCCAAAATAACTTGCTCGCAGGCACCACTCAATAAAAACTACAGCATACACTTCAGCTCTCGCGCGCTCACATTTCACAATGACCAACACATATAAAAACACGCACACCTTTTTTTTCGTTCCATGTGTATTTATGAAAATAATGGTCAACGCATATATATAAAACATATATATAAAAACTATGTTAAAACTAAGCGCCCATGCCCATATTAATGGGACTCCACCAAACAATACAAAAACCATTAAAAACCATTAATTCTTCCATCGCAGATAGGACGACAGTCAACCAAGCATTGTTCACACTCCACGCAAAAATTCTGACTTGACGCGGACGGGCTGCAACTTCGGAGATCGACGATGGAGAACACACAACCAGATCGGACGGCGGAGGTTGATATCGGAAGGCACTTAACTGCTGAGCTTTACCACCCGAGAAAGTGACATTGGCTGATGTCAGGTGTGTGACACGCGTCTGCACCAAATCCCATCGGAGCCAAGCATACGGAAACCGCTTTTCCTTGGATGGCGGTGCGATATGTTCTGGGCAGTTTTGTGGTTTCAATGCGGTGGTTTTGGGGTTATATACGGCTGCCGAGTTGGCTGCCATCACTGACCCTGTCCACCTGCAGTTGGAATTATCATTCCAACAGCCTTTTTATGCTCTGAAGTCAAGTCTTATTATTTAGTTTGGAGCGTATTGTTCCTTCCTTCCCTCCTCTCTGACCGGCCGGTTGAAACAAGCGGAGGAAGAATGGAGAAAGATTCTCTGCAAGTTAATAATATTTTATAATTATTAATATATATTTGATAATAAAGTTTATATTGAAATTTTATTTAAAGGTGTTTTTAAATTGTTTTGCTAAGAAAAAAATGTAATCTTATTCCATTTAAAAGAAGAAGGAAAAAATAAAATAAAAATTTGCCAATGTTATTCCATCATGGTAGACAAAAATATCTACAAAACTATAAGTATAAAGCTCCAAAAAAATCATTCTTCCAAAAACAGCATTCCATCATGATAGCCAAAAAATCTACAAAACTATAACCACAAAGCTCTAAAGAAAACATTCCTCCAAAAAGAGGAGGTAAAAAGAGTAGTTATAAAAAATTTACATTTGGGTCAAGTGTAAGAACACTTAACTATCTTTTTCTTCCTTTCTTTTTCTCTCATTTTCTCCAAACTCCTTGATTGGGAGTGGCATTTATAATTGACAATTGATTGTCTTTTCTTTCTTTCATTTTCTCCATTTTTCTCAAAACTCCTTGATTGGGAATGGCATTTACAATTGCCAATTGATTTTCTTTTGATTTTGTGCCACCTTCGGTGGAGCCTCTTTATCTAAGTCTGAACTTTCAGATGCATGAGGTCTTTTAATATTGTCCATCTCAAAGGTAGATTCTTTGTTTTGTTGCACTCAAGTTGAGGTTGTTACTACTATTGTGCTTTGAATCATTGTTCCTTCTAATCAACCCCTCTATCCACAGATGTTCCTTATGATTTTTGGGTATTCATAGGGTTCTCCATTATTCCATATTCCTCTTCCTCTAAGGAAGGTTGCTCCAAAAATTGCCAAACCTTTGACTTTTGGAGTTTTTTATTTTTTTATTTTTGGATCTTTCTTTGCATATCGCACGAGTTTTGTGATGTCCACTTGATCCGGATTTAGACAGGAACACAATAGATTACAGAGATAACCATAAATACAGAGATGCAATAACCATAAACACATAGATGCAGCGGAAATAATGATTCATTTCATTAATGGAAAATACTGAATACAACCAGAAATGGAAATAAGCCAGCTAGGGCGATGGTAGCTATCTCTGAGAAGAGATGTGTGGCTACATGCCTCTGAACTGCTCCGAACTGAGTTACAATGAGGCTCGAAGGCCTATTTATTGTTGAGAAACAATGGAAAACCCTTCACATCCCGAAACCTAACCCTAGAAGATGAAACGCCAAATTGTGGGCCCCGTTTGGGTAAATTGGTACATCAATTTCCCAGGGTCGTAACTTTGGCATACGATCTCCGTTTGACGCGCACGATAGCTCGTTAGAAAGATCAATCTGAGTACTACCACTTTGGGAGGCAACATAGTCCATGGACTCATGTTGCCCCAGATTCCCAAAAAAACGTCGTTTAGGGCCTCAAAACGGCTCCGGAAGTTCAGGACCCGAAAAACTGCTAAAAATAGTAAATTGTGCTGCAAATTAGGAAACTGAAAAGACTGAAAGAGACAGTTGTGGGGGTCCAAATGGGTTGGTGGGTGGCCACCAACATCCACCTGGATCACCACTCTGAAGACATATACGACATCTGAATGTTGCATTTTCAAAATATAATAGCTAGGTCCATTGAAAGTTGTTATAAGTCAGGTTGATACGGCCAACTAAACCCTTACTAAAGTCTACTTCTACACATATCTGGGAAAAAGTAAAATTTTCCTTTGAAGTTCTATCCAATTTCATCTTTACAAACTTCCTTAGAGTGTTTCCAATTCCTTCTAGAACTTAGTGGTGCCAGAAAGGGAAAGGAAGGTTATGTAATCTTACCGAGATTGGCATTTTGGAAAATACCATAGTATTAGCATCAAATCTTGGAAACCATGTGGTTATAAAAGTACCTACATTCAAGGCCAACTTGACATCCTGCAAGGTAGCAAATTATACAACAAAAAAACACCTTAAACACAAGTGGATTTCACAATTTGAGGTCTAATTTGCACATGTCCAATGATGTAGATCCTCATATTTTGGCCAAAAACTATTAAATTTGCAAATGGTTTATTGAGATTGGAGGATGGAGAACCGTTCTGAAACTTGTGGAGCATTTACTATCATTTCTAGGACCTTATCTATTTCTTCCACGATGTAAGGTCCACAAATATTGGTATTTGGATCATATTTGTTTTGTGGCTCAACCTTTCTCTTTCCAGCATCTTTAAAAGATGTTGGTCCCTTAGGGTTACTTGGACCTGACATTCCCCTCAGTTGCAAATTAATAATGATAGAGGGGTTTTTTTCAATGTCATAGTCTTGCAACAAAAAGTCATCTCGCATAGATCTACTCGAACAAATCATATTTTGAAACTCCATCGGGATACGGAATCTATTTTGGATTTGCTCCTTCAGATCTTGCACCAAATCACCAACCTGAACCCTTATAAGAAACGATTTCCCATCAAGGGTTTTCACAAAAATTTGAAAGGATGCCCTCTTTACTAGATTTGATTAACAACACTCCTTCCCCTTCAACATTTGAGATATATCTCCTGTCTTCAGAGATTTGAAGGGGATCCAAAAAAAATCCCCCAAATCTGTAGATAGGGAAAAAATTTCCTCCTAATCGAGAAGATTAGATAACAAATCCATGACATAGATCATTTTTGCAATGGTTCGCCTTTAGGATATCATAAAAAATGAACCCCACAATACATGTTTTGGGTTGCACAATGAGATGAATACAAAGAAAAAGACAATTGGCTCTAGGTGCGAGGTCGGCCAGACAAAACCCGTCAGAGGAAGTGTTGAATCCTTCTTATCAAAATAGACCCGATATGTGCTCCCTTGTACCCATTTCGGCCATGTCTGGAGAGAAAAGGCATCATTGAACTAGCCAACCATTTTCTTAGTGGAGAAATGTCAATCTCTACTCCAAAAATGGTGAATCATCCCCCATGGTTGACATCATCATCTTGAACCCTATTGGTTCTTAGAAAGTTTATTTTGGTTGTACATTTTTCTTAGGAGGCCCATTTTAGACCTCAAAATTCCCCTACTGCATGATGCTCTCTCAATTCTCAAGACCAAGATCAAAAGTGTTTTTAGATTGGATAACCTTTATTTTAATATATTTAGAAAGTATAAGCTATTTAAGTTATACAGAGAAATAAATTATTTTATAAAGTCAAGTGAGTCTTGTATAATTGTGATGATTGCATTTTATTGGTGAATAGATCATTTTTCAATTAATATTAAGGTTCCTGTGACTTAAATTCTATTGAATTTATGTATGTAGTAAATAATAATGAAAATAATATTATATTACAATATGTATAATACTAAATGCTTTATTAAATATATTTAACTGTTTTTATTATTATTAGTGAATTGCATGAAACTTCTCATCCAATATAAATAATAATTTTAATATTATATATTTTTCCTTTTTCTTTTAAAATTGGTATAAAATTTAGCATATGTTTTTTAGTCAATTTTGCTAGAAATGGGATGAGGGTTCTAATTTTAAATTTGAATTACATAATCTTGAAAATTCGAGTGATTTAGAGACTTTTGTAAAATGTTGAATTTATATATATTCAAAAAAATATTTTAAATAGTAAGAAATCATAATCGTGTCAAAAATTATATTACTAAATTTAAAAAAAATCAAATAATTAAATTATATCTAACAATTATATAACTTTAATAATATTAAATTAGTTATTTTTATAATTTTATAATAAAAAAATTATATTATATTATAAAAAGAATTTTGTAATGCCTTCTTCCAGATTTACCCAAATTCACAATCTCACCAGGGTAAACATGAGATGAGAGTTACTATGCGATACCCAATTTCCAAGATGCACTTATAGAAAATGGGGTCCGCACGTCTAGAACTGATTGCAAACAACCAATGACACATGATCACACTGTTACCATCCTAACCTAACCCAACATTATTTCTTTTCAGTTTCATTTCCTTAAATTTAACACAACTATTTATATTTGGTAGTTTTTTGGGTTCTAAAATTCTGAGGTCTTTTTCAAGGCCTAAATGACATTTTCAAGGAAAACAGAGAGACCAGAAAAGTGACAAAATATGTGCGGCAAGTATATTACTTGGCCTCCTCATGGGGATCTTCGAAATGAGGTATTATGATAATCAAATAGAGATCGTATGCGAAAGTTACAACCCTGGGAAGTTAGAGGTCCAAATTACTCATTTATACAAACCCTTTGTGTGCATAGTACTTGTAGGTTATAAATACATATATGTTTACTAATTCAATAATCTTACCAGACAATCATGAAGGAGGCCCTGTGCGATCTCAACGTAGCTACAACAACGCTATTAGTCAATATATTCATCAACCAATCAATAACTAAACAAATTCAGTATAGGAACCATAATTAATACACATCATATAATCAGCATATAGCCGGAAAATAACCAGCATAGAGACCATGGAAACTCAACCACAATATCACCAACATAATCACTACAAATGCTCATAAATCACAATAAGGAAATGTCTCATACTAACATATGAAAATACCAACCAAGTCAGGGACTTCCATGTACTGCCCGACCATAGATTGGGCTGAACCAATCTCTCTTTTAGTCGATCACTCTCGTTCCATATTCCAAGCATGAATGTGGGATCTCATGGAATAAGCCAAAACAAAACCAAACCAGGGTTTCTAGAGGCCAAACCACCTCAACCCTCAACCACAGTGATTCCACCTCCACAGTCGGACATCACTAACACCAACCAGATCGGTCTCTAACCAAGTTTTCCAAGGCTCTAGGAACTAGTAACTCAACCCACGACCTTCTAGGGTTCCAAAGAATTTTTCCAACCTGGCTCCAAGGACTAGTAACTCAACCCACCAAGGGCTCTAGAGAATTTGTCCCAACCTAGGCTCTAGGAATAGTAACTCAACCCAAATTGTTCTAGGGCTTCTACAGTGTTTGTTCCAACCCACATCCATAAGGAATTATGAGCACCAATCATAAAACAATCAAGCGGAAAAAATCCACAACACCATGGATTTCCAAGAAATGGCAAGGCAAGGCTAAACCCACTGAGAATCTAGGGAAATCTCCATGCCAATGACAATACATAATCAGAAAATAACATGCATATACCATGTATCCAACCAACAAGGAAATCACACATGAAACCTATTACTTGCAAAGCAATCTAGTTTTAGTCTTAATCCAACTATTCCCTTGCGATTTCTTGCTTTCCTTTACCTTCTTTATCCAAATCCAATGTATGCCAAAGTGCTCCAAGAATATTCCAAGAATACTCTAAGTGTGCAAGAGTATGAGAGAGTGAGAGAATAGAAGAGAGCTCCAATTTAAAACTAACAAAAGGTTGTGAACTGATCCTCGGAAGCCTTTTTATTATTGAGGCCTCTATTTTCTTCAGATTCTTTCATTTTTCCTTCAATTTCATTCTCATGCAAATTAGTGACCTTTCACCTTCATTTTCTCTCATTTTCCTTTATTTTCATAAATAAAATGTCAATTATTGTCACTTTGCCAATTTCCATAGCCATTAATTAATCACAAGTGATACTCATCACTATGTTTTGCCCAACATTCAACTTGGAATACATGTCGCATGACCTTGGTCTTATATTTTATTTGCATAGAAAATTGACAAGGTTGTTACAAATTTACAATATTATATTACCTATCAATTAAAAAACATTAAATACATTATTTAAATATGTTTGGAATTTTACATAAAAAAATAATAAAAATATATCATACATATTCTAAGGTAGATCGATTGAGAATTTGAAAATGTACAGAGTTTACTAAAATCTAATTTCAAGTTTAAGAGGGAGGAGGCTTTATTTCACAAACTAGTATGTAAGATATAAAGTTTGACATTAAGTCAAGTGAGTTAATCCTATAGTGGACAACCTCATAGTGTTTGTAAAGTGATCTGTATTTTATAAAGGTTGTATATTTACGTTAATATAATGTAATACAAATATTTTATTCTATTTTCTATGTGGTTTATGAAATTTGGAGATCAATGACCACTACCTCCACAGAATATACGAAGGGATCACTTCTTATTGGTTCAACCATGGAGCCTAACCCTAAGAGAGTCAAGAGAATTGAATATGTGACCTCTCAATAGCAAAGGTGATTTAACGACAGGGACTCAACCAATTGACATAACCCTTGGGGTAGTGTGTGTGTGTGTGTGTGAGAGAGAGAGAGAGAGAGAGATATCTATAAGGTGTTAGGGTTTAATCATCCAAAATATAAGGCAATATTAAAGTCTTCACGATTATATTATGATAAAATAATAATTCTTCAGGATTGGAATTAAATGAATGACAAGAAATTATTATTGAGGTATTAGAGAGAAGTGCGATCAATACAAAATCTTAATGAGTAAAGTTAAGTAGCTAAATGATCTGAAAATCACTCGTGAGTGATCTCAGTTAAATAATTAATGAATGAAGGTATTATAGACTCATGTGCTGGTGTGTGTCTATGTTATCTTAGGCAATGGATTGATCAGATTGCAAAATACACAGACACTGGAAAATGGAAAACAGTAAGAGAAACACAATAAGAAAATGCAAGAACAAAACAAATTATAAGGAGTTCACCCTATTCTCTAGGGCTATCCCCAAGCCACTAGAGTGCATTGACTCTTTCCTTACCAAGTCTCGGCCTCAACTGATCTTGAATGGGGTGAGTCCAATTTGGTACTCAATTTCTGACAGATATCCTCTCAGGGATTGCTTGAACCTCTCAAGCCTAGCTCTATTTGCTCGATGCTGCCTTAGGTCAGCTCGGCTCTTTGTTCTCTGCTTCTTGCTTTTGTCTTTTCTATCTCTTGGTCTCACTGTCTCTTTCTTTCTTACAGTGTTCACCTTCTTTCCCCTCTCTCTGTCTTTGTTCTTTGTCCGTTCATGGCTTAAGCCGAGACATCCCTGACTGTTCGCTTCCTCTTCTGCCCCTTCGGATTGCTTGCTGCTGTTCGCTTGGAGTTCCCTGCCTCTGCATCATCGCCAATGTCTCACAGGGAGGTGGCCACTTATCCTCTCATGAACTGCGCCAGCTCTTCCTCAACGGTTCGATATTTTAGTTACACTGTGGAATGACTCATCCACCAACTCAGTGGTCAAATCAGACTTCAGACTTTTATATGTCACAGCTTAATTCCCCTGTCAAATCTGGTTTCTCCATCGGGCGCAATCTCCGCCGTTAGATCTGGAGCCCCCAGATCCTACGGTGTTCGCTCATTTCGTGTGGTTGACTTGCTCGACCATTAGCCCGCGATGAGAGGTGGTTTTCTCTCTCATCCACCAGACACACGTCATGCAATGTATGGAATCGCTCATTTTCTGCCAAATCCGCTTACCGCCCAAGGATGCCTCCAATATTTCATCGGTTTTGGAGCGCGAGACCCGCCTTTCACCTTAGCGCCTTCCCTACAGTTTCTCGGCTTCCCATGCGACTGAGCGCTTCAGGGCTTTTCCTTCTCGAGGCATTTTGCCTAGTGATGCACCATCAGAAATGGCCATCGGTTCCTGATCTGAGCTTCCCAATTGCCAATTTTCCTCCTGCGCGGTCTCCATGGGCCTCGGTCAGCACGCTTTGACCAAGGTCCTCATCGTTCCTTGCTGGCTGCAAACTGCCACTGTCCAGAGGTCTTCCTGATAGCTCTTTGTTCATAAATTCAAAGTCTGTCTTGATTTGATATGGTCATGGCACTTTGCTAATTTTCATGGATCCAATTCGGATCACGGCCTTCCCACTGAAAAAGCTTTTGGACCACCAAAAGTTGGTTTTCAAGCATCGACTAAATGAGGTTACAGTTGTCTCACTTGTCCAATCTCTATCCACTTTGCACTGCTCGGCTTTGAACCCTTGAGTCCAACTCTGAGGTACTCAACATCTCCTTTGCGCATCGTCCTCACCTTCCTATCCAAAATTGTGTCTTCTTGCAATTCATTAAGATATTCAGGTAGCAGGTCATCAATAGAAGGCAATTGACTCTACTCTTTGGGATCCTCAATTAGTGAAGGTTCAAAAAATCTCAAGCACTTTGTATTCACAACTGAGTAGATGTGCATGTAAGCTAGTAGATCAAGGTGAAAAGCATTCTCACCAATCTTCTCAAGTATCTGGAAAGGTCCATACCTGATAGGCTTTAGCTTTTTACCTTCACCTTACATCCTGTCCTTGCTGATATACAGCCAGACTTAGTCACCAACTTGGAAACTATGCTCCATCCAATGCTTGTCATGCCTTGCCTTGTATTTGGCTTGGCTCTTTTCCAGCTGTTCCTGTATTGCCTGGTGGCCAGGAGGGAGCTGAAGAAGAAGTGGTTGTGCTTCACTTATCAGGAGCCATGGGCAGCAGGACATAGATGTGCTGCTTGTAAAGCACATTTTATTGAGGTCTTCTCCGAGAGCAGTGGAGAAGAGGATGACGAGGATGATGTGGAGGCAAGAGATAGCCATGTTGTATAGTGTCCTTTGCCACCACCACTTCCAGCAGTAGATGGTGCATCTTTTGCACCCACCGGAGGGGCCCTTGCAGCATTGCGAGGAGTTCTCAAGTATCTGATGCTACGCGTACGAGGGACAATATGTGGCCAGCGAGTATCAGTTTTGGTGGATAGTGGGGTGACCCACAACTTCATCGATGCCTAGATGGTTGAGCGGAGAGGTATACAGACAGAGAGCTTCGAAGGGTTTTTAGTCTTGGTCCCAGGAGATTAGACCATGATGTGTGCTCATTATGTTCCAGAGCTTTCAGTGACGATGGGCACCTACACATTGACTAACCACTTTTTCGTGGTCGATATTCTAGACACCAACATGATACTGGGTGTTCAGTGGCTTATCACTCTAGGGAAGGTCACGACAGATTGGAAGACCCTAGAGATGCAGTGGGATGATGAGAAGACAGGGAGGCATGAGAAGATACGGGGACATCACACATATCCGCCTTACACTGTTTCGACTCATCGGATGGAGGCGGTCTTTTGAAAGGGAGACATAGAGTGGGCAGTGGAGCTGCGTGCATCAGAGACAGGGACTTCAGGGTAGACTGTACATCTAGAGATACAGTCTATCTTTGATCGGTATGCCATAGTGTTTGGGGAGATTCCACCAGGAAAGCCACCGGATCGGGGGTTTGAGCACGCCATCGAGCTTGAGCGGGGCATACAGGCCGTGATTACCACCCCCTATAGGCACCCCAAGGCCTATCGGGATGAGATTGAGCGGGCTATCCAGGAGTTGCTGGCTCTTGGGCATATCCGACTGAGCACGAGTCTTTTTGCTTCTTCTGTGGTGTTGGGGAAGAAGAAGGATGGTACATTGAGGATGTGCATTGACTACAGGGCTCTGAACAAGAAGACCCTGAAGAATAGGTACCCCATACCCAGGATCGATGAGTTGATGGACGAGTTGAGAGGGGCATGTTTCTTCTCAAAGATTGATTTGAGATCTGGGTACCATTAGATTCGCATGAGGGAGCAGGACATTCCCAAGGCTGCCTTCAGGTGTCACTATGGGCACTTTGAGTTCTTGGTGATGCCTTTTGGGCTAACCAATGCCCCAGCTACATTTCAATCCTGCATGAATCACATCTTCCGTAGTCACTTGAGGAAGTTTGTGTTGGTATTCTTTGATGATATTCTCATTTACAGTAGGACTTGGGAGGAGCATCTCCAGCACATTGAGACAGTATTGCGTATCTTACAGGAGCAGCAGTTCTATGCCAAACTCTCCAAGTGTGAGTTTGGGTTGACGGAGATGTTGTATCTAGGAGACATCATAGGGGTGGATGGAGTGAGGGTCCACGAGGACAAGATTAGGGCCATCAGAGAATGGCCGGAGCCAAGAAATGTGACGGAACTTCGAGGATTCATTGGCATTTGTACTTACTACCGGAAGTTCATCAAGAGTTTCTCACAGCTTGCTGCACCCCTGACAGATTTGACGAGGAAGGGGGCTTTCAGTTGGTCGGATACAGCGCAACGAGCCTTTGATAGGCTCAAGGAGGTTATGAGCAGCTGCCCAGTGCTTGCATTGCCAGATTTCACGCAGCCATTTGTTTTGGAGTGTGATGCGTCGGGAGAGGGGATCGGCGCAGTATTGATGCAGGGAGGTCACCCTATAGCCTTTGAGAGCCGGAAGCTCCTTCCGCACGAGAGGTTGTATTCCATATACGACAAGGAGATGTTGGCCATCATGCATGCATTGGCTAAGTACCAGAAATATTTGGTGGGTAACAGGTTCAGGGTGAGGACTGATCACAACAGCCTCAAGTTCTTTTTGGAGCAGAAGTAGCTGCAGGAGAGGCAACAGAAGTGGATCAGTAAGATCCAAGCATATGACTTTGACATTGAGTATCTCAAGGGTAAGAACAATGTGGTAGTAGATGCCCTTTCACGTAGACCAGCCACGTTGTCTCTTATGAGCTTGGATGCAGATTGGAGAGCTCGACTCTTAGTAGAGTACTCCAAGGACAGGTTTGCATGTGAGGTTCTGGATGGGCAGGTGGCAGATGACAGGTAGAGGGTGGTCGATGAGATCATCTATTACAGGGACCAGATCTTCTTGACTGAGGGGTCTCAGCTCAAGAAGAAGATACTCCAGGCATCACATGATTCATCTTTGGCAGGACATCAGGGGTTTACCAAAACCTATAGGGCCATTAGAGAGAGGTTCTCATGGAAGGGCCTCAAGGAGAACGTACTCCAGCACATCTGGGAGTGCGATGTTTGCCAGAGGAACAAGGGAGAGATGAGCCATCCCGTGGGTTTCTTGCAGCCTCTTACCATTCCGGAGGGGAAATGGGAGAGTATTTTGATGGACTTTATCACAGGGTTGCCCATGGTACAGGGCAAGGATTGTGTCTTTGTCGTTGTCGATCGACTGACAAAGTACGCACATTTTTTTGCCATAGTCGCACACTATGCAACAACACAGGTGGCCGAGCTGTTCTTCAGAGAGATCTTCAGGCTACACGGTCTTCCTAAGACCATTGTCAGTGACAGGGACGGTCGTTTCATGGGTGGGTTTTGGCAGGAGCTTTTTCGGTTGGTGGGGACGGAGTTGACACCGAGTACCAGTTATCACCCACAGATGGACAGACAGACAAAGATAGTTAACAAGTGGTTGGAGGGCTACTTGCATAACTATGTCAGTGGGTAGCAGCGAGCATGGCTGAAGTAGCTGCATTTGGGGGAGTACTGCTACAATACTTCACATCACATGTCCATTGGTATGTCACCATTATATGCCTTATATGGGTATCATCCTTTATCTTTTGTTGACATGATGTTTGGTGACAGCAAGGCTCCTAGAGCCAAGATCTGGATCCAAGAGAGTCAGGATATCCTCCGAGCTCTCAAGGATAACATGGCTACAACACAGAACCAGCAGAAGCTGTATGCCGACAGGGGTCGGGTGGAGAGGCAGTTCGAGGTAGGGGACATGGTCTACCTATGATTACAACCATACCGACAGTGGTAACTGAAGCAGAAGGGGGCTGAGAAGCTCAAGCCCCGCTTTTATGGGCCATACAGGGTGATACGCAGGATTGGACAGGTTGCATATGAGTTGGAGTTGCCCAAAGGCAGCAATATTCATAACATTTTTCATGTATCATGCCTGAAGAAGGCATTGGGGCAACAGGCGACAGTGACAGATGAGCTACCACCCATGGATGATGAGGGGCATTTGGTATTGCAGCCAGAGGCTATCATTGATACTAGGGAGAGGCAGCTGCAGAGCAGGATAGTCCGGGAATTCTTGGTGAGGTGGAAGAATTTGCTAGATGAGGATGCCACTTGGGAGAGTGAGAAGATCTTACAACATCCATCACTTCAGTTGTTTGAGGAAAAGCAACATTTTGCCGGGGGAGACTGTAATATTCCTAATTAGCCATGGCTAATTGGAATATTCGATTTTGTTCGATTTTTGCCTGCTATAGCTATTTGTAAATAAAAAAGTGAGGAAGGGGGACACATGGAGGAACTGTGCAGGAGGAAAGGGACATGTGGCAATAGGGGAATCACGCAGGAGGAGGTGAGCTTTGGGATTGAGAGAGGCAAAGGCTATAAAAGAGAGAGGAGCCCCCTCATTTTGATCATTCCGGTTATGAACATTTGTGATAGTCATTTCGACTTAGAGCACGCTCGCTGTTTAGCTAGTCTGCAACACTGTTTAGTGCATTGAGTGTCTCCGTTCAGATATCTCACCCTTAGCCCCGGGGGACTTCGAGTGCCTGCTCGGGCAAGGTATTTCCATTGGCATTCCAACAGTAGTTTCACCAGTAGTAGTTTCATCAGCATTTTGGAGGATTGCACAGCACTGAGAGGAGGATGCAGTTCTTTCTGGCAGGAGCCTGGGTTGAGGGTTTGCAGGAGGTTTGGTGCTGAGAGATAGAGCAGGGGATCAACCCTTGCATATTGGAGAGTTTTGGCCGGGGTTTCAGGCAGATTTCTGGAGAGTTTCATTTAGTGGCAGCGCAGAGCATTGAGGGACTGCGCAGAACCCCAAGGGGGTGATTTTCGGGGGTCGGCCATTCCAGGAAAGCTTTCTAGGTTTTCTAGGTTTCTTGAGTAGAGTCCGATTCCAGAGTTTTAGCCTTTTTTGAGGAGGGGATCAGCCCCAAATCCTCATTTGATTTCTAGCAGCAGCAGCAGCACTGTAGATCTCCAGCAGCTTGGACGCAGTTCAGAGAGGAGCCATTTCTTTGCTATTCTGAGTATATTTCTCCACTTGCCTTGAGCAAGTCGAGGTGCCGTCTTTCTGATCACCTCTGTACTCATTCCTTTACTCAGTATAATAAAATGGCTTAGCATTTCTCGCTGCATTTCTTGTGTATCTGTTTATATTTCGTATATATATTATTGTTGCTGCACTACTGTTATTATATCTCTGTGCTACTATACCACTTGTGCATTTTTCTGGTTGAGATTTTACTGGGGTTTGAGGAATATTCCGGGTTAGGAATATTACATTCAAGGCTCGATTTGTGGCGAGAGGGTTCTCACAGGTAGAGGGAGTTGACTATGAGGAGACCTTCACTCCCATAGCTCGGTATACATCTAGATGGGTTGGAATATCCACTAGATGGATGTGAAGACCGCATTTCTCAATGGCTTCATTCAGGAGGAGGTTTATATGGAGCAGCCGCAAGGTTTTGAGGTGCATGGGAAGGAGTCCCATGTATGCAGACTGAAAAAGGCACTCTATGGCCTAAAGCAAGCTCCTAGAGCTTGGTACTTGAGGATTGATACATACTTGCAACAGTTGGGTTTCACAAAGACTCAAGAGTGAAGTTGTCACACAACCTTCACCGCCTAACTGCCCTGTTGAAATCAGATTTTTCTTTAGATCTGGAACATGCCTTACCTCCTTTAATAGCCATTGGTTTCCATTCTGCTGTTTTACAAGAACCTTACCCATTCCAACAATTTTACAGGGTTTATCATCACCCAAACGAACTTGTCCAAAATCTCCTTGAACATAGTCATGAAAGTATTTCTTATCAGGTGTGGCATGGAATGAAGCCCCTGAATCTAAAACCCAGGAATCAGTAATATTTTCGAAAGAAAGAATCAAAGCATCTTGTAACACCTCACCTATCACATTTGATTCATGATTGTTTTCTTGTTGTGCATCTCCTTCTTTTCCCTTCCGAGATCTACAGTCTTTCTTTAGGTGTCCTTTCTTTCCACATTTCCAGCACACTATCCCCGATCTGGACTTGGATCTGCCTTTCCTTGATTTACTACGATATTCTGAGCTCTTTCCTCTTTCCATTTTTCTTCCTCTAGACTCTGCACTCAAAGCATTTCCCGATGTCTCACCGGAGCTTTTCCGTCGCGTTTCCTCGCTAAGGATAGCACCGACAACATCATCAAACTTTAAAGTACTAGATCCAGAAACGAAGTTACTAATGGCCATTACCAAACCATTCCAACTTTCTGGTAATGAGCACAAGAATAATAGAGCTCTAACTTCATCATCAAAGTTTACCCCTACAGAAATTAACTGACCTGTAATCGTATTAAAATCATTTAAATGGTTTGCAACAGATCCACCTTCCGACATATTCATATTAAATAACCGTTTCATAAGAAATACCTTGTTTGAGGCCGAGGGTTTTTCATATAGTTTCGACAATGTCTCCATCAAACCCTCTGTTGTGGTTTCCTTCGAAATGTTGAAGGCGACTGACACAGCAAGGCACAACCGTATTGTTCCGAGTGCCTTTCTATCGAGAAGGTTCCATTCTTCGTCTTTCATACCCGTCGGCATCTTTGTTTTTCCGCCCAATGGTAGGTATAGATCTTTCTGATACAGATAATCTTCCATCTGCATCTTCCACAGCGAGAAGTTTTGGCCGTTAAATTTCTCGACCCTAAACTTACCATCTTCCGTCATTGCTCCCACTCGAACCAGGAACCCTTCTTTCCTGCGAGTTTATCAGCCAAATAGACCTTCGGCTCTGATACCAGTTGTTAGGAAATTATATATTACGGAGCAATGGAACACATAAAATATTGCAGAAATATAAACATAGAAAACGCACAAAACAAGAGAGACACAGATATACGTGGTTCACACAGTTTGGGCTACGTCCACCCTGAACAGCCAGTCCTTCCTTTCTATTATCCAGCAAAATGAAGAGACACAACCTACAACAAATCCGCTGTAATATCCTCTATTTTCTCTCACAGTCTCACCTCTCTGTTTCTCACTCACAGAATATACATCTATCAAACAGCCTCAAATACAATGCCCTCATACAAAGAGAGGGGTTGCCTTCTAGGGCAAAAAACCCTAAACTAGACATAAGTTCTACCGTCAAATCATCTGCCTAATGAACAACCCAGATTGACTAGAAATTACTATACTTTTACAAGGCAATTTTACATTTATTTTTGGCTTCGGGAGCGCTGCCCCCGAGCCCCCGCCGGGGGACCGTTGGCCCCCGAACCCCCCAGCCGGGGGGGATGGGCCCCCCCGGATCCCCGCGGGGGGGACAAGTCCCCCCCGCACCCCCCTGCGTGGAGGGGTGTACAAAGCTTCCTGGGGTATACATCCGGCTGAAACAAAGACCTCTGAACAATCATGCTCCACACACAACAGATGTGATGTGGGATGTCAGAGCTGCCAGGTTGATGTGATGAATGAACTCTACAATGTTCAGTTGATGAGTTTTGATAACATCGAGGTTGTGACGCGCATGCCACAAATCTAGGGAAAGCGACACGTGGTGGGAGGTTTCTGAAATGATCCTTGCATGTAACCTCCAATTGCTAGAAAAATATCCTTGAAACAAGGGATGCCTTTGCATGCTACCTTGGGAGAAGCAGCTCATGCATGCAAATCCATTTTACTTGGTCCTGGAGGGAACCGGTCAACTCAGCTGCACATGCAAGAGATTGTTAGAAGGAAATGCACATTTCTGGCTGGGCACTGGGTTGTCTGCTCAGGAGATTTGCGCAAATTCTGGGTAGAGCAGTTGATTGTTACCTAGATTTGCGCAAATTCTGGGTTAAGCAACCCTGCTGGGGAAAATTGTGCAATTCCTGCTGGGAGTGTTGACTAGTAGAATTTCACAATCTTGGAGCCCATCACGCTGCCATCCGCAAAGATCGAGGAGGAGCAGTTTGCCATGGTTGCCCAGATACCTCCAGGGGAGAGGTGGTGATCTAGTACTGTAGTTTGAAAGAATTGAGGATGGGTAGGATCCTTGAGAAGTCCACCTCTTGGATCAATACCTTACTACGGGAGCCCAGATCAGAAGTAGTAGGATGGACCCTGTTATGAATCAAATATTCATAAATAAGATATACATAAGTTTTAATAAAAAAATATTAATAATCTATAAATAACTTAACATTAAGCTGGTTAATTAAGTTAGTGAAAGGACATGAGTCAAAAAGACATGTCCCTTAATTGGCATGGCTAGTCAACTCCTATATATGGAGAACCGCCATGGCCATGTAAATCATCATTCATTTTTTTAATAAATAAAAATATTACAATTCAATTGTGAATTATAGTCTTCGTGTACAGTTTACTCCTCTCTTTTTACTCCAGTGGTATAAGAGCCACCCCCTTTTGGCCAACACCACACTTTTCTGTGGGCCACTAGCCCTGTGGGCTTCCACATTCATCACTGCCATTCCACTGTTGCAAGCCGAACTCTGCTCTCCACGTCCTCGGTCACCCCGACTGTCCACACCACACACCCTTGTTGCTTATTCGCTGCCATACGCTAGATGATACATGATACACCAGGCATTGCGTCCATACCTGCAACCACAAAAAAAAGGGGTCAGTCGAAACAAACAAAGCGACCACCAAAAGGAGATGCTCGCCATCATACATGCTTTAGTGAAGTGGCGCCAATACTTGCTTGGGAGTAAATTTTCAATCCGAGCTGACCAAAATAGTCTTCAGTTCTTACTTCAACAAAAGACATTATCAACAGAGCAACATAAGTGGATGGAGAAGTTGTCAACTTTTGACCTAGAAATATTGCACAAGAAAGGAAAGGAGAATATCGTAGTTGATGCACTCTCACATAAAGATGACGACAACACAACATGTGCCGCCATGATAGTTGTTTCGGAATGGTTGGACGAAATATGAGCCGAGTATGCTAAGGATGAGAATTGTGATTCCATGATTAAGAATATCAATCAACATACCAATTTCGAGTGGAAGAATGACATAATGTGGTACAAAGGTAGAATTTACCTAACACCAACATCCAAATTTAAGTTGAAAATTCTTAAAGAATCTCACAATTCACCTGCAGTCGGACATGTCGGGTTCTACAAGACTTACTACAACATTCGACAGTCATTCTATTGGAAGGGCATGAGAAAGGAAATTCAGAAATATGTTGTAGAGTGTGATATTTGTCAAAGGAATAAGAGTGAAAATATTCCAACCTTAGGTTTGTTACACCCGCTACACATTCCCAACCAGAAATGGGAAGAGATTTTGATGGACTTCATAGAAGGACTACCTGCATCTGATGGTAAGGACAAGATATTTGTTGTAGGGCTGTTCTCACCATCAATTCTGGATCTAGTGCTGCCCCTATGGAAGTTAGCTGATCCTGGATCTCCTTCAATCGACCGAGGAATGGGTTGATCTGTTCTCCCTTCTGTAGCTGGTATGATCGCAGCTGATTTTCTAGTAGCATCTTCCTCTACACAGAAGTATGCTGATACAAATTGGTCAGGACCTCCCACATCTCCTGTACGGTGTTCTTCTCGGCAATGTGGTACTATATGATCCTTGAGCCCATTAAGGATGATACTCTTAGCCCTCGCTAGTGCATCCTTGTACCTGTCGTTATCAGTTAGATCAAATGGGATAGCTATCGTCCTCAAGGCAAAGTGCTTGACACGATTCCTGTCTAGTACGGATAAGATTCTGACCTTCCAGACTACGAAGTTTGAGGTTCCGTCTAGTCTGTCCTGGTCTCTTACTCTGTGTAGTGCCATTTCGCTGTTCCTCTACTTCCCTCCTG
The DNA here is from genome assembly GCA_031772625.1 of Pinus tabuliformis. NCBI lineage: Eukaryota > Viridiplantae > Streptophyta > Pinopsida > Pinales > Pinaceae > Pinus > Pinus tabuliformis. The sequence continues at coordinate 402,492,112 of CM062814.1, read as the reverse complement.
GAAGTTCTCGGTATGACTCCTCTAAGCCTCGATTTCCCTCCTGGAAACCCTTCTGCCAATGTAGAGATGCCCCTCTCCAATCGTCTGTGTGACTGCAACACTGATCTGGATTCCTTAGCTAGAAATCCACCTTGGCAGCAACTCCCTCTACCTTGGCCTTGCCTTATTAGGTACTGTTCTGACTATAGTACCCCACCAACTCCACTCTGCAAATTACCCATAGCCTCCTAAACCCTAGCAAACTGAATGTTAGAGCTCCTGGGCTCTGCGCAATCTCGACACTGGCAAATCAGCCTCCTCAGCCAACTGCGTCAGCCCTCCTAGCCTCTGTGTGGCTCTGCGTGAGCCTGCCTTTGCCTTCCTCGGCCTCTGCACTACCTCTTCCTGGCTCAATCTTGATGACGTAGGCACTGCGTCACCCCTTCCTTGCTACTACTCTGCTAGGAATGACTTCTGTCACTCGGGACAACTGTTTTTTGCTGTTGCTGCTCTGTTCAGCTAATGTCCTCAGTTCTCCTGTGATGTGCAACCGTGCTTAGATACCATGTTGGAATTTATAAGTTTGACACATTAGAAACCCTTCGTGTACTCTACTGATTTAGTCCTACCTACTTGTTTTGTTAATTAACAAGTTATTTACCATGTAAATACTGGAAATAAATGCAAGTACATGCTCAACACATTACAGATCATCAACTGAAGGAAATAGAAGCAAGCACACAAGTGACACCATTGTTTTTTGGACTAATGTCCCCTGAAAAACCCAATGCGGGAAAACCAATGCAACTATCTGAGGGTTTGCTTTATTAAGCAGTTTCAGAATACAATTTGGGTGCCAAATCCGACATACCCAACAGAGAAAAATCTCGGCAGTAGTACCTCTCTACTCGGAAGCAGATATTCCTGCTAAAACCCCGGATAAACACTCCGGCAGCTCCAAAGCTCCAATTTGTCCCATGAAACCCCAACGTCAGCCTTTAGGGACTGCGTCAGCCTCTCTCTGACCCAACGTTAGCCCATCGCCACTCTGGCTTGGCCTGCGTCAGCCTCTGGAGACACTGCGTCAGCCCTCTGGCCCTCTGTGTCAACCACGCTGGCCCTCTGAGGCACTGCGCAGCTCTTGGCTACCTCTGCGTGAGCCTTGGATGGCTTTGCGTGAACCCTTGGCTGCTTCTGCGTCCCTCCCTCCCACTACTGCGCTGATCCTCCCTGTGTTATCTCTGCCTCTCTGCTTTTGTATTCACTGCCCCTCAGCTGCAACTTTGATCACTCTCTCAACTTTCTCAGCAAACCCAGCCCCAGAAAGTCGAAATCTTGATCTCTTGGTATATTCTCCAAGTGACCTTCAAGCCTCCTCTTATATTTTTCTCGTTGACAAATCAATGGCCGAGATTAATTCCCTAATCAACGATTAAGATTAGATCTGTCTTGATCCATGACTTTTGGATCATTCTAACACAGTTTTATATTAATTGACATTAATATTTTATTTTCCCTAAGTTTAGACTTAGGGACTCCATTAAAAATATTAATTATTTTAATATCTCCCAAACTGTTTAGAATTTGCCCAAGCTATTTTTGGGTATTGGAGAACTCATGTGCTTTAGCCTTTCCACCAATTTTTGTGGTTAGAGCACATCCAATGCTGCCCCAAATCAACAAGATGACTATCCCAAGACGAGAAGAAATTCGTAGCAAAAAAAGAGATCAAGTCCTCTTATCAACAAGCTTTGAGGACAAAACTTTTTGAAGGGGAAGGCAATGTTACGAATATAGTTTATGTAAAAATAATAAAAATAGATAATAAATAATAATCATAATAATATGTAATTAAATAATAATTAGCTAAACAAAGAGGCATGTCTCTACAAACATGCTATACATGACCCTCACTCTCTTTGTGTCATCAGTCTTATTTATACATTTTATATATATTCTTGTATCCTCAATGGAGATCTACATATTTCAAGTCTTCTGGAGTATTTAACTTGAAGAACGAACTTTGTTCACTTTCAGAGCCAGCTAAAGTGAGAAGAGGTTCGGTGAGGTGATAGTAGCTCCCTCTTAATCTCACAAGGTCTTGCACATGAGCTTTCAAACTATTTCAGGACATGTGAGATTGTGTTGTAACAAGGACAAAATAGAGAATAAGAAACAATAAACCTTGTCACAATATTGGTGATAACGTAGTGGAGGGCTCCCACAAACTCAAGGATATGTTGGGTTGAACCAACAACCCCTAACAACCCACTAAAAATAGTAGATTTCCTGTTTTTAGGGTGGAAATATAAGTAGTTCATAGAAGAATGGTTTCTTTTGCATGGTGAAATGGGCTTTATATAGCCTATATTAAGGCTGCCATTCATCTAAACAAATATTAAAGAGTTCATTTCCTTTAAATAAGTGTATTAAGAATATATAATTAATCATATTTTAATATTATTTAACAACATTTAATCCCTCTTGAAGCCTACTTACACTGAGAGGAGTAAGGTGGTCTTGTTGAAGTTTCTATATCTACTAGTTAGAAACCCTCCATGCACTTTACTAATTTATTCCTACCTACTTTTTTTGTTAATTAACAAGTTATTTACCATGTAAATACTGAAAATAAATAAAAGTGCATACTCAACATACTACAGAGCATCAACTAAAGGAAACAGAAACAAGCACACAAATGACACCGTTATTTTTGGACTAATGTCCCTGGAAAAACCCAATGCGGGAAAACCGGTGAAGCTATCTGAGGGTTTTATTATTAAGCAGCTCTTTTCTTAGTACACTGGGTGCCAAACTACCTAACCCGATAGAGAAAAAAAATCTGGCAGCAATACCTCTCTTCAGAAACAGGTATTTGGAAAGCTTGCTCCACAAAACCCCTCTCTAGCACAATTTGAAGCCCAACGTCAGCCCTCCTGGCCTCTGTGTCAGCCTACTAAGGCTTTGCGCAACCTCTTTGGCTCTCTGTGTCACTCATGCAGACTCTGCATGGATGATGCAGGCCCTTCTGGCTCTGCGCAGTCTCTGCTGCCTCTGCGTGGCTCCCTCTGGCTCTACGTCTATCTCTCTCTACTTCTGTGCTAGTCTCTTGGCACTATCCTTGCCTCTTTGCCTCGTACTCATTGCCCCTCGCTGCAACTGATCACTAATTCTATCTCTCTTAGCAAACCCCGCTCTAGAGAATAGAATGACTGATCACTCTAGTGTATTCTCCAAGTGACCCTCAAGCCTCCTCTTATACTTTTCCTGTTGACATATCAACGACCGAGATTAAGTCCCTAATCAACAACTTAGATTAGATCTGGCTTGATCCATGTTTTTTGGACCATTCTAACACAGTTTCATATTAATACACATTAATATTTTATTTTCCCTAAGTTTAGACTTAGGGACTCCATTAAAAATATTAATTATTTTAATATCTCCTGAACAGTGTAGAATTTGCCCAAACCCTTTCTGGGTATTGGAGATCTCATGTGCCCCAACCTCTCCACCAAATTTCGTGGCTAGAGCACATCCGATGCTACCCCACATCAATACTCCCTCTTAGCAAGGACTGTGCTCTAGCAATACTCCTCACTGAGTATCACTCTGATCATCCGGCATCGGTCCCTGTGCTGATGCTAGGCCTGCTGCCCACCATCCTCTGCACTACTGTATCCTGTACTGCTGCCCATGGTTCTGCCACTAGCACTGCTGCATCTGTACGACAGCTTCCTCTACATCTGTGCTGCTGTTGGTCCTTTCTCCCATCACTGCATCTGCACTGCACCTCCTCTCATCATGCTGCATTGTGTTTCCCACTACTGCAGTGCAACTCAGTTACTGAGAAGTAAGTAACTGATCTCCGAACCTCACCTCCTTGTTGGGCTAGAGACACCCACTGATGCTGAAGCTCCCTCTGCCGCTGACAAGTGCTCCCTCTCGGACCTCTGCGCTGCTGCAACAACTCCCTGCATCTCGCACCGTTGCACACCTCTCCGTGCCATCCTGTACTGGTGCAACACTACTGTGGCTCTCGCACCGCTGCAGCCTACTAGCCTCGCGTTGTCCTAGGACTCTTGCACTGTAGCTCCCTCTGCCACTTCATCCGCATCTATCTCTACCCGACTCAGCCAGTCCTGCTACTCCTCTTCGATTCTCCTGTAGCAAGGTCTAATCCAAGAGGTTGGGTACCTCGAGGATCTTGCCCTTCATTGCATGTAGTTTGCCTGACTACAACTCTATGTCTCCCCACTTCCGCTCAAGTGGTGCGTGAGCACTCATGGCACAGTCATCGTCTGTCAAAACTTCCTTCTCTGCCCGTGCCGACACTGCCTTAGTCTCGAAAGACTCTCCCTTACTCTTCTTCCTTGGACACTGGGTTGCATAATGGCCCAGCTCCCCACAGTGGAAGCACTTGATCTTGGAGAGATCCTTCTTCTTCCTCTTCTCCTACTTTCCCTTAGATGCTAGGTCCATATGTTCCTCCTCCTGCTTGACTTTGATCCCCTCGTTGCTGCTACCCATCTTCGACTGTCGTCTGATCTCTTCTTGGCGAAGAGCTGCCCACATTTCGTCTTAAGGTGGAAGAGTCCCTCTGCCCAATATACTGTAGACAAACACCTCCTAATCTTTTGAGACAACATTCAAGGCTGTCCTCACCATCAGCTCTTGATCCAATGTCACCTCTATCGCAGTCAACTGATCTTGGATCTCATTCAGTCCTCCGAGGAAGGTGTTAATCGGTTCTCCCTTCTTCATCTGATACGACCTCAACTAATTCTCAAGCAACATTCTTCTCTGCACAGAAGTATGTTGGTACAGCTTCTTGAGAGCCTCCGACATCTCAAATGTCTTTTCCTTCTCGGCTATGTGTGGTACTACATGATCCTTGACCCCGTCAAGGATAATGCTCTTGGCCCTTGCCATCGCCTCCTCGTACCTGTCATTATCATTGGGGTCGACTGGGATAGCTATTACCTTCAAGGCAAAGTTCTTGACATGATTTCTGTCAAGTACGGATAAGATTTTGGCCTTCCAGGCTGCGAAGTTTGATGCTCCGTCTAGTCTATCCTGGTCTGTTACTCCGTGAAGTGCCATGATGCTCCTCTACTTCCCTCCTGGAAGTTCTCTATTTGACTCCTCTAAGTCTCTACTTCTTGTCTGGAAGTTCTCTTCTGGACTCCCTTTGAGTCTTGATTTCCCTCCTGGAAATCCTTCTGTCGTTGTCGAGATCCTCCCTACTCTAATCGTCTTATGCAACCGCACCACTGATCCGGGTTCCTCGGCTGGAAACCCTCGGTAGAAACTTCTCTTGGACTTGCTCTATCAGGTACTGTTCTGATTACAGTACCTCACCAGCTCCACTCTGCAATATACCCACAACCTTCTAAACCCCAACAACCTGAAGGTGAGAGCTCCCAGGCTCTGCACAATCCCGACACCAGCAACCTGGCCTCCTTAGCCAACTGCATCAGCCCTCCCAGCTACTGCGTGGCTCTATGTTAGGCTCCCTTTGCCTCCTTAGCCTCTGCGCTGCCTCTTCCTAGCTCACCCTTGATGACACAGGCACTACGTCACCCTTCCCTTGTTGCTGCTTTGCTAGAAACAACTTTTGTCACCTCAGGACAACTGTTTTCTGCTGCTATTGCTTCGCTCGGCTGATGTCCTTTGTCCTCCTGTGATCTGCAATCATGCTCTGATACGATGTTGAAGTTTCTAAATCTACCAGTTAGAAACCCTCTATGCACTTTACTAATTTATTCCTACCTACTTTTTTTGTTAATTAACAGGTTATTTACCATGTAAATACTGAAAATAAATACAAGTGCATGCTCAACATACTACAAATCATCAACTGAAGGAAACAGAAACAAGCACACAAATGACATCGTTATTTTTGGACTAATGTCCCCGGAAAAACCCAATGCGACAAAACTGGTGCAACTATTTGAGGGTTTTATTATCAAGAAACTATTTTTTGAGTACACTGGGTGCCAAACTGGCTAATCCGACAGATAAAAAATCTTGCAGCAATACCTCTTTTCGGAAACATGTATTCGGAAATCCTGCTCCACGAAACCTGTCTCCAACACAATTTGAAGCCCAGCGTCAACCCTCTTGACCTTTGCGTCAGCCCACTGAGGCTATGTGCAGCCTCTCTGGGTCTCTGCGTCACTCTTGAAGCCTTTGCGTGGATGACGTAGGCCCTTCTAGCTCTGTGCAGTCTCTGATGCCTCTGTGTGGCTCCCTCTGGCTTTGTGTCTGTCTCTCTCTGCTTCTGCGCTGGTCTCTCGGCACTGTCCCTCCCTCTCTGCCTCGTACTCACTGCCCCTTGTTGCAACTGATCACTGATTCTATCTCTCTTAGCAAACCCCACTCTAGAGAATAGGATGACTGATCACTCTGGTGTATTCTCCAAGTGACCCTCAAGCCTCCTCTTATACTTTTTCTGTTGACATATCAACGACCAAGATTAAGTCCCTAATCTAGCTTGATCCATGTCTTTTGGACCATTCTAACACAGTTTCATATTAATACACATTAATATTTTATTTTTCTTAAGTTTAGACTTGGGGACTTCATTAAAATTTTTAATTATTTTAATATCTCCTGAACTGTTTAGAATCTTCCCAAACCCTTTCTGGGTATTGGAGATCTCATGTGCCCCAACCTCTCCACCAAATTTCGTGGCTAGAGCACATCCGATGCTACCCCAAATCAACAGGTTTAGAACCCAATGTGGGGAGATCTTCGTGTGTGTGCAGTGCTTATGTATTTGTAGCACTAATAAATCAGATTGGAAAAATAATCTGTTATATTGTTATCTTACTTTAAACAACTACTATAAATAATCTAGTGAAAATCCATCTTATCCTTGGATCTATTACATGGCAAGTGGTATACCAAAAATTCTGGTGCAAAGATCAGTGTCTATTAAATACTAAATAATACTTGAGGGTATAAAAGAGTTAAGGTTTGTGCCTCATATTTTTTCAACCCTTCTTGGTGCTTAATAGACACATGTTAACATGGATCTATGCTAGTTGAGACTATTTAAGGTCTGTTTGAGCATTATTAATGCATTCTAAATCCTTATAAGATTGATTGATAATTTTTATCGACAAATTAATGTTTCTAAAGGGTCAATTCTGGCACACTTATATATGTCTGACAGATGTTCATGACATACGTCCTAACATATGACTGTCGACTAAATAGTTATGTGAAATGTTGGGCTCTGAGAGCACAATAAACTATATGTTCTCTTGTTTGTTTTCATATTTAAATTGGAGATCACCATACATTCTGTTATTTTTTGTCTTATGTAATTTCGAACTACTTAATTGCTTTAATGACTGTAAGTATATGTTCTTTCCATCTTCCTATCAGTTGTGCTATCGATGCATTCATGGGCTTACTCTGATGCATATCTTCTAGGTTCAGGAATCCAAAGCCATTGAGATCCAATATATAATCTCAGCAGTATTGAAGAAGTAGAACACTTAGAGATTACTGTGACTTTACAATGGCATGGCTTCTTTTCAATCATCCATTGCTTTGCAAAATATGAAGACGAGATGTTATATCTGTCACTAACATTTTGTTGACCTCATGGAGTTATAATAATTTCTCTGCTTGTTATCTCCGTCCTCTATAAACCTTCACAAGACTCTTTTTCTATTCTTTTTGCACTTCAAATTCAAGAAGATGAGAACTATTGACATTAATTTTCCTTGATTGATGCTTAGATCTATTTAATTGCGACTTTTGGTCTTTTCATGCCTATTGGGTCGTGGATTGATTGGGTTGTTTGGTCCTTCTACATAAATAAGTATGGACATCATAAATATTCTTCTGTGATTGTTATGAAAATACAGGTTGCTTGAAAGTCTTCGTGTCTTCCATAATAGAGTTTGTTTTTTAATATCTAAAGGAGCAAAGATTTATAAAGTCCATGGTACTACACAGGGCTAATTTTTCACTTTGCCTATTGCAGGTGGTTATTATGGAAGGAGTCAATATGGAGGGCAGGTTTCTTTGCTATACTTTGCTTTATAGATAAGTAACAAGATAATTAAAAGGTGTTCACCTCTTTTGTGGATTTGTGACATCTGTCAAGTGAGAATTGGCCAATTTGGGAAGTTAAAAACAAATGATTGGGTGGAAAGGAAAGGTGAAAGCACTTAGGAGATAAAATTGAGATATACTAAATATGGACAGAATAGTCTTCTATAGTATTCTGTCCTGACTGCTCCCTATAGATTTCATCCTATTGATGAGTCCCAATTTTGTCTATATTTTGATGTATAAACATCTCTTTTTACCCTAATCTATAACGATTTTACCTTTGTTCACCCTTATCCATTGTGAATTCCACTGCTGCCATATCTTGCTCTTATTTCCTTTTGCAACTAAAGTTAAAGTGTGTTTTAGTCTTTTAGAAGTTTTATTAAATTATTGTGTGTTTATGTGTGTCTATGATCAATGGTTCGAACTTCGCCACTAACCATGTACTCTCTGAAAGAATCCATGCTTCAAAATCTATATGCCTCCACTCCTGATGATAAAGTGTAAAAACCTCAAATTGCAAACTACAGGTTTTAAAGTGTGAACTCCAAATTTCAATAATTGGTATTGATCAGGACTGAAACCCTGTTTTCCAATGCCATGTATCACTTGAAGGTTTTTTGCAAGGATCAATGGGTCTGATCATAAATGTTTTAACCTCATCACAGTCTCATTGAGGCGAGGAACCCTACCCTGATTGAGGAATCAACAAGGGCAGTTGAGGGTATCTTTACCGTTTGAAAATGGTGCACTATCCCTAGCATACAACAACTTAGACAAAGCACGGGTATCCTGATGTTCGTTTCAAGAGGTTAAAGTGGTGCACCCATCACCTTTCACACATATGTCAAACAGGTGATCAACCCTGTTTAGCTATTATTACAAAGAGAATGTGAAAGGAAAGCTGTGTAACCACAACCTATCACAGAGAAGCATGATAAAAATGGCCCATTCCAGATCCACTATTCTCAACAAAAAGGAGTTTACAAGCTATCAAGATAGGTGGCCGAACCAACCACAGACATGACCACATTCCATAACAGAGGTTTGATTTATCAAAAAGATGGTCTTTTCAAGCTTGGTTCTTCCATCAATTACTTCGGCCTTCAAGGAGATTGCAAGTCTTCAAACCACAATGATTTGTTTAGCTGCCAATGTCTTGAGCTAAGTTCTGATACCATGTTGAAAACTTAATGAAGGCAACATCTTTAACTTAACATTTTCCATAAATGGCATTTACTTGTGATATTTAGTTCTTCTTTGATTATTAAGCTTATGTTCTCATCATCAAGTACATGCCAAAACAATAAAGATCACATGAACGCAAGATATAGGCTCCAAGCCAAGGCAAAACCCCTCCAAGGTAAAAACTCAAAAGAACTTTATCTTCTTATAGAATAAATTGAAAGGAGACTTCCAAGACCCAAAACAAAACCCTTAGCTTCCTCTAACCTCGTAAGAAGACCAACCATATAACCCAAGAGATCTTCAAGGACAACATTATAGGAATTCACAATAAAAATGTTTTTTTTAGTCATCTTAGACTTGGGGTAATCCTAGGTCTTTTACAAGACAGATCAACACTGCTACGCATGCCCTTGACCATCCTTTTATAGACCTTTTGTCCTCCTCCAAACCGCAGACCACAAACTTTGATATATGTGAGCTTCATATTTGCCCTTAAGGGGAGTGAAGTCATCTCTTTTTATTGTTAAAATTTGGGTACCAGAGAACAAGTGGTTCCCTAAGGCTTTGATCTTTGGCCTAGGGAAAAGTGTCCAAATTTATCTGTACTTTTCTCCTAAAGTGACTTTATAAGTGGTAAAGTCAATTTAATTTAAAAGTGACTTTATAGGTGGTAAAGTTACATTCTAATTTAAAGGTGACTTTATAAGTGGTAAAGTTACATTCTAATTTAAAGGTGACTTTATTAGAATCAATGAAGAATTGGAAAGTGAAAAAGTGAGTATGGAAATAAAAGGCTAAGTGGGTCTTTATTTAAGTGGGTGAGTTAAAAAATAGAAAGTGAGAATTAAATGCACATTTATTCTCATCCCTAGATCTAAATGAATCTCAGCCATTAGATCTTAGGATAAGGTCATTTAGAGAGTAAAACGAGGAGAAGAGAAAAAAGGTCAGTTCATTCTTTCATGAGCATTTGAGAGAAAGAGAAGAGAGAGCAAGGAGAAAAATTTTGAGCAGTGAAGAAGTGAAGGAGAGTAGCAAGAAGATATTTCAGCAAATCTAGGCAACAATATTTATTGGCATGCATCCCAAGGAAAAATTGTATAGCAGGAGAGGCACAAAAATCGAGGAAGAGGGACAACAACAAGGGCACAATTTTTGAGGCAGATTTGGGCGCGATTTTCGAGGCAGCCGTACGGCTGAAATCTGTATGGTCCGTACAATAGATTATGGGCATGGTTTTCGAGGAGGCCCGTGCAACATTTAATGTTGTTTTATTGTTGGAAAATTTCTATTTTTGTTGTTTGTTGATTGGCACCATTTTCGAGGTGGAGTTGAAGCACGAAAATCGAGATAAGTTGTGATTTATGGTTGTTGGAATTTTTACTGTGTATTTCAGTTTCTCTGTAAAATCATTTTCAGAAATAAAGAAGAGCTCTCAAACTGGGTTTCCCCAAGAGTTGTAGGGGATTTATCCAGGGTCACATTGACAAAAAATCACTGTGTTATTTTCTGTGTGTGGTTGTCATAATTTTGCTATGTTTATTTTTGCAATTTCAGCAGTTGGGAAATCTCTAAATTTGTGTTTTCAGAAAATATTGTCATTTCCAGATTTTAGAATTTTTATCATGCTTGGATGTAAAACTAAATGCATGGAGTGATAAAGAAAACTGATAACTGGAGTGTGGGTTGAAATTTCTTCATGGTATTGTAGCTTGGTTGGTTGAAAAGTGCAGTTTGGGACAACAAAGTGAAAATTACAGCGAGCTGATTTTTACATAGAAAACAAAAACCTTTACCACAAATTTGAAAATTTCAGTTTGGTAGGACAGTGAAACATGTCTTTGGGTTTGAGAGTGGAAGACAGGTTGGATGGGCAGAACAACTATAGTGCATGGAAGGAGAGAATCTATAGCATCTTTGAGGAAGCAGAAGTATGGGGCATTATAGTAAATACCAAACAGAACCCAGTAGTAGTACCTGCTGACTCTGTACAATTGGTAGAGTTTAACAAAAAGAATGCTAAGGCAAAAAGATTGATTCTAGAAGGAATCAAAGATCATGTCATTCCTCATGTGAGAGGAAAGACTTATGCACATGAGATGTGGACAACCTTGACCAGTCTTTACCAGAGCTCAAATGAAAATAGAAAAATGGTCCTAAAGGAGAAACTAAAGGTCATTAAAATGGCTAAGACTGATAGTGCTACAAAGTACCTCACAAAGATCACTTCAGTGAGAGATGAGTTGGCAGCTGTAGGTGAGATCATTGCACCCACTGAGTTGGTAAGGTTTGCTTTGAATGGTTTTCCCAAAACGTGGTATAATTTTGTGGATGGCATTGTTGCATGGGAAAACATTCCCGATTGGGAGAGGTTGTGGGATGATTGCATTCAGAATGAGATCAATAAGAACCATCTTGGGGCAGCCAAACAGGGGGAGGAGGATGACAATGTGGCATTGTTAGCAAGAGGCAAGAATGACAGAGAAAAAAAGAAATTTTCCAACAGTGGAGGCAAAGGCAAAGGTAAAGGCAAGCAACATCACAAGGAGAAGGACTATTCCAAAGTCAAATGTTGGAATTGTCAAAAGTTGAAACACTATGCAATTGTGTGTTCGGAGAAGAAGAACAAGAAAGGGACAGACAAACCCATGTCAGCGTCTACTGAGATAGAGAGCTTCTCAGAGAGCTTTGATTAGGAGTTTGAGTTCACAGCTTGTGAAGCCACTATTGTAGGATCACCTGCCATACAGGTTCAGAGGGAGTGTGCATTCTCGCTACTAGTAGAGCATCTTCTAACATTTGGTATGTTGACAGTGGCGTTTCCCGCCACATGATAGGAGTTAGAGAGTACTTCTCAGAGCTTTCAAAGGATGATACTGAAATGGAGGTAGTACTTGGTGATGACAGCATTTCTAGAGCAGTTGGTGTGGGGACATTGACATTTGATAGGGGACCCAAACCTCCCTTGAAAGTGTCAGATGTTCTATATATGCCTGGAATGAGGAAGAACCTGATATTTGTCTCAGCACTTGAGGACAGAGGATATGATGTGTTGTTCAAGAGAGGGAAGATGCTTATATATCCTAGGGGAACTCCAGCTTCTTCAGCTAGAGTGATTGGTGTGCGCCATGCCAAGGTGTACAACTTCTCATTCCAGCCCCTAATGGCATTAAGTAGCAGCACCTGAGACAGGACCGACAACAGATCTAGTAGTTCAGAGTTGTGTGAGATTTGGCACCACAGGATGGGGCACATGTATCATGGGGCCTTGAGTACATTGCGGGAAATCACCATTGGTGTGCCAAATTTCAGTTCTGATCACCTTGATGTATGCAGACGATGTGCTATGGGGAAGTTCGCTAGATCCCCTTTTCCCAACAGCGACAGCAGAGCGACTGGGAACCTTGAATTGATTCATACCGATGTGAGTGGTCGGATGTCTCATGTATCCTTGAGTGGCTATGAGTACTATGTTTTATTCATTGATGACCACTCCAGGAAGACCTGGATTTATTTCTTGAAGACCAAGAGTGAGGTCTTCAAGCGGTTTCAAGAGTTCAAAGCTCTTGTGGAGACCCATACAAGTAGGAAGATCAAGGTCCTCAGGTCGGACAATGGAGGGGAGTTTACCCTTGGTGAGTTTGTTGATTTTCGTGCTGAGGCAGGCATTAGGAGGGAGTTCACAGTTCCTTACTACCCCCAGCAGAATGGAGTTGCGAAGAGGAAGAACAAATCCATTGTAGGGGTTGCCAAAGCCATGCTTCATGATCAGGGGTTAACTTTATTTTTATGGGCAGAGGCCTACAACACTGCTGTGTACTTGCAGAACAGGAGTCCACATCGTGCCTTGGGGAATGCGACTCCGGAGGAGACTTTTTCTAGGAAGAAGCCCTATGTTGGGCACTTTCGTATCTTTGGGTGCCTTACATATTCTTATGTCCCCAAGGTGAATAGGACCAAGCTAGAGCCCACTGTAGACAAGGGCATCTTTGAGGGTTATAGCGAGACCTCGAAAGCTTATCGGATTTATATTCCTGCGCAAAGGAAAGTGGTTGTCAAGCGGGATGTGAAGTTCGAGGAGGAGAGAGCTTTCAGGAGGTCACAGGAGTTAGAGTATCTAGAGTCACCAGAGCCTCAGGAGAAGCTGAGTCAGTTACAGGGATCTAGTGGTCAGGGATCAGGGGGTAAATCGATTACAATGTTAGGTCCGTCAGTGAGCAGTGGGTCTCAGAGTCAAGTGGGTGGTTCTTCGGGTAGCATGCAGGGCAGTTCGTAGAGCAGTTCACAGGGTAGTCCACTAATGGATAGTTCACACAGTACTTTAGCATCTATGGGCACAGATTTAGGCATGAGGTCAGTTGGCAAGCCTTCAGGAGTTTAGGCTTCTGATGATGATGAGGATTCTTTCACTCCGGTGGGAGAAGTATGCTCAAGGAAGAGGAATCTCAAGTGGCTTCAAGATACCTTGCACGAGGCCACATCAGTTTCTAGGCCAAAGAGACAGGTTAGAGAGAGTAAACCACCTGAGCGGTTCTGTATTTACATGGCATTGGTAACAAGCATTGTTGACTCTGAGCCTTCTAGTTATGAGGAGGTAGCCAACCAGTAGGTTTGGAGAGAGGCCATGATGGAGGAGTATTCTTCTATTATGAAGAACGATGTTTGGGAGGTAGTGCCGAGGCCTGAAGGTAAATCAAGTGTTACTTCCAGATGGCTCTACAAGATAAAGCATGTTGCAGATGGGAGCATCAAGAAGTTCAATGTAATATTCCTAATTAGCCATGGCTAATTTGAATATTCAATTTTGTTCAATTTTTGCCTTCTATAGCTATTTGTAAATAAAAAAGTGAGGAAGGGGGATATAACTCACTTTTAGAATAAAAAGTCACTTCCTAGTAGCACAACGTTGTGACTTAAAGAGGAGCCAAGGGGTCCAAAGGGGGACGCAGAAATGGGGCCCACACAGACACATGGAGGAACTGCGCAGGAGGAAAGGGACACGTTGCAAGAGGGGAATCACGCAGGAGCAGGTGAGCCTTGGGATTGAGAGAGGCAAAGGCTATAAAAGAGAGAGGAGCCCCCTCATTTTGATCATTCCGGTTATGAGCATTTGTGATAGTCATTTCGACTTAGAGCACGCTGGCTGTTTAGCTAGTCTACAGCACTGTTTAGTGCATTGAGTGTCTCTGTTCGGAGATCTCACCCTTAGGCCCGGGGGACTTCGAGTGCCTGCTCGGGCAAGGTATTTCCATTGGCATTCCAGCAGTAGTTTCACCAGCATTCCAGTAGTAGTTTCATCAGCATTTTGGAGGACCGCACAACACTGAGAGGAGGACGTAGTTCTTTCTGGTAGGAGCCTGGGTTGAGGGTTTGTAGGAGGTTTGGTGCTGATAGATAGAGCAGGGGATCAGCCCTTGCATATTGGAGAGTTTTGGACGGGGTTTCAGGCAGATTTCTGGAGGGTTTCATTTAGTGGCAGCGCAGAGCATTGAGGGACTGCACAGAACCCCAAGGAGGTGATTTTCGGGGGTCGGCCATTCCAGGAAAGCTTTCTGGGTTTTCTGGGTTTCTTGAGTAGAGTCCGATTCTAGAGTTTCAGCCTTTTATGAGGGGATCAACCCCAAATCCTCATTTGATTTCTAGCAGCAGCAACAACACTGTAGATCTCCAGCAGCTTGGACACAGTTTAGAGAGGAGCCATTTCTTTGCTATTTTGAGTATATTTCTCCACTTGCCTTGAGCAAGTTGAGGTGCCATCTTTTTTATCACCTCTGTACTCATTCCTTTACTCAGTATAGTAAAATGGCTTAGCATTTCTCACTGCATTTCTTGTGTATCTGTTTATATTTCGTATATATATTATTGTTGCTGCACTACTGCTATTATATCTCTGTGCTACTATACCACTTGTGCATTTTTCTAGTTGAGATTTTACTGGGGTTTGAGGAATATTCCAGGTTAGGAATATTACAGTGGTATCAAAGCATAGATCTGGCTCAGCCTATGGAGCTAGAAATCTATGACACTGGGAGAAAAACCCTACATCTGTTACAGAGGTCGGAGATACAGGGACACTGGGCGTAGGTTGGAGAACACTTACGGGGAGGGAGACTGTGTTCCGGTGGTGGACGCAGAACAGGAGGAGCCTGTGGTGGACGCAGGACAGAGGGAGCCTGTGGTGGACGTAGAGCAGGAGGATCCGATGGCAGATGATGAAGGGAAGAGATTTGTGGATATGCTCCTCAAATCCGTGCAGGATCTGTCGAGGCAGGTTGAGGTGATGGGGTAGAGATTCACGGCAGTAGAGGCTAGACAGCGTGAGAGCCCACGGGTTTTTCAGGTTGGTGAGGGATCGAGCGCATCCCACCATTTGCCATAGCAACATGATACTGCGCAGCAGGTGGCCTCACATGCCCCTACACGCTCTACCATGCCCACTTTCTTAGGAGCCGACACAGGGGCCATAGCCCAGCAGGAGGCAGAGCCCGGACATATGGTCGATTATTTTGTAGAGTACCAGGCCTATGGCAGGAGTTCAAGGAAACCCTTTCATTCAGAGATTTTGTTCAGCTCCAGTGGGATAGTAGACCCCGCGACCATCACAGAGGGTACCGGCATTACCATGATGGTGACACCCACTGTGCAGCGAGTAGATTCCACTTGCCTACGTTTGATGGTTCATCAAATAGTTCGGCAAAGTCTTGGGTGGAGAAGCTAGACATTTATTTCCAGCTTAACCAGATGTCGGAGACAGAGGCCATCAAGGTGGCAACATTGCATTTGGATGGTGAGGCCCAGGATTGGTGGTTTCATGGGATGGTTACACTAGGGCACTCCACAGTGACGACATATGCCAAGTTTACCAGGAGACTGATGGAGCGATTTGATCGGAGGGATCCAGAGCAGCATTTTGTTGAGTTGACGAGGCTCAAACAGACAGGGAGCCCAGAGACCTACATTGCAGATTTCTTGAGGGTCTCTGTGATGGTGCCAGACCTATCCATGGCACGGAGGGTCTATATGTATGTTGAGGGGTTAGCAGAGCCACTTCGGGGTTTAGTCCGATCCACTAGACTAGCCACACTCCAGGACGCTATCAGCAGGACCCGGGACTTACAGGATGTCTTACCCAGGACCCGGAAACCTTACTCCCAGAGACAGACTTTTCGGTCTAAGGGGAAGGATGTGAGGATTCCACCTCCAAAGGGAAATCTAGGACGAGTACAACTTGACGATGATGTGATTGTCCAGATGGGCAGAAAGTTATGGAGAATGAGGTTCTGGATCAAATGGAAGTGGAAGTGCCGTCTGTGTCTTCCTCCTCTCACGATGTACCACCAAACCAATTGTCTTCTCCAGCCGATTCCATGCTCGAGTCTTAGGTAAACTCTGAATCTGAACCTCAATTAAAAAAGTTACCAGATCAAGTCATAAGAGGGAAACCCAAAGTTAACTATGAACCTGTTCTAACCTCCAAATCTAAGTATCCCATAGGCAATTATGTATCCTACCATAGAATTTCAAATGAGAGTAAGGCATTTGTGAATCAATTATCTGTTGTAGCTATTCCTAACAGTGTGCAGGGAGCTTTGAAAGATCCTAGATGGAGGGAGGTGATGAATGAAGAAATGAAGTCTCTTCAAAAGAATTCAACGTGGGAAGTTTTTGACTTGCCTGAAGGGAAGATACCTGTTGGATGTAGGTGGGTATTCTCCATTAAATACAAAGCTGATGGAACCATAGAACGGTTCAAAGCAAGACTTGTCGCCAAGGGATATACTCAAACATATGGAATTGATTATATGGAGACATTCGCACTAGTGGCCAAAATTAATACAGTCCATATTTTACTATCCCTTGCTGTGAATTTTGACTGGCCTTTACATCAATTTGATTTAAAGAATGCATTTCTGCATGGAGATCTCCAAGAAAAAGTATATATGGAGTTGCCCCTTGGCTGTAAGCTGTAGACTAAAGGCAATAAATAGGTCTGTAGATTGAAAAAATCTTTATATGGCTTGAAGTAGTCTCCTAGAGTGTGGTTTCGAAGGTTCACTAGCTTTATGAGGTCTATTGGTTACAAGCAAAGTAACTCAGATCACACTCTCTTCTTGAAACATAATGGAGAACGAATCACAACCCTCATCGTGTATGTTGATGATATGATAGTAACTGGAGATGATCTTGAAGAAAGGAAAGCACTACAAAAGCAGTTTCCCCATGAGTTTGAAATGAAGGATCTTGGGAAATTGAAGTATTTCCTTGGAAATGAAGTGTCAAGATCAAAGAAAGGTATTTTTCTGTCACAACGGAAATATGTCTTAGACTTATTGAAGGAAACTGGCATGACAGGATGTAGTCCAGCTAGTACCCCTATGGAAGAAAATTTGAAGCTAGGTGTGCACCCAAAACAAGTTCCTGCTAACAAGGAGCGCTATCAGAGATTGGTTGGAATATTAATGTATCTTGCACATACTCAGCCGTATTTATCCTATGCACTAAGTGTTGTCAGTCAATTCATGCACTCCCCAAGTTTAGAACATATGAATGTTGTTATTCGGATCTTATGCTATTTGAAGTCATCTCCAGGAAAGGGAATTTTATTCACAAAAGGTGATAGCTTGGACGTTAAAGGTTATACAGATGCTGATTGGGCTAGGTCAATTGAGGATAGACATTTTACATCAGGCTACTTCACTTTTGTAGGAGGAAATCTGGTTACTTGGTGAAGTAAAAAACATGAGGTAGTTGCTAGATCCAGTGCTGAGGCCGAATGCAGATGAATGGCTAAGGAAATATGTGAAATGTTGTGGATCAGAAATCTGTTGTAGGATTTACATATGAAGAAAGTCGGTCCTATGAAGTTATATTGTGATAACAAGGCAGCATGTGATATTGCTCATAATCCAGTTCAACATGATCGAACTAACCATGTTGAGGTTGATAAGCATTTTATCAAGGAGAAACTAGACGCAAAGTTGTTGATTGAAGTTCCTCACATTCAATCTTAAGACCAGCGTGCTGATGTGCTGACCAAAGCAGTGTCAAACCAAGCATTTAATGGTTGTCTCAACAAACTTGGCACGAATGACATCTACTTACCAACTTGAGGGGGAGTGTTGACAATTGGGAGCAATTATCTCCAAGTTGGTTCTCTGTAATTCAAGTTCATGATTTGTCTCTACCACTAGCTGATTCCTGATTTGTCTCTGCCACTCGCTATACAGATAGATGAGAATCACTCCTGAAAAATTGGCTGTACAGACTCCTGTGATTGTATTAGTTTTCCTTATTCTAGGTCTAAACTATAGGATCTGAAGTGTATACAGTGGCTATTTATGCCGAACAAGTATGAGTAAAAATTATTGAAGCCTTTCATATAAACTTCCTTGTTTTTGAGTGGTCACACAGTGATTTCGATAACTAGTCATGTAGTGATAGAAAATAAAAGGTCACATAGTAATTTTGATAGCTAGTCACATAGTGATTTCCACAAACACGGTCTTGTAATTACACATATAACACTAACTAAAAGAAAATTCTCTGTTCTACCAATAGACTAGAAAATATTCCACCCATATATGTTTAGGGTTTCGTACATGTCTCTCTTCTGAAATAACTTATTTTTTAAATCTATTATAAAAAATAGTAAAACTACAACTCAAGATTAGTTGTCTACCACAAGACTACGGAAAGTCGGATGCACCTCCCAACCTGCCAGAACCAGATTTAATTTTGGTGCTCCCCTCGAGCCAATTTCATACTCAGAAAATTAAAACAATTTACCTCTTAACCACCTAATCCCAACTAGCTTCATTCATAGGCAACTAATGAGCTCCATTGACCAACTAGCTCAAGAACTCATATTTGGTTTACTGCTTTTCACAACATTGTGTCAAAATCTTGCCAATAAAAAATTTATCACCTTCCTGAGCCTCAGGTTCCCCATAACCTTTTGGTCCCCTTTGGAAGGTTTTCTTCACCTCCAGACAGAGAGAGAGGGCAGCTAACTCGTAGAGAATGGGCAACTATCCACCAACTCCATCTGTAGTAATCTTATATAATTATAAGACATTCATAATTATTAAGTAAATCTTTATTTTAGTTTTATTGAAGTAAAATAAAGTAATTATAAAAGTTAACCAACAACTGAGGGGCATTAAATTTATGGATTTAAAAATACATTTCAAATAATAATAACAAAAAATTATAATTTTATAATTCTTTTTACCAATAATTCTTAAAATAAATAAGGAATTATATTTATGAATTTAAAAATACATTTTACATAACAATAATTTTTTTTTATAATTTTATGAATTTCTTTTACCAATAATTCTTAAAAGAAATATGTCAACATTTTTTTTACCATTATGATTTTTACATCAATAAAAATATCGATTTTGAAATAAAACTTCCAAATTTAATTATTCATAAATTTATCTTTCTAAAGGGAATTGCTAGGGTTTTTGATTCTTTAAATATTAAATATGGAATGGATAGTGAGATGTAATATATCAAAAATATTCTTGGTTGTGTATAAAATATGATGGATAAAATTAAGAATTCAAAATGCATTTTTTTAGTTTATGGCTAATTGTTTGTGTCTTCCACATTTTTAATACAATTAGTTTATATATATATATATATATATATATATATATATATATATTTTATTAATAATTTTGAGTCAAAATGCTTTTACTTTTAATTAATTTGTAAATTTTAAATTATAAAATTATGGTAAAATTAAATATTAAATTTAATTTTTTAGAAATTTAAAATTATTTTTTGAATTTCTAATTTTTGATTGGTAGATAAATAATTGTATTTGGTTTAAAATGAAAATTTCATAATTAAAAATTGTTTAAAACAATAAAAAATAAATTAATATTGTTTATTTTTTCTTCCTCCAAATAACACCGCTTCAGATTACATTGATATTTGTGATTTTCTTCATATTTTTCCCTTTCTGATTTTTATTATTGAGTGGACTTGGTTCACTCATTTTCTTCAATAACCCTTACTTATATTATATATTTTCACAATTCAATGTCAAATCATTATGCAATATAAAAAATAAAATTTAAGTCAACAGTATAATAAATAATATTCTCTTTTGTTTTCAAGATTTTAATTATAGCTTACAAATATAAAATAAAAAAATAAATTTTAAAAATCTTTTGTAGTCACACTTAAACCATTTTGTAACTAAATTTTTTATGGTAATATACTAGACATTGTAAATTTTTATATTATATATTTTACTACATATGAATTCTTTGCTACACAATTAAGACAACACCAGATACTTCATATTAATTTGACCTTTTGAACATAAAATTTCTACCATAGATTATTTATTTTCCAGTGAAATAGGATGAGTCTAAATTTAAAGTTAAATAAATAGTTTGTTACAATAATTATCTTTCTAAAAAAACATTTATTTTATTTATATGGTATATATACATTATTTACTATAAAGATACTAGAGATTGTAATTTCTCCTTGTTAATTGGTCCCATAAGCTAAAGATAGAATAAAATATGCACAAACACATTTTGATAAACTCTTAATTGTTGTAACAAACGATAATGTTAGTATTCAAATGCTTTCATTATTAGATTTATGAATTTGTTGAAGCATTAAATAATTTTTATTGACAACTTTTTGTATAAGAGGCAGGTACTAAGCAATAATGTTGCATATTAAACTTGTTTATATATTCAAAATAAATTTTAAATAACAAAAATTCACAATCTTATGAAAAAATATCTTATAATTTTTTATGAAAATATCGCATCATTTTTATTTTTACCCTAATAGAGATGTCTATTTTAAAACAGGGCACCAATAATCTTAATTTAATTACGGATTAAATAATGTTTCACAATGTTGACACCTAACTTTTGGGAATAGGTAAATCGATGTAAATAAAAAAATAAAGAGAATTGGAAGTCAAAGAGACATTGGAAGATGAAACCCAATAATAACCTTCACCATGTATATATTTATGTTCCATCTTAATACAAAATACAATTCAATTTATGAAATTACAACGGCCTGACATGGTATTAAGTATTAGAGCCAACCCCTTTTTAGCATTCTCTGCCCACTCCTACATTTCTTTCCATTTTCCTTTGTTCCTTTGTCTTCCTTTGAAACAAATGCACCCTCGGGTTTTCACTCTGTTTGAAAGCTGTGTGAGAGAGGCAAACTATCGACCTGGTGTGGTGAGGTGAATTTTCGCCTAGTGTGGTGAGCATGGATCCTCCATGTTATTGCGTGACATATGAGTGCATTTGAAATGTGTTGAAGTTCTTATGGTTCAAAAAGAAATGTGTTGACTTTTTGAAAAGGGTGATACATGCATTACTTGCTCTATACCTGTGTTGAAAAGGCTGATAATCAAGATGATGGCTGTGTTGAATCCTGTATTGAAAAGGCCGATACCTGTGTTGAAAAGGCCGATAGTGAAGTTGCTATTAAAATATCAACATGCACATTATCTGTATTCTATTCATTAAAATAAGATTACATATATACAAAGTGTTGTCTCAAGATAGGGAGACTATTTTGGACACCCAATCTGTTGGTTGAGCAAATCTCTCAACCACACACCAAACTAGGAACAAGTAGATATAGCCAACTCCTATAGAATAGGAACTGACTTCTTACATAGAAAGAATCAAAACTAGAGACAAGTAGGAATTAGATATTCCAACACTCCCCCTTAATGAGTACTTGTCTTGATATCATTTTGCAAAGTCTATTTGTGGTCAAATATACCAAAAATAATATGTTGATGTCCATATAAAGGAGCAACCATCCACCGGAATGCATGGGTACTAACCGCTACAACCACCAGTCTTGTAGGATGTCCTTCGCATACATGGTTCTTCCAACCATTATAACTGCACACCTGTACATGTAAATCCCCCTCCATTATTGTTAACCGGGGTTTTGTTGGATTACCCGTAACGATGCACTGGGTTTTATCGGATCGCCCTCAACCATGCCTCTAAGGGCTCTCAGCCAGCACGACTCAACTCAACCACCAAGACTCAACACAGCCACGAAGGCTCAACAATGCCACCAAGGCACTCAATTCAGCCACGAAGGCTCTTCATGTTAAAATGAGATACCAGTAGGGCACTCCAACCACCATGGGCCAAGGGTTTTGTCGGCGAAGCCTAAACCATGTTTATAGGAATCTTTGTCCCACTTCACTCTGACATGTGGTTTTTGGCTTACCACAAACCGACACTGCAAATACAAAGTGGTTTTTAGATTACCATGAACTGTATGGGGATACACATGCCTTACAAGGCTTACATTTCACACTCCAACTCTGGAGTTACCAGGTACACAGTTTATAGGCCACTATAAAACACCATAGACTTGCTTACTAAAATGTGACTCATAAAATAACATGCTAGTGAGTCTATTCTACAAACTCACACAAAATTTAACTTAGTTTTCCATCCTCCATTAATCTTTTGATGTAGCTCCTTTGCCTCCTCTTTTGAATTTGTTCATATCATCTTCAACATTATCTTCAGCATCTGTCTAATAGTTATCTTGGATTTCCATATTCACACAAGTGATTGGTTACAGTAGCCAGTTCTATCCAAATCACTACACATCATATTAAGTTGGTTAGACTCAATATATTAATCAATTCTAAGACAATAATATAATATCTAAACAACATGCTATTCTTACAATTGAGAACCACATTTCATTTTATAATGACCAAATATTTCTATGATTACCATCGGGGAAATCCTGAAGATTCATGGTGTTATGAAACCAGCTCAAGAAAAAGATAGAAAAGATAGATCAACGCCTTAAAATTCAGCCTCTTCGAGGGGGCAACCTCCTTTACATTACATAAATGAATAATTCTTGGATGATTCAAATGACAAAACCTCCTTTCTATATATAGGAGTGTAAGGAGTCACAATATAACCCAGCCGACCTAACAATAATAATATAAAGCCACAAAAATAACAATAGAGGGATTCTATGGGGCAGAGTAATAACAATATGGGGACAATAGGGGCACAACAATATTAATAAGGGGTACAACTAAAATAGTAATGGGGTAATCACTAGTATTATAGGGACCCAACATGCCCCTCTCCTTCAAAAAAGTGTTGTCCTCAACGCTTGAGTAGTTCTGGATGCTTCTGTATAAAATTCTCATCCTCTCATGTGGAATTTTCAGCAGATAAGTTCTTCCACTTGATAAGATACTCTGAAATTGATCGATTTCATAGCTGTCGAGTTCTTGTTTCTGGGATTGCTTCTGGTTCCAATATAATTTTTCCTTCCTCATCAAGTTCTGGCAATATTGTTTGAACTGGGAGCTTATCGCCTATAACCTTCTTTAAACATGAAACATGGAAAACTGGGTGCAATCGAGAAGCTGCAGGAAGCTCCAATTTGTATGCCATAGTACCAATCTTTTGCAACACCTTGTACGGACCATAATACTTTGGTGATAATTTATTATCCTTCTTAGCTTGCTTGAGGGACATTTGCTTATATGGTTGTAGCCGTAGGAATACCCAATCACCTACATCAAAACTTCTTTCGCTGCGATGTTGATCTGCCTGTTGTTTCATTATATTCTGTGCCAACACGAGGTTATCCATTAAGAGTTGGAGGACTTTTTGTTGATGTTCGATGTGAAGTTCCACTGCTTGAACCTTAGAATTTTCTCTTAAATATGATGTGATGGATGGTGGCTGATACCCATAAAGTGCCATAAATGGGGTCATTTTTGTTGCTATATGGAAGGAAGTGTTATACCACCATTCAGCTAGAGGCAACCATTTGACCCATTGTGTCTGTTTATCAGATACAAAGCAACAAAGATATCTTTCCAAACATTTGTTTACTATCTCAGTTTGCCCATCAGATTGAGGATGATAAGATGAGCTATGAGCTAACTGAGTACCAAGACAAGAAAATAATTTTGTCCAAAAATTTCTAGTGAAAATGGGATCTCTGTCACTTACAATAATCTTTGGGTTTCCATGTAGCTTTTGAATTGTTTCCATAAATGCAGTAGAAACTGTACTGGCTTTAAATGGATGTGATAATGCACAAAAGTGTGCATACTTGGTAAGTCTGTCAACTACCACCATGATGACACTCTTTCCCTTAGACTTGGGTAAACCTGTGATAAAATCCATTGAAACCTCCTCCCAATGTTGGCTTGGAATGGATAAAGGTTGTAATAGACCCGGTGTCTTAATTGTTTCAACTTTATTTTGTTGGCAAACCAAACATTTTGCCACAAACTTTTGAATATCTGATTTAAGGCCATCCCAAAAAAATTCCTTCTTAACCCTGTGGTAAGTTTTTAAAAATCTCGAGTGCCCTCCTAAGGGAGAAGTGTGCAATTCCATAAGAATCATTTGTTTTAGCTGGGAATTCTTACAGAGGTATAAGCGATCTTTGTACCATAATGAATCATTTTTCCAGCTAAATGTATCTGACGTACTGGAATCTTGTTGTAACTTTCGAATAAGTGCCCACACTTCTTCGTCATTCTTCCATTCCTCCCTTGCTTCGTTTATCCAATCTGGTTGGATAATAGAAATGGCGCACAACAATGCTTCCACATCCTCATCCTTTCTTGAGAGTGCATCTGCCACCACATTTTGCTTCCCTTTTTTGTAGATGATTTCAAAGTCATAACCCAACATCTTTGTGACCCACTTTTGTTGCTCTTCAGAGGATAATATTTGTTCTAAAAAGTATTTAAGGCTATCATGATCTGTTTTTACCTTGAAGTGTCTTCCCATTAGGTAGGGTCGCCATTTCTTAAGTGCATGGAGTATTGCCAACATTTCCTTCTCATAAATAGCTTTGTGTAAAAACTTTGCCTTGATTGGATGACTTTCAAAAGCAATGGTTCTTTCATCTTGCATTAAAACAACACTAATTCCATTTCCTAAAGCATCACATTCCACAATAAAGGTTTTTGTGAAGT
This sequence comes from Pinus tabuliformis, assembly GCA_031772625.1. Lineage (NCBI taxonomy): Eukaryota > Viridiplantae > Streptophyta > Pinopsida > Pinales > Pinaceae > Pinus > Pinus tabuliformis. Next base: position 402,466,866 of record CM062814.1, on the reverse strand, counting down.
CTGGTGTAGCTAAGACAGGTGCTTGGCACATTGCCTCTTTAAGATGTTCGAAGGCCTTTGTTGCTTCTGGAGTCCATGAAAATGCATCTTTCTTCAATAGTGTTGTTAGAGGTGCTGCTATTCTCCCATAATTCTTAACAAACTTGCGATAATACCCTGTCAACCCAAGAAATCCTCGCAGATGCTTTATGGATGTGGGGATTTTCCATTCCTTAATGGCTTTAATTTTGCTAGGGTCTACCTTAACTCCTTCATGAGATACAATATGACCCAGATATTCCACCTCTTGTACTCCAAAGAAACATTTGGATCTTTTTGCATATAATTGTTTCTCCTCCAATAGTTGTAGCACCCTGTCAACATGTTCAACATGATCCTTCCAAGACTTGCTGTAGATTAGTATATCATCAAAAAATACTAACACAAATTTTCTAAGGAATGGTTTGAAAATTGAATTCATCAAACCTTGAAATGTTGAAGGTGCATTGGTAAAGCCAAAAGGCATGACCAAAAATTCATAATGACCCTCATGAGTTCTAAATGTTGTTTTCGGAATGTCTTCAGTCTTCATTCTGATTTGATGATATCCTGAATGAAGATCCAACTTGGTGAAGTAAATTGATCCATGCAATTCATCTAGTAATTCATCAATGACAGGAATGGGAAACTTATCTTTAATAGTGAGCTTGTTGAGCTCCCTATAATCTGGACACATGCACCATGATCCATCCTTCTTGTGCACCAATACTACTGGAGCAGAGAAAGAACTTTGACTTGGTTGAATTATACCAGCCTCTAGCATTTCTGAAACCATACGTTCAATTTCATTCTTTTGGGCATAGGGATATCTGTACAGCCTGATGTTTGGAGGAACACTTCCTGGAATCAGATGAATAGCATGATCATGATCACGAATAGGTGGGAGACCTTTGGGAGTCTCAAATACCTTGGAATGATTGTGCAAGGCTTTTTGGAGATCTGGAGAAATAGATGATTCCAATGTGGAAACATCTAGCGAACATAATTATGCAATTACACCTTTTTGTTCCTTTTTTAGAAGCTTTGTCATATTGTTAGAGATGATTATCCTTCCCAGTTTCCCTGCAATACCCCTTAATTCAACTTCCTTTCCTTCCACAAAAAAATTCATGAAAAGTTCTTGAAAATTAAAAGCTATTGTACCCAAGGATTGTATCCATTGGACTCCTAATACAACATCAACACCTCCCATTGGAATGGAATGCATTGGGCTAGTCAATACATATTCTCCCATGGATAGCTTGATATTATGGCACTTTCTAGAGCAATTTATTGTTCCTCCATTTGCAACCATCACTTGACACTCTGGTGCTGGATATAAGAAGCAATTCAATTCTTTTGCTACCTTACAATGAATAAAATTGTGGGTACTTCCTGAATCAAACAACACTATAACCTTTTTCTTCTTGATTTGTCCTTCTATCTTGATGGTTTGAGGAGTGGTAATTCCCACCAATGCATTACAAGATATGGTCGGATTCATTTGTTCTTCATCTAGGCTTTGTTCCTGGAGTATATCCTCTTATTTTGACCTTTCTTGCTCCTTTTCTTCTTCCTCTTCACAATCTATGTAGAATAATTTCTTCTCAGCACACTTATGACCTTTAGTGTATTTGCTATCACAACTGTAACAAAGCCCCTTTTCTCTTTTTTCTTTCAATTTTTGTGGTGTCAACCTTATAGGTTGTGGAAGACTAGTGACAACAACACACTACAACAAAACCAGCGATTAGCGTCCCTTTTTACTTCTTTTTTTTGCATCTAGAGCCCATTTTTGGTGCTATTTGCATCCATTTATCAAATATGGTGCAAAACTTGACACAAAATTTGCATCAAGTTTTGCACCAAATCTTACACCAAGTTTAGCACCAGGTATTGCAATAGGTTTTGCACCACGTTTTGCACCAAATTTTATGCCAAGTTTTGTGTCATCCTTTTCACCAGGTTTTGTTCCAGGTTTTGCATAAATTTTGGCATCTATTTTTGTTTGACATACTTTTGCATCCTCATTTGCATCCACTTTTTGCACCTACACTTGCATCGACTTTTGCATCCTTTTTTGCATCATTTTTTGCATCCATTTTTTCATCCATTTGTGCATCAATTTTGCGCCACGTTTTACATCGAGTTTTGTGTCTAGTTTTGCATATAATTTTGCATCTACTTTTGTTGCATCCACTTTTCCATCTTGTTTGGCATCCATATTTACATCCTCTTTTGCATCTATTATTGTACCCACTATTGCATCTAATATTTTTGTGCCACAATTGGCGCCTAGTTTGGCACCTCCTTTTGCACCCACTTTTGATTATAATTTTGCATCCACGTTTGCATCCTCATTTGCATCTAGGTTTTCATCAACTACTACATCTATTTTTGCATCCCTTTTTGTATCCAATTTTGGACCAGGATTTGCATCGGGTTTTGTGTCTCGTTTTGCATCTACTTTTGCATCGACTTCTATTGCATCCACTTTTGCATACAATTTTGCATCCACTGTTACACCCATTTTAAATTTCACTTTTTGCATCCCTTTTTACATCTTCATTTGCATCATACTTTGATTCTTTTTTTTCATCTATCATTACATCCACTTTTGTTATGCCATAATTTGCACCATGTTTTGCACTCACTATTGTATCCACGTTTGCTTCCAATTTTGCATCCATGTTCACATCCTCTTTTGCATCAAATATTGCATCTATTTTTGCATCCACTTTTGTGTCAGGTTTATGCATTGGGTTTTGCATCTCGTTTTGTATCTACTTTTGCATCTACTTCCATTGTATCCATTTTTTTCATCCAATTTTGTTTTGCCTGTTGCATCAATGTTTGCTTCCACTTTTACATCCATTTTTACATCTTATTTTGCATATTTTTTTTCTATTGTTACATCCACTTTTGTTGCACCATATCTTGCGCCTACCATTGCAACCACATTTGCTTCCATGTTTGCATCTACATTTGCATCCTCTTTTGTGTTCAAGTTTGCATCAGATTGTGTATGTTTTTGCATCCCCTATTGTATCCACTTTTGTTTCATCCATTTTTGCATCTACTTTTGTGTCTGTTGTTGCATCCTCATTTGTTTCACCACAGTTTGTGCCAAGTTTTACACCTACCATTGGACCCATGTTTGCTTCCACTTTTGCCTTCATGTTTGCATCCAAGTTTGCATTGACAACTGCATCTACTTTTGCATCCACTTTTGTGTTAGGTTTTTCATGTTGTTGTGCATCTACTTATGTTGTATCCACTTTTCATCCAATTTTACTTCTATTGTTGCCCCCATTTCTATGTTCGCTTTTGCATCCCTTTTCCAACACTCATCATATTTTCTGCATTGATGATATTCCTTATGGCATTGACAATTATGAACAATTGATGACAATGTCAATAATATTGACAATGATGAAAATGAAGATGATGGCGATGACATGAATTGTGATTATGATGATAAAGACGATAGTGGTTACAATGACATTAATGATGATGATGGAAATGATTATGATGATGACGACGCTAATGACCTTGGCAAATCTTCCCAATTTTAGATGTTGCCATTGTCATAATCATAAGCATTATCTTTGGTGTCATCATCATCATTTTCATCTAGGTCATCATCAAAAACAATAATGGCATGAATGATGATGATGATTACAACAATGTTGATAGAAATTACATTAATGATGATGATGGGGATGATAAAAATGACAATGACGATGATAATGGTGGTGATGATGATGATCATCGATCATCTCTCAAAAATAGAGTTGTTATTTCTCTTACATATATCAATGTGTCCTAAACAACCCTTTTCTAGCACTGATCACATTTTTTGGGTTGATGATATTTCTTACAACGTCTATAATTATAAACAATTGCAAACAATGTCCATAATGATGATGATGATGGCATGAATGGTGATTATGATGATAATGTAATGATGGCAATAACGATGACAAGGATGATGGTGATGATGATGACAATGATTATGATAATGAGAATGAACAATTACTAGTTTCACTACCATCTTCTGGATACATATTACTATCATACTTTTTAAATTTTCTGTCTCTCTTGAGGTATCTTACTATAATGGTGTTGTCAACACTAGAAAGATATCTTGTTGTAATGGTGGTTCTAATGTTAGCACTAGCAAAGTTTTTGTTAAATTTTGGTTAAAAAAAATCGATTTATGCAATTATTTTGACAATCTATGTAAAAAAGTAAATAACATCCAATTATTTTGACTGTAGTCCCATTGATTATCATGAATTCACCAGTCTGAAGACCATCTTCTACATACATATTATTATTAAACATTTTGCATTATATCCCTCTTATATCTTGTTGTAATGGCAGTATTAGCACTTAAAAAATATTTTGTTGTAATGGTGATGTTAGTATTAGCACTAAAAAAATCACTAAATTTTGGTAAAAAAAAGTTTATCATTTATTTATTTTTAATTTGGGAAATTTTTGTTTTTAATTCTATTTTTATGCAGTAATATTTTTTTTGGTTGAATTTTGGTAGTAACTAGTTTTTGGTCGAATCATATGTATTAACCATGTTCTTTATGCTACAAGTCTAATTGTTGGGACAAAATTGCTCTTTCAAATAAGTTGCAAAAGCTATTTTACATCCATTGTTGCACCCATGTTTACACCCACTTTTACATCCCTTTTTGCATCCTATTTTTCATCTTCATTTGCTTCTTTTTTTGCATCTATCATTACATCTACTTTTGTTGTGACAAAATTTTTTCCATGTTTTGCACATACTGTTGTACCCACGTTTGCTTCCAATTTTGCATCCATCTTCACATCCTCTTTTCCATAAAATATTTCATCTATTTTTGCATCCACTTTTGTGTTGGGTTTTGCATCTCATTTTGTATCTTCTTTTGCATGTACTTCCATTTCATCCATATTTTGCATCCAATTTTGTTTCTCATGTTGCACCCGTGTTTGCATCCACTTTTACATCCCTTATAGCATCTTGTCTTGCATCTAAGTTTGCATATTTTTTTGTCTATTATTACATCCACCTTTTTTGTGCTAATATTTGTGCCATATCTTATGCCTATCATTGCAACCCACATTTTCTTCCACTATTGCATCCATATTTGCATCCTCTTTTGTGTCCAAGTTTGCATCAAATATTGTTTATGTTTTTTGCATCCCATTTCGAATTTACTTTTACATCCACTTTTGATTTGTCTAGTTTTGCAACTAATTTTATGTTCACTATTGCACCCATGTTTGGCCCATGTTTACATCCCTTTTTTCATCCAAGTTTTCCTCCTTTTTGCATTCAAGTTTGTGTCCCTTTATTTTTACATTCATTGGAGTATCCACATTTGTTTCACCACAATTCATGCTAAGTTTTATGCCTACTATTGTGCCCATGTTTTCTTCCACTTTTTCATCCATGTTTGAGTCCTATTTTGTGTTCAAGTTTGTATGAACTATTGCATCTACTTTTTCATACACTTTTGTTCAATTTTTCTGTCTTGTTCTGCATGTACTTATGTTGTGTCCACTCTTCATCCAAATTTACATCTATTTTTAACCCCATTTTTTGTTTACTTTTGCATCCATTTTCCAACACACATCATATCTTTTGCATTGATTATATTTCTTATGACATTAAAAATTATGAACAACTGATGACAATGTCAATAATTATAACGATGATGATAATGAAGATGATGATGATGACATGAATTGCAATTGTTATGATAATGACAATGATGATAAAGACGATGGGAGTTACAATGACAATGATGATGATGATAATGACCTTGGCCATTCCTCCCAATGTTTAAATGTTATCATGGTAAAAATCATAATAATTATGTTTGGCGTCATCTTCCAAGTCATCATCATCTGATCATCATTATCATTATTTTCATCTTGGTCATAATCAAGAACAATAATGGCATGAATGATGATTATGATGTTCATGATGAAGATGACAAAAATTATGATAAAACTTATATTAGTTATGATGATGGGGATGATGACAATTATAATGACGATGATAATGGTAGTGATGTTGATGATCATCAATCATTTCTAAAAAATAAAGTGGTTATTTTTCTTTCATATATCATGTGTTCTAAGGTTGGTGATATTTCTTATGATACCTATAATTATGAACAATTGACGACAATATACAAAATCATGATGATGATGATGATCATGAAGAAGACATGAATGGTGATTATGATGATAATGAAATGATGACAATAATGATCACATTGATGGTGGTGATGATGGCAATAATGAAGATGATGACCCTCCCTCTAAACTAGCGAGGTACTCATAATGAGACAAAAAAGTACTCTCAAGTTGAAATATTCATATAAGAAGGGATCTAGATTGATAAGCATCAATGATGATTTACATCATCATAGCCAAAATTTTCAAAATAGTAAGGCCTTGACTAACAAGTTTATCTCTCCATTAGATCAGAGCACAATGTTGGGAGGCATAAATTTGGACACCACTGCCTTTCAAGGCACTTACCCCACCAAGATGTTTACCAGGTATGTCCTCACATGATCATTTCCTAATCCACTATCATAATATTTGACACCAGAAAATGTCAATCCTCATGACTATTCTTATCTTGGATTAATGTACTTGACTTATGGCGATTAGTCCTAGTCAATGTCCAAATTCTCAAAGAATATTGGTCCCAGATGTTTATCCAATCCACCATTATCCCTACTAGTGCCTTTACTAGGCTTACGATTGTTAATCCTAGCCATAGTACATGACACATGGATAACATGGTGTCTACCCTCACTCCCTCTCAGCCAGGGAGGAAACATCCACAAGCATAAGATTTTCTCAAGAATACCCATCATTTTCGTAGAGAATAACATCATTAATTTGTTTTCATCACATGACGACTTTATGATTAAGCATTCATAGATTTGTGGCAAAATATTTCCCCTTTTGTATTTGTGATGAAATACAATAAAAAAGTGAAAGCCAAAATCATTAAACATACACTATATTGATTTATCTAAGTCTAAACTCTAAGGTTGAAGTGAAAATTCATGTAAATCTTATATCTATGAGTTGTGCCAAACTTATGAAAACCTTATTCCCTAAGTCCTATATATAAGAAAATGAAAAAGAAAGAAAAATAAGGGCCAATAAATGGTAACTCATGTATTCACTCCCTCTTTGGAAAATATATGAATATATACACTCCTAGTCACACTTGATCACATGTATGTGATGGTTAAATCATGAATTCTTCTTTTCTCCTTGCATTTTCACTTCATCATTTAAGCACATAATTGAGGATCTAAGGAATGTTTGTTTCCTAAGGCTTTCATGTCTACTCTTGGTTTACTTATGTCACACTACTGTCAATTTATGTGACAGAGTGAAATACATAAGTTTGTGGAGTTATTATAGAGGTGTATTGAGTTCGTAACCACACACACATGTATTACATCTCATTGATCCACATGTGTGGGTTGGAGACTCATTTCTTGACAACTTTAATGGAGACTACTTTGTGGCTTTAATGGTATAGCTTACAAAATATCTTGTTAAACATTTCGATTCATTCTTTCTTTTCCTCGAGACACTTATAATATTGAAGTCACTCCCAACAATCCATGGAGATGGGGAGTATAAATTACTTGTGCTAGAAATAGAATTGAGAAATAGAGGTTTTCCATTTGCGATATTGGAGTCATAGACATTGGATACATGGTAGTAGTCCTCAATGTCAATTAACTAAAATTGTATTGTCACAATGCGAAAAGAGGTAAACATATTGGTAACCTTGATGTCTTAATCATTTCAAATAATAACCATTCCACCCAAGTATCTCTAAGCATCAATCACTACTACTTGGAAATTCCTCCCCCATTTTCTAATTATATGAGGTTGAACCTCACTTAATATTTTTGCTTCTTATATCAACATTATTTATGGGTGCTTTGCATACCATTTTTCTTTTAGGAGTTTGTTTTCGCTTACTATTGATGCCCCTCATGTTCCAAGACTATTTTCATCAAAAATTTACATAGAAAGAAAGTATAAAGTGACTAAAAAGAAACATGTCTCAAGATTGAAGTGCTTGGACAATTCCACTTCATGACTCCTATATTTCCTTAACCTGGGACCAAATGGTGAACTTGATGGCCTTAAGGGAAATTGATCAATGAAAATCTAAAAAAGAGGTGATTTTTTACTTTATCACATACAATTTAATATACTAAAAAAAATATCCATAACAATTTCATCAATCAATGAATCATTAAAAAAAATATCCAAAACAATTTCATCAAGCAAAGAATCACTGCATTATAAAATACAATCTATAAACATTTTGGGAAAGTTTTGCTAAAACATGCTTAAAAATCAGCATATTTAATATTAATATTTAACAATAATATGGAAAATAACACATTTTGATAAATTAAATAACATATTATCAAGCCTAAAAAATGTCACTAACTGAAAACTACAAAGCATGCAACTAATGGAAGTGACCACTCAAGGCCACCACAAGACAATTAATCTATTAAGACCAAGATTAATGGGGACAAAGATCTATAAAGGACAAAGGAAAACCTATTTTAACTTTATTGTTTTATTAGCCTGGTTCAAGATGAACATTTCAAGATATCATGAAGAACATAATTAGTTTTATTGCATTAAGAAAACCCAAGCACATTCTATAACTTAGCAAGAAAGAGATGTATAACACCCATCTCAGCAACACGACACATGACATTAAGTTACTTTACTATATATAATTTAAACTCCTATCATAAAATCACAAATTTAGCATGAATGGAATGTTTAAAATCCATTTTTATAAAAACAAAATATAATTTTTCTTATAGAAAAATATACCAAAAACTAAATATATTTTTCTAGAAAAAAAAAATACTAAAACTAAATATGTATTTAAAAAAAAACTAAAACATAAGCAAACTAGAATTTGAATTTGACATTCTTGGTCACTTTCGGAAACATATGGTGGAATGTAATCTCTTTATCCTCATCTTTAGCTTTTTCCTAAAAAATAAAAGCATACAAAAGTGGGAAAGAGCCATAAAGCATGGGGAAGCTTTTTCCTAAGCACAAAAGCATCTAAAAAGTGGAAAATTCCTTTTTTATATGAGGAAACATTATTCACCCAAAAGATTTTTCCCAAATTGAACTAATGATGAATTTTGGAAATCTTCATAGCCTCCACTTTCCTATATATTAGAGGCTTGGCCATTGAAAAAATGATGGGAATTTTGTATTGTCACGCTCTTGAGATCTGTCTTGAGAGGGAGAGTTTTGGAGCTATGAGTTGGGGGAGGTGATGTTGCAACTATATCTGATTGTTGTAACTTTCCTCCAACTCCTTTATTCATATAGATCAGTTGTTCTTCCTTCCATATGTTTCTATTCATTCTTTACTTCTTCTATTTAACTAATGTATGCATGGGTTTTTGGTTTATATTTATTTATTCAATAATATTTATATGTTTTTAATAGTTTTGATTATTAAGATATTATGTTGTGAAGGTTGTTTTATTCTCTCTCTTATGTGTAGGACCAAGCTTTGGAGCTAGCTAGGAGCGCTTCTTGGCTATACAAAAAACTCCAAGAAGACCTGCATGCGAGGACTCACAAGAATTCATTCTCTTTTTCTTAATCTATACTCTACATCTTGATCTACTAAGAATCCTAAGCCTTAGAACAACCTTTCTCTTAATTGGTTTGTCCTAGGTTTCTGAGATAAACTGAGAGGGTTTTGTTTTCATCTAAACATGCATTAAATCCTACAGCAAAATGATATTTAGAAAATTTAATATATTTCACTATGTAAATGAACTTAGTAAAATGAACCCATAGAGGTGGTCATAAATGGAAATAAAAGTAAAACTCTAAACAAGAAGCCAAAAGTGGATTTAACCATGGATGAAAAATTGGGAGTAGAATTGGATGTTAAACTAGCCATCAAAACAATATGCAAACAATGACACAAACATGTTTTTAAAGTAAAATTAAAAAAGGGTGCAACACTAGACACAAAGAAGGGAACAAAATAGGGCATATGAAAGGATACCGAATTGGGTGCAAACAAGGATGCAAAAATGGACACCAAAATGAGGATGCAAAGAATGGTGTAAAATTAGGATGCAAAAAGGATGTAAGAAAAGACACAAAACAAGATGCAAAATGGGACTAAAAAGTGGTGAAACCAAGGATGTCAAAGATGATGCATAACTAGATGAAAATTCCAACTAAAATCTAGGTGCAAAATAGATGCAAATGTGGACACAAAATGTGGCAGAAAAAAGGATGCAAATTTGGAAGCCAAAAAGGATGAAAAACTAGATACCAAAAAGGATGCAAATTTGGACATAAAAAATGGTGCAAAATTGGACACAAAAGAAGAAAAAATGGTGCAAAAATGGGCATAAAAATGGCTCAATTTTGGATGCAAATTGAGATGCAACATCGGATGTAAAATGATGCAACAAATCATTCAAAACTTAGTGCAAAAACAAATGCAAAAGTAGACGAAAAAATAGCTCAAAAGTGAACGTAACAATAGACACAAAATGGGATGCAAAGATGGATGCAATATATGGTTCAACATAGGATGCAAATTTAGATGCTCAAAAGGATGAAAAATTGGATGCAAGAAATGGTGTTAAAAATGATGCTAAATTGGATGCAACAAATGATGCAAAATTAAATGCAAAATATGGTGCAAAATAGGATGCAAAAAAGGGAGATAAATAAAATGCAAAAGTGGATGCAAAAAATGGTGCAAAAATGCATGCAAAATTTGGCACTAAATCAGATTCAACATATTGTGCAAAATTGGATGGAAAAGATGGTGTAAAAAAAGGCAGAAAAACTGGCACAAAAATAGATGTAAAAATAAGTACAAAATTAGAAGCAAAAGATGGCATAAGACCAGATGCAAAAATTGGCACAAATTGGATGTAAAAAAAGGCGCTAAATAAGATGTCAAAGATGGTGTAAAAATTGATGCAAATTATGACACAAAAATAGAAGCAAAGAATTCCACAAAAGAGGAAGCAAAAAATGATGCAAAAATAGATGCAAAAAAAGGCACAAAACTAGAAGCAAAACCTGTTGTAAAACCAAATGAAAATCTTGGTGCAAAATATGATGCAGAAAATGATGGAAAATTTGGCATAAAAAAGATGCAAAATTTGGTGCAAAAAAGGACGCTTTAAAAATTGTACAATAGAGCCAGATTTAGCGCCAGGTTGCTCATCCCAATTGAGAAAAAAATGCACTAGAATTTGGTGCTAAATCTGGCGCAAATTGCCTGTTTTGTTGTAGTGACACTTCCGTCTTTATAGTTGTGAGTGGTATGCTTCCTAGTTGCCATAATTTTGCTTTCTATTTTTCTTGCTAACCTGAATGCCTTCTCTAATGAATTAGGTTCCCAAAGGCGAACATCATGTTGGATATTATCTTTTAAAGACCCTATGAACACATCAATCATATGCTCCTCTGGAATATTTTTTACCCTTATGCTCAATTTTTGGAACTCCTCAATGTGCTCCATTATTGAACCCTTTTGTTTGAGACTTATCAATTGGCTAAAAAAAGTGTTGCTTTTTGTATCCTCATAATGTGCTATCAATTCTTCCGTAAAAATTGCCCAAGTGATAAATTGTTTACGAGAGCAAAGCCATTGATACCATACAAATTGATTTGGTTCCAAATATAAAGTTGCAATACGTACCTTTTGTGTGTTTTGCACATTATTGAGATCAAAAAATTGCTCCATTTGTAATATCCATGTTGTGGGATCCTTGCCATCAAACTTCCTCATATCGATTTTTGGAATATGGTGCGTCTTCGATCCAACATTAGAGTCTATGAAATCATGATTAACATTTCCTTTGTTCGCATCATGAGTTTCCTTTACTCCCCTTTCACCATTAGTAAGTATTTTGTGTAGAAAATTTTGTCAAATCTGCCTTCAAATCTATCTTCAAATCGTCAATCTTAGCTTCCACACCCTTTATCTTATATTCCACGCCATTTATCTTAGCTTCTGTTAGCTTTTGTGAGAGTGAAATTTGTTGCACTTGGTCTTGTAATTTTGATATATCATATAGCATTTCTTCCTCTTCTTCATGAGTCATGCTAGAGCTTTCAGATTGCTTACTAGGTGTTTGCATTTTCTTTCCTCAGGGCATCAGTTACCAATAATAATGCTCTACTATGCCCTTTGAATTCCTTCACAATAACTTTTCAAACCAAGCTTAAGCAAAAATTTTAAAAATCTACACACTTTTTTTCACTTTGTAGGAGCTCAATATTGCCTCTGATGTATCTTTGTAATTTCGGATCATCCAGTTCTGAAATTGCGACCTGCGGTAGCCCTCTGTGTCCTCTTTCCAATGCCACCAGTCTGACCCCAATTAGATTCTCCAATGAAGAGTTATGCCAAACCTCCCACAGTGACCTGATTATAGACTAATTCAGAAGAGCGAACTTGTACGACGTGCCACGTGTCCCTGTTTCGACCTTTGGCTCTGAAAAATATATACAAGAAACTACAGTCCGTCTCTTTCTGTATCTTCTTACAAAATTTCAATCCGACGCTCAGAGAGAAAGTTATGATGATTTTCCCCAGGCCACCTATTTGGAATGTAATTCAAGAGTCTACAAAAAGACCAACTTCCTCATATCATATCTCCGCAAATATAGTGAAAAAAGCTCTGAAATTCAGACCCAAGATTCAGTGCAATTTCTTCTCAAATGGGTTTTTTTTCACTTCTGAAACATCGTAGAAAAAAAGTTTTAGCGAAAATTGCACGATGACCTGTTTGGAGCAGCGAAACCCTAGAATCCAAAGCTCTGATACCAAATGTTATGAAACCAGCTCAAGAAAAAGATTGAAAATATAGATCAATGCCTTAAAATTCAGCCTCTTCTAAGGGTCAACCTCCTTTACATTACATAAATGAACAATTCTTAGATGATTCAAATGAAAAAACCTCCTTTCTATATATAGGAGTCTAAGGAGTCACAATATAACCCAATCGACCTAACAATAATAATATAAAGCCACAAAAATAACAATAGAGGGATTCTATGGGGCACAGTAATAACAATATGGGGACAATAGGGGCACAACGATATTAATAAGGGGTACAACTACAATAGTAATGGGGTAATCACTAGTATTATAGGGACCCAACACATGGGAGCTCCAAACTCGCCACACCTCACAAGCTAAACTACTTGGCGGTTGTTGCATGTGACATCAGTCCGTGCATTTCTTTAAAATATTTTGATATAATTCTTCTATCTCTGGATAATACATTTCCTTCATATTTTGTAGTCTTTGATAAACTTTCTCGTGTGGTAAAACGAGTAGATGAAGGCCTAAAGTATTGAATCTCTTACATGTTAATAAAATATTCACATATTTTGCTGTGTATTTTGCACTAGTGCTGAACTTGGTGAGGACAGAAATCAGTACATCATCAGAAACGTCATCAAAATGATTAACTCCAGCAGGTTCTCGTCGAAGTCATTCTCCATTCATTTTATCTTTGTTTATCATATGTCATTTCTACTTATAATTCTCCCGCACACAATCAACAACAGGAGGCGCATAACAAGATCCCGCTCTAGTCCAAATCCTCAATTTGCTGCAACGTCTCCATTCTTGATTTGATCATGGATTTCGGCATGAGTAGGATTTTATCAAGGACATTGGATACCTACAATTCCTATATCGGAACCTACGCATACATGAGCACTGAAAGAATTGACCCTGGTAAGAACAACAGGCGCTACAACGGGTACGCTGGGGATATGTGGAGCCTCGGGCTCACCCTCCTAGAATGCTATGTCAGGCGGTTGCCTTTCCTAGAGACCGGGATCCAGCTCAACTGGTCGACGCTCATGTCCCTAATATGCGATGGGGAACCACCTGCTCCCCTACCCTCGGCTTCTCCAGAGTTCCAGAGCTTCATCTGCTGCTGCTTGCAGAAGGACGGGTCCTTGGTAGATCAATGCAAATCGTTGGTGCCATGGTTGTTTACAATCTTCACCTTCACGCTGACAACAATATCTAACACAACAATAGCTCACACCTTGTCTAGCGGATCTCATGTCCCCCGAAACAGAGAAAACGTCACTGACCCCAACCTCAACGAGCCTCCATGCCAGGTGATGCCTAGTGTCGAGGAGGGAGCAATTGGAGCTACTCTCGTATGTTCACTCAGAAATGGGTAAGCCACTAATTTGTTGCAAGGGGGGGGGCAACATCGCTGCAAGATCCATCGATATGCAAGATCCATGCACCAGCAGATCCATCAACATGCAGACCCACCTCAACACTTACGAACGCCACCGGCTCGACTATGCTGCGCCGCCAAAATAAAAAATGGATAAACAAATCAAACATAAATTGAGAAACAAACAATAATCAAACTCGTTATTTCCCTCAACCCAGGAGGGGCCAAGCCCACAAGGGGTGAGGCCCTCAGGGGCTCTGATACCAACTTAAAATATTAATATGCAAATTATCTGTATTCTATTCATTAAAATAAGATTACACATATACAGAGTGTTGTCTCAAGATAGGGAGACTATTTTGGACACACAATTTGTTGGTTGAGCAAATCTCTCAACCACATACAAAACTAGGAACAAGTAGATATAGCCAACTCCTATAGAATAGGAACTGACTCCTTACATAGAAAGAATCACAACTAGAGACAAGTAGGAATTAAATATTCCAACATACCTGTGTTAAATCCTTTTAAAAATCGTGTATAAACTGTTTACAATATGAACGATTGAATGCATGTTGGTTGGGAAGTTGAATTGTGAAACCCGTGGAATACTAATGAAAAATGCCTTAGGGTCACTGTGACCATCTCTGCGTTGGTTCATTGATTGCATTATAAATATATATTTATAATTCAATGTTGAAGATTGTTCGTTGTTTATGTTCATCGAAATCTTGTCCCTGGAACAATTTTAATCATTCGATGGAGCTCTTAGTTGGTGCATTGGAATGCATTGAATTTTAGATGTGCATATGGTCGTTTAGTATATGTGGAATACACTGAACTCCATTTTTGAAGGTCGTGTGGTTCATGAATGAAATTTTATATATGCCCTGCATCCCTTAAAAAAAAAATCATAAAGCGTATGGTGTATTCTTAAAGGTGTGAATGGCATATTTTTTAAAGGTGTGAGTGGTATACTTTTTTAAAGGAGGTGAGTTTTGTTTGAAGGAGGCGTGAGTGGTATGGTGCCTTATGATATATGATAGTATATGTTGGAGGATATATTTGAAGATATATTTGAGAGCTTGCAATTTTTGAATATATAATTGTATGCCAATTAATCAGTTGTAGAGAAATATTAGTTTTATTGCAAGTATTTTGTGCCTAGTTTAAATTTTATAATGTATTTAATTATCCTCATTGTGGGAATAGTTCTCTCTGTAAAATAGAACTATCCTAAATGGTCCCAGAAGATAAAACACACTCTCATTTTCAATGAGTTGTGGAAAAGAATTTGTGAAAGTGTAGGAGACAATGCACTTGAAAAGCCCACTTAAGACAAGGAGCTTGCCATTTGGGAAAACAAGAACAACAAGGCATATGCCTTGATTTTAGGGACGGTAAATAAAGAGGTGAGTCGCATATTTCTCCACTTTCAAAGGCTTTTGAAGCCTTTAAAAGTTGAAGGAATTGTATGACTCACACTCTGAACTTGAAGTTGATCAATTGATGATTAAGTTGTTTAGTCTTGAGTTGAGAAATGATGATCCTCTTTCCTTAGCATCATAAGTAAGATTGATTATGCATGACACAAAAGCCACTAGTGTTGAAATAAATATTCCTCTCATAGATTGTGTTAAGGCACTATATCCCACCTACTCACATTATCTTGAGTCATTGCAAGCAAGTGACAACCTTAAGGAGATTACCTTTGACTCCATTGAGAAAAAGTTTACTGAAAGAGAGAAGGCTTTTGGGAAGAAGAAAACTTCTTACTCTACTGAAGAAGCAGTGTACCTTGAACATAAGAAGAAGAATCATGCACAAGATTCTTCTAGAGGAAGAGGTGACAAAGAGGAAGAGGAAGGAGGAATTTTAGAGGAAGGGGGGGAAGGGCAGTAGACAGTTCCAAGGAGAAAATTTCGATCTTCATTGCATAAGATGAAACAGAGATTGACATGATGATTCCACTTGTAAGTTTATTTGGGACTAAATTGAGCAGGAAATAATAAATGTAAAGGTAAAACAACAGGCAAGGGGAAAGGTAAAGCACCTGAATCCACTCATTATGTTGTGGCACATTGCAACGTTGGAGTAACTAAAGACTTATTCAATGCTTCACTTGCTTCATGGAAAGATGATTGGTTGCTTGATTCAGGAGCAACTTGCCACATGACTTTTTGGAGATATTTATTTGAATAATTCACTGATAATGTTGATGGAACAATATAATTTGCACACAAATCCAAACTGAAGCCATCAGGGCTTGACACCATCAAGCTCAAACTCTCTGGTCTTCTAGACTTTCTTCTATATGATGTTCTATACCTACCAGAGCTAAGGAAAAGCTTGCTATCTTTGGTCCACATCTACCAGTAAGGACACTCCATTCATTTATTTGATGGAAATATCGAGGTTAGAAAAGTGTCAGAGCACTCACTTGCCATGATGAGGATAGAAGAAGAAAGACTTCTGAAGCTACAAGGAATATTTGCTCATGCACAAAAATTTTCATACACTTCTCACTATGATGAAGGTACATTTCCATCAAGTCTTTTGTGGCATGCCAGATTCAGAAAATTGAACCATGAAAACCTCCATTTGTTGAAGAAAAATAGTGTTACTGGTTTGCCTACAATTCCTAGGAAACTTAAACAATGTGATGCTTGTATCTTAGGAAAGCACAAAAAACAATATTTTCATGCTTCTCATTCTAGAACACATAGAAAACTTGATCTCATTCATTCTGATTTAGGTGGCCCAATGCCCATTCCTTCTACAAATGGTGGTAAATATATGATGACATTTATTGATGAATACACCAGAATGTGTTGGGTTTATTTATTGAAGAACAAATCTGAATCTTTTGAAACATTCAAGAACTTTCATGCATGAATTGAAAACGATGCACAATCTCATATTGTATCTATTCACACTGATAATGGAAAAGAATACACTTCAAATGAATTTGAAAACTATCTTTGCCAACATGGGATCAAACATCAAACAACCGTGCCCTATAATTCCCAACAAAACGGAGTAGTTGAAAGAATAATATGACAATCTTAAATATTGTACGTTCCATGATTTTTTTCAAGAATGCTAAGATGATGTTTTGGGCTGATGCAATTGTATGTGCTGTGTATATAAAGAATAGGTGTCCATCTAATACTATAAAAAAAAGACTCCCTATGAAATATGGTATAGCCACATTCCTTCGGTGAGACAGCTTAGGGTTTGTGGTTCCACCTGTTATGCCTTAATACCTAAGGAATAGAGAAACAAACTCGATGCAAGGAGTCACAAATGTATCTTCTTGGGGTGCTCAAATACCTTCAAAGCATACCGTCTCTATGATGAAGTCAAAAATAAGCTTATAATATCTAGAGATGTGATCTTTCTTGAATCTTCCAAGGCTAACAATGTTGTTGAGCGATAACTTGATCACTTAGATATATTCAAACATGTAAAGTCTTTTCAATAATTTGATAATGAGATTCCACATCTTGAAGGGGGGATTTCTATATTGGATCAATTTGTGGAATCGTCTTCTGAAGCACTCTCTCCCCTGCATGAAGCTCCAACCACTGATGACACTTTGAGTGATGTGATTGACAAATTGGGAGACTAAATCTTGATTCAACCCCAACTCAGTCAACTGAGCAGCTTGGGCCATCTCAGAAAGGTCCTCCAAAATGGATGACAAAGAAACTTGAAACTATCCGTCCTGATGAGGTTGGAAATACATGAACAAGAAACTAAATCAGACAAAATGAAGGCGATGTAGACAATTCTGATTCACCTGTTGATATGGATGTTTCTTATGATTGTGAAATGAATTTGTCTACAACTTTTTAACCAAATTGCTTTAAAGAAGCTTCTTCTCATGATGAATGGAAAGAAGCATTGTAGAAAGACTATGATGCTTTGATAAATAATGGCACCTGGAAGCTGATTGACACTCCATTTGGAACCAAGCCAATAAGATGCAATTGGGTCTTCAAGAACAAGTATAAAGCAGATGACTCACTTGAAAAGCACAAAGTCAGGCTTGTGGAAAAATGTTTTTCACAAAAGGAAGGGGTCGATTATGAGGAGACTTTTGCCCCCACAACAAAATGGACTACCATCTAGACACTCTTTGCCTTGACAACACAAAATGGTTGGAAAGTCCATCAAATGGATGTAAAAACTGCTTTCTTGAATGAAAATCTGAAAGAGAATGTTTTTATGTCCCAACCAGAAGGGTTTTTTTCTGAAGGGTCAGGAACATAAGGTATGAAATCTTGTAAAATCCTTTCATGGCCTTAAGCAAGCACTGCAAGCCTAGTATGAGAAGTTAACTGAGCATCTTCTGAAACTTAACTTCAAACATTATGATCTTGATGAGGCAACTTTGTTTTTTTTAGAAAGTTGGAAAAACAATTGTACATCTTATGGTGTATGTAGATGATCTTCTGGTGATAGGGAAAAATGAGAACTACATTGCATGCATAAAGAAGGAATTGAGGAAAGGTTTTGAAATGATAGGTTTGGGCTATGTTCACTACTATCTTGGCAAATAAGTAACTCAACATCTGAAGTTTATATTCCTCTCTCAGAAGAAGTACATTGGAGATATGTTGAACACGTTTGGCATGACTGAGTGTAATCCTTTGACTACTCCAATGGAACAAAACTTAAAGCTCACATCCACTGAAGGAAAATATTTTGATGATGCAACGAAGTATAGACAACTCGTAGGAAGTCTCAACTACCTGACTACTACTAGACCAAACATTTCATTTTCTGTTGAAATCCTCTCCAAGTTTATGCGAAAGCCTTGTGAGGGGCATTGGTCTACTTCAAAAGGAGTTCTAAAGTACTTAAAGGGAACTCAAGACTTTAGACTTAAGTATACACAAGTGGTTGACTTTAGCCTAACTGGATACTCTGATTCAAACTTCGATGGAGACAAAGAAACTGGGTTATCTACTTCAGGTTATGTTATGATTCTTGGATCAGGAGGTCTCTCCTAGAGGTCACGCAAACAATAAGTTCCAACAGATTCCACAACTAAGGCAGAATATGTGGCACCAGCTGAAGCAACAAAGGAAATTGTGTGGTTGAGAAAAATTCTGGAAGATTTGCAAGAGAAACAAGTGCATTCGACTCCTCTCTTGATTGACAACACTTCTGCAATCAAGTTGGACAAGAACGTAAAGTTCCATGATCAAACGAAACACATCAATATATAATACCATCTGATTCGACATCATGTTGAGGCTAAGACAATCCACCTATGCCATGGTTCCACAAATGAGCATATCGCAAACATCTTCACGAAAGTGCTTAGAAGAGAAAAGTTTGAAAGATTCAGAATGATGCTTGGACTCACCAACATCCCTTCATATTAAGGAGGGTAATGTTGACACCTAATGTTTGGGATTAAGTAAATCTATGTAAATATTGTAAATAGGAAAATAAAGAAAATTGAAAGATGAAGAGATATTGGGAGATGAAACACAATAGTCTCGATCTCCATATATATATAGGATGAAGAGATATTGGAAGATGAAACCCAATAGTATCGATCTCCATATATATATATATATATATATTCACGTACCATCTTAATGCAAAATACAATTTAAGACACACAATAACATTGCCAAAGTTTTAATTCTTTAAATATTAAATGGATGATCGAGACATAATATATCAAGAATAACTACGTACAAAGTTTTATGGATAAAATTAAGTGTTTCAAAACCTAATGTACGTAGTTTTTAGTCTCAACAACTTATGCAAATTTTCTATAGCGTCCACTCCCCAGCCTAGCCATTTAATACAGGTGATCTCCCTTGGGATATATATTGGATTTGCTATAAGTATGCAATTTTCATTAGCTTAATATAATTCATTGTATTTTTTGAATATTTTTTAGGGTTTTTTTATTACTTTAAGTTTTTTTTTAAATGGCAAGTTTGAAAAGTTTGAATTGTGTTCTCTATCCAATTTGAATGTTCTAAGTTTTTGTTTTTCCCATATTGTTTTAGGATATTGAATTTATTTATATATTTAAAAATATATGTTAAATAACAAAATTTACAATTTTATGAAATAATTTTATAAGAAATAAAAAAAATATTATTGCACCATTTTCATTTTTACACCAGTAAAATGTCTAATTAGGATAAGGCTTCCACAATTTATGTCAATAGTTATGTCTACTTTGAAATAAAGCTTTCACAATTTATGTCAATAGTCATGTCTACTTTAAAATAAGGCTTCCACAATTTAAGTTTAACTATGTATAACTAATGTTGCCATGAATCTAATGGAGACAATTAAAAGTTTCAAAACCTAAACCTAGTTTATGCACTTTTAAGTTCAAAAAACTTATGGCCAGTTTTTCAATGGGATGACATTTAATATAGGTGGTTGCCATTGCATTATGTTAAGAATTCACCTTTTTGCTGCATGTTAAATTTATCTTAATCACAGATCTACTAAGTGTCCACATATAAATTCATCTTAATCACATTTTTACCAAGTACTGATATAGATATATATATATATATATATATATATATATATATATATATATCTTAATCACATCCCCGATATAAATTTATCTTAATCACAAATCTACCAACCGCAAAGAGGATTAATTTTTAGTAATAAGAATTCAATTTTTTTAATTTCTTTATATAATATTTACATATATACATAGTTGACATTGAAATATTTTATTTAATTTGGAATTTGACATATTTTATTTATAAACCACATTGTTCATATTAAAATATTATTCTTTTATTAATATATTCTTAGAAACATATCAATATTATTTAATCTTGCATAGTGAAATATTTTATTAATAACCCACTTTGAGTATTTTGATTATTAATAATATTTTTTAAATCTGAGATATCAATTTTATATTAACAATTGAATGAATTATATATCTCCTCTTTTATTAGCAAGAAGTGTATTATTTTTTAAAACTTTTATTTAAGTCCTATATTAAAATATTTATAAGGTATATATAAGAGTGTTTTTTTTTTTTTTTTTTTTTTTTTTTTTTTATACCTCCTTTCCTAGAGTTTATATATAATATAAGGATCAAAATATTTTAGTTATTATTCTGAGGTTGAAAATGAAATACTATTACCACATCTCCTTAGTATTGGGCTGTAACATTAAAAATGAATCAAGCTAGCACAATAAGAGCGAGATTATTTAATGTTTTGTAGTGTTTTTAATTAAATATAACCAAATATGTATATTTACTTATGTTTTTATTATAGTTGACATTATTTTCTTATTTGGAGTAATTTTTTTAAAGAACATGTGGCAATTCCATGTTGAGCCCTCATAATAAAACATCTTCATCATATTAGGACATAGAATGCGCCTCTCCACACAACAAATTGTTAGTTGCTTGACTGTTTGATATTTTGAGACTTGTGAAACTTATGAAGTGGAAAACTGTGTTGTGTATTATCTATTTGAAACCATGGAGATAGACTCGGTTGATATTACAACTTCTACATACATGAAATATATGTGTATTAAAGGAGGTGAAAATTGATTCCTACATGTGTATATCAACCTATTTATTAATGTGATTCTCCATGGAATATTATAGAATATTGTTATTTGTAGTTGCAATTCTGAGATTTATTTAAGAAGTAATTATGTCTTTTCTACCCTTTAAATTAAATTGATTAATTAAAACACATATCATATGAACAGGAGTTATGGTTTTTCGAGCATGTGGTATTAATAAGATAGGTATTGTAACATAACTTATTTACAAGTTAAGAATCTCCATGGTAAAGTGGCGTGAATCTCCATAGTTAAAAATCTTTATTTTTTAAATGTATATATATTTAAAGTTATTTTTTCTATGTGATTCATGGACTCGGAAGATGGCTGACTGCTTTGTCCATTGAGTATTTGTACCAAAATTTGTACTAGGCAGGAGGGATCACCGCTAGGTCCACAGAGTATTTGTACCAAGTAAGAGGGATCACTTCCTGTTGGCTCAACCATGGATCCTAACCTTGAAAGTATCCAGAGAATTGAACTCATGACCTCTCAAGTGCAAAGGTGCTTTAAAGACTTAGAATAATTGAGTAAACTTATATATATATATATATATATATATATATATATATATATATAGATATATATATAACTTGTATATAAATTATTTTCGTAATTAATAATAATGATAATAACTTAAAATAAAGTTATAACATAATTAAAGTCATTTAATTTATATGGTTTGTAGTTGTTATGCATATAAGCATTCCTGTATTGAACATTGGTAGATCAATATTTCTTTTAGTCCATATTTTTATGCAAATAGATGTGTCTATTTTAAATATGGCTTCTGTTAGCGCTCAAATCTGCCTCAGGCTGAAGAAGGCAAAACTCGAGGCCACATCAAACCACGCTCAGCCGGGCTCTCTCCAGGTCTATCTTAGCAAAAGGTCTTCAAAGGGGCTGAGATGACTCAAAATTAATATTGATTTTAGGCTAGTAAAGAGATAGGAAAGTTTGATTTAGATTTTTGAGTTTTTTGTTGGAGAAACGGGAAAACCAATTTTGGGTCCGGGGATAAGGCCAGATCTTTGCAGAATTCGAGTTGGGGCGAGGTAGGCAGTAGTCTTGATGCCTTTGATCAGGTGTATGGATGGATCAGAACGACAAGGAGCTGAAGAGGGCAAGGGAGAACATGGATCCTCTCCAAACTGGCGAAAACATGTAAAACTAAACAAATTTAAAGGCAGAGCACTGTAAACAATGGATTCAACCTCATTTACTCATTCATTTAGTTTCAGAAGCATAAGAAGGGAATGGCATACATTAAACATGAATAAACTTACAATAAACTGAGAGATAACACCATCAAGAACTGAAAGCCACAAGAATCCCAACAGGTGCTGCAAAACCTCTGATCTTTCCTTAGCCAAAATATGAAAAATATGTACAATAGTGTGCCAAAATCTTCCCAAGAGTCCAACCCTTGCTACTGACTGAAAATTTACATCATATAGACCAAGCTAACCCATTCCCTAACCTCTAGGGGTCGAGCTCCTCCTTCTAGGAGCAGTTTCAACCAATTCTAAACAAGGAACTGAAATCTAGGTAGTCAAACAACTAACCCCTATATGCTAGGAAACTGATTCATTACATTAAATTTTTGCTATTTTGTGAATGAATCATCTAGAATAAGGTAAATAAGTGCCAAGTTACATCATACACATCAAATTATGTCAAGCTGGGTCAAAAATCCCATCAAGAAGTGAAACTGGTGAAAACTGGCCGAATTCCTGAGCTGGAGGATGAAAATTTGACCAAAAACCTCTATGCGTAGCGCCCTGATCTCTATGCGTAGCGCACCTTTCAGCCTGTTTTTGGGGCACTTCTCGACATCCAAATTGAGCTCATGATAGCTCGTTGGAAATCCTTGGATGTCTAATTTCCAACCCAAGTGGAATTTTTCAATTTGGAGCTCATTTTCCCCTCCAAAACTTCATTCTCCCAGAAGTACTTCCTGCTGGTGCAAAAGGTGGCAGCAAGGTGGTTTTCATGGTGTTTTTAGGCCTTTTGATCATCCATAACTTGATGAAATGCTTAGGCAATAATTGAGCATGCATAACTTACCATGAAAAACCTAAAAATATAAAGTTTCCCTCCAGCAATGGTCCCAATCAAAAGCGAGCGCGTCGACGCGCTACTCGTATAGCTGAAAAATCTGTTTTTGGGACCAAAAATTCAAAATGACAAAAATTTCTCCGAATTTGCTCAAATTCGGAGCGAATACCCTCTATCATGTATCATGCCCAGCCAACGAAGCCTCGGCCAAAATCCAGAGTGGATCAGGTGTTTCATGGCGTTTCAGTGTCCTCCTCCATGATGCAATATCTGTCTTGGTTGTATGATGTGTTGTTGTCCGCCTCCATGATGTTGCAAAATCTGTGTTGGCTTAAATGAGATGAAGAATGAGGATTTGGTGCTTTTGTTTCAAACGCCAAATGTGGGAGGAACTATGGGAAATAGGGCTGTGTGAATAGTGGACTGTGGGAAAATGAGCTATGGGAACAACATGACTCAATTAAGTGAAGAAAATATGCTTGAGTCAAGTGAAATTAAGGATGTGAGCACAGTCACTTGACTGTATGGAATTTTGGAACCTATAACTCATATGAAGGATGGAAAGTGGTAACAAATGGCAAGTTTTAGGAATGGGATATAGGGAAATAGGAGAGGGATGAAGTGATATGAGTGATTTTAAAGGGAATAGGGAAAAGGGAGGCATTGTATGATGATATGACAGTAGTGGGGAAAGGAAAATACAAGTGAGATATGGAATGTTTTGGCACCAAATTCAAATTCTAAAACTCCAAATTCAAACCCTAAAGAGGCATTTCTTTACAAGAGAGTAGGGTTTGTGTTTTTCAACATTTATACTCTTACAACCGATCTTCAAACAACTCCAAACACTGACCAAAGATAATAGCAAGATGATTTAAACTTACAGGAGGCAAAGGAGACTGAGAGAATTTGAATTTTGAAGAGCAGTGGAAAATTTTTGTGTTCTGGCCCAATGCGTAGCGCTCCTTATATGCGTAGCGCCAGTGTTATTTTACAAAGGCAAGGGAAGCTATATGCGTAGCACCATTTTGCAGGAGGCGTTTGGAGGCCTTCCCGATGTCCAAATCAAGCACAGGATAGCTCGTTGGAAAGGTATTTGCGTCTAATTTCCAAACCAATTGGAATTTTTCAATTTGGAGTTCATTTCCCTTGCCAAAAATTAAATCTCCCAAGACTGGTCAAAATGTGCCAAATGAGGTTGTCTCAAGGCAGAGTGTTGTTGCAGTCAACTTTTGAATGCCTTCCTCAACTCCAAATTGAGCTCATGATAGCTCATTGGAAATATATTTTTGTCTAGTTATCCTTTGACTCATCAAGAAAGTTATTTGGCCAACCAAGCTAGGAGAAAAATTGATTTTCCCAAGGTCACTTCAGAGGTGCATCAATTCTCCCGAGGCAATTGTATTTTTGACATTTCTCCAAAACCATTATACCTGTGTAAAAAGTGAAGGAGGTTTTTCTTCCTTGGCATGTTTTGAACAAAAAACTCTCTCAGTTTTCCAAAATTCATATTTTATTGCTCTGAAACATTATTTGAGTGAAACCTACCCCGATGTGTGGAACAAGAGATTTGTCGAAATGAAGCGAAATGAAGGAGATAGGGAGCTTCTAAATTCTTGAGGAAATTTTGGGAAGTAGGGAGGGATGTTAGGAAGTAGGGGAAAGTGGAATATCAGAGATTGAGTGAGGGGAAGGGGTCCAAAAGGGCAAAACACAGGCCCAACCTAGAAAATTGCCAGGTTGTAGCAAGAAACTAGGGTTTGTGCGAAAATGAGGAATTTGGGGGATCTCAGTGATGGGAAGTGTTTAATAAGGTACATGAAGGATAGGGGAAGGTGTATGAACATCTGGATACAAGTTTTTTCGATGATTTGACCATCCAAGAGAAATTACCTCCAAAACCCTAGGAGAGGGAAATGGACCTTACCAAGGCACAACTAAAGCATGAATAAGCTGTAAAATGACCCAATGGAACTTGACATGATGATGAAAACCCTCTGAATGATGATACACTCAACTGAATGATGACATGGACTGCCATTTGGACAACTTTGAAAAGAGTGAAAACAAACCCTAGACCTAATGCCTAGTGACCAAATTTTGCTTGAAGACTCTTTGAAATGACAAAATTTGACCTTGACACCTTAAAATCACTTTGTAAGAGCATATTTGATCACTGGAGGAAGGCTACAAAGGCTGACACTAACAGCTTCCAAAATTTATTAGGTGGATGGTATGGATTTAAACTCTATGGAATATTCTAGGATATTCTTAGTAGCATAAACAAATCAAAGGTTGAGATTAATCTCCAAAGTAGTCACACCTTAATTAAATTGATTATTTAAAGAAAAATTTCATATGAACATGTTCATATGAAAGAAGTTATGTTTTTTGAGCATGTGGTATTAGTAACCCATAGTATTATAACAACGCATCTTTATACATTAAGAATACATATGGTAAAGTGAGGTGAATCTCCATAGTTAAAAATCTTGTTATATTAACTATTTTTATAATTAATAATAATAATAATTTAAAATAAAGTTATGATATAGATAATTTTTATGTTTTTCTTAACAATCTGACATGTATTAAATGAAGTAAGTGTTTTAATGCTTATCATGAATTATTTAATTTATATGCTTTCCATAGTTAAATTGATTAATTAAAAAAACTATCATATGGACACGTGTTATATAAACATGAATTATAGTTATTTAGGCTTTTGGTTTTAGTTTGGTATTAGTTAATCACAATATTTGCCCATGACATTGTAAGAAAACTTATTTATAGGTTAATGATCTCTATAGTAAAGTGAAGGTGAATCTTCAAGGTTAAAAATATTGTTAAATGTCCCTTTAAATGTATATATATTTAACTCATATATTGATTCATTTTATAATTAATAATAATGATAATAATTTAAAATAAAGTTATAACTTAATTAATTAACATTTATTAAGAATTTAATTTATATGGCTACACTAATTATGTAGATAGGAACCCCCCTATATCTTTATCTCTTAGTCTTCTCTAGATCAATGGATGAAATTTCAAATATTAACTAGCTTGCATCTCTAAATCTATCTTTACCTTTCACATTTACCTAATACAAATATAAAATTACCACCCAAACTATCAAATAAAAAATGGCATCATGTGAATACATGTTTACTTTTTTCACATTTACCAAATACAATTATGAAATTACCATGCAAATTATTAAATAACAAATGGAATCATGCGAACACTTGTGTAGCTTTTCACATTTACCTAATACAATTATAAAATTACTATGCAAATTGTCAAATAACAAATGGCCTCATGTGAATCCATGGGTTTATAAAACAATTGGCTTATAACATGAATGATTGTGTTGAAGGCGTTAATTTTAAAAGGGGGAAACCTAATACAATTATGAATTTACCATGCAGATTATCCAAATGGTGTCATGTGAATATGTGGGCTTATAAAAGAATGACTTTTAAAATGAATAGCTATGATAAAGCCATTAATCTTAAAAGGAGGAAAATGAGGTCAATCCACATATATTAATGTGGTTGTGCTAGTTATCTTGTGGTCATAAATGAAAAATAGTGGCATATTCTTGTATTAACTAGCTTGCATATCTAAATCTATGTTTTGGATTGTGTGATGTTCGAGGTTATGTTCTATAAATACAATAAATGCCAAAAATCTTTTATTATATTAGGATCATGACCATACACACATCAAATACATGATAGAGTCCCATTATGTAGCAATGGGTTTGATAGATTTGATAACATAAAAACTTGGAGGATAAACACTCTGATTCAGCTACAAATAAATCATATTGGAAAACAACAAGCTCTAGAAAGTGACCCCAGAACTCACACAATCCATAGCATTCATTTATTTATTATCTCTAACAAAATAAACAAAGAGGCACAATAAATAGTAGAACTCTTTTATCAAATTAGGCTCATGCTCACACACAAAAAATATATGATAAAGTCTCATTATATATAAATGGGTTTGATAGACTCGATAAACATAACAACTTAAGGGATAAAGACTCATATTCAACTACAACTCACTTTTATTGGAAAAAAAGAGTTCTAATACATCACCTCATAACTCACACAATATAGAACATTCATTTATCTATTATCTCTAACACCCCCCTTTAGTGGAGAAATTAATTATTTACCACACCTAACTTATCTCTACATAATGTAAACTTCTCTTTTCCTAGACGCTTAATAAATATGTATGCCACATTATCATTTGTATTATAGAAAATCAAATTAATTTCCTTTGACTGCTTTTTTTCTTGTACAAAATGATGTTGTGTTTCAATTTTATTTTATCTTGCATGCCAGATTGGGTTGTTTACAATTTGATAGAGATTTAATATTCACATTTAATGGTTGTTGTTCCTTCCTATTTTTCTCCCATGTCTTCGAGAATTCTCTTAGCCAAAGTTCTTTACAGGTTGCATTGCATAAAGCCTTGTACTCAACTTCAATCGAAGAAAAAAAAATAGTTGATTGTTTCTTGTAACTCCATGACACAATTCCAGATCTAGTACTAAATGCGTAACTAGAGGTGGACTACCTATCATCTGGATCTTGTGCCTAATCAGAATCTGAATAACTTATCAACTCAACATTCAAATAATTAATACACTCAATACCAAAATTTTTAGTCTCCTTCGAATATTGAAAGACTCTCTTGGCTGCTTTCCAGTGACTTTCATGTGGCTTAGTCACGAATTGACTAAGTATGTTGACTGAATATGTAATATTTGACCTAGTTATATTTACGTAATTCATATTTCCCATCAACTGTCTATACGATATGCCATTTACTTCTTTTGTTTCAACATCACTGTTGAGTTTAACATTCTAATTTAATGGTCTAGATACTACTTTAGATCCATTCATGTTGAATATTTTGATTGGTTCCTTTGTGCATTTAATTTGTGTGATCAATGTTGTACCATTATCTCTCCAAAATTCAAGGCCTAAACGATAATGCAACTCTCCTAGATCCTTAATTTCAAATTCCCGTGACAGACATCTTTTGATCTTTTCAATTAATCTGATAGCATTTCATGTTATGATTAGATTATCAACATATACACAAATCAAAATAATATGTCCTTTTTCATCCCTCTTGGTATAGAGATTTAGATTTCTTGCAGTTTTAGTAAAACATTGTTGAGAGAATAACTTATCAATATTCACAGAACAAACTTTGGGTGCCTGTTTGTGTCCATATAATGATTTCTTTAACCTGAAAACAAGATGTTCTTGTCCCTGCTCTACAAAACCTTATGACCGAACAAGATAGAATTCTTCCTTCAATTTTCCATTTGGAAATGTCAACTTTACATTTAACTAATTTGGCTTCCAATTATGCTTAGTTACTAATGCAATCATCATTGCAATGGTGTTCATTTTAAGTATAGGTGCAAAGATATCTTCATAAGCTATCCATTCTTTCTGTGAATAACCCTTTGCCACCAATCTAGATTTATATTTATCACTAGTTCCATCGATATTAAATTTGGTTTTGGACAACCATTTTGAGTCTACGGTAACTTTATCCTTAGGCAATTCTGTCAATTTCCATGTATCATTTTTTAATAATAGAATCATATTTTTCTTTGATTTCATCCATCAATTCATTATGATATTTTTCTTTCTCATAATTTGAAGGCTCAACTATGTTCATAACTTGATTCTTCAATGTATACTATTTATATCTGATTAGTGTCTGAATTTTACTTGTTGATATTCATAAAGGCTCATTACTTTTTGGAGTTTCTCCAATTTTACTTGGTGTGTTAGTAGCTTCAATTCTACCTTGTTCTTCATCAACCTATTATTCTTCACCTCCTTCTACTTTGTTATATTTAGGTAGTTTCAAGGCACCGCGTTCTTCCTCTTTTGGAATCTTCTCTATAAGTTCGTGAAATATGACATCTTTGCTTGCAAAAACTTTGTGTCATTGGATCACATATTTTATAAAATTTATAATTGGTAGAAAAATAACCAATAAAATTTCATTTAATTGCTTTGGCATCAACGTTTCTCATATCTTCTTCAGGAACATGAGAAAATGTTGTACTTTGAAATATTCTCAAATGAATCACTATTGGTTTATAGCCATGAATTGCTTCATAAGGTGTCCTATGCTCTAGAATATTTGTAGGACTTTTATTTTTCAAATTTACGACAATTCTAATTGCTTCAAACCAAAAACTATTAGTCAATTTTTTACTTTTTATCATGGTTTGAGCACATTCAACCAATTTTTTATTTTTCCTTTCTGCTACACCATTCCATTGAGGAGTATATGACACTGTAAATGTTGTTGAATTCCATGACTTTTGCAATAGTTGATGAATGATCTTGATGTGTATTCTCCCCCTTGATCTGACCTAAGGATCTTGATGTATTTTCTTGTTTGTTTTTCAACCATATTTTTAAATTCTTTAAAGTATTCAAATACATCACTTTTTCTTTTGATAAAGTAGACCCATGTATATCTAGTTTTATCATCAATGAAAATAAGAAAATATGAAGCTCCACCCAATGAATTAGTTTGCATGGGACCACAAATATCAATATGAATTAGCTTAAAAACTTTCCTCTTTCTCTTTTCCGTTCTTACATGAAACTCTTCCCTATTTTGTTTTCCCAATGCACACCCTTCACATTAAACATATTCATTCTTAAATTTTGGAAGACCTTCCCCATACCCTTCTTCTGAAGTAAAACAAGATCATTGTGATTTAGATGACCATGCCTTTTATGCCATAGCTCCTCTATTTTCATGGTAGTAGATGCCATTAATTGATGATATTTCCTGTTAACATCAAGCTTGTACAATCCTCTAACTTGTACTCCTCTTGCTATGATGTTTTAGTTATCTTGTATATCCTTTACAATACAATGTGACTTAAAGAAATTCAACTTTGAGATTATGATTTGTAACGGTGTAAAAGGAGATTGGATTTGTCTTGATTCCATGAACATACATCACATTTTATATTTGTCTCACATGAACACTTGGTAAAGTTACACATACATCACCATAAACTTTGATTTCATGAGATATGCCATCTCATAGATAAATGTGAGTACCATTATTATTTTCATGATAAGAATCAAACCATTCCTTTTTGCATGCCATATGAATTGAAGAAGTACAGTCAATAAAACATGCATTAACATCATCATTTTATACTAATAAAATGTCATCTGAAATAAAAAACTTGAGATTTTTGAGATTATCACTAATTGAAGCTTCTTTATCAACAAATTTCTTGAATGTCTTCTATGCTTGGACTCATTAAATTTCTTGTTATTACAATATTTAGCAAAGTGTCTATGATTACCAAAATAGAAGCATCCATATTTCCTCTTTATATGTGCATTTTTCCTTCATTATGTTGTTCCTTAATGTGGTTTTGACTGTAACTTTCCTCCTTTATTCTTGTCCCTTGACTTTGATTTGTATGGCTACTTCCCTTTTGTTACCAATTCCAAATAAAAACTTTTAGATATGCCATTGAGATCCTTCATTCTTTCTTCTTCTAGCAGGAGAATACCTATCAATTCATCAAAGGTAGTAGCCTTTCTGCTAGCTTCAAATCTAGTGATGAACATATGATATCATCCAACATCTCATTCAATGTAATTGTTACTAGATCACTGCTGAAATATTTTCAGCAATAGCACCAAGCCTATCCTAAATTTGTTTATTCCAGAAATAAAATCACCAATGTTTTCATTTACCTCCATCTTAATTGAGAAAAGCTTCTTCTTTAAAAGTAACACTATAATGGTATTGGAAGTTTCATATAACATTTTAAGTGTTTCCTAAGTTTCTTGAGATGTATTATAATCCTTGATGTGTGGAATAATATTATCCTTTACAAAAATTTGTAAGAGTAACTTGGCCTTAGTCGCTTTGCACTCCCAATCCAAAAATGAAGTTGCCGATGCTTTTGGTTTGGTTTCATCTCCTCATACTATTTAACACACATTGTAACCTTCCATTGACATTTGCAACTTAAATTTCCAATTTTTGTAATTTTATCCATATAGCTTTGTGGACTCATTTAAATATGAATCTGCTAATGGATTCACCATTTTTAAATAACAAAATATCAAATATCCACAATTAAAAATGAATGCTCTAGATCTGAACCAAATCTATGCGATAGTTCAAAAAAAACCACATCAATAGATTCCTCGAATGCTTCACGAAATCATACCACTTGTAGCTAACTCTGATCCTTCTAATGAACATCCTTCAACAATGGAAAACTGTGGATTTTTTTTTCTTAAATAAATACACAACTCAAAATTAGTCCAAAGTCACAATTTACAATGCTTGAATTCATAACTTTACATCAAATTGAAAATATTTGACCACGTTTTTATGAGAATAGAATACAAATGAAAAGCAATGACCCATATCCCACACTATTAATTCTAGTGATACAACTATGAAGAGGAAATATGGATGTTGCTAGTGTGGTAAGCCTAGACACTTTGGTAAATATTGCAATAAAAAGAATCTTTATGAGTCCAAGCATAGAAATCATTATTGTAATTTTGTTGATAAAGAAGCCTTAGTTAGTGATAATCTCAAAAATCTCAAATTATTCATTTCATATGTCACTTTATCAATAGAAAATGATGATGTTAATGCATGGTTTATTGACTTTGGTGCTTCAATTCATATGACATGCAAAAAGGAATGGTTTGATACCTATCATGAAAATAATAATGGTACTCACATCTATCTAAGAGATGACTGATCTCATGAAATCAAAGGTTATGGTGATGTATGTGTAACTTTACCAAATGGCCATGTGAGACAAATTCAAAATGTGATGTATGTTCTTGGAATCAAGAAGAATCTAATCTTTGTGTCCACCATTATAGATCAAAATCTCAAAGTTGAATTATTTAAATCACATTGTATTGTGAAGGATATACAAGATAACTACAACATCATAGCAAGAGGAGTACAAGTTGGAGGATTGTAAAAAATTGATGTTAATAGGAAATATCATCAAGCAATGATATCTACTACCATGATAGAAAAGGAGCTATGTAATCAAAGGTATGGTAATCTTAATCACAATGATCTTGTGTTACTTCAGAAGAAGTGTATGGTGGAAGGTCTTCCAAACATTAAGATGAATATGATGAATGTGAAGGGTGTGCATTAGGAAAACAACATAGGAAGAGTTTCATGTAAGAACATAAAAGAGAAAGGGGGAATTCACGAACTAATTCATATTGATATATTTGGTCCCATGCAAACTAATTCATTGGGTGGAACTTACTATTTCCTTATTTTCATTGATGATAAAAGTAAATATACATGGGTCTACTTTATTAGAAGAAAAAGTGATGTTTTTGAATACTTTACGGAATTCAAAATATTGTTGAGAAGCAAACATGAAAATACATCAAGATCCTTAGGTTAGATAAAGGGGAAGAATACACATTTAAAGGGGATTCATCAACTATTGCAATAACCATGGAATTCAACAATAGTTTACAGTGCCACAAACTCCTCAATAGAATGGTGTAGTATAAAGGAAAAATAAAACATTGGTTGAATGTGCTCGAAGCATGATAAAAGGTAAAACCAATGACTAATGGTTTTTAGGTTGAAGCAATTAGCACTGTTATATATTTCAAAAATAGAATTCCTAA
This sequence comes from Pinus tabuliformis, assembly GCA_031772625.1. Lineage (NCBI taxonomy): Eukaryota > Viridiplantae > Streptophyta > Pinopsida > Pinales > Pinaceae > Pinus > Pinus tabuliformis. The sequence continues at coordinate 402,433,160 of CM062814.1, read as the reverse complement.
AAAAATTATAGAGCATAAAAAACCTTATGAGACATTTTATGGGTATAAAGTAGTATTGATTCATTTGAGAATATTTAGAAGTACACCATTTTCTCATGTTCCTAAAGAAGATAGGAAAAAGCTTGATTCCAAGGCAATCAAGTTCATTTGTATTGGTTATTTTTATGATTATACAACTTATAAACTGTATGATCTAATGAATCACAATTTTTTGCAAGAAAAGATGTCATATTTCATAAATGTACAAACATGATCCCAAAAGAGGCAGAGTAAAGTGTTTGGAAACTACCTAAATAAAAAAAGTAGTAGAAGGTGAAGAAAAACAAGTTGATGAATAATAGGGTAGCATTGAAGCTACTAGAACACCAAGAATAAGTGGAACAACTCTAAAAAGCAATGAGACTATATGAAGAGCAATAAGGAAAATTCAGACAACAATTAGGTATACAGATTATGCATTGATGACTCAAGTTATGAATATAGTTGAGCCTTCAAATTATGAGCAAGCCAAAGATCATAAACAATGGATGGATGCCATGGAAAAATAATATGATTATGTTCTTAAAAATGATACGTGGGAATTGACAAAATTACCTAAGGATAAAGTTCCCATAGGCTCAAAATGGTTATTCAAAACTAAATTTAATGTTGATGGACATATTGATAAATATAAAGCTATATTGGTAGCAAAAGGATATTCACAGAAATAAGGGATAGATTATGAAGAAACTTTTGCACTCGTAACTAAAATGAACACAACTAGAATGAATATGACTACATTGGCTAATAATCATAATTGAAAGCTAAATTAGTTATATGTCAAGTTAGTATTTATGAATGGATAATTAAAGGAAGAAGTCTATTTTGTTCAACCAAAAGGTTTTGTAAAAAAAGGAGAATAACATCCTGTTTGTAGTGACAATATTTCTTACTTGGGATTTTAGAGTCAAAGTTATTTCAGTCCCGCTAACAACAACAAAATTTTTGGAGACGACTCTCCACCCAACTGTAGGATCAGCTACACATAATCTTTCTACAACTAGCCACCCCTGATCCCTCAATTAACGTACTACTGCCAGGGAATCCTTTGTCTCACAACACTTTATCCCAAGAGAACAAATGAAGGAATGGATGAATCTCATTCTCCTCATCATCTGTTAAGTAGACCAAACGGTTTTGTTGATGGTGCTGGACCTGCCAACATTTAGGGGATCACACCTATATGAAGTCCCAGCTATACCTCACACCGTTTGGTGTGGGAGTCCCATCTGGTATGATGGCTCGGTTGCCATTGTCTTAAAGATTTGCCTCAAATCTTTCTTGTTAGCACAAGAGAATGGTTTGCTTTGTCTTCGAGAAGTGAGGTTCATGTCCCTGGTGAGTGTAAGTGTCACTTATGTCAATGGTTCTTTCACTGTCGAGGGAAAAGGTGAGAGTGAATTCCAGGTCGATTGGGAGCAGTACCAACATTGCTAGGAACACACAACACAACAAGACATACAAAGCTTCTGGCAGAGCAGTCCACACGGATGTGACAGTCACAACATACAAGGTAAGATAACACGTACAACACTCACGGATCATTCCAATTGAGTGCAATGGTTGTTACAACAAGTTTCATGTGAAAGGTTTGTCTGATGTCCGTGAGAGCAATTTACACGAGCAAGACAACATTAACAACATATACAACACATTTCGATTAATAGATTATGCATTACAACAAATGAAGCAGTTTAGATGTAGAACGCAAGTTAAAGCAACATACATTACAAGTGTTAAAGATCAGTCTTACAACAAATACAATACATGCGTGAAAACATGCTGGCCTGTTAACAAGCTTCTAAATTAAGCGAAAGTTCCAAGACACATTGTTACACCATACATCACTAACCTCGAGTGTGGGGCGTTGGAGCCACTACTTACTCCTCAAAGAAAATATTACAGACTCTCCTAGCTATGTGGGAGGAGTTGAGGTGAAAAGTCCTTTGCATGTACAAATGAGGGGGTATTTATAGCCAAGGGTGAAACTGACCCTTGTGGCCATTCAACTACTCTCATGACCGTTTGACTGCCATGACTCTTCAACTTACATGACTCTTAGTTCAAAAAGTGGGTCTCTTGGACTTCCACGTTACATCACATTGATTGCAACAAGCCCATAGTGGAGATGTGGGAGACATGACTCATGACATGACTCGACATGACTTGACATGACAATGCTGATACATTCGTGCTAGTGCTAGAGTGCATGTGGAGCTATAGTGTTGCTGGGTGATGGATGTTTTCATGGTGTATCATAGCTTCACCTCCGCATGGTGAAGTGCGCGGAGTTTTCGATGGTCCTTGGTTCTCTTGATGAGGCTTTGGCATGTTGTTCCTTGCTTGCATGTTGGAAGGCTTAACAGGCTCATCTGTTCGCGAATGTGCATGTTCGTCGTGTTGTCTATTTTGCATGCATCATTCGTTTGTTTGTTGGTGAACCTGCCCTTTTGCATGTGCTCCCTTCGTTCATCCCATTCGTCATCTTGCCATGTTTGTTGGTGTACTTGTACCTACAGTCACTCATGACGAGACGACATCAAATCCAAAACCTCCTAGTCTACCATGACACATGATCATTTTGGATGTAGGTGAATGGGAGAGGCAGCAAGGTTGTGATGCAGGATGATGGCTCCAAGAACTGTTGATGAAAACTGTGCAAGAGTCACTGAGTGATGGAGATAGGCAATCTAAGTCGACAGGGACTGTCTGCGAGGTCTGTCTCGGCTCAGATGAAAAATTGTGCAAATTTTGGGAGGAACAATCCGGGCTGTTGGAAGGTAAGGTAGGTATGATATGTGCATTTTTTAGAATGAACAGGTAGTGGGACTGGACAACTAGATTTGCACAATTTTCCAGAGGAATGGGCCGGGCTGCATGAAGGGTCAGTAGACAGGGATTGTGCAGTTTTCCTGGGGAACTGCCCGAGATACTGGTAGCCAAAACTGAACAATTCCGAGAGGGAACTACCAGTTGGCTACTGGGGTGACTGGCAGCCAAAATTGTGCAATTCCCAGAGGGAACTTCCAGTTGGTTGTTGGGGTGACTGGCATCCAAAATTGCGCAATTCCCAAAGGGAACTGCCAGTTGGCTACTGGGGTGATTGGCATCCAAAACTACGCAATTCCCAGAGGGAACTGCCAGTTGGCTGTTGGAGTCACTCACAGTAGAAACTAGGCAATTCTTAGAGGGAATTGGCAGTTTGCTGCTGGGGATGCTGGCAAGGAAAATTGCACTTAGGTTAACCTACTGATCATCTCTATGCAATTTCTAGGCTGAGATGACTGATGGGTAGCAGAAGGCCTCATCATGAACACTGCGCAATTTCTGAGATGAACAGTTGGTAGACTGTCGGGATGACTGACTGGGAAAACTGCCAATTTTCTGACGGAGACAGGGACGGGCACTTCGTGTCTGTCCGGCTTGTCCGCGCAATTTCCTTAGTCAATTGAGCTGGTGAGGTCAGAGGATTTTGTGTAATTTTTGAAGGGAGTCAGTCTCGGGCTGACTACCGAGTCCGACTGTCCGGGTGGCCAACATGGGAGTTAATTGAATTGCTTGCGAGAAACGTAGCTTGAAAAGGCTAGCTTGGTGCTTCTACGCTGTTCTGGTTGACAGTCGATGGCAAGGTGATGGTCCAACTGTCAGATGGGAGTCTGGTCGTCAGACTTCAGCAAAAATGGCTTAGTGTGTGAACAATCGAAAGATGCATGGGTGATCATATGAACACACAGTCGCATGACTTGATGATGAAATGACCAAACCATCCAAACACACATGTTCAACATGAATGACTAACAATGTAAGTGACAAGCGCGACACTGAATGTGACTTCGTGTGTGAGTGCAATAGATGCTTTCATAGCGAACACAACAAACACATACGAAGGGAAGACCTTGAGCATAACCAGAACATGGTCGCAAGCATGACTTAGACATCAGCATGCAGAGACTTGAATACAATGAACAAGCAAGGCGGATATAAAGACTCACACGAGCTCACGGAGTGAACCCAAGTGTGTGTAGTCATCAAGTGAAAATCTTCAAGGGAGGCTCCAAAATTGGTGTAGGCCAAAATTATAGAGGGTGGTTGTTACCGCTACAACACTTGGCGACACACTAGTAGAACTCCAGCTTCTCTGTTTCGGTTCATTTCTAGCACATGACCTTGGTCTTTTAGGGAGTATTGAATCGTTTTGCAGGTTACTTCAGTTTCCCACTTACCCCATGGACATACATGGTTCACCCTTTCAGTGAAACACAATCAAAAGTTTAGCTTAGATCTCAGTGTTTCAAATCTGGGAAGGGTAGTTTAGCTTGCAAGTTGAAGATTTTTAGAGTATAAGTTTTCATCTTTGGTGTTGCTCTGTTGCCAGCAGGCCTGGACAATACCCTGATGGAGTCACGCAGGAACACATACATTGCTCAACTACCAGCAAACTTGGTCAGTACCCTGGTGGAGTTGCATGCTTCACCTCTCTGTGCAGGTAGCCGTTCTCTTCTTTTGCCTTTGTATTTTTCAAGAGGACTGTGCATAGGCACTTATTTATTTTTGGGGCAGAAGAGGGATCCCAAATTATTGAGAGCATAAGAGGTTGTTCCTTCAAAGAAGAATGTAAGACCTATGACATAGGTTTTCTCATTAATATTTTCCCCTTCTCCGTTTCTACTAGTTGGATGAGCTTGAACACACAGACTAGAAGGTAAGTACAAGCATGGGGCTTCCTAGTGTGGACATAGGTTCACGCTTGGACCAAAAATTCCCTTGCAGATGGTTTGTATTTTCTATCAAGACTTCATCGGCTGAAGGTTACAGCCAAACAGAGAGAAGGTGGACACAATATTGGTCAAGTGCTGCAGTGTCATGTGTTTTCTCAAATTTCAGCCACATACTCTATTCAAAAGCCAATACATAGTAGTTGGCAACACTTATTTTCAGAAACAAAAATAGTAATATATCAAACAAACAAAATGAACGTGAAAAAAAATAGTAAGTGAAATCAAACAAAGAAAAAGCAAAGATAATACGCAAAGAAAACATAACAAAAACAACAAGTAGCAAGCAAACTATGTACATGGCACGGGTGCGGCCCAGCCTACTGAAAATAATGCTTGAGATCTTGGTCGTTGACAAGAAGGTTGTCAATCCTTCTGTCAAGTGATCGCAAAAGATATATGTGTGGTCCAAGCTTCTCATGGACTGTGTATAGGAAAATCCACAGGGACTCGAACTTCATATGTTTGCCTTTATCTTCACGGGGCTTATCCCATTTCAAAACTAAGTTACCCACATCGAAGCTATATTTCCCTGTAGAATTCTTATCGAACCACCTCTTGATATGGTTCTGGTGGAGTGTCAATTGTTCTTTTGCTTTCATCCTTTCTTCCTTAAGCTTATGGAGAGCATCCATCCTACGCCGAACTAGCTGGCAAGGCTTTCCTTGGGATTCCTGGGAAAGTTGAAGTCTAGGCAAGTAGACATTTGGTGGGAGGATGGCTTCTTTACCATAAACCAGGAAGTATGGTGAGGTATTCAGAGAGGGTTTAGGTGTTACATGATTAGCCCATAGTGCATTTTTCAAGGCAGTATGCCAGTTACACTGCTACGAGAAAACAATCTTCTTGATTACACGGATTAGGTTTTTATTCGTAGACTCTGCTAGACCATTTCCTTGTGGATAGTAATTCGAAGAATGCTTTAGCACAATACCATTTTGTAATGCAAAGTCATAAAGTTTTAAAGATGAAAATAAGTTTCTTTATAAAAAACAAGTGATATTGGAACGCCAAAGCGTGAGCTGATATTCTGCTAGAGGAAGTTGATGACCTCCTAGTCGCTCACTTGTTTGAGCATAACTGCTTCTGTCCACTGCGTAAAGTAGTTAGTTGTTATTAGGATATAGTGGTGTTGTTTTGACAAATGAGGGAAAATTTCCCCAACAATGTCCAGGCCCCACTGTTGGAATGGTTCAGTCACTACAACAGGGTGCAGTGGGGCTGCTGATCTTTGCATTTTGCCGGTGCATCGCTGACAGACCAAGCACTCGTGGGCATAGGCATGCACATCCTTGAATAATGTGGGCCAGTAAAAACTAGCTCGCATAACCTTGTGTACAATGGTATTTCCCGTAAAGTGACCCTCGACGGGTCCTTCATGCAAATCTTGAAGTACCTTCTTTGATTCATGTGCTTCCAAGCAACTAAGAAAGACTGCATTACTGTGATTTTTGTAAATCACTCTGTGCACCGATTGATATGCTAAGGCTTTTAGGTGCAATGCCCTCTTCTGTCTGATAGAAAAGTGAGAGGGTATGGTTTCGTGCTCAAGGTATTGGCATACATCTGTGTACCAAGAGGTACCATTATCTGGGGGTATTGCGTGCCTTATGTTATACATCTCAATCTCCTGATCCCAACCGATGAGCTCTTCTTCATTCTACGGAGCATGTACTACTTCAGCTACAAGTCTGCAGATACCATGTCCTTTGATCATGTGCACTGGTTTCATTTCGAGATCATATTCTTGCAAGCCTATAATACAGTTCGCACGTCGTTCTCCCAGCTCTTGTTGTACTAGAAATGTGCAGACTGCTAGGTGGGGAACGAAGACTATGCAGTGGTTCTTCAACAAGTAGGGCCTGAAGTGTTTCACCACCTTGTAAAGTACATAAGCTTTCTTGTCAATGGCGAGATAGTTGATCTCTGGTCCCTGCATGCTTGCACTCATTAAAGAGATGGGACGCTCATCATTAGCTTCATCTTTTTGAGTGAGTACTACAGCTAGTGAGTTATCGAAAGAGAAGGTGTATAACAAGAAATATTTCTTGAAATCTAGGCTGCAAAGTGCAGGCACTTCTGAAATGGCTTGCTTAATTCAGGCGAATGCATGCTTTTCTTTCTTATCCCAACTGTACACTACATATTTCTTGATCATGTCATGCATGGGCTTGACTATCTGCACATAATCCGAGATGAACTTCCGGAGGAAGTTTATCTTGCCCAAGAAGGACTGCATGGCTTTCTTGTGGATGGGGTGAGGAATCCATGTGATAGCCTTGACCCGGTCTGGATCCACCTTGATCGCGCTCTTTTCAACGATGTGTCCGAGGAGGTTTCCTTCTGACATGACAAATATGCTCTTCTTCAGATTCAAGGAGATCCCATATCTTTGGCATCGCTCGAAAAGTTTCTTAAGATGGCGTACGTGGTTTTCTCATCTTATTGAGAATACAGTCACATCATCGAGGTATACCACCATGATCTGCCCAATGAGTCCATGAAAGGTGATGTCCATAGCACGCTGAAATGTTGCGCCTGCGTTTACAAGCCTACTTGTTACGAAAAGTAGTTTTGAGTCTGTCAGGTTCTACTACCAGAACCTAATTGCATCCTGAAAAACCATCTACAAGTTTTAACCCGATACAAAAATTACCTGCATATGAATTCTAAAACACAGAAAATAAAGAATGCGAGAGCATAACACATAAAACACACACACACACACAGATTTTCCCCTGGATCCCAAAACCGGGACTACCAGCTTGATTTTTCATTATGTTCCTTTAAATGTTACAATACATATTTATACATGCCGAAGCATCCAATACGATGGACCGAAAACCATCGCGTCCAAAACCATGTGCGAAAATCATCCACAAAACCATAGGTAGGTCTGCCCAACCTAATATAGGGTCGAATTTTTTTTTCTCGGGGTGCTGCCCTGGACCTCGTAGAGGGGGGCTACCCACCCCCCTCAAACCCCCCTGTGACGACCCTGCTACACAATCTACACAACGAAGGGGGGCTCCGCCCCCCCTCTAACCCCCCTGTTCACTATGTGAGCTAGTCGTGGAAAGAATAGCACAACCCAACATTCTCCCACTTGTTGTTTTCTTTCCACAGGGGGCCACAAGAGAGCTTAGTCATTTATCTAGCCCTGCAACGCCCATTGTTTCTCTACACCAAGAGAACTTCTCAGAGCTCACAGATTTTGTCAATGCATCTGCACTATTCTTCAAAGTTTCCACCTTTACCAACAACACCTTTTTATCTTCTATCATATCCCTCACAAAGTGATACTGAACATCAATGTGCTTTTCCTTTGAATGGTAAGTAGGGTTCTTTGCCAAGAAAATTGCACTTTGGCTGTCACAGTCTATCCTTATAACTCCCTGTACTAACCCCATACTTGAACACATACCCACTTGTATATCTTCTCTGATCCAGATCTCCAGCCTAGTCCGCATCAACAAAGCCATGGATATCCAGAACTCTATCAAATCCTAGTCTTCCTTGGTAGCACAAACCATAATCACTAGTGCCACGCAAATACTTGAAAACCCGCTTCACTACTGTCCAATGCTCCTTACCTGGTTTTGACATAAACCTGCTCAATACTCCCACTGCATGTGAAATGTCTGGTCTGTTAGTGCCTAGATTTACCTTAGGCCGAGGAAACTAGGATCCAAGGCCAACATCAAACCATGCTTAACCTGGTAGCTATCCCTACCAGGTCGGGAGAGGGCTCTCTCTGGGTCAATCTCTGCAAATTATAATCAATGAGGGCTTGAGATGACTGATAGAAATTCTGATCTTAGGCTAGGTATATGTGTGAAAAAGTTTGATTGAATAAAATGATGTTTTTGTTGGCTCAAATGGAAAGGTAGATTTTGTTGCAGGGATTGAGGCTCCGTCTTGCAGAGATCTCAATGGGGCAAGGTAGGAAAATGTTTTTGGCACTTCAAATTGAATGATATGGAGGGATTAGACAGCTGAGGAGTTGAAGAGGACAAGAAAACTCATGGATCCTCTCCAAACAGCTGAAAACATCAAAGACTAAAGCAAACCTCAAGTAGAGCACTGCAATTTCAATGGATTCTACTTACACTCTTGTTTTATTTAGCTGAGAAGAAATAAGAGAAATAATGGCATACAATCACATAAATAAATTCACAATTACAAAGGAAATCACTGTACCAAGACAAATTGCCACATGGATCCCAAAGAGTGCTGCAAATCCTGGTCTTAATTCCTTAGCCAAAATGTTGATATGAGTGTATAATGAAGCTCAAGGCTTTCTCAAAAGTCCAACCATGCTAATGACTGAAAATTAGCATAATATAGACAAACCATAGCTCATCCTAGCCTCTAGGGGTCGAGCTCACATGTTTAGGAGCTATTTCAACTAATTCTAAACTGAGAACTAGAAATCAGGCAACATAAAAGCTTGCCTCTAGAAACAAGGGAACTGATTCATTCAGTTTCAAACAACTTTTTAACAGATGAATCTAGCTCCATAAGTGAAAATTTTACATATTTACATCATGATCCATCCATGTACCTTTAATTACATCACAAATTTGAAACTAAGCATGTAAAAAAGTCAAACTAGCAAAAGCTGGGCGAAAAACAAAGCATTCCTGGTCAAACTGGGCCAAATTTCCTCTATGCACCGCGCTTGATTCTTTATGTGTAGTGCCTGTTTGGACCCACGTTTGAAGGCCTTCCCTGTGTCCAAAGTTTCTCCAAGTTTTCTTGTTGGAAATTTTTTCCTCTCTACTTTCCAACTCAAGTGGAATTTTCCAATTTGGCCTCCATTTTCCCCTCGAAAATTCAGTTCTCCCAAAACTGCTTCCTGTGTGTCAAAATAGGGGTAGTGAGGTCATTTTTTGATTGTTTTTTACCTTTTTGAGGGCTCAAAACCTGTCCAAATTTCTTGGCCATTAGTAGGAAAACATATTTTTCCATGCCAAATCCAAAAATGCTGAGTTTTTGTGATTTAGAGGCTCCTAGCAAAAGCGAGCGCCACGTGGCGCGGCACATAGGGCAGAAAATCCTATTTTTTGTGCCAAAAATTTCAAAAATGAAAAAAATGCCCCAAATTTTTTGAAATTTGGGCTGAGTCTTCTTCATCAAGCATTGTGCTGAGCCAAGGAAGCCTCAGCCAATATCTGAAGTCCTTCATGCTCCTTTTGCCTCCTTGGTGCTCTCTTCAATTTTGCCTTCAAGCTCCTGATTCTAGCTTGACACGCCATGTTCCTTGACAAATAATGATATTCCATGTTTCTCAGCATATTATTCTCATTGATTGCCTTTTCTAACTTTCTTTCCAAGTGGATATTGGCTCTTTCAAGCCACGACTCCCGATCAGCATTAACTTCTTGCTCAAGTGAAGTGAGCTCCACCCTCCTCCTTTGGGCAGCTTGGCGATTCTCCCGAATGTTTTGCAACTTCATAATCGCTTGCTGATCTTCAAGCTTCTTATTCCTTTCCTCCAGGTACTCTATGGTCCATTTAGCCCTATCCAAGTTGATGGACAAGGCATCGATGTTTGCCTGCTGCTCTTGAATGACTTCTTTTAGATTTGTGCTTTGTGGGCCCATATCAGTATCATCACCCTCAATGAGAATGAAATTAGTCTCACGCTCACCTAATGGTCCTTCATCCTCTAGTGGCCTCTTGCCTTTGTCTTGAACCTGTTGTGCTGATGACGGAAGCGAGACCCCTTTCACCCTAGGTGGAGATAGTACTCGCTTAGCTGCTGCAAACAACCGTTTAGTGTCGTTCTGATAGGTGATAAACACTGGCATGCTAGCGGTTTGTGTCTCATGACTCTCATGCTGATAAGAAGGTCCACCTATCCCATGCAAAGCCCGTGAAGGTCCCTGGGGAGCTCTGAAAAACTCACAAGAAATGAAGTCCTCCCAATGGATGCCCTGCAAGCCAAGCTGATGGATGACCACAATTTTAATGAGAGCGAAATGATATATACTATTGAACTGCTGCTAAGGAGTCTTGTGTTGTACTAGGGTGGTCATCTTCTCAATGTTTCAGCACATGAAGTACGGGAAGTTCATCATCCTCACCCTGGTAAAATGCATCAACATCCTGATATGATAAGCATATAAACGTGAAAACCGGCCCTCACAACTGAAATACTTCATGATCAATTTCATCAAAGGAGCATAAGAATCTTTGAGGTACCGGAAAGGAAACACTCTGCTGAGTTGTCTCAAATAGCTGGGTTTGATGTATGGTTCATAATGCTGCCGATCAATTTGCTGCCTTTTGTTCCATTGCTTTCCAATGTTAGGAATATCGGTTGCTAGTGAAATAGATTCCGGTGTTAATGTGAATGTGACACCAGCTAAAGTGGCTTGACCATCATGTAAATGCAACAAAAACAAATGAGCCAACTCATGATGAAATTGAATGCTAGCAACCTTCTCACAAAATTCATAGTAGGACTAGTGCTGGAAACAAGTGATGGCAAGAGGGCAGGCTTGTAACTCAGCAAGAGTGGTTGGTTCTTCTCGAATATGCTTGCCACCTCTATGAGGCCTTTTGGGTGCATGTACCTCTATAGCTGAGTCACTATGTGTCTCCTCTTCATAATCATATGAGGGGTCAGATGCCATTTCTGCTAGTGGATGAACTGTCTTGATGAGAAATAGTTGATTTATGATGTGTTTTGACTTTTTCAACCAAGGGAAAATGTGATATGAGGGGCTGTGGAGGGAGGAAACAATGAGGGATTTAGGGACAGATGGGATAGGGTTTAGTTAAGGGAACAAGGAATTAGAGAGTAATTTGGGAGCTTTTGGTATGGGTCTAGGGTTTGGGAATTTGTATTTGGGTTTTGGGAAATGGGAATTGGGGATATGGGATTAGTGAATTTAGGGATATATGAGTTTAGGGAATAGGGAAATGAGGGAAAATGGGGTGAGGGAGTAGAAAGGTGGACTTGGTGGCTAAATAATCAATACAAACCCTAGGCAGTAGTTTCCTTTAAAAGATTTCAAGAGATAGGGTTTGATTTCTTTTTTAAACCATCACCATAAGACAATCATTATAAATTGCATAAAAAAATGTTTCACAAGTAGTGATGAAGGGTCAACCTACTTGCAAAAAAGATGATCCACACGTTTTGGGAGATTTAGAGTGAGTTGGTGAAGATTTCTGGCTTGTCGACTGTATGTGCTACGCATCAAACCCAATGCGCCACGCCAGTTATGTGCATCGTGCCAGTTGTCCAATGCACCGCGCCTCTGTTTTTTGGAAAATTTTTCCCACTTTCTCTTACTCGCCCTTCACATGGCTTTGATTTGCTTCCAAGAGTGCAAATGAGCTTTTCAAATTGAAAAAATGACTTATATATAAGAGGCTTTTAAATTTTTGGTTTGCAAAACCCACTTTTACAATGTTTTGAAAATGACTTTATTTTGACCTTTGTTTTGAACTTTTTCACTTTGTTAGAGCTTGTGATGAACTGAATGACTTATGTTTTGTTCGTTTTGCAGGGGGTTGGAGCTAGTGAGGCTAGGAAAAGTGACCAGGGTTGCAGGTGAAGCAATTTACATATGAAGGGATAAAATTACATGAATTTGTACAATAAAATCTAAAGATACCCTATTTTTCCTCAAAACTCTATTTTGAGGAAGAACACATCTTGGAACACTTGATTATGAAATTTATTGATGCTGGAACCTCCTCATGTGCATGATGGTTATTATTGGATTTTTTAAGACCCTATTTGATGAAACCCTAGACCTAAATGACGATGAAACCCTAGGAAAGACTTTTGCAACTTTTAAGACAAAAAAGGTGACTGTATACAATTTTTGATGAATAAACATGAGCCAGTAGGTAAATGACATGAGGGAAACTGTATGAGAAGCCACAACCGTCAGATGATCCATGCGCCTAATGGAATGCAGCTGACTGGGCGAGACACCTAATATACGATGCAACAAGAGGATTTGATCTCTGACGGAGGGATGAAGATACCGACACTAACATTGGCTCCAATGGGGACGGTAGCTCCTTGGAGGTGCCAAGAACTACAAATCTCTGGGAAAGAAAGTAGTGCCTTCGTCCATTGGGTTGTGGAGTCAATAACTTTGACAAACCGAAACCAAACTCTTGACTCAATGACTCAATTTCAGGACTGACTTTGACTCAAAATTGACTCATTTTGAAGATTGAAATTGACTGAAAGACCTGACTCTATCAAACCAAACCAAAACTGAAATCAAACCTCAGCTTTATAGCCTTCACCTCGGGCCCCAAACTGAAGAATGAAAATAGTACACACTTGCAATGGAATTTAAACAAACCAATATATACAATGATGAGTAGGACAGCAGAAAACATTTCACAAATAATACTGTTTGAGGAGCCGACCGTTGACTGGCCCGCCAGGATAGTCTTCACCATTCAGCTCTTGCAAAAGGAAAGCATTCTAGCCCCGATGTGCAGCAATCTTATATGGTCCTTTCCAAAGATATTCAAATTTGTCGTGCTTACCTTTCTCTTCATTCCTTGCATCCCATTTCAGCACTATGTCTCCGATTTCAAACCTGTCCGCCTTTGCTTTTCGGTCATATATCCTCTTGATTCTTTCCTGCAGCTTGGAAGTGTTCTAAAATACCTCATCTCTAGTTTGCTACAAATGAATCATTTGATTGATCCTCCGCTGCAAACTATCATCTTCGCTGTTGGCTTCTTGCAAAAGTTTGACCACCGGGACTATCAGAGAGGTCGGGAAGACTATGTCCACACTGTACACAAGCTCAAAAGGAGACATGCCTATAGATTTCTTTTGAATTACCCTGTCTGCCCAAAGTGCACTGACCAACTTTTTGTGCCAACTTTTCTTGTTAGTTTCCAGCAGCTTTTTGATAATGTTGACAAGAGATTTATTTGAGAATTCCGCCAATCCATTACCTTGAGGGTAATAGGGAGTCGAGTACCCCAAAGTGATTTGATACTTATGATAAAAGTCAATCATTCTTTTTGATTTAAAGGTTGCTGCATTGTCAGTGATCAACTTATTTGGATAGCCAAAACGAGACAAAATGTTGTTTTCAAGAAATGAGATAATTACCAAATCAGTAGCTTGCCTTGTAGGAATTGCCTCAATCCATTTGGTGAAATAATATATTGCTATGAGGATCCACTTATGCTGCGCTGAAGAAGAAGGATGGATCTCACCAATAAAATCCAAACCCCACTGCTGAAATGGAGCACTTACTTCAATGGGATTGAGTGGTAAAGGCTGCAACTTCCTCTTACCTTGAAAAATCTGACATTCGTGGCAGCTGGCCACTATTTTTTACACATCAGCAAAAAGAGTTGGCTAATAATACCCCGCTCTCAAGATTTTATTGGCTATTGTTTTCCAGAAAAGATGGCCTCCGCAATCTCCCTTATGAAAATATTCCATAACCTGTTTTGCCTCTTCTTCTACTAAACAATTCAGCAAGACACCACTGGGATCTTTCCAATAGAGTGCACCATTCATAATACAAAATTTTGCAGCCTTCAATTTCAGTGTCCTACTTTTTTTCTTAGCCATTCCAGGTGGTGATGACAGATTTTGGAGTACATAAACAATGTCCGAATACCAAGGAGAAAGAAGGAAAATTTCTGATACCTGAGAGGGCAGATTCTCTTCATCTTCCTCGGACATAGCAGCAATTAGATTAATGTCCAAGGCATGAAAATTTGACTCAGCCATTAGTTTAGCCAGCCCCTGTCCTTTAATGAGCTTTGTCGGTTTGATTTCCACGTCATACTCCAGCAAGGCAACAATCCATTTGCCTCTTCTCCCCTTCGGATCTGTTTGCACTAGGACATCCTTAACAACAGCATTAGGGACATAAGCGAGGATGTGAGAATGCAAAATATAAACCCGAAAATCTTTCAATGCTTTTACCAAAGCAAGGGCCTGTTTTTCAATTATATTGTACTTCAATGTCGCATCCCTTATGGTTCTGCTAAAAAATGCAATTGGCTTCTCAAGATGGTCTCTTTTCTGCATCAAGACTGTTGCCATAGTATGATCCGAGGCAAACGAAAACAAAATAAAATCCTGAGTATAGTCCAGGCTGATCAAAACCGGAGTTGAAGAAAGAGCTAATTTCACCAAATTAAAAGACTTAACTGCTTCCTCGGTCCACCTTACTGCACTATCTTTTTCTAGCATGTTTGTGATTTCTCTTAGATGTTCTGCAAGATTAGGCACAAAGCAACGTAAGAAATTTATATTACCATTGAAGGATTGGATTTCTTTCTTACTTCATGGGAAATCAATCTTTTGAATGGCCTCCACCCAAGCTGGATTGATGCGGATGCCCTCCTTTGAGATAATATGCCCAAGAATCTTGCCTTCATCCATGGCAAACAAAATTTTCTTTGGATTGAGTGAGATGCCATACTTCCTACAACGCTAAAAAACAATCTTCAAATGATAGAGGTGATCTTCATCTAAATTAGAAAAAACTATTAAGTCATCAAGATAAACAACTAGAAAGACATCTTTTTCATTAGCAAATGCGATATCCATCGCCCGCTGAAAGGTTGCACCAACATTTTTCAATCCAAAAGGCATCTTTGCATAATGAAAAGTTCCCCATGGAGTGGTGAATGTTGTTTTGTCTCTATCATCCTCATGGACTAGAATTTGGTTATAACCCGAATAACCATCGAGTAGTGACATGCGGGATGCTCCAACTACTCTCTGAAGTATGTGATCCATCTTAGGCAATGGATAGTTGTCTTTCAAGGATACTTTGTTCAGATTTCTAAAATCAATGCATAACCGGATCTCACCTGTTTTCTTGCGGACGGGCACCAAGTTTGAAATCCAATATGAAAATCTTATTGGGACTATGATACCAGCTTTATACAACCGATTCACTTCCTTCTCAATTGAGGGCAACAGCTTCGGATTTATTCTTCTTAGCTTCTGACGAAAAGGCTTTTGATTTGGCTTGATCGGAATGACATGCTGAATTATGCTTGTGTCATATGCCTTCAAATCTAAATAATCCCAAGCAAATACATCAGTAAAAGAGGATAACAAATTGATATACTTTTCTTTTACCTGTGGAGGCAATGCTTTTGATAATTTCACCATCTTAGGATTTTCAGCTGATCCAATGTTCACATCCTCAACTCCTTTTTCAGTTGGCAGCAAACTCGGTTTCCGAGCCACATCATCCTGATCAAACAGCTCCTCTAAAGGTATTAAACCTTTAGGAATGATGTTGTCTTTAAGCTGCAAAACTTCCATTTGATTGACTTCTATATCCGCTTCACCATCATCGTACTCCACATCAATAGAAGTGTCTTTGAACTTACCTTTATTTTGCAGAAATTCATCGATCTCATCATCATCTTGAAACACTTGCCAATACCTTTGATTGTCGGGGACAGCTGGGCGATGCTTCACGTGAATCTCAAACTTGTTGTTTGAATTCATCAGAATTTTCAAATTACTTGTTGCTATTGCAAGTGAATCTGCAATGACATTCTGAGCGCGGGGAACACAGGTTCACCTCTATGAGTTACAACATCACCATCACTTGTTTCCAAATGGTCACATTTACCCCTAGTGTCCACATTATCTCCACTTATAAGATCAAGGTCCAAAGAACAATGCAAAGTCTCGATTTCATTTCTATTCTCCCCCTGAAGTGGAGACGCAGAGGCAGAATAATACATATCATCTTCATGAAAGACCACATCACGAGTAACATAAATTTTACGAGAAGGGGGGTGATAACACCGATAACCTTTTTTATGTAAGGCATAGCCAACAAAGACGCAGCGAAGGGCACGGAATTCCAGCTTATTTCTCAAGGGTTTGTGAAGGTGCACAAAGGCTACACACCCAAAAACTTTAGGGGACAGATTCGGTATGGTAGGGGCACTCACAGTATTATGGAGAACATCAAAGGGGGTCTAAAATTGTAGTGAACTAGAGGGTACACGGTTAATGAGATACGTTGCAACCGTAATGGCTTCTCCCCAGTAACTAACAAGCATATGGGCCCCAAACAAGGAAGCACGAACAACTTCAAGAAGGTGATTTTTTCGTTCTGTTATCCCGTTTTGTTGAGGGGAGTAACGACAAGTCGTCTGATGAACAATGCCATGTAAATTCGGGTATTGTTTCAAGTTTTGATTAACAAACTCTCCACCATTATCAGTACGAAGAACCTGAATATTTGATTTATATTGGGTGGCTATTATTTTTTGAAATTGCTGAAACAGGGAACTAACTTCATTCTTTGATTTCATTAAACAAACCCAAGTCATGTGAGTATGATCATCAATAAAAGAAACAAACCAACGTGCTCCACTCAAAGAAGAAGTTTTTGCAGGTCCCTAGACATCAGAGTGAATAACCATAAAAGGTGCAAGACTTTTATGCATACTAATGGGAAATGCTACATGATGACTTTTAGCGAGTTCACAAATGTCACACTTAAAATTTGAAACATTTAATTGAGAAAAGAGCTTTGGAAACAACTTCTATAAATATCCAAAAGATACATGACCAAAATGCCTATGCCATAACCAGACTTCTGAATGCTGATGTGTGTCAGACTTATTAGCTGAGAAAACTTGAGCCAATTGGTTGGAGCTTGCCAGCAGTAGATCAAGATAGTAGAGCTTTCCTCTCCTAGTACCATAACCAATTGTCTTTCGAGTCCAAATGTCCTTAAAAACACAAAGGTTAGGCCAAAATATCACAATACAGTTCAAAGTGAGGGTTATTTGAGCAACAAACAATAAGTTATGATTAAAAGAAGGAACAACTAGAACAAACTCCAAATTCAAATTTTGGGTAAGAGAAACTGAAACTTCTCCAACCACGGGAAAGGGAGTACCATTGGCTGTGGACACTATATGGTGGTCTAAGGATTTCATGGACTGAATATGTTTACCGTCAAAGGTCATGTGATCTGTGGCACCTGAATCAATTATCCATTCACTATGACTAACAGGGACAGAGGTATGAAGAGACTTACCAACATTCCTAGCAGTAGCAATGAAAGAAGAGGCTTCCTCAGTAGTACTGGTGTTGGTGGAGGGCTTAACCACAGCAATAGAAGCATGATGATTTGACTTTGAATTTCGCTTGTGAGGTGCCTTGGCAGGATCCCACCATTCTAGATATCCAATTAATTCATAGCGACGTGACTTTGTATGCCCGGTTTCTCCACAGTGAGTACACACACATTCTGATTTTCCAACTCCTATTTCATAGCTACAATTTTGTGATCCAGATGATCGATTTTGATCAGTTGTGTGATTCGGCGGACCAGAAGTGCGATCTGTTTTTTGCGATTGGTAAGGCTTGCCTCGACGAGCCACCATAGCAGCAGATTCAGAGTGTTCAAGTTCACCTTGAAGTGCAGCTCAGTGAACGGCATCACGGCGAACATATGCATAAGTTGCTTCAAGATCGAGTGGGATCCTTTCTAAGAATCTCACCTCGAATTTGTTCATAGTCTGCATCTAGTCCATTCAAGAAGATAAGCACCCGCAATCTCTCAACTAATTTTTTATAGGCGACAACATCTTCAGGATCCTTCATGACAATCCTATCACGATGATCTAGTTCTTGAAAGATTTCTACTAGATCACCTTAATAGGTGGAAAGAGAACAGACAACCTATTTGGTGGAGAATGCTCGTTGATTCAGTGCAAAGAGTTGCGATTCATCTGATCCATCATAGAAAGCTTTAGCAAGAGCAGTCCAGATTTCACGTGCAGTAGACAGTCTAAGATAGCGCTTCATAATCTCCGGTGACATAGAAGTCAGCAACCATCCTTTGACCTTTTGATTTTTAGCATACCACTTTGCATAGGCAACATCAGTAACCTGCGGAATAGGTGTTTTACCTGTGAGGTATTCAAGCTTCTCACGCCCTGCGATGTACATTTCCATGATTTGGGACCATACATCATAATTAACTTCGGTAAGGATGATATTGGTGGTGAAACTAGGGTTTTCTAATTGAACATGAATGACTAGTACAAAAGATGATTCGGGTTGATCCTTAGTCATGATGCGAGGGGTATATGAGAATTCAGGCACAGAGGTGAAGAACTCTGCTCTGATACCAAGTCAAAAACAAGGAAGTTTTTATGAAAGGCTTCAATAATTTTTACTCATACTTGTTTGGCCTAAATAGCCGCTATATACACTTCAGATCCTATAGTTTAGGCCTAGAGTAAGGAA
Organism: Pinus tabuliformis; assembly: GCA_031772625.1. Classification (NCBI taxonomy): domain Eukaryota; kingdom Viridiplantae; phylum Streptophyta; class Pinopsida; order Pinales; family Pinaceae; genus Pinus; species Pinus tabuliformis. Next base: position 402,414,086 of record CM062814.1, on the reverse strand, counting down.
AACTGATACAATCATAGGAGTCTGTACAGCCAATTTTTCAGGAGTGATTATCGTCTATCTGTACAACCAGTGGCAGAGACAAATCAGGAATCAGCCGGTGGTAGAGACAAATCAGGAACTTGAATTACGAAGAACCAACTTGGAGATAATTGCTCCCAATTGTCAACATGACCTTTATTTTCTTTAAAAGCATTGTGTAGTATTCTTTTAAAGAACTATGTGGTATGTTTGTTTTAAAAATATATATATACTGTGTGTTTCCTTAAGAGCATTGTTCTAAGCAAGTACTGCAAATTATATGGGCAGTTACCAAGATTGCACACAGAGATTGTACACAGAGAATCTATAAGAATCAATAGAGACCCTCGTGGGAGAAAAATTCTGCTAGTAAATAACCGAGCACTTAGGGGAAGAAATTCTTGTAAACATGGTCTATATAAACCGTATACTTGCTACCAGATTTATGGACAAAAATCACGATTAATATCCAAGAATTAGTAAAACCCTAGTCATGAATGGGTTGGGTTGGAGGCCTTCCCGCAGGGACAGTCCCTGCACTCGGTGACTGAAGTAAAACCAACAAGCATGTTTTGAACAACCAGTGAGCATTTCCAATTGGGAAAGTAATACTACAACAATCTAAAAAGAAAACTACATAACCCAATAATCTCCTTTATACATAACATAATATAACCACAAAATGTTGAGTCTTTCGAATTTGACATATTAGGGGCAATATCATCAAATAAGTATAACCAATAACTAGGAAATACACTTAAAATTTATACAGAAAATAGGAATCACATAAATAGTCACAACTACCTGATCCGGGTAACTCTGTCTCAGAATATAACTGAGAAAGTAAAGTTTAACAGCCAGTGATCCCCTCAGTCCAGGTCGACTCGAGGTCGTGATATATATATATATATATATATATATATATATATATATATATATATAATGTAAAGTCATGACAACAAGAGCTTCATACAACAATAGTGACATGTAAAATCCTTCATCAAACATTTTTGCAACCAATCACAACTAGAGGTCCATGAGGACAAGGATGAGGCTCCGTGGTATCAACCTATTTGTACCACCTATGGCAAATTTCTGATAGCAAGACACCCCTACATGTAACGAGAAGCACAATGCAGTCAAGAACAAGTGGAGGAAAATAAAACCCTCCTTATCGACCTTTTAAACTAAAAATAGATGACGAAGCTTTCATGGCAATGAGAGCTCACTTGAACAAATTGTCGTAGGTAAGGGATGAGACATGCAGATGGAAGGAAGCCGACTATAAGGATAACACCAACCCTCTTCACTACACCATCAATCATAATGGCAGCGTTACACTTCAGAAAACAACATAGTAACATGTACAAAGTAGCCGAGTGCTAGAATGAACTCTAACTAAAATTTACCAATAGGGAGAGGAATTAAATGAGTTGTTGTGCACACCATTATACTTCTCCAAGAAGATACAGGCCAAAGAGATAATCTGGAGCGACGTGGGAGTGAATCTGTGAGAGAAACTGCCAAAACATCGAAGAGTTGAAAAGAAGGGTTCCGAGGCCTCAAATAATCAGAACGAGGGTTTCGGTAGCATGCGAGGGGAGGGTAGTTACCCTCTAATGCCCTTCCCTTAATCTCCATGTAATAAACTTTTAGCTAATATTTATAGAATTGACTTTCTCACTCATTAAAAACTCCCGTAAACAATGTACCCAAACACTTGTACTCATAAATTGAGCCAAGGAAAATCAATTTGGTTATTGAAGGGAGTTCCAGCCATAGCTTGGGCATATTACAAATTAATGAAGAGCAGTTATAGATATAAGTGGCCTTTTAATAATTCAACTAATCAACAAAATAGAATATTCACCGGCTCGTTTTTTACCACAGGTGATGCAGTTGGCGATTCCTCTACTGTTGCATTGTTGCCCACGAAATTAAATGGATTGATCACCTATTTCCAGTGTGTGCCATGCTGCCATTCTCATCTTTTCTCTCAAGCACGTGCAATGGAAACACGTTCTTTCCCTGAGACACGTTCTCGACACCCCTGTGAACTCGTTAAGCTTGGCTCCAACGTTCAGGGATGGTTCCAGCAGGTTACAACTCCAGCAGAACCCACGTTCTCCAACTGTGAACTCCAACGGAGCCCAACGTTCTTCAGCGGTGGATAGAGCCAGCTCATCTTGCTTCATGTAGTAATGATTCTGACTCCCTTTCTGCGCCACACAAACTGATGAGGTAGTTTTACTAGCGATGGAGATTGTGTAAGGGCGGATTAAATGATCAGAATGTTGCTTTCCTCTCCCTTCCGATGTCTGGCATCTTACAGCTGGATCTACCTGTTGGTGCGCTTTCCATGGATCATAGATAATCATGTAGAGGCAGTTCAAGTTTATGCTCATGATTCAGCAGACAAATCGTGAACAAAAACCCCTTTTCAAATTAAAAATAAAATTCATCAAACTAATTAGGGTGATTGGAGGGACCACCAAGTTGGGTTGCCTATCAGGGTGAGAGATCGAATCCCACCAAAGAGAGGCTGAGGATCTCACGTGAAAATCCTCACTCGAAAACTCACTTGAGCTTTCAAAATATCGATGAAGAGAAAACCCAAATTCCATGCATTGCTCTTGATCCTCTTCCTCCTTTTATAGTTGGTTTCTCAGAAGAAACTGTGGGGGCCAAAAAAACAAAAACCATGGGCTAATGCGGCTTGTTTATTTATTTATTTACTATTTACTATTATTATTAATATTATTTGGTCCAACTGGTCAATCGTTTGGGGATATTACAATCCCTCTTTCTTGAATTTGCTTGCCCTCAAGCAATTTCAATGCTGGATGTTGCAATATGTGCTCTCTTTCCCACGTGGTATCTTCAACAGGAAAATATTTCCATCATTTTAGATATTCACGGATGGTCATGCTTCGAAGCCTCTTCTTTTGAACCTCCAACACCTCCTCTAGAACTAGTTGAAGATGTCCCTCCTCATCTAATGGGGCTCTGGAACTAGTTGAAAATATCCCTCCTCATCTAATGGGGGTAAATCAGGTGATGATTTGACGTTTTCCCCAACTACCTTCTTCAAGCAAGAAACATGAAAGATGTTATGAATTCTTCCTTCTGCTCGAAGTTCCAGTTCATATGCCACTTCTCCTATTCTTTGTATAACTCGATAAGGCTCGTAGAATCTTGGTTTTAACTTTTTGGCTCCTTTTTTATTCAAGGTAGATTGTTTGTACGATTGTAGCCAGAGGTAGACTACATCTCCCACTTCGAAACTTGTTTCTATTCTTTGTCGATATGCATATAACTTATGTCTATTATGAGTTGTATGTAGGTTATCCTTGAGTGCCCAGAGAATATCCTGACATCCCTGGATCCAATCCTTTGCTAATGGTTCCCTGTTATCTCCAAATGTTGTGTCTGCGAAAGACAGTGCCTCATATCCATATAAGGCTCAGAAAGGTGACATTCCTATGGACATGTGATAAGTGGTGTTATAGAAATATTCCCCTAAATACAACCACTTGGTCCATGCTCTTTGTTGCCCTGTGACATAATTTTATAAGTAACCTTCCACCCATTTATTCATTGCTTATGTCTGTCCATCTATCTGTGGGTGGTAACTTGTACTAGGAGTGAGCTATGTTCCTGCTAACCTGAATAACTCGTGCCAAAATTCTCCCACGAACTTGCTATCACGGTCACTGACAATGGTTTTGGGCAACCCATGTAGACACAATACTCCTTGGAAAAATATCTTTGTTATTTGAGATGCAGAAATTTTGGAGGAAATCCCAAAGAAGTGGGCAAATTTGGTCAGGAGGTCTACCACCACGAATATACAATTTCTGCTTTGGGATGAGGGTAGCCCTATGATGAAATCCATGGAGACACTTTCCTATTTTTGTTCTGGAATGGGCAGTGGTTGTAACAAACCCGCGAGGTGTGTATGTTCCACTTTATTGCTCTAACAGGTCCCACATTCCTTCATATATTTGATAATGTCTTCCTTGAGTCCCTTCCATGTGAACCTTTCTCTGATGGTCTTGTAGGTCTTCAAAAATCCCAGATGTCTTGTTAGAGGGGAGTCATGGGCTGCTTGTAGGATCTTCATTTTCAATCGTGACTCTCATGATAAATAGATTTGGTCCTTATAATAGATAATGTCATTGACAACTCTATACCGGATGTATGTTGACTATCCATCAAGGATCTCACAGGCTAACTAGTTCTTTGAGTATTCCACCAAAAGATGGCACTTCCAGTCTTCCACAATGTCTATGAGGGAGAATGTAGTCGGTCTCCTTGATAAGGCATCTGCTACTGCATTGTTTTTTCCTTTGACATATTCGATCTCAAATTCATAGGCTTGGATCTTGCTAACCCATTTTTATTGCATTTCATTTAATCCCTTATGCTCCAGGAAGTATCTGAGATTATTATGATCAATTTTGACTTTGAATCTATTACCCACTAGATATGGTTGGAACTTGGCCAGCGCATGCATAATTTCCAACATTTATTTATCATAAATGGAGTAAGAGCACTCATAATCCTAAATTTTCCTACTCTCAAAAGCAATCGGATGATGATTCTGTGTTAAAACAACCGCAATTCCTTCCCCAGAAGCATCGCACTCCAATATGAATGGTTGGGAGAAGTCCAGTAAGGCTAGAACTAGGCATGAATTCATCACTTCCTTCATATGTTCAAATATTTCTTGTGTTGCCTTTGTCCATACAAAGGCTCCCCTTTTAGTCAGGTCAGTAAGAGGCGCTGCTAACTGTGAATACCCCTTAACAAATCTCCTATAATAGGTACAAATACCCAAGAAGCTTCTTAATTTTGTTACATTTTTTAGAGTGGACCAAATAAGAATGGCTTCAATCTTCTCCTGGTGCGCTTTGACTCCTTGGCCTCCAATGATGTGGCCTAGATATAATAATTATGTCATTCCAAACTCACATTTGGAGATTCTGGCATAAAATTCTTGTGCCTCTAGTATTCCCAAAACCTTGTCGAAATGTTGTAGATTATCCTCCCATGTTTAGTTATAAATCAGGATGTCATCGAAGAAGACCAACACGAAATTGCGTAGCTTATTTTTAAACACATTGTTCATACATTACTGAAATGTTGCAAGGGCGTTGGTCAATCCAAAAGGCATGACTAGGAATTCATAATGTCCATAGTGGCATCTGAAAGTTTTCTTTGGAATGTCCTAATCCTGAACTTGGATCTGGTGATAACCTAAGCGAAGGTCAATCTTTGAGAAGTACTTGGCCCCTTTCAGTTCATCCATCAGCTCATCGATCCTGGGGATAGGGTAACGATTTTTTATGGTCGTCTTGTTTAGCGCCCAATAATCTATGCACATCCTTAGGGATCCATTTTTCTTCTTGACCAATACTACTGCTGAAGAAAAAGGGCTCGAGCTTGGTCGAATGTGTCCTAATGCCAACAAATCCTAGATTTATTTCTCTATCTCATCCTTATATGCTTTGGGATGTTGGTAAGGGGTAGTGATGACAACTTGGACCCTTCCTCTAGTTCAATGATGTACTCAAATCCCCTATCTAGTGGTCGTCCAGGGGGTATATCTCTGAAAACCTTCTGGTGTTTTTGGAACAATTCCATGATGTCAGGGGGATACTCCTTATGTTGTTTTGTTGATTTCTTCTCCATGATTCGACACTCCACCACCCATACAATATCCCCATGTTGAAGGTCTGCCTCCATTCTGTTGGATGTCAGAGTCTTGGGCGGATATGCATGCATTCCTCTCAACATCACGATCTTACCATCTCGTCTTGTGAATGAAAATTCCAAGTCTTGATAGTTTACTATGTGCATCCCGATCGAATATAGCCATTGGACCCCTAATACTACATGAGAGTTTGGGTGATCCAAAACAAAAAAAAAAAAAAATATTTGTAACTGTGTAGTTCCCTATTGTTAGACTCGTGTTAGGGACTATTTTAGTGCATGGCATGTTGTTGTGCTCCTTATTTCCAGGAATTAGAATTGTAAATCCTCCAAATTCTTTAGTCGACAATCCTCTTCTAGCTACAAATTCTACATCAATGAAGTTGTGGGAGGCCCCACCATCAATCAACACAGACACTTATTGTCCTTGCATGGTGCCCCTGACCTGAAGTGTGAGGTAGCTTGGGACCCCGGTAAGAGAAGCAATAATCCCTTCCTGAGTCTCGTCCTATATTGCCCCCATACCCTATGATTCTCGTTGATCTAGCTCTGGCTACTCATCTTCGTCTTCGCTTTCAGAAAATACTTCAATATAGTGGGCATTTCCCTTAGTACATCAATGCCCTAGTGTCCAAGGTTCCTAACAAGAGAAACATAGCCTTCTCCTCTTGAGGTCTTTCCTGGTTTCATCATCCAACTAGCTCTTCCTTGACTGGTCCCTTTGTTGTTGCTTGAATTCTTTCCCCTTTTGAGGAATAGTTGGTTTAGGTAGGAATCTAGCCTTGGGTACTGCATCTTGCATATCCCTTGCTCTGTTAATTGCATCCTGCAAGGTCACAGGTTGGTAGGCTCTGACCCAACCATGCAAGAGTTCTGACAACGCTTCTATGAATAACATGACTATCCAAGCCATTGAGAGGTCGGTGACCATTACTGCCAGCCTCTAGAATTCTGTGATATATGATTTAATGCTTCCCATCTATCGGGGTTGGATAAGCTCCCGGAAGTACAACTCACGATCCTTCCTGTCAAATCTTTCTATCAATCTCTGCATGAATTATGTATAAGAGATGATGTTTGTATGCCCTAGAGTGACAGTGTCGTGTTGCCACCATTCATTTGCTTCTCTATCAAGATGAAGTGTGGCGTATTTAGTGGCATCCCTCGCATGCATGGGATTGAGCTGGAAATATGTATCCAACTTCTACACCCACGATCATGCCGAACACTTTGTTGATCCATCAAAGTAAGGAAGACTTACCTTTCCCACAGCCTTTTGTAGATCCTTGTTTGACTGAGGGCCCCCATATGCGGTTGTCTTCCTATGTTGTTTACTCCTCATGAAGTAATATTCATTGATGGTTAAGGTTGCTTTCACATTGGGAGGCAACATATCATATTCCTTCATCCAAGCTGTAACTGTCTATGCAATTGGTGAAAGAGATTCTTGTTCACTGGAGGGATTATCCAAGAATGGTGACATGGTTAGTCGGTTGAAAGGGTTGCTCCGAATGTTGGCATGTTCAGTGATGGACCATTGCTCCGAGTGTTGACATGTTCATGTGATGGACCGTCCCCTTGGGAAAGAGAACCACCTTCTCCATTATCACTTTGCACATTGGGCTATTTGATCTATAATTTCATAAGTTCCACAATTGTATCTTGAGTGGCGATAATCTTTTGTAATGCATCTTCAAGTTTAGTACTTTCGTAATCACCCATTAGCCTTTCTTCTTCTGACTCTCCTTGATCTTGGTTTTTGCCTTGATTTCTAGCCCTTTTCCCTTTCCAATTGATGGTAATCCCCTTTTGTTTTACCTTTCTTGACATCCTACAACTCACCAAGATAGTGGCTCTGATACCACTGTAATAAACTTTTAGCTAATATTTAGAGAATTGAATTTCTCAATCCTTAAAAATTCCATAAACAATGTACCCAAACACTTGTATTCATAAATTGAGCCAAAGAAAATCAATTTCATTATTGAAGAGAGTTCTGTCCATAACGTGGGCATATTACAAATTAATGAAGAGAAACTATAGATATAAGCGGCCTGTGAATAATTCAACTAATCAACATAACAAAATATTCACCGGGCCTTTTTTTACCACAAGTTAAGCAGTGGGTAAGTTGGGTTGCCTACTAGGGTGAGAGATCGAATCCCACCGAAAAGAAATGAAGATCTCACGTGAAAATCCTCACTCGAAAACTCACCTGAGCTTTCAAAATATTGATGAAGAGAAAATCCAAATTCCATGCCTTGCTCTTGATCCTCTTCCTCCTTTTATCGCTGACTAAAAAAAGTGTGAGCAAATACTTGGGACAAAAACAAAAACCATGAGTTAATGGCGCTCATTTATTTATTTTTGCGGAGGAATTGGCCGGAGGGTCAAAAGTGGCCAGAATCCAAGTAAAAAAATTTCAAAAAATCTTGTAGAGACAATGTTTGAATCGTGTTTTTGATGGTGAAAATGGATTCAGCACCATCAAAAACGTCCAAAACACTTAAAATTTTGAAGTTTAACAACCATAACTTGGATTTACAAAAATCCTTGCTAAATTTTCTCTAAATATAACCAAAATTTCTATAACTTTCTGCTTCAACCTTATTAGACTACCCAGATATTACACACTCCATCATTAGAAACTTTCCCAAATTTCCCTGTCCATTGATGTGACAGCCATCTCAAGGCATTGTTCTACCGTAGATCTTTCCAGGACCCCGAGATGTGATGGTGCCAGCGTGGTGAAACGAGGATACGGTTCTAGATGTTTCGAGGGAACTGGGTTTGGTAACCTACAGCCAACCTATAGTTAAAACTCAAGTATTAACGTCAAATAACATTCAATGCGAGCATTTACACGATCACACCATAGTTTAAATTTTAATGTAATAATGTTGCATCACAACATGTTAGAACTTTATAAATCATATAGAACTTTATAAATCATAATATTTTATATGTTACCATGAAGTTTCAAAACTGAAAAATAAATTTAATATGTTTCCGTGAATTCCAAAGTTGTGTGTAAATTAATAATTGAAAAGATAAGAGAAAATTTTGTTTATGTCGGGACGTTACAATAAATAAATTCAATATCTCGGGAAGAAAATAAAAACAAAAAAATATCAGAAAAAATTCAGAAACATCGAGTTATACTACACTGGCGGAAACAATTAATCCAGACATACAGCAGAAAAGAGAGGAAAAAACAAAACCGACCGAGAACTGGGGCCATCTAGTTAGACTATAACGCACGCTGGCACACGCTTCCAGGAAATTTAATTGACGAGAAAAGTGAAGGCTGTAAGAAAAAAACAAAACTAAAAACCTTACTGTGATGGGAAGCCGTATCCAATGAATGACTCCTACCACATGCATTACTTCTCTCTCCGAACGCTGAAGCAAACGATAAACCAGGTAGGTTACGTACATGCTATTGCATGACTTCTCTCTCTGACGCTGAAGCAAACGATAAACCAGGTAGGTAACGTATACTATTACGTAGGAATTGCTGAGGTGCACCAATAGCATGCAGAGTCCTAGTCTATTTTGAACTCTACTCGTGGTCTGACAGCGACCGTTTCATGGTTGTGTGGAAGACCGGCTGCCCAGAGCCCGACGAGGGTTGGTCTACCAGTTAGCTGCGACCACAAATCATACTGATTCGGATCCATCGAATATTAATGCACCTACAAGAGGCTGTGGATCAGTGATGGCTGGAGCTAACCAGCCATATATTGGGTATTTAATGTCTTCAGAGCGGTATGTTACTTAGTCTCGAGCGAGCAAATATTATTTAATGTCGAATTTGCCCGCTCCGTGTTATCGCGTTAAGTCACGTGCTGCTCTAAGAGCATAAAATACCCAATATATCGCTAGTTAGCTCTTTCCGATCAGTTACCAGAGCACTTCAATATTGAAAAGGACAGCTAGGGCTGTGGCTGTGGATCATTGACCAGCGCACTTCAATATTGAAAGGGACTGCTCGGGCTGTGGCTGTCGATCAGAGAACAGTGTACTTAAATTTTGAAAGGGACTGCACATATATGGTCTTGAATGTGACATCATAAATCAATTGCACGTGAATTTCATGGCAAGCAATTATTGGCTTCTCCTCCATCTAACTCGATTTTTTTACCCATATATTCATTTGTTGCATACCTAGCCAACTTGCAATTGACAAGTCTTAATATTATTGAGTTTGGAGGGCATTGTTCCTTCCTTTCCCTCCTCTCTGACCGGCCGGCTGAAGCAAGCGATTAGAACTTGAAGCGGAGGCAGAATGGAGGACGATACTCTGCAAGTTCCATTTCTGGAGAGGAAGGAAGAAGGAAGGGACAGTATTATAATCTTCCAGGAAGACAGTGAGGCAGAGTGGGGTTTGGGGAAGAGACTTTGGGTTGAGTCGAAGAAACTATGGTCTCACGACGTACGGGACAAACCTTGTTACACAAGCCTTCGTAGGCCACTTGGGTGATCTGGATCTTGCTGCTATTACTATCTCGACGACTGTCATTATTGGTCTCAGTTTCGGGCTACTGGTCAGTATTCAAATGTCGGAAATTTTTGTTCTGTTTTGTTTAATTTTGGGTTCCTTTTGCCGAATGACAATCATTGGGTTTCTGTGGAGGAATTTGTTGCGTAGGTGTTTGCTTATTTAAATAAAAGTTGCATTGTAATCTTTTTTGAAATTTGTTAGGGGAGGGAGAAATTTTTTTTAGTGAAATGTTTAATAAAAAAAATTATCTCTTATATGAAGGTTTGATATAGGTGTAAAATAATATTTTATGATTATTAATGTGCATTGGGCAGTAAAGGGTATTCTGTAAAGGTTTGATGTCTAGGTCCAAAATAATATTTTATAATTATTTTTATATACTTGGAGGAAAATTATATGTTGAAATCTGATTTTTGGGTGTTTTATATCCGTTGGTATATATTTTGCTTAAATTATTTGATTTGTATTCAAAATTAGTAAATTGGAGGGATTTTTTTTTTTCAATATTAAAGTTATTTGTGATTTATATTTTATTTATATATCTAAGCAATTGTCTTTAAGTGTACAAAGTATACTGGAAGAATATAATATTTGGGAAGATCATCTTGCCATCTATAGGATCCACCCACTGTTAAATGCATGCACATAAGATATGTCAAGCTCTCCAATATAAACATAAGGTATGCCCACTGCTCATAACTTATGCATGAGCACAAAGTGTTGACATACTTTGCCAGAAGTGTACCACACCGTTCTCCAACACATGATGTCAGATTTCCGCCAAGAAGTGATACACCTGGGGCAACATCTGTCAACACTCATGTTCACGCACAAATTGCAAGCAATGAGCTCACCTCATGGTGTTTGCATTAGAGAGTTTCGTAGACCCTATGTGCATGTATTCAACAGTAGACTTTGTTCTGGCAATATTTTTCAAGATTTTTCAACATAATCATGTCTTGCCACTAGAACCCTAGTGGGGAAGTTATAATTAAACCGTCCCAACCACTTAAGATATACATCACTGACTATCCATCACGATTAATTCCACTGGTTAGAGTGTGTAAACAATCACCAAACCTGAGGCATGGGATTCAACAAGCACATATTTAACTGCGAGCGGTTACAACCTATTCATGCTGCCTCAAACCCAGGTGGCTATTGTCGCTCTTTCACCAATGTTGTCTGCCCTTTTCTTCTACTCTCTCTCAGATAACTAATTAGAAACTGAGGGCAAGGCAAGCAGGGACAATGTACCAACGACATAAGCGAAATATTGGTCGGACGTGCTCAGATTGCAAAGAAGAGAGAAATTCATAGAGTATCTGTTGTTCAGAGTATTCAGCGCAGAATTCCATTTCACTGAAGCCCAGGAAGAGGGAAAAATGCCCAATTGGTCTATTTGCTTCCTCTCATGGAGGCTGGGGAGTCCGGTGAGATGATGGAGCATGTAGGGCAAGCTAATTTTTCCTTGGACAACTCAAACGCTGGAGTATAGAATGTGCAAGTTCCGTGGTTAAAAATGGTTTGATGAAAAAGATGAAAATTGATGATTTTTATTGGCCGGATGAATAGTATTTGTTTAGCTAAAAATATTTTAATATAAAATAAAGATAATAATAATAAACTAATTATCAAATATAAAAAAATCTTTTAAAATCAATAATAACAATATACCATAATCAAAATTTGTTTGACAGTCCATAAAACTATGAATAAGTCTTGAAACTTTAAGAAAGCAAAAACCCACAACCAAATTTCAACAACGTGGAGCTTTCTAGACGTCCATAAAGCTATGAATAAGTCTTGAAACTATAAGAAAGCAAAAACCCAAAACCAAATTTCAATAACGTGGGGCTTTCTAGACCATTCACCATTCAGACCTTCTTATGGAAAGGTGCACAAACTAGTCATTGGGTATCACAAATATGTGGAAATTATTTCCCTTAATATTAATGATGAGAGAGAATATATATATATATCTATTTAGAAAAACCTTCATCTCAATTTAACTCAATTATCAGTCAAGGAAAAAATATCTAGGAAAAAATATCTATGTGAAATTAATTTAATTTTTACTTATTAAAATAACTATATTTTAACAAAATATTATATTTTAAATAAAAAAAATTACATTTCAAAATAAAGTATATGTAATGTGATATGGTTTAACTATGTATTTTCTAGCCCATTAAAAGGTAGGTTCATTTGATTTCAGCATAATTAAAAGAATCTAGATCTATTTTGAAATTTTATAGTAATAGTTGTAAATTTAAGGTAATTAAGAAAGGTAAAAGCTAAAGATACTCCTTGCTAAGATGATGATTAGTATCGCTAGATGTGGGTATCTTTGTTGTAAGATTTTCTTTCCCATAGTCCATATAATAAAAAAAATTAAAACGCTGACCACTAACCACACTGACAACACTACAGAGTGTTATACTTTATTTTTATTTTATATATGATAAAGCTACAAGTGGAGTTGTGTAATGGATGGTATGTGTGGTCACTGTTGGATCGTTGTCGCATGCATTTCCGCAGGGCAGAGGAGCTTCGCAATTTGGTCTCTTCCCACTGTAAATAAATGCATTCTTCTGCAGCAGCTCGTTCAGGCCACCCTCTGCGCTTTCGTCATTTTTGGTTCGATCCTCGTCATGTCTCTTTATTGTAAAACCAAGGCCAGTGTGTTGTTTCATTTTTTGTTGAGAGCACATTAGGCTAGGTACAGCAGGAGGTCGAGGCAGCGAGATATTGAAGGAGATGGGGAAGCTCAACGCCATCAACAATGGAGGATGCTAAAGTTGTTACAGTTAGAACTCGCTAGTTCTTGACTGACAGGCTTCTAGCAAGGAAACAGTTTGTAAAGATTTTGGGTGCCCTCCATTTCTCTTATACTGATGAAGTTGTTGCTTGGGTGTTGGTTTTGGGTCCATTGACTGTTTCAATGTTTAGTTTCATGATGTGTGCACTGTGTACATGCATTAGGGCCCAGGAAAAGAAGTATTACCGCGTTTGAAGGAGACGGGAAGCTCAACGTTTACAGTTAAAACCCGCAAGTTCATGCCTAAAAAGCTTCTGGCAAGGAAACAATTTGCAAATATTTTGGTGCCCTCCATTTCTCTTATCCTGATGAAGTTGTTGCTTAGGTGTTGGTTTTGGGTCCATTGAATGTTTGAATGTTAGGTTTAATCATGTGTGTACGTGTATCAGTGCCCGGGAAAAGAAGTATTACTGTGTTTTAAGTTAAAGAGGATGTACATGTGCCAATCATTTTGGCTCAACTAGGACCATGGCCATGGGATTTTGTAGCCCCGCGACAACATACTTCGACAGGGCCAAGATAGCCAGTTTCTTCAATGCGGGACATCTCATCTAGTCGCGAGTTCGACTCTTAGGGAAGTGCGTAGGTCTTGCTATGATTACTTATTCTGCAGATATGTTCATGGCAGATTTGCAGCATTAGAAGGACAAGAAGGACGATGGTCCTGCCTCCTCCTCTAGCGAGGTTCTGTAACATAAATATTACTCTCTGAGTGGTAGTCGAGTCCAGGACTGAAGTGGGATTGTCGAGAAACAGGAGACTCATATTCGTGAGCATCTCATGCTCGATGCTTACCCTCTTCTGTGCTCCTCTCGAAAACTCCTCGTAGGAGGAGCCCCCCATGATGGTTCGATAAATTCCTGGGCACTGAGGTTGATGTATTTTCATATGGTTTAAAATGTGATTTGTTGGACAAAAATAAAGTACTGAGGTTGATGTATTTTCATATGGTTTAAAATGTGATTTGTTGGACAAAAATAAAGTGCTGAGATTGGAGGGGATGAGATTGGAGGGCATGAATAGTCTAGCCTAACTCAATTTAGTTGGTCTAGATTTAGATTTAGATTTAGGAAGGAACAAAATAAAATACAGATATAAAATGAGAGTGATAACGAAAATAGAATTTAATTCATTAATACTAAAGTATTTAAAACTGTTTACATGTAAAATAGAAATAAATTAGTTCGGTCAATATTTATGAACTATGTTACAATGAGGCTCGGAGGCTTATTTAATATTGAGAAAAAATGAAAAACCCTAAACATCCAAAATCCTATTATGAACTTGAAAATAGTTGTTAGTTAACTAATCTTTGGGTTTGGATAAAAAAAGTTCATTTTTGAGATTTTTTCCACCTTTGTTATTTTATATAGAGAGAATCACTGAAGAAGATCGAGTTGATTCAAAAGCAATTTATATCCTACAACCTCAAGATTGAAGGAAATACTCCCTATCATTTTCTCTTGATTGACGCTAGTCTTTCCCCAATTGAAAGTATGACTATGTTTAAGTATTTGATGTATAAGAAGTTTTACAACAGGGAAGCCATGAGGTTCTCCAAAATTGCTTCTAATTGTACCCAAATTCCCACCTCCGACTCAAATGAGGATGGCAGAAGGATGCCCAGGGTCAACTATTGGGGGATAAAGGAAAAGATCATCTTGTAGAATAAGGATAATATTAAATATACTATTACTTCTAAATTTAAAAATAAGTTGTGGGATGATAAGGAACTAAAGGGGAAAATAAAGCTAAGGTGTTATAAAGAGGTGATCAACCCCACTATTGCTAACCCTCTTGCTAACCACAATTATCTTTCTGTCTTGACTAGTGCTAAGAAGAAAATGAACATTGTGAAAACAAGAACTAATTTTCATGAGCTAAGCTGAGGCCAGAGACTCATTCTACAGCTCAGTATGATAGATATGTAGGTCTCTTGCTCATCAGTTATTTTAAAATAAAAATAAAAAAAATATTCTAAATAAAAAAATAATGATTATAATAAAAAATTGAATATAAAGTAATAAAATATAAAATTGTTAAAATAAAATATTTTAATGTTGTATATAAAAAATAATTCAATATAAATTATCAATAAAATATTTTAATACAAATTAATATTAACATAAAATTAAAAATATACCTCTAGTGTTTCTTATTCCACCTTGTCCAAATGCTGAGGTGCACCAATTGCATGCAGAGTCCTAATCCATTCTGAACTCTACTTGCGTTCTGACACCGGTCGGCAGGACCAGCTGCTGCCTCAGACCGCGACCAGGGTTGGTGTGCCAGTTAGCTTCAACCCCGCATCATACTGATTCGGATCCATAGGATATTCTGTAGCCAACTTGCCATTGACAAGCCTTTTTATGCTCTGAAGTCAAGTCTTATTATTGAGTTTGGAGCGTATTGTTCCTTCCTTCCCCTCCTCTCTGACCGACCGGTTGAAACGAGCGGAGGAAGAATGGAGAACGATTCTCTGCAAGTTAATAATATTTTATAATTATTAATATATATTTGATAATAAAGTTTATATTGAAATTTTATTTAAAGGTGTTTTTAAATTGTTTTGCTAAGAAAAAAATGTAATCTTATTCAATTTAAAAGAAGAAGGAAAAAATAAAATAAAAATTTGCCAATGTTATTCCATCATGGTAGACAAAAATATCTACAAAACTATAAGTATAAAGCTCAAAAAAATCATTCTTCCAAAAACAGCATTCCATCATGATAGCCAAAAAATCTTCAAAACTATAACCACAAAGCTCTAAAGAAAACATTCCTCCAAAAAGAGGAGGTAAAAAGAGTAGTTATAAAAAATTTACATTTGGGTCAAGTGTAAGAACACTTAACTATCTTTTTCTTCCTTTCTTTTTCTCTCCTTTTCTCCAAACTCCTTGATTGGGAGTGGCATTTATAATTGACAATTGATTGTCCTTTCTTTCTTTCATTTTCTCCATTTTTCTCAAAACTCCTTGATTGGGAATGGCATTTACAATTGCCAATTGATTTTCTTTTGATTTTGTGCCACCTTCAGTGGAGCCTCTTTATCTGAGTCCGAACTTTCAGATGCATGAGGTCTTTTAATATTGTCCATCTCAAAGGTAGATTCTTTGTTTTGTTGCACTTGAGTTGAGGTTGTTACTACTATTGTGCTTTGAATCATTGTTCCTTCTAATCAACCCCTCTATCCACGGATGTTCCTTATGATTTTTGGGTATCCATAGGGTTCTCCATTATTCCATATTCCTCTTCCTCTAAGGAAGGTTGCTCCTAAAATTGCCAAACCTTTGACTTTTGGAGTTTTTTATTTTTTATTTTTGGATCTTTCTTTGCATATCGCACGAGTTTTGTGATGTCCACTCTGAAGACATATACGACATCTGAATGTTGTATTTTCAAAATATAATAGCGGGGTCCATTGAAAGTTGTTATAAGTCAGGTTGATACGGCCAACTAAACCCTTACTAAAGTCTACTTCTACACATATCTGGGAAAAAGTAAAATTTTCCTTTGAAGTTCTATCCAATTTCATCTTTACAAACTTCCTTAGAGTGTTTCCAATTCCTTCTAGAACTTAGTGGTGCCAGAAAGGGAAAGGAAGGTTATGTAATCTTACCGAGATTGGCATTTTGGAAAATACCATAGTATTAGCATCAAATCTTGGAAACCATGCGGTTATAAAAGTACCTACATTCAAGGCCAACTTGACATCCTGCAAAGTAGCAAATTATACAACAAAAAAACACCTTAAACACAAGTGGATTTCACAATTTGAGGTCTAATTTGCACATGTCCAATGATGTAGATCCTCATATTTTGGCCAAAAACTATTAAATTTACAAATGGTTTATTGAGATTGGAGGATGGAGAACCGTTCTGAAATTTGTGGAGCATTTACTACCATTTCTAGGACCTTATCTATTTCTTCCACGATGTAAGGTCCACAAATATTGGTATTTGGATCATATTTGTTTTGTGGCTCAACCTTTCTCTTTCCAACATCTTTAAAAGATGTTGGTCCCTTAGGGTTACTTGGACCTGACATTCCCCTCAGCTGCAAATTAATAATTATAGAGGGGTTTTTTTCAATGTCATAGTCTTGCAACAAAAAGTCATCTCGCATAGATCTACTCGAACAAATCATATTTTGAAACTCCATCGGGATACAGAATCTATTTTGGATTTTCTCCTTCAGATCTTGCACCAAATCACCAACCTGAACTCTTATAAGAAACGATTTCCCATCAAGGGTTTTCACAAAAATTTGAAAGGATGCCCTCTTTACTAGATTTGATTAACAACACTCCTTCCCCTTCAACATTTGAGATATATCTCCTGTCTTCAGAGATTTGAAGGGGAGCCAAAAAAAATCCCCCAAATCTGTAGATAGGGAAAAAATTTCCTCCTAATCGAGAAGATTAGATAACAAATCCATGACATAGATCATTTTTGCAATGGTTCGCCTTTAGGATATCATAAAAAACGAACCCCACAATACATGTTTTGGGTTGCACAATGAGATGAATACAAAGCAAAAGACAATTGGCTCTAGCTGCGAGGTCGGCCAGACAAAACCCGTCAGAGGAAGTTTTGAATCCTTCTTATCAAAATAGACCCGATATGTGCTCCCTTGTACCCATTTCGGCCATGTCTGGAGAGAAAAGGCATCATTGAACTAGCCAACCATTTTCTTAGTGGAGAAATGTCAATCTCCAAAAATGGTGAATCATCCCCCATGGTTGACATCATCATCTTGAACCCTATTGGTTCTTAGAAAGTTTATTTTGGTTGTACATTTTTCTTAGGAGGCCCATTTTAGACCTCAAAATTCCCCTACTGCATGATGCTCTCTCAATTCTCAAGACCAAGATCAAAAATGTTTTTAGATTGGATAACCTTTATTTTAATATATTTAGAAAGTGTAAGCTATTTAAGTTATACAGAGAAATAAATTATTTTATAAAGTCAAGTGAGTCTTGTATAATTGTGATGATTGCATTTTATTGGTGAATAGATCGTTTTTCAATTAATATTAAGGTTCCTGTGACTTAAATTCTATTGAATTTATGTATGTAGTAAATAATAATGAAAATAATATTATATTACAATATGTATAATACTAAATGCTTTATTAAATATATTTAACTGTTTTTATTATTATTAGTGAATTGCATGAAACTTCTCATCCAATATAAATAATAATTTTAATATTATATATTTTTTCTTTTTCTTTTAAAATTGGTATAAAATTTAGCATATGTTTTTTAGTCAGTTTTGCTAGAAATGGGATGAGGGTTCTAATTTTAAATTTGAATTACATAATCTTGAAAATTCGAGTGATTTAGAGACTTTGGTAAAATGTTGAATTTATATATATTCAAAAAAATATTTAAAATAGTAAGAAATCATAATCGTGGGTTCTAATTTTAAATTTGAATTGCATAATCTTGAAAATTCGAGTGATTTAGAGACTTTGGTAAAATGTTGAATTTATATATATTCAAAAAAATATTTAAAATAGTAAGAAATCATAATCGTGTCAAAAATTATATTACTAAATTAAAAAAAAATCAAATAATTAAATTATATCTAACAATTATATAACTTTAATAATATTAAATTAGTTATTTTTATAATTTTATAATAAATAAATTATATTATATTATAAAATGAATTTTGTAATGCCTTCTTCCAGATTTACCCAAATTCACAATCTCACCAGGGTAAACATGAGATGAGAGTTACTATGCGATACCCAATTTCCAAGATGCACTTATGGAAAATGGGGTCCGCACGTCTAGAACTGATTGCAAACAGCCAATGACACATGATCACACTGTTACCATCCTAGCTTAACCCAACATTATTTCTTTTCAGTTTCATTTCATTAAATTTAACACAACTATTTATATTTGGTAGTTTTTTGGGTTCTAAAATTCTGAGGTCTTTTTCAAGGCCTAAATGACATTTTCAAGGAAAACAGAGAGACCAGAAAAGTGACAAAATATGTGCGGTAAGTATATTACTTGGCCTCCTAATGGGGATCTTCGAAATGAGGTATTATGATAGTCAAATGGAGATCGTATGCGAAAGTTACAACCCTGGGAAGTTAGAGGCCCAAATTACTCATTTATACAAACCCTTTGTGTGCATAGTACTTGTAGGTTATAAATACATATATGTTTACTAATTCAATAATCTCACCAGACAATCATCAAGGAGGCCCTGTGCGATCTCAACGTAGCTACAACAACGCTATTAGTCAATATATTCATCAACCAATCAATAACTAAACAAATTCAGTACAAGAACCATAGATAATACACATCATATAATCAACATATAGACGGAAAATAACCAGCATAGAGACCATGGAAACTCAACCACAATATCACCAACATAATCACTACAAATGCTCATAAATCACAATAAGGAAATGTCTCATACTAACATATGAAAATACCAACCAAGTCAGGGACTTCCATGTACTGCCCGACCATAGATTGGGCTGAACCAAATCTCTCTTTTAGCCGATCACTCTCGTTCCATATTCCAAGCATGAATGTGGGATCTCATGGAATAAGCCAAAACAAAACCAAACCAGGGTTTCTAGAGGCCAAACCACCTCAACCCTCAACCACAGTGATTCCACCTCCACAGTCGGACATCACTAACACCAACCAGATCGGTCTCTAACCAAGTTTTTCAAGGCTCTAGGAACTAGTAACTCAACCCACGACCTTCTAGGGCTCCAAAGAATTTTTCCAACCTGGCTCCAAGGACTAGTAACTCAACCCACCAAGGGCTCTAAAGAATTTGTCCCAACCTAGGCTCTAGGAATAGTAACTCAACCCAAATTGTTCTAGGGCTTCTACAGTGTTTGTTCCAACCCACATCCATAAGGAATTATGAGCACCAATCATAAAACAATCAAGCGGAAAAAATCCACAACACCATGGATTTCCAAGAAATGGCAAGGCAAGGCTAAACCCACTGAGAATCCAGGGAAATCTCCATGGCAATGACAACACTTAATCAGAAAATAACATGCATATACCATGTATCCAACCAACAAGGAAATCACACAGGAAACCTATTACTTGCAAAGCAATCTAGTTTTAGTCTTAATCCAACTATTCCCTTGCGATTTCTTGCTTTCCTTTACCTTCTTTATCCAAATCCAATGTATGCCAAAGTGCTCCAAGAATATTCCAAGAATACTCTAAGTGTGCAAGAGTATGAGAGAGTGAGAGAATAGAAGAGAGCTCCAATTTAAAACTAACAAAAGGTTGTGAACTAATCCTCGGAAGCCTTTTTATTATTGAGACCTCTATTTTCTTCATTTTCTTTCATTTTTCCTTCAATTTCATTCTCATGCAAATTAGTGACCTTTCACCTTCATTTTCTCTCATTTTCCTTTATTTTCATAAATAAAATGTCAATTATTGTCACTTTGCCAATTTCCATAGCCATTAATTAATCACAAGTGATACTCATCACTATGTTTTGCCCAACATTCAGCTTGGAATACATGTCGCATGACCTTGGTCTTATATTTTATTTGCATAGAAAATTGACAAGGTTGTTACAAATTTACAATATTATATATTACCTATCAATTAAAAAACATTAAATACATTATTTAAATATGTTTGGAATTTTGCATAAAAAATTAATAAAAATATATCATACATATTCTAAGGTAGATCGATTGAGAATTTGAAAATGTACAGAGTTTACTAAAATCTAATTTCAAGTTTAAGAGGGAGGAGGCTTTATTTCACAAACTAGTATGTAAGATATAAAGTTTGACATTAAGTCAAGTGAGTTAATCCTATAGTGGACAACCTCATAGTGTTTGTAAAGTGATCTGTATTTTATAAAGGTTGTATATCTACGTTAATATAATGTAATACAAATATTTTATACTATTTTCTATGTGGTTTATGAAATTTGGAGATCAATGACCACTACCTCCACAGAATATACGAAGGGATCACTTCTTATTGGTTCAACCATGGAGCCTAACCCTAAGAGATTCAAGAGAATTGAATCTGTGACCTCTCAATAGCAAAGGTGATTTAACGACAGGGACTCAACCAATTGACATAACCCTTGGGGTAGTGTGTGTGTGTGAGAGAGAGAGAGAGAGAGAGAGAGAGAGAGAGAGATCTATAAGGTGTTAGGGTTTAATCATCCAAAATATAAGGCAATATTAAAGTCTTCACGATTATATTATGATAAAATAATAATTCTTCAGGATTGGAATTAAATGAATGACAAGAAATTATTATTGAGGTATTAGAGAGAAGTGAAATTAATACAAAATCTTAATGAGTAAAGTTAAGTAGCTAAATGATCTGAAAATCACTCGTGAGTGATATCAGTTAAATAATTAATGAATGAAGGTATTATAGACTCATATGCTGGTGTGTGTCTATGTTATCTTAGGCAATGGATTGATCAGATTGCAAAATACACAGACACTGGAAAATGGAAAACAGTAAGAAAAACACAGTAAGAAAATGCAAGAACACAACAAATTATAAGGAGTTCACCCTATTCTCTAGGGCTACGTCTCCGGTCCAGCTTTCAGTGGTGGCCTTCTTTTATTGTGTTTTTAAAGCAGAGATTTACAATGAGGAGCTCTACTTGAGTCTCCTGAAATAAAGAATGCTTAGTAGGGTGGTTCCTGGATTCCCCAAGCCACTAGAGTGCATTGACTCTTTCCTTACCAAGTCTCGACCTCAACTGATATTGAATGGGGTGAGTCCAATTTCGTACTCAGTTTCTGACAGATATCCTCTCAGGGATTGCTTGAACCTCTCAAGCCTAGCTCTGTTTGCTCGATGCTACCTTAGGTCAGCTCAGCTCTTTGTTCTTTGCTTCTTGCTTCTGTCTTTTCTATCTCTTGGTCTCACTGTCTCTTTCTTTCTTACAGTGCTCACCTTCTTTCCCCTCTCTCTGTCTTTGTTCTTTGTCCGTTCATGGCTTAAGCCAAGACATCCCTGACTGTTCGCTTCCTCTTCCTCCCCTTCGGATTGCTTGCTGCTGTTCGCTTGGAGTTCCCTGCCTCTGCATCATCGCCAACGTCTCACAGGGAGGTGGCCACTTATCCTCTCACGAACTGCGCTAGCTCTTCCTCAACGGTTCGGTATTTCAGTTACACTGTGGAATGACTCATCCACCAACTCAATGGTCAAATCAGACTTCAGACTTTTATATGTCACAACTTAATTCCCCTATCAAATCTGGTTTCTCCATTGGGCGCAATCTCCGCTGTTAGATCTGGAGCCCCCAGATCTTACGGTGTTCGCTCATTTCGTGTGGTTGACTTACTCGACCATTAGCCCGCGATGAGATGTGGTTTTCTCTCTCATCCACCAGACACACGTCATGTAATGTATGGAATCGCTCATTTTCTGCAAAACCCGCTTACCGCCCAAGGATGCCTCCAATATTTCATCGGTTTTGGAGCGCGAGACCCGCCTTTCACCTTAGCGCCTTCCCTACAGTTTCTCGGCTTCCCATGCGACCGAGCGCTTCAGGGCTTTTCCTTCTCGAGGGGTTTTGCCCAGTGATGCACCATTAGAAATGGTCGTCGGTTCCTGATCTGAGCTTCCCAATTGCCAATTTTCCTCCTGCGCGGTCTCCATGGGCCTCGGTCAGCACGCTTTGACCAAGATCCTCATCGTTCCTTGCTGGCTGCAAACTGCCACTATCCAGAGGTCTTCTTGATAGCTCTTTGTTCATAAATTTGAAGTCTGTCTTGATTTGATATGGTCATGGCACTTTGCTAATTTTCATGGATCCAATTCGGATCACGGCCTTCCCACTGAAAAAGCTTTTGGACCATCAAAAGTTGGTTTTCAAGCATCGAATAAATGCGGTTACAATTGTCTCACTTGTCCAATCTCTATCCACTTTGCACTACTCGGCTTTGAACCCTTGAGTCCAACTCTGAGGTACTCAACATCTCCTTTGCGCGTCGTCCTCACCTTCCTGTCCAGAACTGTGTCTTCTTGCAATTCATTAAGATATTCAGGTAGCAGGTCATCAATAGAAGGAAATTGACTCTACTCTTTGGGATCCTCAATTAGTGAAGGTTCAAAAAATCTCAAGCAATCTGTATTCACAACTGAGTAGATGTGCATGTAAGCTAGTAGATCAAGGTGAAAAGCATTCTCACCAATCTTCTCAAGTATCTGGAAAGGTCCATACCTGATAGGCTTTAGCTTTTTACCTTCACCTTACATCCTGTCCTTGCTGATATATAGCCAGACTTAGTCACCAACTTGGAAACTATGCTCCATCCAATGCTTGTCATGCCTTGCCTTGTTTTTGGCTTGGCTCTTTTCCAGCTGTTCCTGTATTGCCTAGTGGCCAGGAGGGAGCTGAAGAAGAAGTGGTTGTGCTTCACTTGTCAGGAGCCATGGGCACCAGGACATAGATGTGCTGCTTGTAAAGCACATTTTATTGAGGTCTTCTCCGAGAGCAGTGGAGAAGAGGATGACGAGGATGATGTGGAGGCAGGAGATAGCCATGTTGTACAGGGTCCTTTGCCACCACCACTGCCAGCAGCAGGTGGTGCATCTTTTGCACCCACCGGAGGGGCCCTTGCAGCATTGCGAGGAGTTCCCAAGTATCTGATGCTACGCGTACGAGGGACAGTATGTGGCCAGCGAGTATCAGTTTTGGTGGACAGTGGGGTGACCCACAACTTCATCGATGCCCAGATGGTTGAGCGGAGAGGTATACAGACAGAGAGCTTCGATGGGTTTTCAGTCTTGGTCCCAGGAGATTAGACCATGATGTGTGCTCGTTATGTTCCAGAGCTTTCAGTGACGATGGGAACCTACACATTGACTGACCACTTTTTCGTGGTCGATATTCCGGACACCAACATGATACTGGGTGTTCAGTGGCTTATCACTCTAGGGAAGGTCACGACAGATTGGAAGACCCTAGAGATGGAGTGGGATGATGAGAAGATAGGGAGGCATGAGAAGATACGGGGACATCACACATATCCGCCTTACACTGTTTCGACTCATCAGATGGAGGCAGTCTTCCGAAAGGGAGACATAGAGTGGGCAGTGGAGCTGCGTGCATCCGAGGCAGGGACTTCAGGGTAGACTGTACATCCAGAGATACAGTCTATCTTTGATCAGTATGCCATAGTGTTTGGGGAGATTCCACCAGGAAAGCCACCGGATCGGGGGTTTGAGCACACCATCGAGCTTGAGCAGGGCATATAGGCCGTGATTACCACCCCCTATAGGCACCCCAAGGCCTATCGGGATGAGATTGAGCGGGCTATCTAGGAGTTGCTGGCTCTTGGGCATATCCGACTGAGCACGAGTCTTTTTGCTTCTTCTGTGGTGTTGGGGAAGAAGAAGGACGGTACATTGAGGATGTGCATTGACTACAGGGCTCTGAACAAGAAGACCCTGAAGAATAGGTACCCCATCCCCAGGATCGATGAGTTGATGGACGAGTTGAGAGGGGCACGTTTCTTCTCAAAGATTGATTTGAGATCTGGGTACCATTAGATTCGCATGAGGGAGCAGGACATTCCCAAGGCTGCCTTCAGGTGTCACTATGTGCACTTTGAGTTATTGGTGATGCCTTTTGGGCTAACCAATGCCCCAGATACATTTCAATCTTGCATGAATCACATCTTCCGTAGTCACTTGAGGAAGTTTGTGTTGGTATTCTTTGATGATATTCTCATTTACAGCAGGACTTGGAAGGAGCATCTCCAGCACATTGAAACAGTATTGCGTATCTTACGGGAGCAGCAGTTCTATGCCAAACTCTCCAAGTGTGAGTTTGGGTTGACGGAGATGTTGTATCTAGGAGACATCATAGGGGTGGATGGAGTGAGGGTCCACGAGGACAAGATTAGGGCCATCAGAGAATGGCCGGAGCCAAGAAATGTGACGGAACTTCGAGGATTCATTGGCATTTGTACTTACTATCGGAAGTTCATCAAGAGTTTCTCACAGCTTGCTGCATCCCTGACAGATTTTACGAGGAAGGGGGCTTTAAGTTGGTCGGATACAGCGCAGCGAGCCTTTGATAGGCTCAAGGAGGTTATGAGCAGCTGCCCAGTGCTTGCATTGCCAGATTTCACGCAGCCATTTGTTTTGGAGTGTGATGCGTCGAGAGAGGGGATCGACGCAGTATTGATGCAGGGAGGTCACCCTATAGCCTTTGAGAGCCGGAATCTCCTTCCGCATGAGAGGTTGTATTCCATATACGACAAGGAGATGCTGGCCATCATGCATGCATTGGCTAAGTACCGGCAATATTTGGTGGGTAACAGGTTCAGGGTGAGGACTGATCACAACAACCTCAAGTTCTTTTTGGAGCAGAAGTAGCTGCAGGAGAGGCAACAGAAGTGGATCAGTAAGATACAAGCATATGACTTTGACATTGAGTATCTCAAGGGTAAGAACAATGTGGTAGTAGATGCCCTTTCACATAGACCAGCCACGTTGTCTCTTATGAGCTTGGATACAGATTGGAGAGCTCGACTCTTAGTAGAGTACTCCAAGGACAGGTTTGCATGTGAGGTTCTGGATGGGCAGGTGGCAGATGACAGGTACAGGGTGGTCGATGAGATCATCTATTACAGGGACCAGATCTTTTTGACTGAGGGGTCTCAGCTCAAGAAGAAGATACTCCAGGCATCACATGATTCATCTTTGGCAGGACATCAGGGGTTTACCAAAACCTATAGGGCCATTAGAGAGAGGTTCTCATGGAAGGGCCTCAAGGAGAACGTACTCCAGCACATCTGGGAGTGCGATGTTTGCCAGAGGAACAAGGGGGAGATGAGCCATCCCGTGGGTTTCTTGCAGCCTCTTACCATTCCGGAGGGGAAATGGGAGAGTATTTCGATGGACTTTATCACAGGGTTGCCCATGGTACAGGGCAAGGATTGTGTCTTTGTCGTTGTCGATCGACTGACAAAGTATGCACATTTTTTTGCCACAGTCGCACACTATGCAGCAGCACAGGTGGCCGAGCTGTTCTTCAGAGAGATCTTCAGGTTACACGGTCTTCCTAAGACCATTGTCAGTGACAGGGACGGTCATTTCATGGGTGGGTTTTGGCAGGAGCTTTTCCGGTTGGTGGGGACGGAGTTGACACCGAGTACCAGTTATCACCCACAGATGGACAGACAGACAAAGATAGTTAACAAGTGGTTGGAGGGCTACTTGCGTAACTATGTCAGTGGGTAGCAGCGAGCATGGCTGAAGTAGCTGCATTTGGGGGAGTACTGCTATAATACTTCACATCACATGTCCATTGGTATGTCACCATTATATGCCTTATATGGGTATCATCCTTTATCTTTTGTTGACGTGATGTTTGGTGACAGCAAGGCTCCTAGAGCCAAGATCTGGATCCAAGAGAGTCAGGATATCCTCCGAGCTCTCAAGGATAACATGGCTACAACACAAAACCAACAGAAGCTGTATGCCGACAGGGGTCGGGTGGAGAGGCAGTTCGAGGTAGGGGACATGGTCTACCTATGATTACAGCCATACCGACAGTCGTCACTGAAGCAGAAGGGGGCTGAGAAGCTCAAGCCCCGCTTTTATGGGCCATACAGGGTGATACGCAGGATTGGACAGGTTGCATATGAGTTGGAGCTGCCCCAAGGCAGCAATATTCATAACATTTTTCATGTATCATGCCTGAAGAAGGCATTGGGGCAACAGGCGACAGTGACAGATGAGCTACCACCCATGGATGATGAGGGGCATTTGGTATTGCAGCCAGAGGCTATCATTGATACTAGGGAGAGGCAACTGCAGAGCAGGATAGTCCAGGAATTCTTGGTAAGGTGGAAGAATTTGCTGGATGAGGATGCCACTTGGGAGAGTGAGAAGATCTTACAACATCCATCACTTCAGTTGCTTGAGGACAAGCAACATTTTGCCGGGGGAGACTATAATATTCCTAATTAGCCATGGCTAATTGGAATATTCGATTTTGTTCGATTTTTGCCTGCTATAGCTATTTGTAAATAAAAAAGTGAGGAAGGGGGACATAACTCACTTTTAGAATAAAAAGTCACTTCCTAGTAGCACAACGTTGTGACTTAAAGGGGAGCCAAGGGGGCCAAAGGGGGATGCAGAAATGGGGCCCACGCAGACACATGGAGGAACTGTGCAAGAGGAAAGGGACATGTGGCAATAGGGGAATCACGCAGGAGGAGGTGAGCTTTGGGATTGAGAGAGGCAAAGGCTATAAAAGAGAGAGGAGCCCCCTCATTTTGATCATTCCGGTTATGAGCATTTGTGATAGTCATTTCGACTTAGAGCACGCTCGCTGTTTAGCTAGTCTGCAACACTGTTTAGTGCATTGAGTGTCTCCGTTCAGAGATCTCACCCTTAGCCCCGGGGGACTTCGAGTGCCTGCTCGGGCAAGGTATTTCCATTGGCATTCCAACAGTAGTTTCACCAGTAGCAGTTTCATCAGCATTTTGGAGGATTGCGCAGCACTGAGAGGAGGACGCAGTTCTTTCTGGCAGGAGCCTGGGTTGAGGGTTTGCAGGAGGTTTGGTGCTGAGAGATAGAGCAGGGGATCAACCCTTGCATATTGGAGAGTTTTGGCCGGGGTTTCAGGCAAATTTCTGGAGGGTTTCATTTAGTGGCAACGCAGAGCATTGGGGGATTGCGCAGAACCCCAAGGGGGTGATTTTCGGGGGTCGGCCATTTCAGGAAAGCTTTCTGGGTTTTCTAGGTTTCTTGAGTAGAGTCCGATTCCAGAGTTTTAGCGTTTTTTTAGGAGGGGATCAACCCCAAATCCTCATTTGATATCTAGCAGTAGCATTAGCACTGTAGATTTCGAGCAGCTTGGACACAATTCAGAGAGGAGCCATTTCTTTGTTATTTTGAGTATATTTCTCCACTTGCCTTGAGCAAGTCGAGGTGCCGTATTTCTGATCACCTCTGTACTCATTCCTTTACTCAGTATAGTAAAATGGCTTAGCATTTCTCGCTGCATTTCTTGTGTATCTGTTTATATTTCGTATATATATTATTGTTGCTGCACTACTGTTATTATATCTCTGTGCTACTATACCACTTGTGCGTTTTTCTGGTTGAGATTTTACTGGGGTTTGAGGAATATTTCGGGTTAGGAATATTACATTCAAGGCTCGATTTGTGGCGAGAGGGTTCTCACAGGTAGAGGGAGTTGACTATGAGGAGACCTTCACTCCCATAGCTCAATATACATCTAGATGGGTTGAAATATCCACTAGATGGATGTGAAGACCACATTTCTCAATGGCTTCATTCAGGAGGAGGTTTATATGGAGCAGCCGCAAGGTTTTGAGGTGCATGGGAAGGAGTCCCATGTATGCAGATTGAAAAAGGCACTTTATGGCCTAAAGCAAGCTCTTAGAGCTTGGTACTTGAGGATTGATACATACTTGCAACAGTTGGGTTTCACAAAGACTCAAGAGTGAGGCTGATCCGAACCTATACGTCATTGTGGTGGGTGAGGAGCCTCTCATTCTGGTGTTGTATGTTGATGACTTGATTATCACTTGTGCAGAGAGACTCATTGAGGGCTGCAAGAGAGATCTTGCTTCAGAGTTTGAGATGGAGGATATCGGCTTGATGCATTATTTTCTGGGATTGGAGGTGTGGCAGGAGGAGGGGCATTTCTTCCTGGGACAAGGGAAGTACATTGTGGATATTCTTAGCAGATTTCACATGGAGGACTGCAAACCCATGTCCACACCTATGATCACTAACTGGAAGAAGCTTCACACTTCTGATTCCGAGTTGGTGGATCCTACTCTATACAGATAGCTGATTGGTAAATTGATGTATTTTGTCAACACTCGACCAGATATATGTTTTGCAATTAACACTATGAGTCAGTTCATGTGTGAGCCCAAGAGAGTGCATTGGGTGGCTGCAAAATACATTCTTCGTTACTTGCAGGGGACTGTGGATTTTGGTCTGGATTATAGACATGGTTATGGAGTGAGACTGGTAGGGTACACAGATTCAGATTGGGCAGGTTTTGCTTCAGATATGAAGAGTACTTTTAGGTGATGTTTTGGGTTGGGTTCGGTGGTTGTGTCGTGTATCAGCCGGAAACAATAGTCAGTTGCATTGAGCTCAGTTGAGGCAGAGTATATGGCTGCTAGTTTGGCTAGTTGTGAGGCCATATGGCTTCGCAAGATGTTGTTTGGTCTATTTGGTCAGGCATTGAGACCTTCAGTAATTTACTGTGATAATTAGAGTTGCATAAAGCTCACGGAGAATCCAATTTGTCATGACAGTTCAAAGCATATTGAGATCAAGTATCACTTCATTAGAGACTATGTCCAAAAGGGAGCTGTCAAGCTTGAGTACATTTCCACAAATGAGTAGGTAGCAAACATTTTCACCAAATCCTTACCACGGGGCAAGCATAACTACTTCAGAGACAAGATGAGAGTGGTGAGGAACACTTTCCACGGTAAGAGGGAGTGTTAAAATTTGGGTACCAGAGGACAAGTGGTTCCCTAAGGCTTTGATCTTTGGCCTAGGGAAAAATGTCCAAATTTATTTGTACTTTTCTGCTAAAGTGACTTTATAAGTAGTAAAGTCAATTTAATTTAAAAGTGACTTTATAAGTAATAGAGTTACATTCTAATTTAAAAATGACTTTATAAATGGTAAAGTTACATTCCAATTTAAAGGTGACTTTATTAAAGTCAATGAAGAATTAGAAAGTGAAAAAGTGACTATGGAAATAAAAGGCTAAGTGGTTGTTTATTTAAGTGGGTGAGTTAAAAAATAAAAAGTAAGAATTAAATGCACATTTACTCTTATCCCTAAATCTAAATGAATCTCAACCATTAGATCTTAGGGTAACCCAAAAGGTCATTAAGAGAGAAAGGAGAAGAGAAGAGAAAAAGATCAATTCATTCTTTTATGAGCATTTGAGAGAAAGAGAAGAGAGAGCACGGAGAAAATTTCTGAGTAGTGAGGAAGTGAAGGAAAGCAGCACGAAGATATTTCAGCAAATTTAGGAAGCAACATTTATTGACACGTATCCCAAGGCAAAACCGTACAACAGTAGAAAGGCACAAAAATTGAGGAAGAGAGACTACAACAAGGGCACGAATTTTGAGGCAGCCGTATGACTGAAATCTATACGGTCTGTACAACAGATTCCAACACGGTTTTTAAGGCAGACCGTACAATATTTAATGCTATTTTATTGCTGGAAAATTTCTGTTTTGGCTGTTCGCTGATTGGCACGATTTTCAAAGTGGAGTTCAAGCATGAAAATCAAGATAAGTTGTAATTTGTGGTTGCTGGAATTTTTACCGTGTTTTTTAGTTTCTCTGTAAAAGCATTTTCAAAAATAAATAAGAGCTCTCAAACTGGTTTTCCCCAAGAGTTGTAGGGGGTTTTTCCAGGGTCACATTGATGAAAAATCACTATGTTATTTTCTGTGTGTGGCTCTCATAATTTTGCTGTGTTTTATTTATGCAATTTCAGCTGTTGTGAAATCTCTAAATTTGTGTTTTCAGAAAATATTGTCATTTCCAGATTTTAGAATTTTTATCATACTTGGATTTAAAACTAAATGCATGGAGTGATAAGGAAAACTGATAACCGGAGTGGGGGTTGAAATTTCTTCATTTATAGCCTTTGAATGGCTCTTCAAGCCTACTTGTTATGAATAAAAAATTCATAAAAATATTTACTAAACAAATAATATTAAAATAATAATAATTAATTAATTAACTAATTAATTAATGACTTCATTAATTATGAAGGGGCAAAGGTCAAACAACGTGATCACAGTGTGATGTCAAAAAACGAGATGGAGGATTTCAGAGCAATGTCTACTCTCATGATCACCATTTGGAGGAAGATAGATGCATCCAGAGAGAAGGATCTGGACTCTACCTTGTACAAGTAGTTGATAAGCTCTCTCTTGTATTTCGTCAACACCAGGCTAGATATATCCTATGTGGTAAACTCTCTCCGTCAATTCATGGTAAGGCCAATGAGAGTGCATTGGACAACACCAAAACATGTGCTAAGGTATTTGCACGACACAGTCGAGTATGGGATCAAATATGCCTGAGGTGATGGTGTCAGGTTGGTTGGCTATACTGATGCAAACATTAGGGGAATTTTGAGATCTAAAATGGGTCTCCTAAGGAAATTATAAAATTAGTGGAAATAATAAAATAAGATTAGATTACATCATCAAATTTTAGAAGGAAAAAGAAAAAATTACTTCTTCTTCTCTCTTTTTTTTTTATTAACTTGTATTTTCAACTTAGTTTCCTATGGGTTTACTCAAATTTCAAGCGGGAACACTCATTGGATGCAGAATTTGATTCCTCATCCAAGGAATACTCATGTTGCATACTTTCGACGGACTCTGCTACATGAAAAATGAGAAATACATGAAAAAATTGATTGCATTCACGTTTTTTCATGTATTTCTCATTTTTCGTGTAGCAGGGTCCATCGAAAGTATGCGACATGGGTACTCTTTGGAAGATGAATTAAATTTTGCATCCAACAAGTACTCCCGCTTGAAATTTGAGTAAAACATTAGAGAGATAAGTTGGAAATATGAGTTGAAAAAGTAGTTTAATTATTTAATTATTTTTTAATATTTTTACTTTTTTACTCCAAAAATGGTGAATCAGCCCCCATGGTTGACATCATAATCTTGAATCCTATTTGTGCTTATAAAGTTTATTTTGGTTGTACATTCTGTTGAAGTTTCTAAGTTTACTTAATTTAGAAACCCTTCATGCACTTTTCCTTATTTATTCCTACCTACTTGTTAATTTTTCTTTAACAAGTTTTTTACAAAGTAAATACTGAAAATAAACACCAGTGCATGCTCAACATATTACAGATCAACAACTAAAAGAAACAAGAACAAACACACCACATGACACCATTATTTTTGGACCAATGTCCCCAGAAAAACCCAATGCGGGAAAACTGGTGCAGCTATTTGAGGGTTTTGTTATTAAGCAATATCAGAGTACAATTTAGGTGCTGTAATTGGCCTACCCAATAGAGAATTTCCTTAGCATCTATACCTCACAGTTTGAAAGAAATCTCCTGGCTGAAACCCCAGAAAACCCTTCCGGCAGCTCTTCAGCACAAAATTGCTCCTGCAACCCCAATGTCTGCCCAATTTGGACTGCATCAGCCCCTCTTTGTCTCATGCTGGCTCTGTGTTAGCCTTTCTTGGCCTGCATCAGCCCCAGGAGGCCCTGCGTTAGCTCTGGGAGCCTCTGCGTCAGCTACGCTGGCCCCTCTGGTGCTTTGCGCAGCACTTGGCTGCCTCTGCGCGGCCCTGTGTGAGCCCCTGCTGGCTCTACGTCACCCTCCTTGGTTGTTGTGCTGCTCTCCTAACACAATTTCTACCTTCTCTGTTGCTATGTACTCAATGCCCCTCAGCTGCTCTCCCGATCACTGATTCTATCTCTTTTAGCAAACCCCGCTCTAGAGAATAGAATGACGATCATTTGGTGTGCACTCCAAATGACCCTCAAGCCTCCTCTTACACTTTTCTTGTTGACATCTCAACAGCCGAGATTAAGTCCATAATCAACGAATAAGATTAGATCTGGCTTGATCCATGTCTTTTTGGACCATTTTAACACAGATTCATATTAACACATGTTAATATTTTATCTTCCCTAAGTTTAGACTTAGGGACTCCATTAAAAATATTAATTATTTCAATATCTCTTGATCTGTTTAGAATCTACCCAAACTCTTTCTGGGTATTGGAGATCTCATGTGCCCCAACCTCTCCACCAAATTTTGTGGCTGGAGCACATCCTACCCCAGCATCGGATGTGCTCTAGCCACGAAATTTGGTGGAGAGGTTGGGGCACATGAGATTTTCAATACCCAGAAAGGGTTTGGGCAGATTCTAAACAGATCAAGAGATATTGAAATAAGTAAGGAAAATAAAATATTAATGTGTATTAATATGAATCTGTGTTAGAATGGATCAAAAGACATGGATCAAGCCAGATCTAATCTTAGCCGTTGATTAGGGACTTAATCTTGGCCGTTGAGATGTCAACAAGAAAAGTATAAGAGGAGGCTTGAGGGTCACTTGGAGAATACACCAGAGTGATCAGTCATTCTATTCTCTAGAGCGGGGTTTGCTAAGAGAGATAGAATCAGTGATTGGGAGAGCAGCTGAGGGGCATTGAGTACAGAGAAACAAAGAAGGCATAGATTGTGCTGGGAGAGCAGCGCAACAGCCAAGGAGAGGGACGCAGAGCCAGCAAGGGCTCATGCAGGGCCACGCAGAGGCAGCCAAGTGCTACGCATAGCACCAGAGAGGCCAGCATGTCTGACGCAAAGGCCCAAAAAGCTGATGCAGGGCCTCCTGGGGTTGACGTAGGCCAAGAAAGGCTGACGCAGGGTCAACGTGAGATAGAGAGGGGCTAATGCAGTCTAGATTGGGCAGACGCTGGGGTTGCAGAGAAGTTTTGTGCTGAGGAGCTGCTGGAAGGATTTTCCGGGGTTTCAGCCAGGAAATTTCTCTCAAACTGTGAGGTATAGCTGCTAAAGAAATTCTCCGTTGGGTAGGCCAGTTTCGACACCTAGATTGTACTCTGATATTGCTTAATAAGAAAACCCTCAGATAGCTGCACCGATTTTCCCGCATTGGGTTTTTCCGGGGACATTGGTCCAAAAATAATGGTGTCATATGGTGTGTTTGTTCTTGTTTCTTTTAGTTGCTAATCTACAATATGTTGAGCATGCACTGGTGTTTATTTTCAGTATTTACTTTGTAAATAACTTGTTAGAGAAAAATAACAAGTAGGTAGGAATAAATCTGAAAAGGTGCATGAAGGGCTTCTAATCTAAGTAAACTTAGAAACTTCAACACAATGATACACTGCGACAATCAAAGTTGCATCAAGTTGTCAAAGAATCCAATGTTTCCCTACAGGTTTATGCGTATAGACATAAAATAACACTTCATCAGGGGTTGTGTGCAACGCAAGATTGTCCAACTATAGTATATGCCTACAGATGAGAAGATAGCAAATATTTTGACTAAGGCTTTGGTGAAGGCGAGGTTCATCTTCTTCAGAGACAGGTTGGGTGTTATGCAAAACACTTTCCTCACTAAGAGGGAGTGTTATTTTGTGTAGCTCCGACATGTGTTCTAGTCTCAAATTGTGTGTGAGGCTAGAGAACACATTTTCTCCAATACTTGGAAAAGGTTTCGTAAGAAAAGACCTTGATTAGACATAATTAAGATATTAATTAATTTTTGTATGTTTAACTTAGGGAAATAAGCTTAATTAATTAGTATTAAATGGGGTAAATCGATTTTCCTTTAGAGACTTCCAAAAAAGTCACTTGATGGGGTCAAGGTGATCTTAGCCATCGATTTTGATTATATCATGACCATTGATTCATCAATGAGAGAATATAAGAGGAAATCGAAGGTCATTTGGAGAAAGCATCGAGACACAAAGTTGCAGTGATTGCAAGGGCATAGAGGCAGCACAGGGACAACAACAGAAGGGTTTCAGCAGCAGAAATTGAGGAGAGATTTGCTAGAGGAAATTCGCTACAGAAATTCACATTTATGGAAATTTGCAGTCGTAGGAATTCATAGCTACAGGAATTCGCAGTCGTAGGAATTCGTAGTTACCAGAGTCACAAATAGAGGAATTCGTAGTTACGAGAATTCATCGTCATAGGAAGTGAAGAACAAATAAATTATCAGAGCTTTGCCAGTTTCAGAAAGGCAGTTGATGTACTCTTTAATTTGCTGAAGAATAATAATAAAACCCTCATTTGCAGAAATGGTTTTCGCTTCGGGGTTTCAGTGATCTGAAAATACTTGTGTTCATTATTTGTGTGTTTGCATAATTTTCTCAGTTCTTGTGGTTAATTATTTTCTGTGAAGTTGCAGTGGTGTTTTATTCAATATTTGTTGTAAGTATTTTGCATAAGACAAATAATCTAAATAGATAAGAGAATAATAACCAGTAACTGCAACAGAATTAAAATTTCACATACAATCTATCATACATGACATTAAGCTGTTTTCAACTATTCTCCTCAACCAGTCACTTATATTGAAAGATCTTTGTATATCTGGTTAGGATTTATGGAGTAAACCAAAATCCATAGGTCATATGCTAACATTTATTGGGTTTTGGCTGCTAATATTTGCTGCTTAGAATTTTGGTACTATGGTGATAAATTTTACAGCTAGGCAGCAAGTACAAAGTGAGCACCTCCCCCCATTTGACTCCACATAAATCACTGGCCTTGTACCAAAGTTGTTGGAGATTATTTAGGGACTCCTTCATTGGTTGTTTAGAAAGTGTTGGGCCTAAAATAGCGGGGGCTTGGGCCAAGGTGACAGTGGATCCCTGTACTGCTTGTGGTCATCAAACAAGGTTGCCGGACCATAGCAACATTGCTAACCTGATTGGAAAGGGCCCTCATTTGTAATTGAAACATATCAATTCATTTATTCAATAGATAATTATTTATCCTAAATGCATGCTTCTGTATTCCAAATATTTTGGATTATTAGTTCGTGAGCCATATTTGGCTATCACAGAAATGATTTTAATAACAGAATTTGGACCACCAACAGTTGAATCCTGTGCATTTTCTATAACAAGGGGTCCTCTTAATCGGGAATTTGAATTTATGGGTCTTTGTCGATGTAGCCGAAGGCCAGATGTCAATAAGATTCTCTAGAACGAACAATCAAAGTTTTGGTTTGTTCTTGGGTGTCCTAAATTTCCTTTGTTCTTCCATCTTCTGAATTGTTATGCTGTCCATTATTCCAATTACAGTGTTTCTTGCTTTTGTGAAATCCTTTGTGCATTTCTGCCTCGAAATCCTTTTGTGCATCACCATTTTGAGCTCCTTCATTTATTGCGTTTCCAAGGTTCCTTTGGTTTCCAAGATTCCTTTGCTCTGTACTATTCTGAACTCCCATTGTTGATGTGAAGTCCAATAAGGTTACTTCATTCGAAGTAAGTCAAAGAGACGCAGCCACGACTGTTCCTTGGTCTAACCTGTGCATAATTTTGTTCCTGCCATGAATGCTGCCATCTTGTACTGGGGAATACCAATATGAAACTTGAACATACTCCGAATAAAATCGAAGATACTGCATTTCAACTGAAAACAAATATTCAAATATTTACCTTTGTCTTTATTAATGCAAGATTACTTCAACCCCTAGGGATGCTCCTGCATCATAAGTCAACAGCCAGAGTTGTCATACTAAGGTGAATTACCAGAGCATTACATAAGGTAAAACTTAAAAATTGAAGAGATCATAATTGATTAGCTTTTTTGTGTGCATGGCAAGTTTTCTGACATATTGTCTATCTGGTCTGATATTTCCATGGAA
Organism: Pinus tabuliformis; assembly: GCA_031772625.1. NCBI lineage: Eukaryota > Viridiplantae > Streptophyta > Pinopsida > Pinales > Pinaceae > Pinus > Pinus tabuliformis. Next base: position 402,377,592 of record CM062814.1, on the reverse strand, counting down.
CGAGAAAAGTTGTGTTTGCCTTCCATGGGTGCTTATTCTTCACGAGTATCTTATTTGCATTTCTTATTCTTGATGGGTATCTTATTTGCTTTTTTTTACCAATGAGACATAAGACGGTTACGATGTTGATGGCTTCTAGTTATTGTTGACTTGCTAGTTATCATGCTTTCTTAACAAGTATTTGAACTTTGAATGATGAATATGTGAGGATTTATAAAAATTCACATTCTACATACATTTAACAGTATCATGTTCTCTGATTTCTGTAGCTTTCATAGATTGAGTTTACATTTTGGATAATTTGTTATTTATCAATTGTTTTTCTCTACTTTTGATATTTCTTACTCTGGGAAATGCAGGTTGTATCCTATTTATTAGCTTTAGTTGACAATTCTGAGGAGAAATACCATTCACCAAGGCATGCTATTATAACCCTTATCAATGTTCTTGAGATGTATTATTGATGATATCCCACTTCATTGGCACTTTTCTATTTGACCTGTGAGGAAATGCCATGTTTTAGGATGCATGTGAAATCACTTATCTTGATATATTTTCTATTGTTAAAAGATACCTCGCTGATTGGTTTTGTCTACAATCTGTTTGTTTGTAGGTTTATCTCAATTTGTAGACGTGGAATTGGACTTTCAGAAGAAGATCATTCCTTGTTACATTACAAGCTTGCTCCGTTGCTCTTGTCAGTTGAATTCTACATTTAATTTTTCCACCCGTTATGACTTTTGAATACATGTTGGTTTTTCCTAATTGAACAAGATTGCCTTCTATTAAATGAATTAGTTTAATGCCTCAGCTTCTACCCAGGTTTAGAATCTGTATGGTTGAACAGAAAGCATTTTAAAATGCATAGAGCATCTAGATTTTTATATATTGTTTATGAAATACTTTGTATAATGTTATTTTGCAGAGCGAATAACAAGGGTCGCGGGCCTCCAAGTTCCTGTAACTATCTGGTGACAAATAGTCGTTATGAATGTCCAGACGTTTGGGTATCAAAACCAGAGATGTAAGGATAAGTATCTTCGAAATTATTTTAAACTTAACTTCATGAAATGTGAGATATGTTTGCTGATAAGTTTTTTCCTTTAATAATTTGTTCCTGTTTATTCATTGCTAATATCTTTTTCTGGTCATTTGGTTATCTGATGATTAATTACATTGGTCCTTATCTTGCCTTTTCTCTATGTTTATCTTGCTTTTGAGGATTGTTTTTTAGTTTGCATTCTCATTCCTTGTGTTGTCTGGGTTACTTTTGTTGCCTTGATTCTCCTTGAGCGATTCTTGCCTTTGTTCTTGACTTGGAAGTCCACCTAAGAATAGTCCACAACAGTGAAGGACAATTTTCACTGATGATTGAAGCTGATGGGACATACTCCAGGCAGAAACTTTTAGTAACTATTGATGCTGTCATACTGGTTGAAACAATTGGACGAGTAACTCTTTGTCTCATGCCAACACATGTTCACATCCATAGGATTGTCTAGCTTAGGATGTTAAGTGCATGTTACCCACCGATGTGGGAAACCTCTAGGAGAATTTTTTTCTCCTATTATTCCAGCTCTCCAGCCATCAGCTCTATGATGATCCACATATATCTAACCTCAGAAACCTCTTATCCATGCTCCAGTCAGTGCTTTATTTCATCGAGCCTACTTATTTGGTGAAGGCAGGACATCTATTATAAGGTACATTAACCATTTTTGTATACAAGTGCTTTCACATAATGTTTAAGGGCTTTCTAGAATGGACCACTGGTTGAATTGGATGATAGACCACTTTTGGTTGTATTGTTGTTCTCATGCTTTACCTTAGTGGTTATCACTGGCCCCTAGTCTAGGTTGACCTTCCTTGAGGCATTTCTTTCACTGTCTAGGAGGGGCACAATTTGGAGGCTTTGGTTGATATTGTGTGTCCATGGTAATCCATATTTAACATTTCCATCTTTCCTTTGTATTCACATCCCATCTTTGGGCTGATTGCTATTTGTCACCAGTATTAGTTACTTGCTTTCCTCATCCTTGAGTAGGGGCTTGGGAAATTTGCCCTAAGTGGTTGATGTAGTGGAAATAAAAGAAAAAGCATTTGACAAAATGTTATAATGCAAAAGATTGGCAGGGATAAAGAAAAGTGTGTGATCAGAAGCCTAGCCTGAGCTCTGCCCACCTCATTAGTGCTCACCTAGTTCTTGGCAAATGCGTGAGCTATCTAAATAAAAGGAACTTTGATTATCCCAAACCCGATGAACAATGAAACACTTCAAGGGGTCAGTGATGAATTAGTAAAAGCTTATAACTTGTAACGCAAGCTATATCTACAAAGAAAAGGAAAAATCAATGAAGAAAAAGGCATACAAGAGAGGTGGTAAAAATAGGCTGAGGAAAGGGGTAACTTAGGTCCCACGATTCCTCCCTCTTTACATCATAACAATCAAGGATGTTGGAATTCCCTAACTGGTACAAAAACCTTGGCATCCTCCATAAGTAAACCCCTACCATGTCATTGACCACTTGCACCTGCTGATTGATGGGTCGATTAAGGAATTGTTCCTCCCCTCAGGCGTTGAAACACCTAATAGGGCCTTGTGATAACCCTCCCAGATTTGGGCATGGTAAGTTGTTTATAGTTCACAAGCTAGAAAGACAATTGAAGATGATGCCCGTGTGAAGTACTTTCATGCCTTTTACATTAAATATGTCCCACTTTAGCTACGAAGCTCACTTGCAATACACAACATTAGTTACACTTGTCACAAAAGAAAGAATTCCACAAGAAACCATATAATCAGCTTCAATTATCCATTTAATGTGATAGCAATGACAAGTAAAGATATTCCTTAGAGCTAATGTCACAATGATGCTAGCTATCAATGAGAGAAATAAAGCATTAATCCACAATGTTATTTCTTAGAACAATTTAACCAATAATACTTGATTCAATCAGCCTTTTTTAGAGCATTTAAAAAGGAAGCACAACACATATGCCAATGTTGCCAAATCAATGAAGAGCACTTGTATACAAGATGCCAAATGATGAATGCAAAACACTGATGCGAAAATGACAAGACACTAATGAACTGTTGACCAAATTCTAAGTCCAAATCCCTTCAATAATGAATGCTCATGAATTAAATTTGTTCCTTAGTTACTTTTAGAGCCTCTAATGCAATTTATTACTGCTGCAACCTTATATTCAGAGGTCTGCAAATTTATATCAGACTTTGAAACTATTATATCAGCCCTTAGAAAATGATGCAAGATGTCAAGAATGAACTAGAAAATTAAAGCAAGAGACCTTTAGTGACTGCCAATTTGTTTTATGACCACTTATAAGCTATAGATCAGACTTTTAACATTCAGATCAGACCTTAAAAGAGCATATATAAGATCTATATCAACTCAGAAAATTAATGATTCAGTCCTCCAAAAAGCCAACAATGTGCCAAACAATTAATGCCAAATTAGCTCTAATGATTAGTTAGTGAAGTTGAGTGATTGTTTAATGATCTTTGGTCACTTTTAATGTTTTTGATTAGTGTTATGGGATTGATTAGATGGCTGTTGCAAAACAGAGAAGAAAATGAGCGATAGAGAAGTAAACCAAGAGATCTAAGGGCCTAGTTGAGGGCTAGAAGGCTTGAAGATGACTTCCACTTTCTGCAACCACAATGTTAGCAAGAAAATCACTGCAACAAAAGATGTTAGTCCCCTAAAATAATGCCAAAATTCAGAGATGAGTTCATATAGGGCTAGGGAAAGGCTACAAGGCTAGGAAAACTGCAACATTAGAGCTAGAAGAGACAAATAATGAGGCTAAAGGTTGGGAAAAGGCAACGATGGAGGGTGAAAGGCCTAAAAACACTTTGGGCGAGGGAAACAAGCCCACAAGGGCTGACATCAAGCCCTAGAAGGCTGATGCAGGGCAAGGGAAGGTCCCTAGAGGGGCTGCGACACAAGGAGAAGGCCCTTTAGGGCCTGCGACAAGGGGACGAAGGGAGGCCGAGGGCTTGGAGATGCAGTGCATGTTGATTTTGAGTAGCATCGGATGTGATCTAGCACCAAAATTTTGTGGAGGGGCTAATATTCATGAGATATCCAAGACCGAGAAATAGTTTGGAGAAATTCCACCTGGATGATGAGTTATTAAAATAATTAATATTTTTAATGGGTTTCCTAAGTCTAAACTTAGGAAAATAAATTTTTTAATGCGTATTAATAAAGATATGGGGGAGAAGCTTCTAAGAGACGATGATCAAGTCTGTTTTAATCTTATCCATTGATTAAGGACTTAATCTCGACCATTGATTCATCAACTGGAAAAGTATAAGAGAAGATTTGAGAGTCATTTGGAGACACACTGGGCAAATACTCAGTAACCCGAGGGAAATCAATTCTCAAGGAGAAGAAGTTCGATTTCAGAGGGCGAGTAGCAAGGTGAAGGAAGAGGAGGGTATCAACGTCAGTCAGAGACTGAGGAGGAGGTGACGGAGAGCATCTGAGAGACAATGCAGAGGAAAGATCAGTGAGACAGTGCAGCTGGAGACGTAGTCTCATGCAAGCTGACGGAGAAGTGACGTAGAAGCGACGTAGAAGAGGGTAGAGGGTCTCCAGGAGGAGGAGAAAAATTGTCTCAAGTGTTTTCTCTCAGAAGTGTCTCAGTATTCTGTAGAATATTTCTTTGTAAAGAAATTGTTGCTGAAGATTAATAACTAAACACTCATCTGCTGCACCGGTTTGTTGAAATTTCTAAGTCTGACACGTTAGAAATCCCTACTGCATTCTCTGGTTTGTTTCTCCTGCTTGTTTATTCCGTTAACAAGTTATTTATAAATATAAATACTGAAATAAACACAAATGCAACCTTAACTCATATACAGATCATCCGCTAAAATACTGAAACAAACACACAAGGGACACTGTTATTTTTAGACAATAGTCCCTGGAAAAACCCAATGCGGGAAAACCGATGCAACAGTTCTAAGGGTTTTATTATTATGCAGATTTCTTGAGTACAACTAGGGTGTTGAAATGGCTCACCCAGCAGAGATTGTTACACGACAGTAATACCTCTTCTCGGAGACACATATTCGGCTTCTTAGCTCTAGTTTGCCCCACGAAAATCCTTCCGATGCTTCCTCTTGGCTTTGCGTCAACCCTGCTAGCTTCAAATCAGCCCTTGAAGCCTCTGTGTCAGTCCTTTGGCCCTCTTCGTCAACACTCTGACACTCTGCGTCATCTCTTTAGCCTTCTGCGTCACCCACGTAGGCCCCTTAGCGTTTGCGCAGTCACTAGCTGCATCTGCATAGCTTCTGCTGCCTTTGCGTTAGCCTCTTTGGTCATTGCGCTGACCCTCTTACACTATCTCTGCCTCTCTGCTATGTACTCACTTCCCCTCGTAGCAACAGATCACTTGTTCGAATTTCCTCAGTAAACCCCGCTCTAGAAAATCATACTAATTGATCAATCTTGGTGTGTCTCCAACTGACCCTCAAGCCTCCTCTTATACTTTTCCTGTTGAGTCTTCAACGACCGAGATTAAGTCTCTATTCAACGACTAAGATTAGATTTGGCTTGATCTATGTCATTTAGAACATTCTCACCTAGTTTTATATTAATACCCATTAATATTTTAATTTTCCTAAGTTTAGACTTACGAACCCCATTAAAATGTTAATTATTTTAATATCTCTCTAACCGAGTGGAATTCCCCAAACCATTTTTGGGTCTTGGAGATCTCACGTGCTTTAGCCTCTCCACCAATTTTCATGGCTAGAGCACATCCAATGCTACCACAATTAACACACCCTCTTAGCGAGGAATTGCTCTAGTAATGCTCCACCACTGAATATCACACTGATCCTTCCACACCAGTACCTGTGCCGATGCTTGGCCTACTACCCAACATCCACTGCACTGTTGCTTCTTGTACTGTTGCCCATGACCCTGCCACTGCCACTGCTATATCTGTACTGCAGCTCCCTCTCAACATGCTACATCATGCTGCCCATAACACTGCCACTGCTAACTGTTGCACTGCAACTCAGTTATTGAGAAGTAAGTAACCGATCTACCCAAATTCTGACATCCTTGTCAGGCTGGAAGCCTCCTGATGTTGAAGCTACCTCTGCTGCTATCTTGTGCTCCCTCTATTGCCTCTGCATTGCTGCAACCACCTCTGTGCCTCTCGCACTGCTGCAACTCCTACTGCACTGCTACAAACCTCTGCACTCTAGCACTGCCTTGTCGCTCCATTGCATCTTGCTTCTACCTGACATTTGTCATCCTGCTACTTTCGTTAAGGCCTCCCATAGCCGGATATGATCCAAGAGTTTGGGTACCTCATGGATCTTGCTCTCCTTCTATAGTCCTCTCAACTACAGCTCTATGTCTCCCCACCCCACCTCTTCTCTAGAGGTGCATGAGCACTCATGGCACAGTCGTCATCAGTCTCGACTTCTTTCTCTGCCTTAGCCAAAGCTGCCTTGGAGTCAGAAGCCTCTCCCTTGTTCTTCTTCATGGGACACTAGGATGCATAATGACCCAGCTCCCCACAATGGAAGCACTTCACCTTGGAGATATCCTTCTTCTTCCTCTTCCCCTGCTGCCCCGCGGATGCTAGAGCCGCATCCTCCTCCTCTTTCTTGATTCGACCTCCTTTGCCACTACTTCCTGCCTTGGTCAACTATCTGATCTCTTCTTGGCGAAGAGCAATGTCTTAAAACTTTGACTCTGACTTGGAAACGACCGAGGGTCAACTTGACTCTGACTCTGTATCGACTCAGCTGGTTTGATTTCAATGACTCGGTCGTTGTAAAAAATACATTAAATATCGTTTTTTATTATTATAAAAAACATAATTTTAAAGATTTTCATTCATGTTTCCGAACACAAAGCATTAGAATATAGAGAGAAGAAAACATATGATCAAAGTAGGCTAATGAATATATCCATTATATCAAAATGGCACCCAATGCATTGTCCAATACAAAGTTCATACTTAGCCACCAATGCCAGGATACATTTCTGCCTCAGCCTAAGCACAATCACTAGACTACAACAACAATAATACCAATTCTCTGCCCCTAATGAAGTCTCAAAACCCTTGATTTAATTCTGGTCAAGCTCCACGACAATCAGAGGTAAATATGTATTTATTAGTCCATTTCCAGAACGTTTGCCTTTTTGAAAACATTGTATGGCTCAATGCATTGTTTCAGTTTTCTAATTCATGCCACTAGGATAATCATACTTTGGCCTTGTAATTTTCAAAACTTTCTCACAGTCATAGATTACTTTAGGGCTATAAATATGCAATAAACAACAACCCAACCATTGATATGTAGGAGGTGGAACAACTTTTGACAAATGTGCTTCAAGATTTTTGTCAAAGAGCCGAGTCGACCGAGTTGTTATCGAGCCGGTCGAGTCATTGCCGAGTTGACCGAGTTGTTACCGAGTCGACCGAGTTGTTACCGAGTCGACCGATTCAATGACTGGCTCGATAACAACCCATCCAGCCGTTCCATTTTGGCCATCGAGCCGACCTGGCTAGGCATTGGCTCGGTCTGACTGAGCCATTTTTTAAAACAATGGCGAAGAGCTGCCCATATCTCTTCCCATCTTGGAAGATTAACTCTTCTCAAAATGCTTTGGACAAATGTCTCTCACTCCCCAGAGACTGCATTCAGGGCGGTCCTCACCATGAACTCTTGATCCAGCATGGCCCCTATGGAAGTAAGTTGGTCACGAATCTCTGCAAGCTGAGGAGGTATAGATCTATTTGCTCCCCCTTCTGCATCTAATATGACCGTAGTGGATTCTCCAATAGCATCTTCGCTACACGAAAGTTCCTTGATACAATGTCGTCAAAGTATCTCACATCTCCTTTGTTGTGTTCCTTTCAGCAATATGTGGTACGACATGTTCCTTGACCCCATCAAGGATTATGCACTTTGCCCCCGCCATTGCATCCTCATACTTTTCATTATCAGCTGGGTCGACTTGGATAGTCACGGTTCTCAAGGTGAAGCCCTTGATGCGATGTCTATCCAGGACTGTCAAGATCCTGGGTTTCCAGATGAAAAAGTTGGAAGCCCCGTCCATCCTGCCCTGATCCCTCAATCCGTTCACTGTGATATCCGCTCCTCTTCTCGACTCCCTCTGAGTTTCGACTTCCCTCCTGGAAATCTCCCTCTAAGTCCTGATTTCCCTGCTGGAAATCATCCCGCCAAATGTCGAATTGCTCCTCTCCAATCCTCTTTGCAATTGCAACTCGGATATGGATTTCTTGGCTAGAAATTCGTCAAGGTAGCGACTCCCTCTACCTTGCTTCTGTCCCATTAGGTACTGTTATGCTTTGACAAAAACAACACCCCACCAGCTTCCCAATCCACAATCTACCCACAGCTCCCTAGGCCCCAACAATTGAAGAAATTGAGCCTTCCAGCTTTGCGCAATCCTGGCAAACGCTGAATCACTGGCCAACTGCGTCAAGCCTACTTGGCTGAGTAGGATGACATGGCTCTTCGTGAGCCTCTTCTGCCTCTCTCTGCCTCTGCGTTGGCCCTCTCTCTGGCTCGAAATGATGATGTAGGCCCTCTGTGTCACTTCTTCTCTGCTACCTTCTGCTTAGGAGTAGCTTTGTCTCTCGGGACAGTTGCTATTACTGCAAATTTTTGATATCGCTTATGCCTTTAGTCCCCCTGTGATCTGCAACCCTCTGATACCATGTTGAAATTTCTAAGTTTGACACGTTAGAAATCCCCACTGCATTCTCTGGTTTATTTCTCCTACTTGTTTATTCCGTTAACAAGTTATTTATAAATATAAAAATTGAAATAAACACAAATGCAACCTTAACTCATATACAGATCATCAACTGAAATACTAAAACAAACACATAAGGGACACCGTTATTTTTGGACAATCGTCCCCGGAAAAACCCAATGCGGGAAAACCGGTGCAACAGTTCTGAGGGTTTTATTATTATGCAGATTTCTTGAGTACAACTAGGGTTCCGAAATGGCTCACGCAACAGAGATTGTTACATGACAGTAATACCTCTTCTCGAAGACAGATATTCAGCTTCTCAGCTTTAGTCTGCCCCATGAAAATCCTTTTGGCACTTCCTCTTGGTTTTGCGTCAGCCCTGCTAGCTTCAGATTAGCCCCTAAAGCCTCTGCGTTAGTCCTCTGACCCTCTGCATCAGCACTCTGGCCCTCTGCGTCAACTCTCTGGTCTTTTGTGAAGCATAAAAACTGATAGCTTGTAGGCTTGAATGTAAAACTACAAAAAGGTATTTAAAATAAAAATTTATCAATATATATATATATATATATATAAAATGTATGAGTGATGAATGTTACAATGAGGACCTTGCTTTTATACTTTAGCAGGTGACCTTTCATGATTAGGCATGTCTTTTAGTCATGCCTTTTCACTTAATATCTACTTAACATAATCAATTTTGGATTATTTAATATTTACATTTATTTTATTTATTTACGGGTCATGAATTATATTCATAACATAGCCCTTCTTTCGAAAGCTTTGTCCTCAAAGATTTAATGCTGTGGATTTTCTTCACTTAGTGCCTGTCGTCTCGATGTGTATAATAATTTTTTTAACGAGTCTAAATTTTTATTTTTTTTAACTCTAATTTTTTTTTTCTTTTTTATTAACTCAATTTTTTATTTTTATTTTTTTTGCTGAATCTTTTTAATTTTATACTCTTTTTTTTTTTAATATAATAATATTATATATATATATATTATATATATATATATATATATTACTGATTTTTTTAAGATAATTAAATTATGTATTTGTTTATTATATTTATATGGTCAGACCAAAGTATCAGATAGTTATAGTTATTGAACAAACATAGTCCAAATAATAGTTATGAACCAATGTATATAGTTGACCAGGGGACACAATGGATCGACAGAACTGAAAATACGTTGCAGACGTTGACAGTGAATGGGGTTTCACGACAACGACGAACTTATTTCCTACTTCCCTAAGCTTTGGTACCATAGACTTGGAACCATGAGATTTATGTCACTTAGTCCAATCCTGAACAATTGGTCTCCACTTGAAGACATTCGTAGCAGATCAATATGAGACATGGGGTCAAATAAGCCCTCGCATACAGAAGTGAAGTCTGGAATATACAAGTTATACAAAACAATTGGACTGACCTATGGACACCACGTTGACAAACGTAGGGATACAGGGGTATGAGGGTTTGTTTGGACTGTTGGTAAGAAGTGACGACAACCGGGATTGATAGACAATGTAAGAACAATGAAGCAAAATGCAGCGTGTGGCTGGGCACAGGGCGATGAACTGTGGTTGCAGGTGATGCGACCGATGGCAGCGATGGCGTTCGTGGCCCTTATTTTTAATCTCTTGAAACCGTTGCGGTATCGCCCTACCGAATTGGCAACGCCTTTGGAGGGGAAGCCCAAGCTGACGCACTGACGCAGTTAGTCGAGGTTTATTCCACGTCCGTTTTCTTTGATGAGCAACACGAAGGCGTTATCCACATCAGAGTTATCGTCTACGAGGGGCGGAGGTGGATGTTTTACATTTAGTTGCATCATCTGCTCATCCTCCTCATCTCATCAGTAATCGATGTCCTCCGCCGTTTCTGTGGACATTCCTATTCTTCCTCCACTAAAGACGATGTTTCATATCCTGGCCGTCTTCGAAGTTCCCTCTCTCTCTCACTCATTGCTTCCACTACGTTTTCGTTTTTGTTTTCGTTTTGTGCATCTCTCATTACTCTCTCTTTAACTAGACCTGCTAGCTCATCTCTATCACTCCTCAAACTCATATAAATTGGTTGCAAATCGTTAATGGTCGCCATTGCCTTCACTTGAATCTGGAGTACTTTAAGTTGCTTTCGTTTCACTTTGATCTCGTGTTGAGCCATTGTTGAGTAGATTTTTCTATAGAGTCCCTTACACTTGCCCGTTTCATCATCAAAATTTTTTACTATAATTGTTGTGACCCTGCCTGTGTCTTGAAACACAACAGGTAACTTATACAAATACAAAGCAGCAACAAGTAATCTGTGATCTATAACATCTGCATATCGCCGAATTGGTGATGTAAAATGTGTATACAAGGGAGATGCAAGACCATAATGATGGAATTCCGACGGAGTGAGGCCTCCACTGTAGAAATAAATTGCCTGGATCATGCATCGTGTTGTAAGAATTCGGACCAGCTTGTAAAAATATGGATCATCATCCAATACTCGATCAAGAGAATCAGCTAATGCTTTTGAAGATGAAATATCCAGTTCAACTCCAACAGATGCCGTTATGCACAACAAGGGTTCAAGCATTTCTGGCGTTGGACTTGGATGATGCCTCAGAAGTGAACACAAAGGGAAGTGTTTTAATATTTTCTCAACAACTGAAACACTTGTAGCTAGCATAAATTCCTCAACCATTTGATTTGCCTCACGAATTTGATAAATACCAATAACACGCCTAGTTGGATGGGTTGTAATATAACCTTCAACTCCCTTGGAATTCTGCTCCAAAATGACATCACGAGGAGCATCATCAACACTATTCGGAATTGAGTGGACCTCCTCGTCTTCATCTTCTACAATTTTCATTGTTTTCCCTTCATCCTACTGATCCCTAGGCAAGAGCTCCACTGCAACTACATCCCTGTCAAAAGCTCGATTCATATTATCATGTCCATAAATTATGATCTCATCACCAATACTTTCAGTGCCAACATAGGCCTAAAGTGGGTTGTAACGGTTGACACGAAGTTTCCCTTTTCCATGTTTTTGTTCTAGTCCTTGCTTCCATGAACTTTGCATTCGTATACATGGTAGTAACCCTTCAACTGTAGTTTCTGTTTGTTCATCATCAAAATCAGTAATCTTGATTTCTTCATTGTCTACAATTGTATTTACATATACTTTTATAGATTCTACATGTTTAAGTGTTGTATTTTCAATGACTTCATCCTCTTTGACATTAAGATCAACTTCATTGGAATCATTATCTTGATCATATTCTGCAACGTCTTCATTTTCATTATCATAATTTTGGTAAACATCTTCTTCTCCTGCTTCACCTTGTTTTGTTTCCTCACTGTCGCTATCATCTTCCTTATTAGACATACTTTAACTTCTACACATGATTTTTCTAAACACTGAAATGCTTCTTGAATTTCTCTAAACTGCTCAACGCATTCAGGATGTGAATGTAATGGCACATTGTGCGGTGAACAACGTTCAAAGACTCGCATCATTATATTGTGCGCCATGGCTTTGATACCACTGAAGCATAAAAACTAATAGCTTGTAGGCTTGAATGTGAAAATACACAAAGGTATTTAAAATAAATAAATAAATATATATATATATATATATATATATATATAATGTATGAGTGACGAATGTTACAATGAGGACCTTGCTTTTATACTTCAGCGGGTGACCTTTCATGATTAGGCATGTCTTTTAGACATGCCTTTTCACTTAACTTAATATCTATTTAACATAATCAATTTTTGATTATTTAATATTTACATTTATTTTATTTATTTACGCGTTATGATTTATATTCATAACATTCTGTGTCACCCACGCAGGCCACTCAGCCTTTGCGCAGTCACTAGCTACCTCTGCATAGCTTCCGCTGCCTCTGCGTAGCTCTAGTTGCCTCTGCGTCAGCCTCTTTGGTCACTGCGTTGACCCTCTGGCACTATCTCTGCCTCTTTGGCTATGTAGTCACTACCCCTCGCTGCAACAAATCACTTGTTCGAATTTTCTCAACAAACCCCGTTCCAGAAAATTGAACTGACTAATCCATCTTGGTGTGTCTCCAACTGACCCTCAAGCCTCCTCTTATAGTTTTTCTGTTGAGTCTTCAACGTTTGAGATTAAGTCTCTAATCAACGACTAAGATTAGATTTGGCTTGATCCATGTCATTTAGAACATTCTCACCTAGTTTTATATTAATACCCATTAATATTTTAATTTTCCTAAGTTACATTCTACTTTAAAGGTGACTTTATTAAAGTGAATGAAGAATTAGAAAGTGAAAAAGTGACTATGGAAATAAAAGGCTAAGTGGATCTTTATTTAAGTGGGTGAGTTAAAAAATAGAAAGTGAGAATTAAATGCACATTTATTCTCATCCCTAGATCTAAATGAATCTCAACGATTAGATCTTAGTGTAACCCAAAAGGTCATTTAGAGAATAAAAGGAGAAGAGAAGAGGAAAAGAGCAATTCATTTTTTTATGAACATTTGAGATAAAGAGAAGAGAGAGCAAGGAGAAAAATTTTGAGTAGTGAGGAAGTGAAGGAGAGTAGCAAGAAGACATTTTAGCAAATCTGGGCAGCAACATTTATTGGCGCACATCGCAAGGAAAAACCGTACATCAGGAGAAAGATACATAAATCAAGGAAGAGGGACAAGTTTTGGGCACATTTTTTGAGGCTGGCCATACAACATTTAATGTTATTTTATTGCTGTAAAAATTTATGTTTTGGCTATTTGCTGATTGGCGCGATTTTCAAGGTGGAGTTCAAGCACGAAAATCGAGATAAGTTGTAATTTTTGGTTGCTAGAATTTTTACTGTGTATTTCAGTTTCTCTATAAAATCATTTTCAGAAATAAAGAATAGATCTCAAACTGGTTTTCCCCAAGAGTTGTAGGGGGTTTTTCTAGGGTCACATTGACCAAAAATCACTGTGTTATTTTCTGTGTGTGGCTGTCATAATTTTGTTGTGTTTTATTTATGCAATTTCAGCAGTTGTGAAATCTCTAAATTTGTGTTTTCAGAAAAATATTATAATTTCCAGATTTTAGAATTTTTATCATGCTTGGATTTAAAACTAAATGCATGGAGTGATAAGGAAAACTGATAAGCAGAGTGGGGGTTGAAATTTATTCACTCACCCATATTTTGATTAATACCCATTAATATTTTAATTTCCCTAAGTTTAGACTTAGGAACTCCATTAAAAATATTAATTATTTTAATAAAATACAATCCGGGTCGAATTTCACCAAACGGTTTATGGGTTCTTTAGAACTCATGTGCCTTAGCCGGTCCACCAATTTTCAGGGCTAGAGCACTTCCGATGCTACCAAAAACTAACATTCCCTCTCAGCAAGGAAAGTGCACTAGCAACAAAGTCCACCTGCATGCTACTATGATTCCGAAGCACCTCCTTTCTGCACTGCTGCTGCCACCAACACTGTGCTACTGTTGCCCATGATATTGCCACTATTGCAACTGTACTACAACTCCCTCTCAAATGCTGCATCTGCTATGCTGCTAGCACTGCCACTGCTAACACTACATCCGTGTAGCAACTCAATTGCTGAGAGAAGCAACTAAAAAACATGCAAAATTAGTTGAACTTAACTGTGTTCAACATAATACAACGAATGTTGGAATTTGATCGCTGCTGATTTTGCCCTTCTGAATCTTCTGCGCTACTGTCGACTCCTGCACTGTGTCAACTACACTTTTGCCATCCTTGCTTTGTGCTGATCAGTCTCTGGTCCCAAGCTATTGCATCTGTCCTCCAAACAATCCATTGCATCATCTGACACGAAGTCCATCTCGCTACTGCTGAATCTTGGGCTTCCGTAGCAAGGAATTGATCCAAGAGGTGGACTCCTCAAGGATCCTGCCCACATGTCGCTCTTTCGAACTACAACTCTAAATCTCCCCACCTCCCTTCTGGAGATGCGGCTGCCATCTCTGCCAAACGTTTAATGACCTCCTCTGTCCTCTGCGCAACACTAGACCGACCTACACACTCACTGCTGGAGGTTGTAGATCTGCCCCTCTGCTGTTGTTCAGCTAGTGAAGATTCAGACTCCTTGGCTGGAAGTCCTTTGAGGAGAAAATTCCCCTTCTATGTGTCTTTGCTCTTTTCCGACTGATTTTTGCCCCGACAGAAACTGCGCCCTTCAAGCACTATCCTGAGGCTCTGCGTCACTCCCTCTGCCTCTGCAAGCTCATGATTTGGAAATCGTACCTCTCTGTCAACTCTCTCAGAGATAGGTTTCCTCGGAATCTCTGCTTTCTCAGCAAGGACTGCGCAATTCCTTCAGGCTTCAAGGGGATTCGAATTGTTGCCAAATGCAGCTATTGGCCTCTCTGCTCAGCGCTGGATCTACTCTTCCCGTTTCAAAATCAATGCTCAGATACCATGTGAAAATTCCTGGACTCGAAGGAACCCCTACTGCAGCAAATTTGAATCTACTTCACCTACTTGATTTATTATATACATTAACCAAGTTATTCTTCTGAATACTGAAGCAAATTACTTCTACAACCTACACTTATTAAATATTTGATCTCATGAAACAAAAAACAAAGCAAAGAACAAGATACATAGGACACACTTATTTTTGGACACAATAGTCCTCGGAAAAACCCAATGCAGGGAAACCGGTGCAACAAATTTGAGGGTTTTATTATTATGCAGGAGAAATGTTTAAATACAAATCTAGGACGCTCATCTAGCAATGCTTTACAGAGAAAATACTGGTGGAAAATCTGAGTGAGTTTTACCTCACTTCACCTGGCAGAATTCCGGCTGATCGGGCACAACACTGGCTAACCCCGACTATTTTTGCGTTGGCTCTGTGTCAACTTTGCGTCACCTTCTTTGTCCTCTGCGTCAGCTCTCTCGACTGTTTTGGCAATAACCGCCAGTTCTGACAGTTCTCGGCAGTTCTAATAGTTCCCGACAGTTTCGACTATTCCGACAGTTCTAGATTCTATGTGACTGCATCAACTCTCTCGACTATTGCACTGCCTTTGCGTCAGCTCTGACCGGCTACTGCGCTGCCTCTGCGTCAGCGCTACTGACTGTTTCGTTCGTTCTCGGCAGTTCCGGTTGTTCCGACAGTTCTAGATTTTGTGTGACAGGTAGCTTTTCTGCGTCAGCTCTCTTGACTACTGCATTGCCTCTACGTTAGCTCTCCCAGTTGTTACAACAGTTCTGGATTTTGCATGACATGCAAATTTTTTGCGTCAGCTCTCCCGGTTACTGCGCTACCTCTACGTCAGCTCTCCCGACTGTTTTGGCAGTTCTGGGTAGTTTCTGATGTTCTGACAGTTCTGGATTCTACGTGACAGGCAGCTTTTCTACGTCAACTCTCTCGGCTACTGCGCTGCCCCTCTACAAGCTCTCTCCGCTGCTTTGTCAGTATTCTCCGGAAAATCCTTCCGGATTCTCACAGCCCCTCTGCTGTAGAATGATCATTTAGTTAGAATTTCTCAGCTTCTTAGCCCTAGAAATCAAACTCTATATCAATTCATCCCGCTCTGTGTGTGTTTCCAAATGAACCCCAAGCCTCCATTTTATACTTTTCCTGTTGAGTCTTCAATGATCAAGATTAAGTCTTTAATCAACGACTAAGATTAAAACATGAATTAATCTTCCTTCTAGATCATTCTCACCCATCCTGGTCCCATCATCTAACTGCTCTCGTCCTGTCCACTTCCTCTGAGGAAGTCTGGTTCCCTGATTATGTTGACTTTCCTCACATGGTTTAAATGGATTCACCTCCATGACCAACGCACCCCTTTTGTCTCTGTTGTCAGGATGAAGATGGATTTTGGTCCATCATCTTCCTCAGTTGGGCCAACTTCTCATCGTTCCTACAAACCCCATCTGAGATTTCCTGCATACTCACTCTTCCCTAAGCCATTGGTTTGTTGGTAATTCCACCTGTTACTACGCATGCATGCCCAACACCTCCATGATCTTGCTAGCTTCCCCACGACTAGCCAAGATCATACTCTGATACAACTATAATGTTCCAAATTGAAATTTACTATAGATAACAAAGACATGTACAAGAAAGTAGTAACAATAAACAAATTCCAAACATGCACATCAAAATACACAAGAAACTTAGTCAAACAACTGAGCCATTTTATTAATACAAAAATCTAAGTACATGAATGGCAAGGAATGATAAAACCTAGGCTTGCTATGCAAGCTAGGCAAACCCTAGGTGAGATATCACTAATCCAACTGTTGGAAATGGCTCACACCAAATCTGTGCACTGCCTAGAAATTCTGCTAACTGCTGGAAGGAAAGTGAAATTCTGATCTCAATAATGCTCAGATCAATCTGAAATTGTAGCCATAAACTCCTATCCTATAACCCAAAAATACCCATAAAATGTTTGGCCTAACTCTCAGCGAAAATTGAACCCACAATGTGATGCAAACTGCCCAACTAACCAACAATTCACCCTACTCTAAGAATATACGATTCTGGCATAAATATTGCCCAAAAAATTCTATAAAATTAGCTATAGACTCCTCCCATCCAAACCAACAAAACCCAGAAATCGTTTGGGCTTATTTCCAACTGACCATGAATGCCCAAAATAGAGTGAACTTCTAGCTACACAGTTTTGTGCCCAACTAGAGAGAACCTGCAGAGAAATGATAAAACTCTCATGTAAGTGGTTGAGAAATTGTGCAAAAATATCCTCCGACAAATAGCTACCACTTACAACAAAAATCTCCTGGCAAACACCAACACCGGACACCACAAAAAACTCTATTCTCCAACCCCTATGCAGGCTCTATAAGAGAAAATTTGGTCCAACAAAAAATACAGGAACAACACTGGAAAATGGTGCCAAACTCCTCTAACCAATAGAAAATCTCCTAGAAATACCCAGAACCTGTAATAGAAAGATGCTGCTCCACATAACCTCTGGGGTTTGTCTTCTGCGCCTAGAAATATAGAGTTTCTAAGTGAATATTCTATAATAAACTACAATGGAAGTCTTGAAATAGGCTTCCCTAAAGCCTCACTAGGGAGACACTCGAAGTTCTCTGAAATGAGGATGAGTTTAACTTGAAACTCTTGAGCTAAGCAACTTTGCATCTCTTGTGTTGAACAACCTCCAAGAGAGTTCAATCTTCAAAAAATAATGAGCAAAAAGTTGCAAAAGTGGAGCCTCAATGTGCTATTTATGGATGCTAGTCCTTTATCCCTTCACAGTCCGCTCTCTCCACAAGTTCAAACTCCCCTTCTTTTCTCTTTCCTTTTCCTAGTGCGAATTTCTTAAAGGGGTTGAATTTCCCTCTTTGGTGGTTCCCATATTTCACTTAACAAAAAATATTTCCTTTTCCTCTAATGTTTATTTCTCCTTTTTCCTCCAAAAATTAAGTGTCACCTCCATAACCCACATTTCCCAAGTTTTATATGCCAAAATATTCCCTAACACAAAAATTGCAAAAATGATGATTTGACTTAGAAAATTATTTATTGGGGACATGACACAAAAACAACCTAAATGAATTTTCTACAGAAGATTTCCGCCTCCCTCTTCCTTCCTCTCTGGCATTGGAAAATTGTTGGGAACTTCCTCTAGAATTCTCTCTGCTGCAACCTCTCTCCGACTCTCTCCCTCTGGCTCGAACCCTTCTTCCTTGTTGAATGACTGCAACTGAATAGCGCAGCATCTCTTCGACTCTCTCCCTTTGGCTCGAACCCTTCTTCCTTGTTGAATCACTGCAATTGAATAGCTCGACTTGCCAAGGAAATGCACTACCCTCATGTCTATATCTATCCCATCAACTTGCTCTTATATGATAGTTTTTGTAGTATCAGATGGTGTTCTAATCTCAAAACTTGGTTGAGAGGCTAAAATGCAGGAGTTCTCCAAACCCATAAATTGCTTCTGGAAATTCCACCTAGAGATGGCTCAATTAAATTAATTGGCTATAATTTAAAATTTCCTAAGTCTAACTTAGGAAAAATGGTTAATTAATAGGAATTATTTGAGAAGTGTGAGAATTCTCTAGAAAGTCACACAGATCGACTTGGAGATGATCTCAACCATCAATTAAGTTTTAATCGTGGTCGTAGGAGTCCCAACCAGAGATTATAAGAAGAGGTCGATGGGTAGATGGAGAGCACACCAGTGCAGATACTCTGTTGCCGAGAAAGTTTGAATTCCTAAGTGTAGGAGTGATTTAGCAGTGGAGATTGATACAAGAGGCGAGTAGCAGGTGGCAAGAGAGGTCAACAGTGATTCAGAGGAAGTTTTCCAGTTCTGGAGAGTCAGAAAGAGGAGGCCAAAAATATTCTCTAGGAGATTGTGCAAAGCCTCATGTGAATTGTTCAATTTTGCTGAGGAGAAGCATGTTTTCAGTTCTAGATGTCAGGAATATATTCCAGAGTGCCAGATAGACAGTTTCCTAGTCAGCAGCGAGCATGACGACTTGATTGGTAGCAGTTCTAGGATGAGCGTGAGAGGGTCTGCACTAGGGTGACATAGGGTTTGTGCAAAGTAGGTGAACGACTTGCTATTCAGAGGCAGTCAAGTGTCGGGATTGCTCAAAGAGGGTAAAATCCGTTAGTATATTTTTTGCCAGTATTTCTCTTGGTTAGAATCACCAGTTTGGTGAGATTTTATTGTACTCAGAATTTCTGCTGCATAAATAATAATATAAACCCTTAGTTTCTACAACTGGTTTTCCCACATTGGGTTATTCAAGGGACTTTTGTCCAAAAATAACAATGTCATTTTTATGTGTGTCTGCTAGCATTTCTCAGTTTCCAGCGCTTTTATTGTCCACAGTATTTTATTTGTGAAAATTGCAGCGTGATTAATTCATTATTGCCGTAGTAATAAATTGCATAATTAATTTATGGTTAGAAGAATTAATCCCAGTTGCTGCAATAGAAATTTCGTAGAAATTTTCACATGGTATCAGAGCCAGGTTTGATAGACAGGAAGCTCAAAGGCAGAGAAAAGAAAATTTGTTGTTCAGAGGGAGCAACGAGACGAATTTTTTTTGGGGTTGTGCAGTGCCTAACTGTATGGTGCGAATTGTTGGGCAAGGGTTCGATTTTCTAGATGCAGTTGCAGGAAAGCTCGACTTATCCTAAAAAGAAATTCCAGTAGGCAAAGGGAGCAACAACAACTTAGTGTTTTCTTCGAGCGGATTTCTTGTTTGGGCACAAAGGGTTTTGCAGCAATTTGCTAGAGCAGAATTAGTGCCGAGTGGAGGAGAAAGTGCACACAGAGGGGGGAATTTTCAGATTTTCCTAGAGGGTTTCCAGTTCTACTTTATGGAGGAGATCCATAATTTTCTAATTGTAGAAGGCCATACAAGTTTGTTAGACTAGCCAATTCGAGTTGCTGGGGTTATAATCGTGTGCCAGTTTTATGGAAAAAGACATTTGGAAAGGCTGAGTGAGTGGTTCCGAAAGAAGCTAAAGGCAGAGCGAGGTAGCAAGAGAAGTTCCGCGCATTCCAGAAGGGAGTTCGAGTTTCAGAACAGGCAACAGGAAAACAGGAGGAGATTCTAGTTTTGAGTTTTTGCAGAGATGGCCACAGTCGGGGTTAGAGATGAAGACAAATTGGATGGTGCCTCCAACTATGTCATTTGGAAGGCCAAGATATCCTTTCTCCTTGATGAGCATGGTCTGAAGACCTATGGAGAGAACATTGTGACAGAACCTACTGATCAACAACAACTACAAAACTTCAGAAAGGAAATGGCCAAGGCGAAGTGGATGATTCTCGATGGAGTTCAAGATCACATAGTCTCACACATAGCTGGCAAGAACACTGCCAAAGAGATGTGGGATGCTCTCATAGGGTTATATCAGAATCCTTCCGAGCAGCAGAAGATGTCTCTGAAGGAGAAGCTGCGGAACATCAAGATGCGTAAGGGTTAAGGCATTGATCCCTTTCTGACCAAAATTCAGGAAATTCGAGATCAACTTGCAACCATGGGACAAGCACCTCAAGATACAGAGCTTGTGTGTTTGGCCCTAAACAATGTCTCCAAGGATTTGGAAATATTCATACAAGGCATTCTAGGACGAGATACATTACCAAGGTGGGATAGGATGTGGTCAGACCTGCAATAGGAGGAGATGAGGCGAGCACTTGTGAAGATCTCCATTAGCGGCAACAACAACAAGGGATATGAAAGTTGTGAAAGGGGAAGCTAATGTGGCCGTTGCATCAAAGGGTGATAGGGTTCACAGGGGGAGAATAAGAAAAAGAAGGATATATCTAAGATCAAGTGCTTCAGGTGTGGCGAGTTTGGCCACTATAGTACTCAGTGTTCTCAAAGGAAGAACAAGTAGGAGTAGGATTAGGTGGCGATATCTGTATAGATAGAAAAAGTGTCCTCAAAGTTGGAGGAAGATTTTTCCATGTATGCAACTATACCTTCCGAAGAGAGGTGGGGCGATTTGAAGCTATAGTCTCAGAGTTGCGCAGAATTGGGCAAGGTCCAACAAGGGTGCATCAAATGATGTTTCCTCATGGATCAGTACCTTGCTACAACGACCCACAATATTCAATAGTAGGTGAATCAGTGTCAATTGTTGCAACCAGTTCTAGAGTGACAATTGTAGACTAGTGTCAGTCAGACACTGAGGATCACAAAGAAGTGTTGACAACAAGGCAGGACGCTCAATGTGGAATCAACAACAACGTAGATTTCTTAGTGGAGAGTGCATAGGCTAGTAGCAGTTAGATGCTCAGGAGACAGTTGCAGCAAAGAGCAATTGATTGAATATTTCAGATGCTTCTTAATTACAGTAGTTGCAGTAACAATAACAACAATTGAAGAGGGAGTACTAGTTGTAGTGGAGAAGTAGTGTTGGCAGTAGTACAGTTGTACAATACAGAGTCAACAACAACACATGCAGCATGAGATCAGTTGCAACGCAAATGCAAAGTTGGCAACAATACAAGATGTAGAGTGCAGTGTTAGTAGCAGCGCAAGTGCAACCGTTTGTTTCAACTACGGTTAGTGGCAGATGAATCCGAGTTAGTGCAGTGGTTGATGGAAATGGTAGGCAACTACAATGGTTAGACATCAACAATGTGGTTGGTGGATGTAACAAAGACAAGGTGTTGTAGCAGTACGACACTAGAACACCTTCTTCGCTAAGAGGGAGTGTTAGTTTTTGTAGCATCAGATGGTGTTCTAGTCTCGAAATTTGGTGGACAAGCTAAAACACAAGTTCTTCAAAACCTGGAAACAGTTTATGGAAATTCCACCTAGAGATGGTTCAATTAAATTAATTAACCATAATTGCAAATTTCCTAAGTCTAACTTAGGAAAATTGGTTAATTAATAGGAATTAACTGAGAAAGGTGAGAATTCTCTAGAAACTCACATGGATCGACTTGGATATGATCTCTACCCATTGATTAAGTTTTAATTGTGGCTGTTGGAGTCGTAGTTAGAGATTATAAGAAGAGGTCTATGGGCAAATGGAGAACACACCAGTGCAGATACTCAGTTGCTCAGGCAATTCAAATTCCTAAGTGCAGGAGTGATTCAACAATGGAGATCGAGCTTGGAGGCGAGAAGTAGGTGGCAGGAGAGGTCAACAGTGACTGGGAGTAAGTTTTCCCATTCCAAAGAGTCAGAAAAAGGAGGCCAAAATTATTCTCTAGGAGACTGCACAGAGCCTCAAGTGAGCAGTTTGATTTGGCTGAGGAGAAGCTCGTTTTCAGTTCCAGAGGCTGAGAAGATATTCCAGAGTGTTGGAGAGATGGTTTCCCAATCAACAGCAGGAAGGACGGCTTGATTGGCAGTGGTTCCAAGTTGAGCGTGAGAGGGTCTGTCCTAGGGTGACGTAGGGTCTGCGCAGAGTAGGTGGACGACTTGCTATTCAAAGGCAATCAAGTGCCCAGATTTCTCGGAGAGAGGGTAAAATCTGTTAGTATATTTTTTGCCAGTGTTTCTCTTTGGTAGAATCGCCAATTTAGCGAGATTTTATTGTACTCAGAATTTCTACTGCATAAATAATAATGTAAACCCTCAACTACTGCAACCAATTTTTCCACATTAGGTTTTTTGGGGACTTTTGTAAAAGATAACCATTTCATTTTTATGTGTGTGTGTGCTAGCATTTTTTAGTTTACAATGCTTTTATTTTCCACAATATTTGTTTGTGAAGATTGCAGTGCGATTCATTCGTTGTTGCCATAGCAATAGACTGCATAATTAATTTAGAGTTAGAAGAATTAATTCCAGTTGTTGCAATAGAAATTTTGTAGAAATTTTCACATTATAATCTCTCACTGGAGCTTCAATGGCCATGATTTGTAGAAATTTTCACATTATAATCTCTCACTGGAGCTTCAATGGCCATGATTAGATCCCCATCAATGACTAAGATCATCTTAGACTCGATCCGTGTGAGCCTCTAGAGTATTCTCGATCTTAGATTAGGACAGCTACATGTTGGGACAACACTATGATTAGGATAGCTATGACATTGTGCAGCAATGGCACAATAGGACAGCAGCAACAACAAGTACATGGTGGCTATACATAGTGGTATGGTACATGGGACAACTGTATTTAGTGCAGCAAGTTCACGGTGCTGCAATAGTATGGTACATGGGACAGCAACAAGAAGAAGGTGCAACACGCATAGTGTTGCAAGCAATGTTTTAAAAACCAGAACCAGTGACTGGACCGGTCCACCTAATGAATCGGGTTTCGAACCGGAACCAGTCGAACCGGGGCTGGTCAAGTCTAAACAAACCTGTTTAACAAAATACATTAAATAATTAATTTTAATGAAAAAACTATTTTTAAGATTTAAAACCATGATTCCAAGCCAATAGAAACAAAATATGTAAGGTTTGCTCATCTATATACCATGTAAAGGTGAATATATCAAAATGGCATCGAGTGCAATACATATCTGCAACAAAATACATAATCAATGAGGCTCTAAATGGCCTCTAGAGTCTGAAAACAATGCTCTAAGCTATGGGGCCACTGAACTACTACAAGTCTACATATCAGTGATCAACAACATGATCACTCCTCATCATGATCAAACTCATCACCACTACTAGACAAGAGATCATCACCATGAGCTACATAAATAATATACCTCCGAGTTTGAGGACTCCTAAAACTCCTCTACAACTTTAGTAGTAGCAAGAATAGACATCAAAACTACAAATCACTGATCAACATGGTCACTCATGAAACTCATCATTGATTCAACGCTACTAGAAATACATAAACATCATCAACAAGAGATACATGAACATCATCTAGCTCAAAGTCTTCAGACTTGGATTGCTCAACCTTATAACATGATAGAAATTGAAAAGGTTTAACATGCCTAACCAATGATTTTGGTTTGAGTGAAGGGTTCATCTCCTCAAACTTATAATGTGGTAGAAAAAGATTAGCGTGCCTAACTAGTTGTTTTCCTTTGAGTGAAGGGTTCATTCTTTTTAAAGCCATGGTAGAGGAGTTCAACAATCAGTGCCACCAACATCAACAAAGTTCAACAATCAATGCCACCACGATCAAGGTTCTTAAAGGGATTCATGCTCTTGATCAAATGTCAATCTCATACCTTCATCCATGATAGAATCAAATGGAAACATTGCAAACCCCCAAACCATGAAATCCTGAAAACCATTAAGTCTGCTGAATTTTGAGTGAAATTTAAAATTCTAGTTTCTGCAAATGAAATCCAACTAGGTTGAAACCACTCTCAAACACCCTGAGTCATTTCATGGTAATGTTAAAAATTTAAGTAAAAAAGATGAAAATTAAAATTAAAGGAAATGTCACTTTTACTTTAAGAATTTAACATTACCATTAATTGCCAACATTGTTAGGGTTGAGATGTGTCAGGAAAATGAGAGGGTAGGCATGCTTTTCTTGGAGGGACTATTTTTGGAGGAAAGCAACCCCAAATTTCCCTCAAACCAGCTTCAAAACTCACAAAAATGCATTTTGTGGGGGTTATAATTGCCCTGGCAATAAACCGGCTGGTTTGACAACAAACCGGCCGGTTTTGTCCTAAATCATCCGGTTAGGGCAAAAAAAAGGGGACATGAGGAGGTAAACTGGGTTTTTAAGCGGTTTGACCTAGTGGGCTTGCTAACCCACCGGTTTGACCGGTTATCGGTTCAGATCGACTGGTTTTTAAAACACTGGCTGCAAGCACATTGGGACAACAATATGGTACTTTGTGTAACAAGTACACAAAGTAGCAATGGTGCAGCGAGCACATGGTTGACAATATGATGCAACAGTGGCACAAGGTACAACAGTGCTAAACACTGGGACAACAGTGCAGCATAAGGTCCAGCATTGTGATGATGGGTGCAACATGGTGCAGCATGGTGAGGTGCAACATGATGATGAGATGTAGCACGATGATAGGTGAAGGAGTCACCTTGGAGAATCAGTTGAAGCAACATGTCTTCAACTGATCTCATCTTCTTAGAAATGATCTATGTACTATCTCTCTCTCTACTAAACTATTGAAGAACATATAAGAAGAATTGATCAAGGGTTTCCCCACATTGGGGTTTGTCCTTGGCTAGTGCCACATCTTGTGTCCTCTTGTCTTGGCCTGTCTTCTACGATTTATGTTTATGTTCTATCTGCAGTTTACTTTAATGCTGATGTGATTGCTAATCTGGAAAATATATTGACTGTGAAAATTGAAATAAATTTCTCTAAGCATAGAACATACCTACAATTAACAAAGTGTCTATATTAGAGTCTATAAACTCTAGCTTTTTCTAGATCTTCACAATCTTTGTCCAGTGATCTAGTAGCAACACAATAGTGTGTCTAGATCTTCCCTAGCTCCCCCTCGGGGAACATTGTATTTTGTGATTTCTTCATTTGACCTAGAGTGTTAGGAGAGAGAGATTTGAATCTAGTGGATCATGACCTAGTCTCTGGCTCCTTTCTGTGGCTGCCCATACTTGGAGTTGAGGGCTTTCCGTGCTTTAGCATATATAGACGTTATGCTTTTTATTCATTTCTTGTTCTTTTGGTACTCCTACTTGTACCAAGTTATCAACATCATTGTACTCGACAATCCCATTGACCTACATTTTTTGTCATTTGTTGTACATATATATAATTATTTAATCTTATCTTATCTCACTTGTCTCTTGAATATTATCCATATTATAATTTAACATGTTGGACATCAATAAAATTATCCTACCATATTTCTCTAAGATTTTACCAAACCTATGCTAGTAAAAACTTTCGTGAGGTTCCAATTTCTTAGGTGTGTATCTACCATAGTTTTAAAACTTAGAGTCAGACTTCAACTTTGGTTTTGACCTGGATTGGTTTGATTTCAACGACTCCATTTAAAAAAAATACATAAGATGAAGCATACTAATGATTAGCAGTTAAAGGATTCAAACTAGTTAAACCTATATGAAGCAGAGCTCGACTATTTTAGGTGCCAACATAATGGAGTGGAAGTCTAGTTTTAGAACATCTTTGAGGCTTTTGGGAGCATCAAGTATTTGAGAATGCTCCGCAACATCCAACCTATAAAGCCACAACTCACAATGCTTCTATAGGAGTGTTGTCGCTTAAGATGTACACTTAAATGTGGGAAAAGTTTTCAACCCCACAAGGTTTAATCTTTAAGGCACAATGCTCAGAGAAGGTGTTGTCACCTATTCCCAACTCTCTCCGTTTAAGCTCTCTCCTAGGCAAGCTATGGCGGGTAGTCCCTAAAGATGATTAGTAAAGGATAACTTGTTGAAACAACAAGTTTTAGGAGATAAAGGGCAAGACAATTACCTCTCAATATAAATTGAAATTAGAGATTAGTTAGCAAGTATGATTATTAATGAGCAATGTAGATATCAAGTGATATAGATTCAATTAAATCAATATAACATTAAAAAAGATATCATGTAAGAGACCAATGCCTTTAAACATTGCTCAAAAGAAATTACAATACTTGCACAAGAAAATGGTACTTCAAATTACAAGATAGGCAATGCTACAAGACAAGGTTAGTATAAGAGATAGCACAATATTGGAAAATGAGCAATAAGATAGAACTTGCAATGTAAATAAAACTTGTACTTTAAAGAGATGCTCAGAAAAGATAGAACAATATCATCAACTAATGAGCAAGTAATTCAAATGACAAGTACTAGAACAATAAGATACTATACTACAAGTAAGATGAAATGCTCACAAATCAAATTGATGCAAGAAGAACCAATGTTGGATGAATGAATGTAAGAATAAACTATGTGTAATGCAAGGATCTTGGTTGATT
Organism: Pinus tabuliformis; assembly: GCA_031772625.1. Classification (NCBI taxonomy): domain Eukaryota; kingdom Viridiplantae; phylum Streptophyta; class Pinopsida; order Pinales; family Pinaceae; genus Pinus; species Pinus tabuliformis. The sequence continues at coordinate 402,350,464 of CM062814.1, read as the reverse complement.
TTAATTAAATGCCTAAACTATGTTGAGAACTTCCTCTCAATTCCTCAAGACTTGGTAAGGACTGAGGTGAACTGCAAGGAGGATAGGCCGAGGAGGCACTTAGTCCATCATTAACGATATGCAATTATGCTTCTTGACACCCCACGTGCCTTCGTTCCTACAAGGGCTCGACCACGAGAGAACTGCGAGGTCATGTGTTTGACCTTTTCTCCAAACTCAAATTTCTTGAATTGAATGACAATTAGGGAAGTTGGTCCTAAAATTTCTATCAACCAAGCTTATGCTTGGAGGTAAACTTTAGAGATGCAAGCTTAAATCTAATATGCAAATGCGATGCAAATGTCAATGCAATGCTTCAATGAGATACAATTAAAACAAGATGCTTCAAAGAATGCGATACCAATCCTCTTACGATCAACATTATTTTAAGCAATTAAATATTACTCAAAGAAGCAAAGCGAATGAAGGAAATGACAATTAAATGTTAGAGCAATAACTCAAGTGCCTTAATAGAAAGTGTTGATTTTTGGTAGCATCGGATGTGCTCTAAGCCTTAAAATTTGCAGGGAGGCTAGGACACATGTATTCTAGCATACCCAGAAATCGTTTTGGTAAATTCCACACAGAGACAGTTTTATCAAAATATTTAATTATTTTTAATGGATGCCTACGTCTAAACTTAGGAAATTAAAATAATTAAAGGGTATTAATAAAACTGGGTGTGAATCTTCTAGAAGAAGACGGAGATCGGGTCAATATAATCTGATCCATTGATTAGAATTTAATCTGGGCCATTGATTAATCAACGAGAAGATTATAAGGACTTCGATTGGCATTTGGAGAAAACATCAAGTGAGAGACCAGAGATCGATTTTCTCAAAAGAGTAGCGCAACGGTTGTCGGAGAGGTCATCGAGGAGATTTCTTGCAGTGAGGGGCAGGGGTAGTTTTCTGGTTGGGGATTTTCCTAATCCGTGGATACATTGCAGAGGAGGCAGAGAGAGATGTAGAAGAGGTAGCGCAAAGCCACGTTGGGCAGTGTAGAGCCACGCTGAAGTAGTGTAGAGCCTGAGATGAGATTCAAAATTTGTTGGAGAGTTGAGTTCTAGAGCCAAAAGCTGGGGTGTGAGACCGAAATGGCAGAGAGTTGAAGTTTCAGAGGCAAATCGACCAGAAAGAAGGGTGACGCAAAGCCTAGTAGCTGTGACACTGAACTGCGTAGGCTGACGCAGAGGCAACGCAAAGGTAGTGTGGGCCTTGCCATCCAAATCCTGGATCAATATTGAATCTCTAGTGATAGTGTGAGGTATTTCTCACTAATTTCTCTGCCAGTCAGATTCTCTGTATCAGAGTAAGGCATCCAAAGATTGTATTTAGAAACTACTGCATAATAATACAAACCCTCAGCTAATGCACTGGTTTTTCTGCATTGGATTTTTCCGAGGACATTTGTCCAAAAAAGAACAGTGTCAATTGTGTGTGTGGTTATTTCTTCTTGCTTAGTTCTTGTTTTCTCATATAATTTAATTAGTGAAGGTTGTAGTCTTATTTACTTAGATATTTACCATGTAACACAGTAAATAACGTGCATGAATTAACAAGTAGGAGAAGTAATATCAGTTTGTTGCAGTAGGGATTTGGGTCTCCAAATTTTCACATGGTATCAGAGTGCAGGTGAAGCAAGAGAGCAGACTGGAAGAGCCCAACGTTTAAGAGGAGGGAGATCGAAGTGCTGCGTAGGTAGTAGATCGAATCCCTAGAGGGATTGCTCAATTGAGGCCAGGAGGGCAAGATTCTGGAGGACAATCTCTCTGAGTGAGTAGACGGAGAGGTAAGATTTCCAGTTCGTGATTTGTTAGTGGCAGAGGGAGCAACGCAACAACAAATTCAGCGCAGAGTAGTCTTTAGGTGGGACACAATTTTCTGCAGCGTTTTCTAGGTCAGAAAAACGACAGAAGAAGGAAGAAGACACTTTTTGAGGGAATTTCTTGCTTAGGGAATTCCGAGCCAAGGAATTCTATTTCTCAGTTGTTGAGTAGCAGTAGCGAGGAGCAAATCTACTAACTCTAGCAAGGAGTGCATAGGCCAACCTAGTAGCTACGTAGAGGAGAGAGGGAGCAGTTCGACTTTTGTTGGCAGAGATGGTAGTTAATGGGCAGGGAGATCAAGATCAATTGGACGGAGCATCCAACTATGTGATCTGGAAGGCTAGCATCTTCCACCTTCTAGATGAGCATGATCTCAAAGCTTATGTTGATAGTGTGGTAGCTGAACCCACCGATGTAGATCCGTTGAAGAAGTACATGGATGAGATGGCAAAGGCCAAGTGGTTGATCCTCGATAGAGTGAGGGATCACGCTTTATGTCACATTGATGGCAAAGGGATGACCAAAGAGATGTGGGATGTGTTGAGATTTTCTGTTTTGCATAAGATAGGCAAAATCTCAGTAGATGACAACAATAGGAATCAGTTCCTAGATTAGCTCCAGTTTGTTGGGAGGGAGTTAATGCATCCTAAATTTGAGTTGAGAGGATTTATGAGGCAGTTAGATTCTCTTTGCTATATAACAGGTATCCATACGTATTGTTTGGTATGAGGGTGAGAATTTGTGAGGATTTAATTATGTAATCTCCTGTTTGATTAATAAAATTGCCGATGCCTATGTTGTGTGGACGTAGCCCAGATTGGTTGGGTGAACCACGTTAAAAGCTGTGTCTCCTGTGCTTGATTTATCTGCTGAGTATTCGATTTAATTTCTTGTGCATCTGATCTCCAACAATTGGTATCAGAGCAAGTTGGAGGCGTTGTGTGAGGGTGCTGAGTGTGCTGCGTGGATCAACTGATTGCTGGAGGCCGGAGAACCGAGGCAAGTTGGACTTGCGTACTGGAGGTGGAGCGCAAAGGCGCTGGAGGTGCTTGGTGCCTGCTGCGTGAAGCAACGTGACTGGAGTCCTGCGTATGACGTGCTGGAGCCTTACCTGCGTGGAGACTTGGAGTGTGCATAAAGCATTCCTTTGATTGCTGGTGCCTGGTGCGTTTCAACAATATTTTGATATATAATAGCGCTGATATACCTGCGTTTACATGCTGGTATGAGATACAACTGTCAGTCCATGAATGCGTGTTTCTTAACTGTCAGTCCATAACAAAGTCGCCGAATGGGAATGTGCTAGTGAAGCCTTGCTTTTACACCAAGTTTCCATAACTGTCATTCCGTAACAGAGTCGCATCGAATGTTAGAATGGAATTGTGGCGATCTGCAGAATACATATTCACTTAAACACATCACCGTTCAAGCGGAGTTACGCCATGGGGACCTTCCTCTGGCCTGATCAGATTTGAATAAAAGAATTGACGGAAACAAACAAAGTGGAGCGTATGATATACCTGCGTTGCTGGTGGATGGTGGATCGGATCGTTGCTGGAGCATTACTGTTTTAAATTGCGTCCACGCTATGGTTCGAGAGTCAGTAAGTATGAACACGCATAAAATTTGAAGTTCCTTATCAGAAATGAAGCGTATGATGTTAATTCTGACTTGCCATTGAAAGTTGGGAAACGTGTTTGCTTGGAGAAGTCCTATAGAGCATGTACAGTAGGCAATTTTTTTTTTTTTTAAGCGGTGGTTTTTTAAATATCTGCAATTCACACAGTAAAAGGAAAAAGTTTTTTTTTTAAAGCAAAAGTTTGTTATTTTTTTTTTAAACAAAAAAAAAAAACAGGCATATAAGTGCATATGGCAGAAATTTTTCTGTGAAGTACAAAGGGCAGATATTTTTTTTTTAAGGCAAAGGCAGAAAGGCATAGGCAGTTTGTTTTGTTAATTGTTGGTATTTAAACATTGGTTTTGGAGATTATTGTGGTTTTTTTTTTTTTGATACAACATGGCGAAAACTCAAAGTGCCCGGTTTGAAATTGAGAAGTTTAATGGCAAAAATAATTTTGAGATCTGGAAGGTGAAAATGCATGACTTGCTTGTCCAACAAGGCGTGGTAAAGGCATTGATGGGTAAATCCAAACAACCTTACAACATCACAGACGATGAGTGGGACAAGATGGATGAAAGAGCAGTAAGTGCTATTCGATTATGCCTGGCGGACGATGTCCTGTTTAATATCGTGTCGGAGACAACAGCTGCTGGTTTGTGGACGAAACTGGAGAAACTGTACATGACCAAATCCTTAACCAATAGGATTCTCCTGAAGCGACAGTTGTACAGTTTGCGAATGAAGGAAGGTACATCGATTGTTGATCATTTAAATGCTTTTAATACTCTTCTTGTGCAATTACAAAGTATAGAAGTAAAAATTCCATCCGAGGATAAAGCTATTACTTTATTGTGCTCGTTGCCCGAGTCATGGGATCATTTTGTTACTTCTATAAGTCTTAGTTCATCAGAAACTATTGAGTTTGATGATGTAGTTGCATCCTTATTATCGGAAGAAACAAGGAGGAAGTCGCATTCCGAAACCTCTACATCAGAAGCTATGATGGTTAGAGGTCGTTCGAAAGAAAGACGCCCCAGGAAGCCGAGCGACTCACGTTCAAAGTCAAAAGGGAAGAAGAGTAAGCTAAAGTGCTGGTTTTGTGGCAAATCAGGGCATTTAAAGAAGGACTGCTGGAAGCGACAGCAGCAAACTTCAAAAGCAGATTCTTCGACAGAGAAGAAGGAGGCAAATACGACAGATACAGGTTCGGCATCAGGTTCAGGTATGAGTGATGAAGTATTATCAGTTAATGTGTCAAATCATGGTCAACATTGGTTGTTAGATTCCGGTGCATCAAACCACATGTGTATCCATAAAGAATGGTTTAAGGAATATAAATCAATTAATGATGGAGTTGTGTACATGGGTAATGATGTAACATGTAATATTGTGGGGATTGGGAGCATACAACTACAAATGTTTGATGGGACAACTAGAATATTAACTGATGTGAGGCATGTACCAGATTTAAGGAAAAACTTGATTTAATTAGGAGCACTTGATTCAAATGGGTATAAAACTATAATTCAAGGTGGAGTAATGAAAATTTACAAAGGCATTTTACTAGTTATGAAAGCTAAGAAAGTAGGAAATCTATTTCAGTTAGAAGGAGGTACAGGGTCAGATTTTGTGTCTACTGTGTCTGAACATGACAGTAGTTCCATTCACTTATGGCATCAAAGATTGGGGCATATGAGTGAAAGAGGGTTAAATATTTTGGCTGATCGCAAGTTACTTCTAAATCTAAAGTCTGGAAAGTTAGATTTCTGTAAGCATTGTCTGTTTGGAAAACAAAGTAAACAAAAGTTTAAAACAGGCAAACATACTAGTAAAGGCATACTTGATTATATCCATTCAGATGTTTGGGGACCAACCCCTACAACCTCATATGGTGGTTTGTCTTATTTTGTATCATTTATTGATGATTTTTCTAGGAAGGTGTGGGTCTACATGTTGAAAAGAAAGTCTGATGTTTTTTCAGTTTTCAAGCAGTTTAGAGCATTGGTAGAAAACAACACTGGTAGAACAATAAAATGTTTAAGAACTGACAATGGTGGTGAGTTTACTTCCAAGGAATTTGACAACTATTGCAAGGATGCAGGGATCGAGAGACATAAGACCACGGTTTATACTCCTCAGCAAAATGGAGTTGCTGAACGCATGAATAGGACTCTTCTAGAGAGAGCAAGGAGTATGCTGAGTAACGCTGGGTTGCAAAAGGAGTTGTGGACGGAAGCGGTGGCAACAGCTTGTTATGTGATAAACCGATCTCCATCGACGACAATAGACTGCAAGATTCCGCAAGAGGTATGGAAAGGACACCCTTGTGACTATTCTAAACTCAGAGTGTTTGATTGTGATGCATATGCTCTAGTGCCTAAACATCAGCGAACTAAATTAGATCCAAAGTCTAAAAGGTATATCTTTGTTGGGTATGGTGTTGGAACAAAGGGATATAGATTGTGTTATCCTACTACCCGCAAAATCATCATCAACAGAGATGTAAAGTTTAATGAATCCTCTCTTGTATAGTTAGATGTAGATAGTAGATTGAAACAGGATGATGTATCTGACTTTCAGCACATTCAGTTTGATAGCATTTCTAATGATAGTCATGATGACCATAGTTCAGATACTAGTCATGAACAGGTTTCAGAATAAGAACATGAACAGGGTTCAGGTTTAGATCATGAACAGGTCTCAGATACTAATCGGAAAGAAGTTCCTACAGATGGTAGTCAGCCAATCAAGGAAGCGCCAGAAACATCCTTAAGGAGGTCGACAAGAATCAAACGGCCACCGAGAAGGTATGATGATTATGTTACTTCAGTTGCATTTACTGCTAATGACGATGAACCTCTGTGCTATCAGGAAGGAATAGAAGGTTCGAAAAGCGACAAGTGGAAAGCAGCCATGAAGGACGAAATGATGGCCTTGAGTAAAAACGGCACATGGGATCTGGTTGAGCTTCCGAACGACAGGAAAACTGTGGGGTGTAAATGGGTTTTCAAGCTGAAATGGGGTGTGAATGATACAGAAGACAGGTACAAAGCGCGACTGGTTGCAAAAGGGTTTTCTCAGAAAGCCGGTATTGACTTTCATGAGATTTTTTCGCCAGTGGTTAAAATTGTTTCAATTAGAATTGTGTTAGCATTAGTGGCTTTGCTTGATTTAGAGTTGCAGCAATTAGATGTTAAGACTGCATTTCTACATGGTGATTTAGATGAGGAAATTTATATGGAACAACCGGAAGGGTTTGTTCAGCATCGCAATGAGAAATTTGTTTGCAGGCTCAGGAAGTCTTTATATGGCCTGAAGCAGTCGCCTCGGCAGTGGTATAAGAAGTTTGATTCTTTCATGTTGAGTCAGAAATATGTTAGAAGTGAATATGATCATTGTGTTTATTTTAAGCAATTGAAAAATGGCATATTCATTATCTTAGTATTGTATGTTGACGATATTCTTTTAGCAAGCAAAAGCATAGAAGAAATCAACATGTTGAAGGCTCAGATGGCAAGGACATTTGATATGAAAGATCTAGGAGCAGCAAGACAGATTTTGGGCATGGAGATTTTCAGAGACAGGAGCAATGGTAAGCTATGGCTATCACAACAAAAGTATATTGAGAAAATACTTTTGAGGTTTGGTATGAATAACGTGAAGCCTGTGTCAGTCCCTCTCGCTTCCCATTTCAAGCTTTCTTCGAGTTTATGTCCTAATTCAGATGAAGAAAAGGATTATATGTCTCGAATTCCATATGCTAATGTAGTAGGGTGTTTAATGTATGCGATAGTGTGTACGCGACTAGATATTTCACATGCTATTGGGGTTGTCAGTAAGTACATGGCAAATCCGGGTAAAGAGCACTGGTCAGCAGTGAAATGGGTGCTTCGGTATCTGAGAGGCACAAGTAGTTATTGTATCACTTACAATAAGAGTAGTGAATTTGTTTGCGGATATGTTGATTCCGATTTTGCAGGTGATTTGGATAAGAGAAGGTCAACTTCAGGGTACGTCTTTACTCTTGCAGGTGGAGCTATCAGCTGGATGTCAAAGCTACAGAACATTGTTGCTTTATCCACTACTGAAGCAGAATACATTGCTGCTTCTCATGCTTGCAAAGAAGCGGTTTGGTTGAAAGGTTTGTTTGGTGAATTTGGTAGGTTGCAGGACAACATCAAGTTATTTTGTGACAGTCAAAGTGCAATACATTTGGCTAAGAATCCGGCCTATCATAGTAAATCAAAGCATATACCGATCAAGTACCATTTTGTAAGACAGGTTATCACTGAAAGGGGAGTCTCTCTTGAAAAGGTGCATACAAAGGAGAATTGTGCAGACATGTTCACGAAACCAGTTTTGTTAGAGAAGCTACGCTGGTGTTTGGCTTCTCTTGGCTTGCAGAAAAGATAAAATAATAATAACAGGGCATCAGGCTAATTGTTGTCAAGGTGGAGATTGTTGAGATTTTCTGTTTTGCATAAGATAGGCAAAATCTTAGTAGATGACAACAATAGGAATCAGTTCCTAGATTAGCTCCAGTTTGTTGGAAGGGAGTTAATGCATCCTAAATTTGAGTTGAGAGGATTTATGAGGCAGTTAGATTCTCTTTGCTATATAACAGGTATCCATACGGATTGTTTGGTATGAGGGTGAGAGTTTGTGAGGATTTAATTATGTAATCTCCTATTTGATTAATAAAATTGCCGATGCCTATGTTGTGTGGACGTAGCCCAGATTGGTTGGGTGAACCACGTTAAAAGCTGTGTCTCTTGTGCTTGATTTATCTGCTGAGTATTCGATTTAATTTTTTGTGCATTCGATCTCCTTGGCTACGTTGTAAATAGTGTAAATAAATAATAGAGAAAATGGAGAGTCATCGGGAGATGAAACTCAACAGTCACTCCCTCATGTATATAATAATGAACAACCTAAATGAATAATATAATCTCATTTGAGGAGTTACCTCCTGGCCTAACATGGTATCAGAGCCAGTTCTAATTTTAGCTTTCCTCCCTTTGTAACTCCCTCATGTTCTGCCTATTTTTGCAGAACTGTCACCTTCTTTGCATCCTGTACACCTGCGCTGGTGATTTCTCTATCTTATCCCTGCAAGATTCTGTGCATTATTGAATTCACTAGTCTAAATGCAGTGGGAGTGCTGAAGGGTCGATTTGTTGCATTAAGGCATTGCTTTGCCTACTGTGAAGACTGGAGCCAGTTGCTGTGTGGAATGGTCATGTGATGCCAAGAAGTGCTGCGACTGTGTGTTGGAAGGGTGGCGCAGCTGGAAGCGTGGTGTTATGGCCAACACTGTGACTGCAACTGCATTTGAGTCTATTATTCCCTGGAGTGTGGTGCTGGACTGAGTACGCTCTGAGTTTGGTAGAAGACCAAACGACCCTCCATTATATCAATATTTGGAGACTGCTGGTATGAATTATTTTATATGCATTGAATGATTGTGTTGCTGGTTTGATATCAAAATGCTGCATATGTTGGTCTGATATCAAAACGCTGCATATGCTAAACAATACAACATTTTCTCTATATTTTATGATCTCAAATGTGGTCTGATATTTCAATATGAATATTTTGAAAGTCTGCATATAAATCCCTGCCATATATAAATGGTGAATGTATATGGTGTGAAGCGCATTCAACTCCTTTGAAAATGGTGGTAGTATTAAAGTTCGTTGAGATTTTTGAATGGTGATAATAGAATGAGAATTTTGGATGGTATTTTTTTCAGGTATATATTATATGTTTTATATGTTGAAACCATCATATAATGTATTTGTGAGTGGAGGATTATATGCTACATTAAAAGTATTAATATAGTGAATTCTTTTCCACCTAAACAAAAGATATCCAGAAAGGTTGTGTTTGTTTTAGTAATCAAAAGCAGATTTTTTTTTTGGGAATGCATTCACTAATATCTATTGTTGGAGTAGTTCTCTTTGGGAAAGAGAACTATCCAGAATGGTCAAGGAAAATTAAACACACTCTCATTTTTAATGAGCTGTGGAAAGGAGTGTGTGTTGGAGACGGAGACAAAGAACTAGAACAACCTACCTCAGACAAGGAATTCACCATTTGGAAAAATAAGAACAACAAGGCTTATGCATTGATTGTAGCATCAGTAAATGAAGAGGTGAGTCGCCATAAATCACCATTTTCAAATGCTTTCGAAGCCTTACAAAAACTGAAGGAACTCTATGACTCACACTTTGCACTTGAAGTTGTTCAACTCATGATTAAATTATTCAGCGTTGAATTACAAAATGATGATCCTTTTGCTCTTGCATTAGAAGTAAAATCTATTATGCATGATATCAAAGTCACTAATGTTGAACAGGACATTCCTCTAATATATTTTCTCAAGGCACTTTATCCCACTTACTCAAATTATCTCGAGTCATTGCAAGAAAATGGAAGCCTCAAAGATATTACCTTTGACTCCCTTGTTAAAAAAATTGCTGAAAGAGAGAGATTTTGGGAGGAAGACAGCTCCTCAGTCTTCTAAAGAGGCTGTGTGTCTTTCACATAGAGAGAAGAATCTTGCTCAAGATTGTTCTAGAGGAAGAGGTGGTCAAAGAGGAAGAGGAAGAAGAAATTTCAGAGGCAGGGGGGCAAACACTCTTAAGGAGAAAAGTCAAATTTACATTGCATACGTTGCAAAAGAGATGGATCACATGATGCATCCACATGCAAGTTGCCTTGGGATAGAATTGAGCAGGAAAGAAACCAACCCAAAGGTAAAAATAATGACAAAGAGAAAGGTAAAGCACCTGAATCCGCTCACTATGTTGTGGCACACTGTAAAATTGGAGTAAATGAAAACTTATTTAATGCTTCACTTGCTTCTTGGAAAAATGATTGGTTGCTTGATTCAGGAGCAACTTGCCACATGAATTTTAGAAGAGATTTTTTTGAAGAATTTGTTAGGATATTCCGACACATAGGATATAGTTAAGTTCAACTTGGTTTAGTATAGAGTTAGGTTAGAGTTAGGTAAAGTGTGTTTCTTTACCGTTGTACATTTTGTAACTTACAATCCGATGGTCACGATATGTAGTGATCCGACGGTTCACTCTCACCTCGGTATTACTGACACTTGATCCGTGGCTTGACACCCGATTGGTCCATGAGTTCTATTTAAAGCGCATGGAGGGTCATTGTTCGGGTAATCCGTGCATGAGAGAAGCTTATGTAAATTTTCATTCTTTGATTAATAAATTGCCTGTAGTACCCACGTTGGGACAGGCCGTGGACTGTTTCCCTCCTTGCACTCTGAGGGTTTTAACCACGTCAAAAATACTGGTGTATTGATTTGAGATCTGGTTGTGAGCGGTGTCCTTTTGGTATTCTTTCTGTGGAACTTACCCTGTAAATTCCTACATGGTATCAGAGCTATTTGAGGGCCGCGTCCGTTGGTGATCCAAATCTGAAGCCGGTAGAACTGCATGCGGTTGTCGTTTCCTAGATCTGCTGTTTCTGACTGCTTTCGGGCCGAGAGGACTGCTCTGTTGCGTTCGGAGCATCTGTTCCAGTGAGGAACCCCTTTCGTTTCACGCGAAAAGGTTTCCGGTAGCCCTAGTTGCGTCATTTTTTAGATCAGGAGGTATACAGTGTTTCTTTTGCAGTTTACTGTTATTTTCTCTCTGCTTATTTTGGTCTCAGTTTATTTAGCCTTTTTTTTTAACCGGATCTATACCTTTCATTTCTGCGTATGCTCTTTGCCCTGCGACTCTGTGTGATCTGGGCAAATCAGAAACAGAAAGGAAGGATTTTTCTCATGCGTATGCTCTTTTCCCTGCACCTTAGTGTGATCTCGGAAAATCAGAAACATTGAGAAAAATATTTAGTTTTTCGGCTAAAGCTAACTTTGAGATTTTTTTTAAAAATTTCTAGTTTTTTGGCTAAAGCTAACTTCGAGCCGCAAGGTTCGTTTTTCTTTGCATATTCGTGTTGGGTTTTGTGTTTTGTGTTTTGTAGGGAAAAAGAGCTTTCTAAAGGCAAGCACGCAAACCAAGCCCCCCCCCCCCCCCTCTCTCTCTCTCTCTCAAATTTTTTGTATAGATCAATTGGTTCAAAGCTATTTTAAGAGAGTAGAGGTCTTGGGTTCAAGTCTCCATTTTGTGGGGGCGGATTTTTTCATTCCCGCACATTCGCGCACTTTGCCGGCAACGTCAACAAATTTTTTTCAAAAAGCCATAACTTCTTCATCCGGAAGCCTTTTTCAGAGCCGTTTTTTTTAAAACCGCCTATTTTTTCGAGATCTATCCGTTGGAACACTTACTTTCAGCATCTTCAGCTTCAGTTTTTTTTAAAATGGAAAGTCCATGCCAAGTCATTCTTGACAGCACTAACTACTTCCAATGGGTAGAATACATGGAAGATTTACTTAGAAGTAAAGGTCTCTTCAGAATAGCCACAAACCAAGAGAAGAAACCAAAAGATGAAGACAAGGCGGCAAAATGGGAAAATAGACAAGATCAAGCACGTGGTTTGATAGGGATGTCTATTTCTCCTGATCTTAGATTCCACATTGCAGGACTTGAGACTCCTCATGAAGCATTAGAAAAACTTGCTAAAGTTTTTGGGATTAAAAATGAAATTAGAGCCCATCAACTTGAAAATGAGCTGCTTACTTTGGATCCTAATAATTTTTCTTGCATTGAAGATTTCTTGTCCAAATTCAAGACCCTTAGATATCTCTTGGAAGGTGTTAAAGTTAAGAAAGAAGATGGTAACCTTATTTATTCCATCCTTACTAAGTTGGGACCAGCCTACTCTGTATTTGTTTCCACTTTCCATTCTACAAGGGAAGCTTTCATTTGTCAAGGACAAGACTACAAGGCCCCTTCCTTTGACTCCTTTTGTGATTCCTTAATAAGAGAACAAGAAAAACTCTTACACCTTGGTCTTCTTAATCTTGGAAACTCTTCCACGAAAGCGTTAGCCGCCCAGCAGCAACCAAATTCAAAGAATCCTAAGAAGTCATATCCTCAAAAGAATGGTCCTAAACCATCTCAGCCTCAAAATGAAAGATCATTTCAGCAAAATGATAAGACCAATAAAAACAAATGGAAGAAGACTGATAGACATTGTAACTTTTGTAATCGAGATGGCCACTTAGAATCTAAATGCTTTAAGAAGATGGAAGCCTTGGAAGCCGCAATGAAGAAACATAACATCCATGTGGAGCCTACTTCAACTTCAACTTCCGGAATGGCACTTTCTGCATGTCATTTTCAATCATCTCAGTCTGGTTATGCATTAAATGTATCTTCTTCTTCTTCTCATTCTCATGAGTGGCTCATTGATTCTGGAGCCTCTTGTCACATGGCCAAAAACCAAGCCATGTTTTCTTCTTTAAATGATTGTAACACCAAAAATATATATATTGGTGATGATAGATCTCTTAATGTTGTAGGGACTGGAACTGTTCATCTAGACAATGGTCAGTTTAATGATGTATTATGTGTTCCAACCTTATCCTGCAACCTTCTATCTGTCTATCAGATAACTCATTCAGGTGAAGGTAAAATTGTTGAATTTTCACCTCATGATGTTGTAATCAAGGATCTAAAAGATCCTAAACAGATTCTAGCTACTGGTCTTGCTGATGATTCCAAAAGGTTGTATAAGTTTCACAACTTTGGGTCATCCAATCTTCCCTCAGTATTTGTTGCTCATAATGATGAAGTGAGCAAACTTTGGCATGAGCGATTTGGTCACTTAAACTATCGCTCCCTTCAGCATCTATGTAAAGAAAATATGGTGACAGGTCTTCCTATGGTATCTTGCAGAGATGGTGTTTGTTCCGGATGTGTACTCGGAAAACATCATCGGGACAGTTTTGACAAACGTGCCTCTTGGCACGCCTCAGCCCCTTTACAGCTTGTGCACAGTGATTTATGTGGTCCTCTTCCTGTTGCTTCATTCTCTGGCTGCAAGTACTTCTTAACTTTCATTGATGATTTCTCCAGACGCACTTGGGTATACTTCTTAAAACTCAAGAGCGAAGTATTTAACACTTTTTTGGCCTTCAAAGCCTTTGTTGAAAAACAATCTGGACATCAAATTCTTAAGCTAAGAACTGATAATGGTGGAGAATATGTTAAAAACACATTCATCAACTTTTGCACCGAAAATGGAATTCAAATGCAACATACTGTTCCATACACTCCACAACAAAATGGTGTAGCTGAAAGGAAAAATCGCACCTTAAAGGAAATGGCTAATTGTATGCTGCAATCTAAAGGACTCAGTCTTAGTTTTTGGGCCGAAGCAATTAATTGTGCAAATTATATAATCAATCGCACTCCTACTAAGGTTCTAGAGAATATCACTCCAGAAGAAGCTTGGAGTTCCATTAAACCAGATGTAAGTCACTTTCGTGTGTTTGGAAGTGAAGCATGGGCCCATATTCCAGATGAAAAGCATAAAGCTTTAGAACCTAAGAGTGAGAAATGTACTTTTGTTGGATATTCTGAAGATGTAAAAGGTTATAGACTTATTCCATTTAAGTCCAAAAATGTTATCATTAGAAGAGATGTAAAATTTGATGAAAATAAATCGGCCTGCGAGCCTAGTCCGGCGGATGTGCCACCTCTTCCTATCTCTTCTACTTTTGAAAAACATTTCTTCTTCAGATGATGAAAGCGAGGATGATAATCCTTCCCCACCTTCTCAGGATCCTCAACTTCCAAGATGGGTCCGTGCTACTCGGGATGCAGCAGGTGATCTTGCCGGTGATCCTACAGATCAGCGACGTACACGTTCTCAGTTTGAAAGAGCCTCTTCTTTACTGGCTCAAGCTCCAGTAAATCATGATCCTGACACTTTTGCAGAAGCTTCAGGCCATCCACATTGGGAAGCAGCTATGAATGAAGAATATCATTCATTAATGACAAATGATACATGGGATCTTGTTCCTCTACCAAAGGGACGCAAACTTGTTAGATGTAAATGGGTTTACAGAACCAAGTATGGACCAGATGGGAAAGTTGATAAACATAAAGCTCGTCTCGTTGCTAAGGGCTTTTCACAGGTTGAAGGCATTGACTACACTGAAACCTTCTCCCCTGTTGCCAAAATGAACTCTATCCGCCTTGTTCTTTCCCTTGCTGCCTCTTTAAAATGGGAAGTCCATCAGATGGATGTTAAATCTGCCTTCTTGCATGGGGACTTGCAGGAAGAAATCTATATGGAACAACCCATTGGCTTCATACAAACAGACTCCAGCCTTGTTTGTCGACTTAAGAAATCCCTTTATGGCCTCAAGCAAGCTCCTCGGGCTTGGTATGCCAAAATGGATAGCTTTCTTTTAGAATCTGGCTTTTCTAGGTGTCATTCTGACAATACTGTCTACACCAAGAAAGTGGGCAACTCTCTTATCATCCTTGTTCTTTATGTTGATGATCTTATTCTTACTGGTAGTGATCCCAACCTTATAAACCATGTGAAGTCCAGCCTTAAAAAGAAATTTGAAATGACAGACTTAGGACACTTACACTATTTTCTCGGTCTTCAAGTCTTGCAATCCCAAGAGGGTATTTTCCTTTCCCAGTCCAAGTATGCTTGTGATATTCTTCGTCATTTTCACATGGAAGACTGTAAGCCAGCCCCTTCTCCCTTTCAGTCTGGAGTCAAACTTTCAGTCTCTTGTACTTCTCCTGAAGTTGATGCTACCTTATACCGTCAACTTGTCGGAAAACTCTTGTATTTAACCCATACTCGTCCTGATCTTTCCTTTGCTGTTGGCCTTGTTGCTCGTTTTATGCAAAACCCCCGTGAAAGTCATTGGAAAGCAGCTAAAAGAATACTTCGTTATGTTCGAGGTACAATACAGTTTGGGATTCATTACAGTGCCAAAGCAGCTCCTCTGTTAGTTGGTTTCACTGATTCTGATTGGGCTGGTGACCTTGATGATCGGAAGTCTACTGCCGGTTATGTCTTCACTCTTGGTTCAGGACCTATTACATGGGCTTGTAAGAAACAGGCTGCCATTTCTCTTTCGTCAGCAGAAGCAGAGTATCGTGGTGCCGTGGAAGCTAGTAAGGAAGCCTTGTGGCTTCGTCAGATCCTATCAGAGTTTGGCTTTGAGCAGCAGCATCCAACCACACTTTGGTGTGATAATCAAAGTGCCATTCAGCTATGCAAAGATCCAGTCCAGCATCAGCGCAGCAAACACATTGAACTACACATGCACTTCATCAGAAAGCTCATTCATGACCATGTTCTTGAAGTGCAATATTGTCCAACAGATGATCAGGTTGCAGACATCTTCACAAAGGCTCTCACAGAGGCGAAGTTCACTAAACTTCGATATATGCTTGGAGTTCAGGAAGTTGTCACTAAGGGGGGATAGGCTCTAGTGCCTCCTTCCTTCTCCTATTGTGTCATATTTGTAAATCCTTCAATCCTATCCCAAGTTGTTCTTAAGGGGGGATGTTAGGATATTCCGACACATAGGATATAGTTAAGTTCAACTTGGTCTAGTATAGAGTTAGGTTAGAGTTAGGTAAAGTGTGTTTCTTTACCGTTGTACATTTTGTAACTTACAATCCGACGGTCACGATATGTAGTGATCCGACGGTTCACTCTCACCTCGGTATTACCGACACTTGATCCGTGGCTTGACACCCGATTGGTCCATGAGTTCTATTTAAAGCGCATGGAGGGTCATTGTTCGGGTAATCCGTGCATGAGAGAAGCTTATGTAAATTTTCATTCTTTGATTAATAAATTGCCTGTAGTACCCACGTTGGGACAGGCCGTGGACTGTTTCCCTCCTTGCACTCTGAGGGTTTTAACCACGTCAAAAATACTGGTGTATTGATTTGAGATCTGGTTGTGAGCGGTGTCCTTTTGGTATTCTTTCTGTGGAAGTTACCCTATAAATTCCTACAGAATTTACTGACAATTTTGATGGAGCAGTATACTTTGCAGACAAATCAAAACTCAAGCCATCAGGGCTTGGCACAATTAGGCTTAAATTGCCTGGTCTTCCAGACTTTCTTTTGCATCATGTTTTATATCTCCCACAGTTGAGGAGAAACTTGCTTTCCTTGGTCCACATCTGCCAACAAGGACACTCCATTCACATGTTTGATGGCAAGGTTGAGGTGAGAAAAGCATCAGATCACTCACTTGTCATGACAGGGATAGAAGAAGAAAGGATTCTCAAGTTGCAGGGTACCTCTGCTTGTGCACAAAATTTCTCATACAATTCTCATTATGATGAAGGTACATTTCCATCAAGTTTATTATGGCATGCTAGATTTGGACACTTGAACTATGACAACCTCCGCTTGTTGAAGAAAAATGGTGTTACTGGTTTGCCTACAATTCCTAGGAAACTTAAGCAATGTGATGCTTGCATTCTAGGAAAGCATAGCAAACAGTCTTTTCATGATTCACATTCTAGAGCACATAGAAAACTTGAACTCATTCATTCAGATTTATGTGGTCCAATGCTTGTTCCTTTTGCAAATGGAAATAAATATATGATGACATTTATTGATGACTACACCAGAATGTGTTGGGTTTATTTATTGAAGAACAAATCTGATGCTTTTCAAACATTCAAGAACTTTCATACATGGATTGAAAATGATGCACAATCTCAGATAGGCTCTATTCGCACTGATAATGGAAAAGAATACACTTCAAATGAATTTGAAAACTATCTTCGCCAACATGGGATCAAACATCAAACAACTGAGTCTTATAATCCCCAATAGAATGGAGTAGCTGAAAGAATGAATAGGACAATCTTAAATATGGTGCACTCCATGATGTTTTTCAAAAATGTAAAATTGATGTTTTGGGCTGATGCAGTTCTATGTGTTGTATATGTAAAGAATATATGTCCATCTAATGCTATTAGAAACAAGAATCCTTATGAAATGTGGTATGGACACATTCCTTCAGTAAAGCATCTCAGGGTCTTTGGTTCCACATGTTATGTCTTGATACCAAAGGTACATAGAAACAAACTTGGTGCAAGAAGTCATAAGTGTATATTCCTAGGGTATTCAAACACCTCCAAAGCATATCGTCTCTATGATGAAGTCAATAAAAAGTTTGTTTTATCTAGAGATATAATCTTTCTTGAATCATCCAAAACTGACAATGTTGTTGAGCAACAACTTGATTGCTTGGATAGATTCGCAAATGCAAAATCATTTGAAGAATTTGATAATCAAATTCCACATCTTGAAGGGGGGATTCCTATACTAGATCAACCTGTGGAATCTTCTTTTGAAGCACTCTCTCTCCCCGCATGTAACTCTAACAACGGATGATACTTTGAGTGATGTGATTCACAGAATTGGGAGATTCAATCTTGATTCAGTCCCAACTCAATCAACTGAGCACCCTGTACCATCTCAGGAATGGTCCCCCAAAGTGGCTGACAAAGACACTTGAAAGTGTTTATCCTGGTGAGGTTGGAAAGACAAGAACTAGAAATTCAACCTGACAAAATGGAGGTGATGTAGATGACTCTGATTCACTTGTTGATATGGATGTTTCTTATGATTGTGAATTGAATTTTTCTATAGATTTTGAACCAACTTCCTTCAAAGAAGCTGCTTCTCATGATGAATGGAAAGAAGCAATGCAAAAGGAGTATGATGCCTTGATAAAGAATGGCACTTGGAAGCTGGTTGATCTTCCATTGGGAACCAAACCAATTGGCTGCAAGTGGGTCTACAAGAACAAGTATAAAGCTGATGGCTCACTTGACAAGCACAAAGCCAGGCTTGTGGCAAAAGGTTTTGCACAGAAGGAAGGGGTCGATTATGAGGAGAGTTTTGCCCCCGCAGCAAAATGGGCTACCATCTGGACACTCTTTGCCCTAGTAGCTTAGAATGTTTGGAAAGTCCATCAAATGGATGTAAAAAATGCTTTCTTGAATGGAGATCTAAAAGAGAATGTTTTTATGTCCCAGCCTGAAGAATTTGCTGTGAAAGGACATGAACATAAATTATGAAAACTTGTGAAATCCTTGTATGGCCTCAAACAAGCACCGCAAGCCTGGTATGAAAAACTAACTGAGCATCTTTTGAAACTCAATTTCAAACGTTATAATCTTGATGACACAACTTTGTTTGTCAAGAAAGTTGGCAAAATAGTTATATATCTTGTGGTATATGTAGATGATATTTTGATGACAAGGAACAATGAGAGCTACATTGCATCCATAAAGAAGGAATTGAGGAAAGGTTTTGAAATGACTGATCTGGGCGATGTTCATTACTATCTTGGTATTGAAGTAACTCAACATTTGAAGTCCATATTCCTTTCTCAAAAGAAGTACATTGGAGATCTGTTGAACAGGTTTGGCATGGTTGAATGCAATCCTTTGACTACACCAATGGAAGAAAACTTAAAGCTCACATCCATTGAAGGAAAAGAATTTGAGGATGCAACAAAGTATAGACAGCTTGTAGGAAGTCTCAACTACTTGACTACTACTAGACCAAACATTTCGTTTGTTGTTGGAATCCTCTCCAGGTTTATGCAAAAGCCTTTTGAGGGACATTGGTCTGCCACAAAAAGAGTTCTAAAGTACTTGAAGGGAACTCAAGACTTTGGACTCAAGTATACACAAGTGGGCGACTTCAGCATGATTGGATACTTTGATTCAGACTTTAATGGAGACAAAGAAATTGGGGTATCTACTTCTGGTTATGCTATGAGTCTTGGATCAGGAGCTGTCTCCTGGAGATGACACAAACAATCAGTTCCAACAGATTCCACAATAGATGCAGAATATGTGGCGACAGTTGAGGCAACAAAAGAAATTGTGTGGCTTTGGAAAATTCTGGAAGATTTGCAGGTAAAACAAGTACATTCGACCCCACTTATGATTGAAAATACCTTTGCAATAAAGCTGGCCAAGAACCCAAAGTTACATGATCGAACGAAGCACATCAATACAAAATATCATCTGATTCGACATCATGTTGAGGCCCAAACAATCCATCTTTGCCATTGTTCCACTAATGAGAAGATTGCAGACATCTTCACCAAAGCGCTTGGAAGAGAAAAGCTTGAAAGATTCAGAACGATGCTTGTACTCACCAACATCCCTTTAGATTAAGGGGGAAAATGTTGACACCTAATCATAGGGATTGGGTGAACAACTGTAAAGAGTGTAAATAAATAATAGAGAAAATGGAGAGTCATCGGGCGATGAAACTCAACAATCACTTCCTGATGTATATAATAATGAACAACCTAAATGAATAATATAATCTCATTTGAGGAGTTACCTCCTGGCCTGACAGATTATAAGGACTCCGATGGGCATTTGGAAAAAACATCAAGTGAGAGATCAGAGATCGATTTTCTCAAGAGAGTAGTGCAGCAGTTGCCGGAGATGTCATCGAGGAGATTTCTTGCAGTGAGGGGCAGGGATAGTTTTCTTGTTGGAGAGTTTCCTGATCTGGGGATACATTGCAAAGGAGGTAGTGATAGATATAGGAGAGGCAGTGCAGAGCCACACTAGGTAGCATAGAGCCACACTGAGGCAACGCAGAGCTTGAGAGGGGATTTAAAATTCGCTGGAGAGTCAAGTGTTAGTGTCAGAAATTGGGGTGTGAGATCGGAAAGGCAGAGAGTTGAAGTTCCAAAGGCAAATTGACCAGCAAGAAGGGTGACATAGAGCCTAGTAGTTGTGATGCTGAACTGCGTAGGCTGACACAGAGGCAATGTGGGGCTTTCCATTCAAAGCCTGGATCAGTATTGAATCTCCAGTGATAGTGTGAGGTATTTCTCACTAATTTCTCTGCTAGTCAGATTCTTTGTATCGGATAGCCAGTAAGGCATCCAAAGATTGTATTCAGAAACTACTGCATAAAATAACAAACCCTGAGCTGCTGCAACAATTTTCCCATATTGGGTTTTTCTGGGGACATTTGTCCAAAAAACAACGGTGTCAATTGTGTGTGTTGTTATTTCTTCTTGTTCAATTCTTGTTTTCGCATATAATTTAATTAGTGAAGGCTGCAGTCGTATTTACTTCGATATTTACAGTGTAACACAGTAAATAACTTGCATGAATTAATAAGTAGGAGAAGTAATATTAATTTGTTGCAGTAGGGATTTGGGTCTTCAAATTTTCACAGAAAGTGCTCTTAAAAAAGTTTCTTCGCTTATAATATGTTATTACAAATAGAGAAAGTGAGAATTATATAATGAAACACAAGTAGATGATGGCAAATGAGATTTCTAATTAGATCTAATTAGAGAAATCAGAAAATTAGAGAGACTCTCTTAATCCAAGATACAAGTGAATTTAAGACGAATTACTCAAATGCATCTAGATCTAATAGCCAATAAGATCAGAAATAATAACTAGATGAAGCTTAGATCTAACGATGACAAGTTGATGTAACTTGAGATTAGATCTAATATGCAATGAACATGAAACTATCACTAATCCAATGAGATGCAAAAAATTAGTTAGGAATTAGATCTAACGAATAGGAGAATGATGGAAGGAAAATAAACTATGAAGAAAAAAAAGCGTCTCTTTTAAATAAGGAGGTGGGGTGCCATGCAAAAATCCCAAGCTCCCTCAAGAAACAAGATTCTTTTATTATTAATATTACAAAGAGAGACCCTTTAGATAGTGAGAAGGGCTCTACAATCTTGAAAAGATTTACAAATCCAAACTTTGAAGCACTAACACCTCTCTTCAAGCAATAAGAATTTTATGAGGAATTATACAAGGCTTATAACAATAAATTACAAGAAATTCCTTAACAATCTGAAACCTATTAAAACCAAATCCTAGCCATCTAAGATATTTAAAATTGCTCATGGCCTAAGAGGAAGAAGGCTTAAAAAAATTTGCAAATTTTATACAAGCCTTATAAATCAGATTTAAAAAATTTGATGAAAATACCTTCAAATAATTTTGATTTTCTTCTGCAAGGAGAATGTCACACCAGGAGAATGAGATCAGCCCGTTAGAGGTTGTGTCCAAGGAGAAAAATGCCTGCAGCTCCTTCCAATTTTTTGTTTTTGTTTTTAAATTTAAATTTTTAAAGCCACAATTTTTTATTTTTATTTTTATTTTTCTGAAAACCCTTTGATTAGAGGCCAAAAAAAGCCTCCTTTTGCTCTCGGCCTTAGAGAAAATGACCATCTGAAGTTCTCAACCAGGCAAAGAGTTTCCTCAAGCCTAGTAGCTCATAACATGAATGTGAAATGAGGAGCATAGAGTACAATATATAGAGTTGAGGGAGGAAATCCCAATGACCAATCCATCAAACAAGTAATAAAGGTGATCATCCCAATGCAAAAACGAATTTGTACAAATGGCACAAGAACGTCTTGTCCAAGCGTAAACAATGCTGGAGATCATTGTCGAAAATGCTTCCTCATTGGTTGCAAATTGTTCCTTCCCTGGCCAATGTTGATTTCTGTCTTCCTATGAGTATCCTTTGTTGTGGACAAATGTGATATGAAGTGGAGAAGATAGGGGACAAATCCCCATCAAATCTGGAAATATTCCCTAACATAACAGTCACCAAAAATATTGTTTGCATGATTGTTTTAGTGACTACTGTGCATATTGATCACTGGATGCGTGTGACCTTAATCTCTTGGCTGCTACACATGAAGAAGTGGCTTGGTGGGGGGACAATATTCCATGATATCTGGCAACAAACTTTAGTCTTCATATTATCCATTTATTTTGTTAATATTGGCAATTAGGGCCAAACTCCATGTGGGTCATCTTATTTATGGCAGCTGATATTTTTCTTGGATCCCTCTCATCGAGAGGTGTAGGATTGATCTAAAGATCATCCGATTCCGATAAGTATTCATGGAGATATGAATTTATTTGTGTTATGGAACAATTCGTCAAGGTCGGCCAGCAACCAAATAACCCCCACATGTGCTCAACGTTTTAGTATAAAAGGAGGTGACTTGATAGTCATTTGAACACACTTCACTCTTGATTTCTCTCCACTTGTTTTTGGGTTTTAGTGGAAGAGAAGTCTAAGAGGAGGAAGACGTAGGAGGAAAGGAGACTAAACAAGGAGCATCCCTCTCCTTGTCTTGTAGGGCATCCCTCTCCAAGGCCTGCTAGATTTTGTGGTAACAGGTTACAATCCCATCATAGTTTGAAGGTACACAAAAGATAGGCATTAATAGACCTCTGAGTAATTCAGGTGAAAAGTTCAAACTTCAGGGCACTTTGGTGCCACACTGACCCAAACCACCCCCCTGAGCCTAGTTGACTGAGTCACCTATCAACTCAGCTAGTTTGACCTGTTCCAAGTCTAACTTGCCGTAGTTTTAAAATTATGGTATAATTCCATTATCAAAAATCCTCTTTTGTTGTTCCTTTAGCACCACAAGAATTATGATTTATGTGAATATGTCTCTTTGATTTTAGCAATCTTTATACTTTTGCTATGAGAAGCTTAATATATCCTGTTGTCTATATTCAAGATATCTATTGTTTACCGGTCATGTTGGCCTACTTTTGGTAAACTGTGGACATTAATTTATTAATTAGCAGCCTTTTTTTTCTCCTGCTAATTCTCATTTCTTAAAATGGTGCCATAATATTATGACCTATACAGTGGTTTATGTTCTTTTCTTTCACGATTAGAAAATTTTTTTCTGTCTTATGGATTGTATGTTGGCATCGTGAACAGTGGAAGAGTCATTCAAATGACATGCACTTTGACATAGATGAATGGGATTAAGTGGTTGAGATAAAAAATGTAAATCAGTTGAATAATTTTGGGCAGTTGTAAAAGAGATTTGCTTGAAACATGTTGCTTGTATCAACAATGTTTTTACAAGTAAATACCTGCTTCTGAAGTACGGTGATGATATGCTAAAATAGTAACTCATGATGATCATCCTATGCATAATGTGCATTTGTGTCAGAGAAGGGGTACCTTAGTGGGGGTGACTGAGAAAGATAACAGTAGATGTGAATTAATGTTTTGGTGCTCAAACGTTTGAAATTGTAATGAATGCCAAGGAATCATCATCTCTGGTTAAATGGTTTGATCATTGTGTCAATCGTGGTGCTGAGGTGTTTACATATTTCTTGATAGCTTCTTATTATTGTCAGTTATTGGCTTATAACTAGGGCAGTTGCATTCAATTTCTCCAATGACATTTTTAAACTAGCTAATGTCCCTTTTTGTAATATATCTGTTTGCATTAATTCAATGAGGAATTGCTTATTAGCTCTGACGAGCACTACATTTCTTCCATCTAAGCACACCAGATACTACTGTGATTATATTTCTTGTCATCTAGAGTTTGAAGAGATGGTTCAGACAGCAAGGCTAAATGGGAACAGTTTGGTCTCTAAGAGTTGCAATTATGATCCTCTTGTGAAAGTCAAAGATTCAAAGAGGTGCAGACAGGACCACTTTGAAAAATATCCAATGGTTATATCTCGTTTCCAAAGATTCATTCCTGCTCCTGTTGCAAGAGCCACTGGTCATCTTGATTGTCTCGTAATTTGTATCCTTTAAACAACAAATGAAATACATTGTTATTTTAACAAGTTATAGGCATACCAACTCTGCTTTAAATTTTAGATGTGATGCTAGATTCCTATGTAGAAGAATGGTGTACACAGTACAAGTGTTGTTTAGGTAAATATCTATGATCCCCATGTCCTTTTAGTTTTATTTTTTTAATCTATTTCAGTTATATCTTTAATACTGTCTAACACTAAACTCTATTCAAAATGAGATCTTGAGTTCCAGTGTGGTGAACTAGTCTTGGTTTAAATTTACTATAATTTGTTTCCCTGAGCTTAGGAACAGACATTTGCAACCTGACAAAAGATCCTGAGAAAGAAAAGTTATTTGCACATGTTCAACAATCTGGTGGAAAAATAACAATGAATCTTTCTCAATCTGTAACTCATGTTTTTGCAACAGAACCAAAAGGTGTGATCACTGTCTTTCTTGCTAGGCTTCTTTAGCTTTGAATAGGACTGTTATTCTTTCCTTTTCAAATAACACTATCAATTGGATGCTGATTTAGTAAAATATTTACTTGATATACAAGTTCAAACTTGGTTACCTGAGAGGTAAACTAGCGTGATCATCCTTATTGGTAAATAATGGACAACTATATAAAAGGGACTTTTACGCACGTTTCTATCTTGGCTGTACGGGTACTGTTTATATCATATTTTTACTATGTAGTCAGTAATAATTGGGCATGATATTGGAGCTAGTTAACATTTTTTCGAAATACTTTTCTGTTTCTGTTGTTTTGAGAAATGCATCTGATATTGGATTGGCACATGATAGAGAGTACTAGAGGGATTTGCATGTTGAGATAGCTTTTTCAGTGGACGCTTGACCTTTAAATGGTTTCTGGGTTAGTGTTGTTCGCTTAGGCATCAAAGTTCTCTTGATAGTTCGATGGATGCCCTTCACTGGGGCCCATGAAGGATCCACTTGCCTGGAGAGCACCCTACATGGGATGAGGAGCATTGTGCAGCTTGAAGAATGAGATCAAGCTCTGGTTGGCATGTGGAGGCTTGGATTACTATTCAGAGGATTGGAAATGGCTTAAGGATGCTTGGGGCTTCAATAGCATTCTTGCAGAGGTAGCTAAACAAGTGGAGTAAATTGCCTAGGAGGATCTATCGGGTCTGTGGATTCTTGTGATGGAGGGATGTGGATCTGCCTTGTGTAGCTACATCATGTTGGAGCTTTTATTATGCATGACATCACCTTGGATAATGACTCATGCACTTAGATTATAGCATCTTGTTTGTGTTGTCCTACAAGTGCTCATTGTAGGTTGCTTGTAAGGGATAATACCCACATTGCATTGTTGACCTCCCTTACTTTTCTTATAACTAGAGGATTTGTAGCTCTACGCAACCACTCTCCTCCAGCCTTTGAGGAACATGGACGCTCGTTGAATAACAACATTGCATTATAAGATACTCTTACTGCAAATTTTAGCACCCTAGTGCAAAGGCTCACTAAGAAACCTAGATTGAACGCAACAATGTGAGAGTTAACTGTTGTCATCTCAACAACTAATCCCGTTGTTTATGTGATTGGATACAATCCACGCAAAGGAGGATTCCCTAGTAGATCTTAGGGATCAAGTAGTCCAGTTAGACCCAAGTTAAATGCTCCCTATGGGTTCTACAACAAGATTTAACCAAGGACAAGTATGTGTAATATCCCTAATGGAAATTTTAACAGTAGATACCAGAAATGAACTTGAATAGCAAAATAATTGTAAATAGACACACAAACAACAAACTGATACATAAATAGAGGCCAATAAAATCACTGAGCCATTTTATTAATCCACTGAAAGAGTACATAAACATGAAGGAATAGTGAAACATGAGCTTGCCAAGCAAGTGAAGCAAATCCTAGAAAAGGATCTCTGACCCACTGATGAATGAGTCTGGCAATGACATAGATGGCCCGATGAGAAGACTGCTGCAAACCCGCTATTGCAAAACTACTCTCTCCAAAACTCCAATGAAGCACTGTGAGAGTTCTGAGTGAAATCCCCTCAAGCGTGATGGGTTTTTGTCCAACACCCACTAGCACACCCGAGGGTTTCTGTCCTAGGCTACCTATGGAATAGAGAAATGGGTTCTCAACCTCTCAATCAAGAAGAAATATCAAATCCAAGATGTCCTCTAATGGCATCCTCCTCTCTTATAGATCTGATGGACCCATGTAGAAGTTCCTATTTTATTATCATTTTAATCTTTGAGCACATTTGCCTTAATTAAAATATCTTTTTAAAGTGGGAAAATGGTAAATTGGCCACCATACTCTCTCCGACCACTGGAAGTCACTTTTTAGCATCCCATCCTGTAGATCTTCTCGTTCCAGTTCCAACGAGCTATTACACTGAGGTGTTCCATTAATTAATCTTCCCGAAATGCCACCTCGAGCATAATTAATTAAGTTAGGCCCCATAATAATGCCATTTTTTGAAAGTTGTTGGAATGCAACGGAACGAAAGGCAAATTGTGCGGATGATGGAATATGCCAAGCGAATGCCATCGAAACCCATAAAAACTCCTCAAAACTCCCTCGGAACCCTTGATGACATAAATTGGCTCCCATGACTTGGCCATCCTGTGCTATGGAAGTCCACCCTAGCTATGTTATAGAGGAAAATAAAAATGGGGACATGACAAATCCTCCCGCCCCAATATTGCTTGCCCTTAAGTAATCCGCACCTGTCCAATTTGGAGGCGTCTGCAAGTTGATACCAGGATTCCATATGAACCACTGGTCTACATCATGCCTCCAAGCAATCCAAACATGACTGGATCCCTTAATACCTGGATCCCATGCCCATCTATGACTCAAATTGCTTCTAGTAGATCCACTTGAATCCCAATGCCACCATGGCCAATCATCGCCCAAGTCCCATGGCTCTGACTGTCCTTTGTCTCCGACTATAGCTGCTTCTCCATCAAGCGAATACCAACTCATCACCTCTCTCCAATCCAACCTTTGGCATAGGCCGAGTTCAACCCTACTCTACTGATGTTGGGCTAGTGCTACTGAAATACTCTCATCTAAGGGCTCCTTCTGTATTGTGCCCTAGACTAAGGATGACACTCCATCAATAAGATACCACTCATGATGTCCCGCCAATCTATCTCATGAAAAGGATCGAATGCATGGACAACTCCTCAACTCATGCTGCTTTGTCTGGTCCATCAACAGGATTTGTCTGAGGAAGCTTGCCCCTCTCTCTATAATAGGCAAAAGTGGGTACGATGTGCTGCAAGCCCTGTTTATGTACTCCTAGAGAGGGCTGCGACTTAGAAATACTGCAACTCTACTTGCTTCCATTGCACCTGCTTGCACCTCATCAATGGGTAGGGCCAAAGATGGATGCACCACCATCTCCAAATTACCCTGTCAGCCTCCAACACCTCCTGAGGACAAGTGTCTGCAAATACTACCACCCTGCTAGCTGTTTGTACATTTGTCTTCTCCTCATCAATGGCTGACCCCAAGGGTGGATAGTCATCCTCCTCCATCACAGGCTCAATATGAACGTCTAACTGGCTCTCCCCAAAAGGCTCATCATGCATACCATGCACATCCTCCTCCTCAGCTGACTCATGCTCCACCATATGTTGCTCATGCTGAACCATCACTGGTGACTCATCGTCCTAAATGTCTCCCATCGAGTCCACTGATTGCTCGCCATACACTCCAGAATATAGATCTGGCCTGTTGTCAACAACTCCACATGACTCATGCTCCTCAGAGTCATCCTCATATGAACCCCTAGACTTTTCCAAAGAAGAATCCTCACCCTGAAAGTCAGAAGGAATCTCCTCCTGCTCTACCTTTGTCATCTCCTCAGTGTCACTCAAGCATGAGTGGTCAGGACCCCAAGGTCCCTTGCAGATGAAGCAAATTCCCTTCCTCATCAGCTCATTCTTGCTGAATGATTGGTCACTATAAATCCACTGCAACTCCTCCTCGGTCTACTGTCTCCTGAACAATCCAATGTTTTGCTCAACTAACCTTTTGGCTAGATCATAAGCAGTAGGTGAAACCAACTGTTCCTCCCTCCAAATGGCCAACAACTTAGACTAGAACCTCCTGCAAATGGAATCATGGCCTCCCATACATGAGGACAAAATGGAAAACGCAACATGTGTGTTATGACTGTATCAAGATGATGCTTCCTAATGTTGAAGAAGCATTGGAACATCTATAGGATCAAATCGTCACACTCCGGGTCAAACATGAGGTCATAAGATGTTAAATTTTGCTCTTTTCTTAGGACAATCACTTCAATGTTCATGTTAGCTCATTTATAATTCCAATTTAGTTCCATTAGCAAACACATAATCCATTATCACTTTGATAGTAACTGAAGAAAGAAGGTAAACAATAAATGCAGAAGACAAGCCAAGAGAAGAGAACATAGGATAAAACCCCAAGAAGGGGAAAACCCTTGATCAATCTTCTTATTAAATATATCAAATGTTCAATAGAGCAAGATATGAGAACATTAATCTAAAGTCGAGGCAAACTAGCCAATTGATCTAACAACACAACCTTTAAACAAATCGATGATGTACACAAGATTGCAATCCTGATATATTGAAGAGGGTTAGGGTTGCTGGCGAATAACTGATAACCCTTCTAAATGAATCAAAACACCTCTTCTTAACTATGGCTTTGCTTGACAAGAAGGATGCTACCCTTTGCCAGTCCTTAGGGTCAGATCTATAGCTCATCTTGTAGTATCAGACTTTCAAAAATTTGTGACCTTTCTTTGAATCAACAGGTAACAAAATACTAGATCAAGATATCCCGAATACCTTCCTGGGACGTACAACTGTTCACTGAGATGCTCCACA
The DNA here is from genome assembly GCA_031772625.1 of Pinus tabuliformis. NCBI lineage: Eukaryota > Viridiplantae > Streptophyta > Pinopsida > Pinales > Pinaceae > Pinus > Pinus tabuliformis. Next base: position 402,321,571 of record CM062814.1, on the reverse strand, counting down.
AAGAACTCTGATCACTGATTCGAAGGTTACACTCTTAGCCTAGGTAGTGGTGTACTCCTTGTGCCTACGGTTTAGAGAGGAGACCAGACACTAGGCCTCTTAGTCATTCAACAAGGTACTCCAGCCTTGTTGTAGCTACAACAAGCTCTGCGGCCTAGAAAAAAAGGTAAATAATAGTAGAAACTAACATTGAATGGCCCACATTTACCTCAGATGTCTCGACCCTATTCCTTCAAGAGATCCGCACCAAAACGTCAAGACAATACTTCCCCAAACTCTTCTTTCTGCCTCAGTCCAGCGACATTCTAGAGGTAGATATGATTTACTCTTATGTTCTCTAATGAGGATGGAGGGTGACTATATATAATATATATTCAAATAGATATGATGATTTTCCCTTATGGAGGTTAGCTGACCTTGACACTTTGGAGGCAAATTCAAATTTCAATTTTTCAAAATTTTCCCGCCTTGATAAGATTATGCCTTATAGAATTTCTTTTGAGTGAATAAGTACTTTTTCTTATCCAAATTTGGTGATCCTTAGGTCGATTTTGATCCTCTCGAGAAGAGGAATTTAATGCAAGGATTATCTTTATCAAATAAGCTGTCCAAAGTGGAATTTGGCCCTAGTTGCCAATTTTAAGACTCCCTCTCAACTAGGGAGAATTCCACTTGTCAAACCATCAGTCATTGTCACCGATCATTATGCCATCCTGTCGCCATGAACCATCTCTGTAACTCATCTCAACTCTAGAGTGAGTCACAAGAGCTTGAATCCTGTCTCTGCTCTGTTCTGCTGAGCACTGATGTAATAACGAAAAAGAATTGATTGAGAGTGAGTCAGAAGACATTACCATTCTCCACTGACAAAAGTCAGTCCAAAGGTACAACCTTAATCAGACTTGATCCCAGATCAAGTTGAAGAACAACATGCATCCTAGTCATAAAGAGTACGACAGTACCCGATGTGTCCATCGGTAGTGCTATGGTCCCTAATCACTTTTCCCAACTCATTGTCCAGATGAGAGGTACTTCCCATGTGTCCTGGACTACATGGGTAGGATGATATGCTCACAACCACACGTAGGAAAAGGACGAACCGCATCCTACAATAACACATCACAATCACACGTAGGGAAAGGACAAACCATATCCTATAATCATACATCACAATCACACATAGGGAAAGGATGAAGCACATCCTACAATCACACATCATAACCACATGTAGGGAAAGGATGAACCACATCCTACACGCATGCAAAACACCAAGAGTAGGGAAAGGATGAACCACGTCCTACATGCATGCAAACCAACAATAGTAGGAAGGATCCTACACGTGGGGAAAGGATGAACCACATCCCATCGACATGTCAACCAACAATCGTAGGAATGAGCATCCTACATGTGGGGAAAGGGTGATCCATGTCCCACCGACATGTCAACAGATTCCTATATGCATCTCTCGCAAGGGGTATCCACAGGAGAAGGTGAACCACTCATCCTGCTCATATGCCATAGGAGAAGGTGAACCAGTCATCCTATGCATATGTCATCAACAGTAGGGGAAGGTGAACCACTCACCCTATGGTCGCTCATAGCTCAAGAAGTACCCCAAGCCCCCAGGAGCTCCCAAAGCTCAATGTTCAATCAAGACCCTCTTAATAGGGTCTTTCCATGACTCCAACCTCTTTTTGAGAAAACTTGATCAAGAGGCTTTGAGAAGATGTAGGTAACCTGTACATCCATCCTGCAATGTTGGAGCTTGATTGCTCCCTGCTGTAACATATCCCAAATAAAGTGGTGCCTGGTGCCAATATGATTGGAGCGATCGCGGAACACAGGATTCTCTGAAAAGCAAATCCCACTCTGCAATATACAATGGTGGTTTCCAGCATGTGCTCAAATGGCTCACTAAAGAGATTCAACAACCAATTGGTTTCATAATAAGCCATGCATTCAACTTCAATAGTGCTCTCAGAGCAACATAATCAAGAAATATAGCACTAGATGTTCAACAAGAATACAATTTGTTCAAGTTACCTTGCTATTCCCTTGGAGTGCCACACACATTTTCTGAGCCCTCAGTTTCACCTGCTCAACCTCTACTGTTATGACCCCAGCTCCAGATTTCTCAGTGTTAATAAGGTGAGCTGGCCTGCAAAGATGTTGTCCTACATTGCTAATCACATACCACCAATTGCTTCACCAAATCGCATCTCTAATTGGCAGCTTAGATGAGCGCTGACTTGTTTTGATGGCGGCTCGAGAGAGTCCGAAGAATTTGTGTGTAAAAATGGCTTCGATCAACAAATGACTCGGTTCAAAATATAGGAGATGGGACCTTCGATTTGACTTGGTTAACCGCTGATCGACGCAAATCGCTTCCTCCTCACGTGGCTCTGCCTCATGAAATTTCTCTTCCTGCACCCACACTAATGTTTGGTCTACAAAGAACCTAGTTTGCTCCTCCGCGACCGATTCTTGGTAATGAGCATCCCCTGCCGCTCACACAACCACAATTTCATTTCTAAATGTTGCGATTATGAGGCGGTTGTATCAATGGCTCCATGGTGCACGTACCATCTACATGTATGCATAGGATGTTTGCTCCAACACCAATGGAAAAAAGGAATAATCTCGACCCTTTTAGAAATTTGTTCTCTGGGGCAGATGGAAAACTCGACTCTCTGGCTGGATCACTAATTTAATTAACTTCGTTTAAACTTTGCCACGACTCTTGGAAATGATTTTGACGACTCTTTAAACTTTGATAAAGATTACAATATGATAGTTTCCCGCTAAAATAATTTGGCCATTTTAATAATGTTTGGACGACTCTAGACACTAAGATTTGTTACGAGCTCAATCTTCAAACCGTCACCCTAACTTTGGGGTAAAAAGTGAGTGAAAAAACCTAGAAAATTATCCGCTTCTGAAAAAAGGGATAATTAACTAGATAAAAAAAACACTCCAAGGTGTACTCATTTGCTGATCGAGTCCCAACGTCCTAGGCCTATTACAGACTCAAAACTCATCATTACTAGTATCACTTATTACAATTCCCCACAGGGTGTGGAATATGGGTATAAGAAAGATGATGAGAAGATAGAATTAGAGTTAAAAAACTCTGTTGACTGATGATATCTGATGGTACAAGTGTCCTCTGGAGCATCCCTGGGTATGGAGTCTTTCATATAATCATCAAGTGTCAACCCAGTGGTCAACAAGTCCAAGGTCCATCTCAAATTCATAGGCTAACTCCCTCTTACACTCGATCATCAGGGGCTCACTACTTGTCCAAAAAAGATTGTCAACATATAAAACTAAAATCAATGACATACCTTGGAGTACCTTGAAGCAGAGGTTGGGATCGACATTGCTTCTTGTAAATCCCAACTTTACCAAATAACTGTCTATGTAGGTATACCATGCTCTAGGGGCTTGCTTCAAACCATAAAATGCCTTCGTCAACCTGCAAACATGTGTCTTTTGATCCTCTACTTCAAATCCTTGTGGATGCTCAACACACACTTCTTCTTGTAACATGCCATGAAGGAATGCGGTTTTCACGTAAATATGATGAAGGGTCCATCCTTGACATGAGTCAAGAGCAACTATTGAACGAATAATTGTATATTGAACCACAGCTGCAAATATATCATCATAATCTTCTCCTTTGTTTTGGGAGAATCCTCGAGCCACGAACCTTGCCTTATATTTCTCAATGCTTCTACCGACTCTATGTTTGATCTTGAATAGCCATTTTGAAGTCACCAAAGATTTCCCCTTTAGTCTTGGCATAACTTCCCATAGAACATTCTTCATAATTGATTCATATTCTTCGACCATCACATCCTTCCAAACTTGTTCTTTCATGGCTTCTTCAAAGGTGGGATGTTTGACTTGAGTCATAGTGCTCATAGCTACAACATATCCCTGATACATGCATGGCTTCTTGCTTTCTCTAAATGATCTTCGAACGGGAACACGTCTCTTGTCATCATGTAAAGTGTCACGAAGCCAAAGTGGCCTCTTCCTGGCAGGAGGATCACATGGAGGAGGATCTAAGGGGTTCATGGGCTCCATGGGATCATCAACAATGTTTGTCTCGGATTCAGGCACAGAAGGGCTAGCTAAAATATCCATATCGTCATTCGTCTTTGTAAAAATTTGAGAATCCCTGAATCACTACTGCAACAAACTGATATTACTTCTCATACCTATTAATCCATGCAAGTTATTTATTAGGTTCTACTGTAAATATCGAAGTAAATACAACTACAACTTTCACAATTTTAAATAATATGTGAAAGCAAGAATCTGAGGAAGAAAGAAATAACACACAAGTGACATCGTTATTTTTGGACCAATGTCCCCGGAAAAACCCAATGTGGGAAAACTGATGCAGCAGTTGAGGGTTTGTATTATTAAGCATTAATTTATGAATACAATCTTTGGATGCCTTGTTGGCTATCCAATATAGAGAATCTGATTGACAGAGAGATGAGTGAGATATACCTCAGACTATCACTAGCGATCCAACACTGATTGAGCCACTGAGTGGCTAGCCCCTAGTTGCCTTTGCGCAGTTCCTGCGCAATCGCTGCACTGTTCTGCATCACAACTTCTAGGAATTGCATCACTCCTTTAGGCTGATTAATTTGCCTCTGGAACCTCGATTTTCTGCCCTTCTGATCTCCTACCTTGGCTTCTGGTTCTGGAACTTGATTCTCTAGCAAATTTCGGATCTCTTCTCAGGCTCTGTGCTGCCTTTGCGTGGCCCTACACTGCCTAGCATGGATCTGCGCTGCCTCTTTTGGATCTCTCTCTCACTTCTCTGTGATGTACCCCTGGATCAAGAAACTCTCCAACCGGAAACTATCTCTTCCCCTCACTGCAAGAAATCACCTCGATCACTTCTCCGACAAATGCTGCACTGCTCTCTTCAGAAATCAATCTCTTGATCTCTTACTCGATGTGTCTTCCAAATGCCCATCAAGCCTCTTCTTATAATCTTCTCATTGAGAACAAACGAACCAGATTAGATTCTAATCAATGACTCAAATCATTTTGGCTTGATCCTCGTCTTCTTCTAGAAGTTTCACCCCCAATTTAATTAATACCCTTTAATTATTTTAATTTCCTAAGTTTAGATTTAGGCATCGATTAAAAATAATTAATTATTTTAATAAAACCTTATCCGGGTGGAATTTCCCAAAACGATTTCTGGGTATTTTGGAATACATGTGTCCTAGCTTCCTTGCAAATTTTGAGGTTTAGAGCACATCTGATGCTACCAGAAATCAACACTTCATCTTAGCGAGGAATGTGCTCTAGTAATGCAACTTGCTGAAGCATCACCTAGATTCTGTAACATCTCCCTCTGCATTGCTGATGTCTGACATCACTGCCCACAAACTACTGTGCAAATGATGCATTTGTGCTGCTGCTGGCCCTGCCAATGCCAACTCTTTATCTGCACTGCAACACTCTCCAACTGCTGCTGCTGCAACAACAACAACAGAAAAGCATCCAAAACACTGAACCAAAGGTGTTCAGCATGACGCATCTGCTGCTGGAGTTCTAACTGCTGCTAGTGTTTGCGCTGTCACTGAAGCTACTGTGCTGCTGCTGACTCTGCTCTGTGCCAATTGCACAACTACTAACACTAGCTCTGCGTTGTTCAGACTCTCGCGCTCCTAGCCACTGCAACTGCCACTTCAACACTCCTCTGCATCAATTGATCCGATCCATCCTGCTACTTCTGATATGGGCTCCCGTAGCAAGGTATTGATCCAAGAGGTGGACTCCTCAAGGATCTTGCCCATCTGTAGTTCTTTCGCACTACAGTACTAGATCACCCCACCTCTCCCCTGGAGGTATCTGGGCAATTATGGAAAACTCCTCTTCCTCGATCTTTGTGGCTCCAGCCTGTGTATCATGTTTCTCATCCTTGTCTTTCTTCTTGAGAGGACACTACGTAGCGTAGTGACCAAATTCACCTCACCAGAAACATTTGATCTTTGAAACATATTTCTTCTTCTTTCGCTGCTATTGGTACCCCTTAGATGCAAGGGCTACATTCTCTTCGTCCTCCTTGGGCTTCATCCCACTATTGTCGCTTCCATCAAGTTTGCACTTGGCTAAGTCTCGCCTCATCTCTTCCTGTTGAAGAACGGTCAACATTCCTTCACAATCCGACAATTTCTCTTTGCCCAGGATACTCTGGACAAACACTTGCCATTCTTCTGAAACTAAATTCAGGCCCATCCTCACCATCTCTGTAGATTGAGGTGTTGATCCTACAACTGCCAACTGATCTCGGACTTCTTGAAGCTTTCATAGCAATGGATCAATGCAATCCCCTTTGTCCATCGTAGCTGATCTCAACTTCTCCTCAAAGTACATCTTCCGTTGCTCGGAAGATCCTTGGTACAGTGTAGCCAAGGCATCCCACATCTCTTTGGCTGTCCCTTTGCCATCAATGTGACATACAACGTGATCCCTCACTCCATCGAGGATCAACTGCTTGGCCTTTGCCATCTCGACCTTGTACTTTTTTGAGTGGATTTGCATCACGGGGTACAACTACCACACTATAGACACACATCTTGAGATCATGCTCATCTAGGAGGCATGAGATCCTAGCCTTACAGATCACATAGTTGGATGCTCCATCCAATCGATCTTGATCTCTCAGCACGTTAGCCGCCATCTCTTCCAACAAAATGTTGCACTGCCTCCTATATTCTCTGCGTTGCTGCTGGGTTGGCCTACACACTCCCTGTTGGAGTTAGTAGATTTGCTCCTCTCTATCGCTGCTTAGCAAATGAGAAATGGAATTCCCTGGCTCAGGAATTCTCTGAGGAAGAAATTCCCTCAAAAGTGTCTCCTTTCTTCATCTGACGCTTTTCTGCCCTAGTAACTGTTGCAAAATATTGTGTCTCACCTGAAGGTTGCTCAACGCTGCTCCCTTTGCCACTGAAAAATCTCGATCTGGAAATCTTACCTCTCTGTCAACTCACTCAAAGAGAGATTTTCCTCAAGAATCTTGCCCTTCTGGCGTGGACTGCGCAATCCCTCCGGGGATTTTATTTGCTGCCTATGCAACACTTCGATCTCCCTCCCTCTCTTCAGCGCTGGGTTCTTCCGGTCTGCTCTCTTGCTTCACCTGCGCTCCGATACCATGTGAAAATTTGAGAATCCCTGAATCACTACTGCAACAAACTGATATTACTTCTCCTACCTATTAATCCATGAAAGTTATTTACTATGTTCTACTGTAAATATCGAAGTAAATACAACTGCAACCTTCACAATTTTAAATAATATGCAAAAACAAGAATCTGAGGAAGAAAGAAATAACACACAAGTGACACCGTTGTTTTTGGATTGATGTTTCCGGAAAAACCCAATGTGGGAAAACTAGTGCAACAACTGAGGGTTTGTATTACTAAGTAGTAATTTATGAATACAATCTCTGGATGCCTTGCTGGCTATCCAATATAGAGAATCTGACTGACTGAGAGATGAGTGAGATATACCTCACACTATCACTGGCGATCTAGCACTGATCCATCCACTGAATGGCTAGCCCCTAGCTGCCTCTGCGTAGTTTCTGTACAATCACTGCGCTGCCCTTTGTCACAGCTTCTGGGAACTGCATCACTCCTTCAGGCTGATCGATTTTCCCCTAAAACTTCGACTTTCTGCCCTTCCGGTCTCACACCCCAGCTTCTAGCTCTGGAACCCGATTCTCCAAAAAATTTGAGATCTTCTCTCAAGCTCTGTGCTGACTCTGCATGGACCTACACTGTCGAGCATGGCTCTGTGCTACCTCTTCTGGATCTCTCTCTGCCTTCTTTGCGATGCATCCCCAGATCAGGAAACTCTCCAACTAGAAACTATTGCTCCCCCTCACTGCAAGAAATCATCTCGATCACTTCTCCGGCAACTGTTGTGCTGCTCTCTTCAGAAATTGATCTCTTGATCTCTTACTCGATGTGTCTTCCAAATGCCCATCAAGCCTCTTCTTATAATCTTCTTGTTGAGAACCAACGACCCAGATTAAATTCTAATCAATGACTCAGATCATTTTGGCTTGATCCTCGTCTTCTTCTAGAAGTTTCAACCCTAGTTTAATTAATACCCTTCACTTATTTTAATTTCCTAAGTTTAGACTTAGGCATCCATTAAATATAATTAATGATTTTAATAAAACCTTCTCCAGGTGGAATTTCCCAAAATGATTTTTGGGTATTCTGGAATACATGTGTCCTAGCCTCCTTGCAAATTTTGAGGCTTAAAGCACATCCGATGCTACCATAAATCAACACTGTTGTCAGGAGGATGAGGTGGAGGAAGGTCCCTTGCTTTCCCAAAGACAACATATTCATCGAACGTTACATCCCCGTGAATTTCAACCTTCCTTTCACCAAGAATATATATTCTAAATGCTTTAGAATTTTCAAAATATCCAACAAACGTACCATTTCTTCCCGTGGCGTCTAGCTTGTTTCTTTTGTCCTTTGGCACATGGAAATATACGGGGCAACCAAAGATACAGAGATGGCCCACATCGGGCTTGACACTTGTGAACACTTGTTCGGGGACCTTGTTGTCCAATGCTTGATGAGGTACCTTGTTTTGAACATATACGACAACATTCGTTGCTTCTCCCCAAAGGAATTTTGACAAATTTTGATCATGGAGCATGGCATGAGCGGGTTCTACAGTAGACTTGTTCTTTCCTTCAACTACTCTGTTTTGTTTGGGATTATAGGGCACAATCGTGTCTTTCTTGATACCTTGCTTCTTGCAAAAATCGATGAACTCATTTGAAATTAACTCTCCACCATTGTCGGACCTAAAGATCTTAATGTTCTTCCTTGTTTGATTTTCAACCAAAGATTTGAACTCCTTGAACATTTCGACGGCTTCATCCTTATGCTTCAAATAATATATCCACGCCTTTCTTGAGAAGTCATCAATGAAGGTGATGAAGTAGAGATGGCCACCAATAGTATGTACGAGCATCAAACAACATATGTTAGAATGAATGAGGTGGTGGATGTCATTTGTCTTGTTCTCGCTAGAGGGGAATAGTCCCATTGTCTTCATTCCATTGGCACAACCTGGGCATACTCCATCATCTTTGGCTTGAACATCGAGAATGCAAGAGACCAATTTCTTCAATTTTGGAAGAGCATCATAATATTGATGGGCCAATCTTTGGTGCTATAGCTCACTTCGATGATTAGTACCATGGATCAATACTAGAAGAGGTCTATCAGTGACTCTATAGAGTCCTTCAAATCTTGATCCCAATGTAAATGCATCTCTCATAGGTGATCCAACAGGTCAAGTAAGAACTTTTCCCTTGATGAAGGCAACCCTCATCCCTTTGTCTTCCAAAGCAGATATTGATACCAAATTCTTCTTCAATCCTGGCACATACATCACATCATGGAGCAAAACAGATTCCTCGGAATTCAAATGAAATTTGACGGACCCAAAACCTTTAACGAGATGAGTGGAGTTGTCTCCAAGAATAATTTTCAAATTTAACTCCCTCTACCAAATTAGAGAGAACTTCCTTATACCAGAGAAATGATGAGTGGCCCCACTATCAACCAACCAACTATCCCACGAATCTGGAGGAGAAGAACTAGTGAGAGAAGAAATAAGAATATATTTAGATTGATTGCCAACATTACTTTCATACCTGGAGTATCTTGACTTATTTTGAGGACAATGATCTTCTTCATGATCACTTGGAGCATCTCTTCTTCTTCTTTCATCTCTTCCATTGCGATCATTCCTTCAGTCATCTCTTCTTCCCCGATCATCAAACTTGTTGTTGCTTCTAGTGTTGTAGCATGGACCATTGTTCTTCTCGGGCAATCTCGAGCATAATGGCCTTTCTTGTGACAATTGTAACATTCAATGTGAGATAATATTCTATCATTCCTTTTCTTTTGATTTTGAGGAGGAGGCTTTCTTGAATTTGATGGATCTCCTTTTCCTTTCGTCTTCTTGTTTTGAGTGATGAATGTAGTGGGCTCTCCTTCTTCATGCTTTTGTATCCTTCCTCTTGTTATCATCCTTAATTCTTCTTGAGTGAGCTTTCCAACAATCTCATCAAATGATGGAAAACTATTGTTATTACTTGTAGTTGTAATGAAGGTTTCCCAAATAGGAGGGAGACCTCTATGGCTTACAATCATCAATTTCCTATCAGACACAGTTTCCCCAACTCTTTGCAATTGCTCTCTAAGATGGGATATCCTCATAATGTAGGATTGTGTTAGCGCGAGTTACTCCTAGACTACAAAAGGAGTAAGCCTTACACATCATGATTTCATTTCAAAATTTACAAGGGCTTTTTGAGTGGTGGGATGTCTTCTGAAGGAGTTATGAAATGATTGTGTTCCTCTTTAACTTTTATGCATTTGGCAAGCTGTGGCAAGCATAAATTGTATGGTTAAGTGAGTATTATAGGGGAGCAGAGGAAAGAAAACATGTAGCTAATACTTATCCTAAGAAAATTGAGTATCTTAAGATAGTCACCTTAACTACATAAAGCCTTATAGCAAACTCTATTTTTTGATAAGGAGAATAACAGATAGAAAGTAGGAAAAAGTATAAAGTATTTCACAAATCCTTTGTGAAACCTTCACTAACAATTTCTACTTAAACTGATATTCTGATTTACAGCAAACTGGATAGTAGATAAGTCATCATTAGATCCTCTTAATGATTCACCCTCATACTATACTAACTGCTGTAATTTACCATTTAAAAGATTAAAACTAGCTTGACAAGGAAAACAACAATTAGGAAGTAAAAACAGGTATAAAGCATCTCACAAATCGTTTGTGAAACCTTCACTAGCGAGTTCTACTTGAACACATATTATAATTTACAGATAATTGGACAATAGATAAGTTATCATCAGATCCTTTTAATGATTCTCACTCATACTATACTAGCTGCTACAAATTTATAATTCAGAAAGTTGAAAACAGGAGATAGACAAACCACATATTAGATATGACTTGAATCATAGAATCCTCCAGCATGAAGTGTAAAAAAAGCTATTTTATTAAGCTGAGTCTTCAGATGAACCAAAATCCAACCCTGAAATGATATTTACAAAAGATATATATATATATATATATAGAGGCACCAACTCCAACTCTCTTAAATTGGTTGTTCCACTATTTCCTTGTTACATAGGTGTCTTTTAGATATTAAGATCATGTCCTATCAAATTACAACAACAAGTACAGGTGTAGATGAGAAGAATAGGAAGAATGACACCTTGCTGTTGGAAAACTAACTGGCTGCCCCTTTTGCTGCTGAATTTTCTCTTTATGGTCTTGCCTATTGAATGACCATATGTCTTCATTAAATCTAACCTTCAACAACCTCATAACTGTCTTATATCCATCATCTTTCTTATCCCTATCATTATGAGTTGTTGTCTTCCAAAACTGGCCTGGAGGTTTGTTGCTGACAGCTGTATATTTCTGTTGTGATAGGTGCTACCGGAAATTTCGGTAATACCTGTAATGGCGAAAAAACTGGAAACACTTCGAAGCTTTCGGTAGGATAATGTTTCCACTTCAAAATTTCAACAAAAATGCTTCAAAATACCCTTTCATCCTATGTGAGCTACAACCTCTGCAAGCTTATCCAAGTTGGTTTTAATTCTAGCAGATTTAGACCTTGTGATTTTTGTTGTGTCTTCTTTGATGATGGCCTCTCTCTTTTCTGCTTCTTTTTGGATCTTTTTTTTTTTGGAAGACTCTGATGGCTGGTCCATGGGAGCTTTGTCTCTTTGTTTCTTCAAGGATCTTCTGATTTCTGCAATTGAAGGATCCTCAGTCTGTAACTCTGTAGGTTGTTCTTCTATAACTATTACTTCAGTTAGAAAACTAGGGTTATTTAGGGCCTTTGATTTCAGTCTGTATTTGTTCTTTTCCCTAATATGCCTCCTCCTAATTCCAACAACTAGTCTTGGCTCTTCTTCCTTGTTTTTACTGGTTTTTGTGTACCCTGATTCCTTCAATATTTCCTCATCCGAATCAAGAGGTTGATCTTCTTGTTGTTGTTCACGTGCTTCTGGAATTTCAGGAAGCACCTTCGCTTTAGATTGCTCTTCAACTACAAGTTTTCTCCTCCTAGTTCTTATGTAAACTTTAGGAAAATGTTTAACAGGAAGAACCTTTTTTGAGCTTTCAACTTTCTAGGCATAAGAGCTTTCTCCTTGCTCCTTTTTCTTTTCAGTTTTAGTAGTTGAAGGCTTCTTTTTGCTGTTTTTGGCACCTCCGCTCACATTTTCCTTTCTTGTCTTTATTTTGGAGCTTCCCTCAGCTGATGTAGTTGCTGTTTTTTTTGTCTGAACTCGTTTTGGAGAAGGCTTATCAGTTTCTTGGGGTTTTGGTGCAGGTTGGCCTGCTCTATAAAACAAGAAATGGTCCCAAGTCTAGTTCCTCTTCTTCAATTCTTCTTCAACCAGAACTTTGATAATTGCCTGATGATACAGGATGTACTCTAATGCTTCTTGATGTGTTTGAATCCTGGCTGCCATTTTGGTTAGGCTTTTCAATATAAAATAAGGCAGATTAAGAGCCCTCATACCTGCAAAATGAAACAAAAACCTCATATGGTACAAAAAAACTACTGTATATCTTCTCTCACAGGTGAGGAAGATCTTAACTAGCTTAACTGTTTCTTCCCATTCTTTCTTCAGATAACTGCTGGGAATTCCTTTGGCCCAGTTGGGATTTTGGTATTCATCTCTGCTGAAAGAATTGAGATCTCCTCCTGTGATAGGTTGTCCTTTGAACTACTTTTCTCCTTCCTGGGGAAGGTTAAAAGCCTCTGCAATAGATTGTTTTGAAACCTGCAACTGAAAACCAAAAATGACAGCTTCCTGTCCATTGAAAGTCTAAGAAAATTCATGGGCTACTCCTTGATGTGAGTCTCCTAACCTCGTGCAGAGTGGATGCCAACCTGCCTGAATGAACAACCTTCTTACCTTCGGATTGTCATCGACTAACTCAACTCCTTGGGGTTCAATTCTTTTGAGCTTTCCACCTTTCTTAGACTTTGGTGCCATAGAATATCTGCTTGTTGATTGTGAAGAATAGGTGTCAAGGTGTTTGAATCCTTACTGAACAGTTGTTGCAACTATCTTGAGTTAGGCTACCTGAAAATCTGGGATATGTTCTCTAACTCCTTCAATAGTGTCTCCTTAGCTGCTCTTCAAAAATTCGAAATGGTGACTTTCTTTTCACTTTCAAATATTTGAGATGAAGCCATGGTTCAATCTCCTATGCATTTAATCCTTCCTGATTACACAAGATTTCATGTCATGTAGACAACATGTTGTTGTAATGATGAAGTCGTGTTGCCTTGGGGGGTCCAGCTGATCTGCTATAGGTGGCTATACGAGAATCTTGCAAATCTGGCAATTTTCCTGCATTAATTCAGACACTGCCGGAAATTTCTGTAGCGTATTACGTGGAATGGAAAGAACGACCATCAGAATTTAGATATCTGGCTGAAACTGACATTGCTGACACGTATAGGATTTGGGAAACCCGAGTTATTTAATATGAGTGGGGTAGAAAACGGTTGGTTGTGGCTATGGATGACACCTAGCAAACATGATCAACCAAAATGATTAATAACTACTACTTGACTGGACTTGGAGTTCATGACCTATCCAATCACGAAATCTCATGATTTGGATTTGATATTCCGCTGACATGACATGTGGGCAATCAGAAACGATTGTTTTTCAGATTTATTTTTTGAAAACAGGAAACGCTACCGAAAATTTTGGTAGCATCGAGAAATTTTTAAAAACAAGAAATAGCATAAAAAATGGAAAGATTGTCCGAAAAATAGGGGAGACTATCTGAACGGAAAAAATGGGAGCTACCAGAAATTTCTGGTAGCGTTTTAATTTTTTTTGAAATTTACAAAATTAATCCTAAAAATAAAAAATTTGAAAATCTACTCATGACTTAGCCTAGAGCTGTGCTAACAGATTGCACAGACCCTCCTTTATTCATTTTCATATCTTTAAGTTGATCTTTCAAGGAGATGATTTCATTCAAATTGTTGACTTCATACATGCCAACTATCTTATCATACATGTCTTTAGACTTCCTCAAATTTTCAACATACGCAAATAGATTATCTTGTAAACCATCAACTATAATTTGCTTTGATTTTAACTCACCTTTCTTGTACTTGTTCTTGGTAGCAGCGGAAACATTCTCCTGAGGCTTAGGTACTTTTCCTTCAATGTATTCCAAAACATCATTGTTATCAGCTATGATCTACAACCTGGTCTTCCATACAACAAAGTTAGATGGGTCACCCCACTTCTCATGATCCTCAAAGAAAGAGGGAGACATCTTGGTTTGATTAGATAGGCTCCTTCAACTTTCCAAAGATGATTGCTTCAATGCTTGTTTCCTTTTGGACTTGTCCTTCACCTTAGATCTGAAACGATGTTAAATTTCGTACTACTCTATGTTGTTTCAATTCCTTTTAGCCCAATTCAATTATTCAATTAGCAATCTTTTCAATAGCAATTAATATTTCCAATCATCAATAGTAATTGAATATAGAACAATAGGTGAAATTACAAAGGAGACGATCAACACATCAACAAGAGACATTGGATTTGGTCAAAGAGCAGGGAAAAACCCACTACAGGGTAAACCCTTCGAAATTCTTTTTCTATTAGATTGTCATAAAATGTTCAGCAAAGAGTACAATGAACCCAATATAAAATCATGCAACAAAATTAACCCAACAACATTTAGAAATATGTTCCCAGCATCAACCCAGATTAGAGTCAACTTGTCCTGCCTTCTGTCAACTATGGTCAATTGCGGTAAAATGTCGAAATCCAACCCTTGAGCTCAACCGCACGGAGGAATAAGTATGTGTGCATTTTAGACCTTCCAACTGCATGGATGAGCCTGCTATCCTGTGGTTGTAGCCAAAAATTGTTTGTGTGTAGCTTGCGGTTGTGACCCAAAACCCTAAAACACGTGCAAGTTTCGAACCTTGTAATCTCGGACCTGTATGTACTATGAACCACTTTCCTCGACCTAGCCTCAGACCTGTGCGAACCAATCAATAAAGAAGAGAAAAAGAAGATGCTTGTTGATGTCCAACTGAGCTTGAGGTCACTTGTATTTATAGGCTTAGAAGGATGACCAATTTCCTGATAGGGCCAACCTGTCCAAATGTGCAGATGTGGGATTTTCTTCATAAGTACACTTTCCCTTGTCTAATTGAGCGCTTCAATAGTCAAAATTGGTCCTCTCAAAAAAAGGAATCTAATCCCATGGTTGGAATTTGTAGGAATTTACAGGGTAAGTTCCTTAGATAGAAAAAAATATACATGGTAAGTTCCTTAGATAGAACACCAAGGGACACCGCTCACAAACAGGTCACAGATTAGTATACTAGTTTCCTTGACGTGGTTAAAACCCTCCAAGAGGGAAACAATCCACGACCTAAGTTGACGCGGCCATTTAGGCAATATATTAATGTAAAGAAAGAAAATTTACGTAAGCTTCTCTCATGAAAAGTTACCTTACAAATGACCCTCCATGCTCTTTAAATAGATATCATGGACCAATCAGGTATTAAGCCACAGATCAAGTGTCGTAATACCGAGGAAAGAATGAACCGTCGGATCACTTCATGTCTAGAACATATCGTGACTGTCAGATTGTAAGTTACAAAAGTACAAAGTAAAGAAACACACTTTACCTAACTCTACACTAGACCATGTTATATTTAACTATTTCCTATGTGTCGGAATATCCTAACATCCCCCCTTAAGAACAACTTGGGATAGGATTGAAGGATGTACAAATATGACACAATAAGAGAAGGAAGGAGGCATTAGAGCCTATCCCCCCTTTGTGACAGCTTCCTGAACTCCAACCATAAATCGAAGTTTAGTAAACTTCACCTTTGTGAGAGCCTTTGTAAAGATGTCTCCAACTTGATCATCGGTTGAACAATATTGCACTTCATGAACATGGTCACGAATGAGCTTTCTGATGAATTGCATGTGTATTTCAATGTGTTTGCTGCGTTGATATTGGAATGGATCTTTGCATAGTTGAATGGCACTTTGATTATCACACCAAAGTGTAGTCGGATGCTGCTGCTGAAAGCCAAACTCTGACAGGATCTGACGAAGCCACAGGGCTTCCTTACTAACTTCTACGGCACCACAATACTTTGCTTCTGTTGAAGAAAGAGAAATGACACTTTGTTTCTTGCAAGCCCATGTAATAGGTCCAGAACCAAGAGTGGAGACATAACCTGCAGTAGACTTCCGATCATCAGGGTCACCAGCCCAATCGGAATCAGTGAAACCAACCAATAGAGGAGATGCTTCTGCACTGTAATGAATCCCAAAGCGAACTGTACCTCGAACATAATGAAGTATTCTTTTAGTTGCTTTCCAATGAATTTCATGTGGGTTTTGCATAAATCGAGCAATAAGGCCAACAACAAAGGAAACGTCAAGACGAGAATGGGTTAGATACAAAAGTTTTCCTACAAGCTGATGGTATAAGGTAGCATCAACTTTAGGGGAAGTACAAGTGACTAAAAGTTTGGCTTCAGACTGAAAGGGAGAAGGGTCTCACTTGCAGTCTTCCATGTGAAAGTGGTGTAGAAGATCACTTGCATACTTGGACTGGGAAAGGGAAATACCTTCTTTCAATTGCAAGACTTTAAGACCAAGAAAATAATGCAAGTGTCCTAAGTCCGTCATTTCAAACTTCTTTTTAAGGCTGGACTTCACATGGTTTATAAGGTTTGGATCACTACCAGTAAGGATAAGATCATCAACATAAAGAACAAGAATGATAAGAGACTTACCCACTTTCTTGGTGTAGACAATATTGTTAGAATGACACCTAGAAAAGCCAATATCTAAAAGAAAGCTATCCATTTTGGCATACCAAGCTCGAGGGGCTTGCTTGAGAGCATAAAGAGATTTCTTAAGCCGACATATAAGGTTGGAGTCTGTTTGTATAAAGCCAAGAGGTTGTTCCATATATATTTCTTCATGCAAGTCCCCTTGCAAGAAGGTAGATTTAATATCCATCTGATGGACTTCCCATTTGAAAGAGGCAACAAGGGAAAGAACAAGGTAGATAGAGTTCATTTTGGCAATAGGGTAGAAGGTTTTAGTGTAGTCAATTGTTGAAGTTTCTAAGTCTACCAGTTAGAAACCCTCCATGCACTTTACTGATTTATTCCTACCTACTTGTTTCATTACTTAACAAGTTATTTACAATGTAAATACTAAAAATAAACACTAATGCATGCTCAACATATTATAGATCATCAACTGAAGGAAACATAAACAATCACACCAAATGACACCGTTAGTTTTGGACCAATGTCCTCAGAAAAACCCAATGCGGGAAAACCAGTGGAACTATCTGAGGGTTTTCTTATTAAGCAATTTTAGAGTACAATCTGGGTGCCAAATCTGTCTTACGCAACAAAGAATTTCCTTGGTAGTAGTACCTCTCAGTTTGAGAAAAATGTCTCGATTGAAATCTCAGATAAACCCTCCGGCAGCTCCTCAGCTCCAATCTGCCCCAGAAACCCCAACGTCCTTTCTGGACCGCGTCAACCTCTCTCTGCCTAGCGCTGGCCCTATGTCAGCCTTAGGAGGCCTTGCATCAGCCTTCTAGCCCTCTGCGTCAGCAATGCTAGCCTCTCTGAAGCACTGCGCAGCTCCCAGTTGCCTCTGTGTGGCCCTACATGAGCCCTGGCTGCTATTGCGTCACTATCTCTGGCTTTTGCACTGCTCTCTTGACACTATATTTGCCTCTCTGTCTCTCTGTACTCAATGCTCCTCAAGGTTGCATGAAACGGGGAAATGGGTACGAGTTTCCGAAACGGGAGCAATACGAAATGCGACCTCCCCAAATTTTGGAAACGAGGAAACGTGAATATCTATATATATATATATATATATATATATATATATATATATATATATATATATATATTAGGACATTTAAGAAATATGTGCAATCATAAAGCATATATGATACATTCTAATTTATTACATTATGATAAAATTGTCAATTGTCAATGCATAAACTATAAGTATCTAAATTTACATCACATTTACTCATGAATAATCACATAATGAAAATAGAAATATCCAAAATCAGCCATGAGAAATTTATAATTTCTTGTCTCGTGCTTGAATGGGAGTCTCCTCCTACATAGTCGAACGACCTTAGTGCTCTTGATTAAATACAAGTTTCATACCCTAGTACCCTACATTCTCTTGATTATTGGGAGTCTCCCCTGGATAGAGGGCTTGGTTCTCTTGATTAAATACAAGTTACATACCCTAGTACATGATAAAATCCAATGGAAACATTGCAATCCCCCCAATCCTGAAATCCTGAAAAACAGATAAGTCTGCTGGATTTTGAGTGAGATCTAAAATTCTACTTTTTCCATATGAAATCCAATGAGGGTGAAACCACTCTCAAACATCCTGAGTCATTTCATGGTAATGTTAAAAATTTAAGTAAAAGGATGAAAATGAAAAATAAAGGAGAATATCACTTTTACTTTAAGAATTTAACATTACCATGAACTGCATATCAACACTAGGGAAAAAGTTCACTTTTATAACTTTAGACAGGCATCTAGAAGCAACTAGAAGTCACTAGGCTAACGCAAGAATAGATTAGAAAAAAAAAAAAAAACACAAGTAAATGCTGAAACATGGGTCGTACGGCCCTGAAACGCGTTTCAGACCGTACTGGCCATGTTTCAGTTTCGTGAAACGTGGCAGTACGGCCCGAAACGCGTTTCAAGGCCGTACCAAACGCGTTTCAGCGTTTCGTACTCGTTTCCGTACGGAAACACCCTCCCGCCCCACGTTTTCTGCAACATAGATGCTCCTCAGCTGCAACTCCGATCACTGATTTTATCTCTCTTAGCAAACCCCGCTCCAGAGAATAGAATGACTGATCATCTGGTGTGGTCTCCAAGTGAACCTCAAGCCTCCTCTTATATTTTTCTCGTTGACATTTCAATAGCTGCGATTAAGTCCCTAATCAACGGCTAAGATTAGATCTGGCTTGATCCATGTATTTTGGACCTTTCTAACACAGTTCTATATTAATTCACATTAATATTTTAATTTCCCTAAGTTCAGACTTAGGGACTCCATTAAAAATATTAATTATTTTAATATCTCCTGAACTATTTAGAATCTGCCCAAACCCTTTCGGGGCATTGGAGATCTCATGTGCCCAAACCTCTTCACCAAATTTCATGGTTAGAGCACATCTGATGCTACCACAAATCAACATCAATGCCTTCAACTTGTGAAAAACCCTTAGCAGCAAGATGAGCTTTATGTTTATCAAGTTTTCCATCTGGTCCAAACTTGGTTCTTTAAACCCATTTGCATCTAACAATTTTTTGTCCCTTTGGAAGAGGAACAAGGTCTCATGTATCATTTGCCAATAGTGAACGATATTCTTCATTCATAGCTGCGTCCCAATCTGGATGTCCTGAAGCTTCTACAAAGGTGTCAGGATCATAATTCGCTGAAGCTTGAGTCATTAAAGAAAAGGCTTTATAAAACTGAGAACGTGTGCGACGCTGATCTGTAGGATCACCTGCTGCATCTCGAGTATCGCAGACCCATTTTGGAAGCTGAGGAGCTGAAGGAGGATCCCGAGAAGGTGGGGGAGGATTGTCATCCTGTTATAGACATTTTTGTGCCTTACAGCTTTGAGCATGAAATGTCCATAATCCAAGGGATCCGATGTCCCTAAAGATGTTGTTACAGCTCCTAAAGGAACAAGGTCAACCAATGACAGCTCCTCCCAGAAGTACTCCACCAAAAACCACTCAGAAACAGTCAATTCAGGATCAATTCAAGTGCTCCACTAGATGCCTGCGTTGCAAAGCACCCCAGTACACTGTCTAGGTGCGTTGCAACGCACTTGAATGCACTACCCAGGTGCGTTGAGCAGGAAATGACAAGTGGCAGAGTCATTCAACGAGGTGGAAAGACCATGGAAGCTTCCAGAATCTTCTCCAATGACACTTGCCTCACTGAATTCGACCAAGTGATGAGTAAGAGGCTCTCAGTCTCCAAGTGGAAGCAAGAACTGACAGAGAGAAGCCACAAGTCAAAACATAAGCTGACTCATCCTCTCTGCTTACATCTATATATGGATCCCTCATCCCAGAGATCTAGGAGGCTGGAATTTTGTAATTTGCAGAGAATTGCTGTTGGTTTGAGATTGAGATTAGTACATTGGGTGATTTATGCTTCGTTGGAGGAGAGGAAGGGATTCCTTTGCTGGGAGGTAGATGCTGGATCAGAACTCACTTGGTTGTATCTCCTCTTGGACTTTCTTATTCTATCAATAAACTATTTGAGATTCTCCTACATGCTGTGTATCAATGATGCTTTGTTATATTTGCATGTTTAGCTTAATCTGATCTTGAGCTTTTTATGAATGTATATCTATATATTCGTGTAGTTTCTCTCTCTTGTGATCTTGCAGGAATTCGGTGAAGCTGGGCCGGTAAGGGAGCAGGGAGCTGGGAGCCACTGAAGAGAGGAGCGATTGGATCAACAAACTAGCGGAAGACACAGGTTAGTTATATCCTTCCTCCTCATTTACATTTCATAAAGAAGAATACTCAATTAGTTTCCTTGTTTGTTGCTAAGGCACTATCACACCTTAGAGTGGGATAGGGGCGTTCTGAATAGATACTTTTCCCAACAACAAATTGGCGACTCCACTGGGGATCGTATCTAGTTAGTTTATTTGTGTTTCTATTGTTGTTCTTCTCATAAACTTAGGAGTGCTGAATCGAACTGCATTTGCCATTTACAAATGCAAAGTAGAGATCTGCCACTCTATTCCACTCACTGGGCCTGTTTATGATCTGAACAAGCTGATCCACAAATGCTCTAACTGCCCTTTGTGATAGCTCTTAGTCCTCCTTTAAATCATCCTCCTAATTGTACCTTATTGATAGCTTTTATCCGGCCAAAAACCTCAGATCAGACTGCAAACCGTGACCCAGAACCCAGAGACAATTCTCGTTTCTGCTTCAGCGCAGGCTCTGTGAAGAGACTCTGCATTTCAATGCAGGTCCCGAGAGGGCTACCTGCACTACAATTCAGTTTCTCTGTTCTGCAGGTGCGCTGATCAGCCGTGCAGCTGTGGTTCTTTGCATCCTTGTGTTCAGTTTTATCTCTGTTTTTTGCAACCTGTTATCAGTGGGTGTACCTATCTGAAAACCCCTTTTCTCTGCCTTAATTCCGCCTCAGTTGTACAAAAGAAACTGTATCTATTTTTGTGTATTTGTTACATCATTTGCAGTTTCCCATTACAAAAGTAAACTAGTCATACTGTCGCCCTTAGATCTAGACCTGTTGTAAGTGTCGTTTTGATCTTAGGAGTAAGTTTGTTTGCTGTCGACAGTTGATTGCGCTTTTACTTTTGTCTTTTGGTTTGAATTTGTGAATTTCTAGTGTCGAAACAAGTGTTTACTTCAAAATCATAAAGTGTCGTAATCGTCTTTTTGATTCCAAAAAGAAACTTGTTTGTGTTTTCACTTGGAATCGAATTCAAATTTGTACAACAGCTTTCTTTTTAGGCATCAATATTAAGAAAGTGAAAACAAATACATGCATTTGTGCATTTTCATATTGATAGTTTGTATGTTGATTTAGGAAAAGTGCATTTACAGTGTGCTCTTTGCTCTTTGAGAAAAGATTGTGTCTTTCTTTTCCCCTTGTAGCTAGGATTTTCATTGTTGAAAAGAGATAAATGCTTGCTTATCATCTTTAGACTGCATTTAGGAATTGTATATACATCTCATGGTGATCCAAAAAGGCAAACTTCTAAGAAAGATCAACCTAAAATAAATTGAATGAACTTAACAACGCTTTGTAACTTAACGCACAACATAGAGGTCTAGGCTAGAGACGTGTTCCGGTGTCGTAAAACCTGGTGACTGTCGATCTCGCTGATGGTTGGGTGATTCCTCCTGAGAGAGGATAAGCACCAGTACGGATTGTGCTCCCACGTACCGTCGAGTATATATTGGGAGACCCCTATAGGCATAAAACCTTTATCCATAGGAAGCCGTGTCAGCCGCCCTACTGATCGCAATGCACTAAACACAGCATTCGGGAAGATTGACCGCCCGTACCTTAAAATGTATTCAGCGGTTTTGCGAAAAGTTTGGCACACCCTCTACCTAGATCTCCAGAGCAGTTCCTTTTGGCCTTTTTCAGACTCTATAACGGAAAAAGTCCATCCGAGCATTTGTCACTTCGGGCTCGTTAAAACATCGAAGGCGACTAGAGTCATCTTTTGCTTTTTCTCGACTCTTTAAAATTGAAAAAGCAAGTTGTGTCTAAAGCGTCTAAAATTCATTTAATTTGGAAACATATTTCCCTTTTGTATTTTAGTTGATCGAGTAATCCCCAATCGTGGAAGAAAGTCAACTGAAACCCCGTCGTTCGCGGAGGCTTACGAGTCAACTGTCTTTGTCTCCGGAATCGAAAACAGTACGGACAAAGCGAACTCGTTTAACCGGTTCGAAATCTCCTATTAAAGTTAGAACAAGTGTTCCAACAACATCCGAGATTCCGGTTACTCCAAACATTTCTGGAAACCCTGCCTCTACAGAAGAAGTTCAACAGCCACAGAGGGACAGTGATACTGATCCTAGTCTGAGAGCAAACACTTGTGTTACTGAACCAGTTCCATTTGCGACCGGCTCGGAGAGTCTAGCTCCTCAAACATCTGTCGCTGTCGATTCAACCCCTTCTTCGGCACCAGAAATATTTTACGGACCTGACGGTCTTCCCCTTCCACCTGGTTTGATTGCGATAGAGGAAATTGTACAAGATCCGCAAGCAAGTACTCCAACACATTTTGGAGTCGGGGTCACTCTATTTCCTTCGACATCAGAAGTTAGTCTACCACCAGTGGAAGTTCCTGTAGAATCGCTAGGTAATCTTTTGGATAGACTCAAAATGTCTGAACAACCGTCAACATCTAGGACTGTGTCGACTGACACAACGACAGCAGAACTCCCTGCCGTCACTCCGACAATGTTTGCCAGCATACCATCTGTCCCGACTAGCTCACAACCGCTAGAAGGGGTCCATCCAGGGACTATTTCGACAGTATGGTCCGTTCCTGTTTGTTCCTCCGGAATAATATCCGGCAACTCTTATGTTGAGACTCGACAAATTGATCCATTTGGAGGTCAATTTGGGCAATCCAGTCCCCAAGGGCAGACAATCCCTTTGAATTCCGGATTGCCACCGTATGGGGGGCAGTATGCCCTTTCATTACCCCCTCCGGGAGGATATCCATACGGGAGTTCACAACAGTATTCAGGTTATACTGGAATCACATCAAGTGGTTGGGTACCTATACTACCCCAACAACCAAGGGTTGTGTATTCTATGCAACAATGTGTACCTATGTCGAACATCCCGACTACACCAACTATTGTGACAGTGTCACAAGTTCAAACGCTGCCTGTTGTATGTCAACCTCAGATTTCTCAGGTTGTAATGCAACAGTCCCTTGACCCTATGACTCAACCACAATCGCCGACTGGCGGGGCGACACAGGTCCAAACGGGTACAATTACCCCACACCTTGGTCCAACGGTTAGTATAGCGCAACAGAACATGGCTTCACAACCGCGGCTGGTGCAATATCAACAACCACAATTCCAGCAAGTATACCAAGGTTCTGAGCAGCAGATCTTTGCGAATAGTGGACAGCCATACATTCAAAACGGTCAAAATCAACCACTTTATAATGGTCATGTCCACCAACCGTATCAGTCATACCAGCATCAACTACATTATGCTGGTATGCAAAGGCCAACTGCTCAGGCAATTCCATCATATCCTGGGTATGCTTCACCTAACCTGAATCAACAGTTACCGTTCGTGGCAACTTTAGAGTTACCTGATTTACACTGGTTAACAAACGATCCAATTGCTTACGCCCCTTGGTTGCCAGCGATCCCTCATAAACTTCCATCAGATATTCCTAAATTTAATGGAAATCCAGGTGAAGATCCATCGAATTACGTGATGAAATTTCATCTATAGTGTTCGTCAAACACCTTAAATGATGATTCGATAAGGCTTCGCCTTTTTCATAGGACGTTAACGGGTCCAGCGGAAAAATGGTATATTGAATTGCCTAGAGCTTCGTTCGACAACTTCAGTACCTTAGCCACGACTTTTTTAACCCATTTTTAATTACCGATAAGGTATGAAACGGGAACGGAAATCCTAACCAATTTCAAGCAGACAACGGCCACTCACATATCTGATCATACACATGAGTGGCGACGTCGTCGTAGGATGGTAAAAACATACGTTCCCGATCAGCTATTAGCTGAATGGTTTATCAAGTCGTTACTTCCTGCAATAACGGAAGATGTGGCAAAGGGGGGAGTCATAACGGAAGAGCAAGTTATCGCTCGTGCCCAATATCTAGACTTGGTCTATACTCAGTCTGGCATGCTCTATGACAAAATACCTGACGCCCCTAGACCGGAATTTTCAATTCCTCCTCCTCCTAAATCAAACAATGACTCTCACGCCGACGATGGCGTTGTTATCACAAAATCATGCCCCTGATAGGCTGCTGATCAGGAAGACCTTATGTAACTCTTTCAAACCAACTTTTGGCTGAGGCTTAGCCTCCTCAACCTGAGAGGGCTCTCTCAAAGCTTAATGATTTTGATAAAGATTAGATGGCTAACTCTATGAAAAAAGTGAAAAATATGAATGCTGGAAACAGATTAAACAACTATCCATTGGGCTTATGGAGTCAACAACACCTCAATATAACAATGAACTCAACCTTACATGGAAGTCAGGGCATTCAACATTTAAACATTCAGAACATAAACTCATATGGGACCACACAATTCATAAATGTATACAGGAAGTCAGAGCACATTCAGTAAATTCTGAGTGATTATACATCCATACCACTGTAAGAATTAAGAAAAGGACAACATCACATATTCTGAACATAAAAAATCCTTCATGAATCCTGAGAAGTAACGTCAAGCATGCATTACTGAAAATGAGTCTTACATAGGCCAAATACAAGATTTTGCATAAAATTTACAACCCTGATTACATTAGATCTTCTTCTATATATAGAGCTCCTTACATAACTGAGATTCCTCCTCCAGCATGAGGGAAATTCGAATTCATCCTACTATGACACCTATTGATACATAAAACTAATTATTAAATGCAAATGACACCTAACTAGCAGTCCTAGAGACCTAATACAACTAGGAGTGTAACTCCTTATCATGATTCAACAACCTTATCTAAGCATTTAAAGCATTATTTGACAACTTGCAACCTCAAGAAGTCGAATTTGATGAAGCCTCCCACGTGGTCACCCAACTGCTGATGACAAACCCTAGAAATTAGGGAACATGTTTCCCTGTTTTTAGGTTTAGATCCTTGAAAATTGGCACGTGGGACAGAGCCTTTATCTCTTCATCCATGACACATTTTACGAAACTGAAGGAGGTTTTTGTAGCCCATGTTGTCTAGAACAAAAACCTCTCCTGGTTTCTTAAAAAAATTCTCCAGCTGTTTAGAAACTGTCCTTGAAAAACACGTGGCAAACAGGAAAAATCCGTTTTCTGAAAGTAGGGTCTCCATGAAAGCTTAGTATCTCCCAACTGAAAACACTTATCAAGAAATTGAGATAGGTTATTGTAGTAGGAGAGTTGATGAAGATAAGCCTCCTTCAAAATTCCAAAATACCCTTTCATGTGACCAGAAACAGATTTTAAAAAAACAGGTGTAAAACAGAGAAATATGCCTGTGGAAAACTTGCACCTACAGCAGTTTCATAGCGCAAGTTTGATCATAAATTCCTCCCACCTCAGAATGGATTTGAAGAAAATGAAAGAGGTTTTTGTAGTTTGGTATGTTAGGAATAAAAGCCTCTTTCAGGTTTCAAAATTAAGTTTCAGCTGCTCAGAACCCCTTCTGGAAATTTACTAGTAAACGCAGAAAGCTGAGTTTTTTCTGCTGAAACAGGCTGCTACAGGGGTTTCGTAGCGCGCTACGAAAACTCCTAGTTCAGTGATTTCGTAGCTACTTTCAAAATTTCTCCAAAAATATGTGAGATATGACTTATAAACACCTGGTAAGACTTCTAAAACATGGAATGAGGCTGTCAAACATTATTTGGAAAAGAGATATGATCTTAAAAGACTTCTAACCTTATGACCTAACCCTTAAAGCATGAAATGACCTAGAGACCCTTTAACACCATGACTTGACCATGACTGATACAAGAATTGAGAAACCATGTAAGTTGTCCAAATTTTTTTAAGGAAGTTTTACAGTGATAACAGTGGCTCCACTAGGGATAGTGTGCCCTTGTGGTACATTAAGAACCTGTAGCTCCAGTGCCGCTATCCATCCTCTAGAAGAAAACTTTGAACTTCTGCCCAATCTGCTCCTCAAGCCTTGAATAATTTTTTGTAAGAAGATTTCAAACTGCACCTACTGAAATAGATGCTTAGTCAACCTACCCTGAGCTTATTTGCATTTTCCTACCTACCTACTAGCTCCAATTTCCACTTTAGGTCAAGCAACATGATATTTCCAATAAAGCCAATCAATTGTTCTTTCTGATATTGGAGGCTCTTGACTGCATTCAACCTCAAAATAACCATGATAGTGAGATGACCAAATCAACTTATAATGTACCTGATCTTTATAATGCAAATGAAAATGAAATACTGGTGTGCAAAGCTTTTCCATGTATTCACTTATAGGGTCAAAGAATACATGATTATTTTGATGACCATCATAACACTCTAAATCCTCAGACAACTGATTCTCAACCACACAAGACCCCTTTGATGTGCTATCCAACTGCCTTTCTGCATGATGCCCACAAACAATGTAATTTTCTTCATTATAAAGATCATTCTTTGATGCAAGCTGCTGCAAGGAATTACAAAAATGGACAACCTTTTCCTCTGCCTGAGGGTTATAAAAGCTATCTTCTGGTACTTCTTCTTGGTGTTTGCAATCAATTTCATACTCATTGTGATCAATATCTTGGCAAGTTTGCTGCATCTTCTCATTTATATCAAAGGATGTAACATGGTTTTCATAAGTAAACCCCTGCTGATCTTCACGCTACGTTTCATGAGATGTTATACTTTCTTCTTGGTGTTGAAATGCATTGTTATGAAGAGCCTCTAAAATTTCTTCATCCATAAATTCATCATCATCATAACAATCCTCCAAGTACTGAATAAGACTTAAAGAATGCCTACAACAATCTTTAAGCAGCAATAAGGAAGGATAACATTCTTTATACATCTCATAGAATTCATCATGAAAACTAGCAAGCGAATATATTGAACCATTTTCCAAACTTTTATACCAAGACCATGCTTTTCCTTCTAAAGTGGTCATAAACATCTTCATGAGACAATCTTCAGGGAAATGAACCTTAAGACTGCGCACATGCATATGAAACCTAACCAAATGAAGAGCAGCATCGTCTTTCTTTTCATCTTTGAATATTGGAAGATCCTCTAACCAATCAACCTTTGGCATAGGATTTGGAAAACCAGGGATATGAGACCGATTCATAGGAGCATACCTGGCATTCATTCTTGCAGTGGAATTCATCTTGTAACTTCATCAATCTACTGATCTTATAGCAGTGGAGTCACCTTCCAATTTATTATTTGATGTGTGGAGTCGCCAAGGTAGTTTTGCAGCCTCAAAAAGATGTCTGAGCTCCTGCTACCTTCAGAAGTTCAGCCTCTAAATTTCGGGAATGAATAGACTTCAGGCTCCCGGCAGACGCACCAAAATTTTATCACAAAATCATGCCCCTGATAGGCTGCTGATCAGGAAGACCTTATGTAACTCTTTCAAACCAACTTTTGGTTGAGGCTTAGCCTCCTCAACCTGAGAGGGCTCTCTCAAAGCTTAATGATTTTGATAAAGATTAGATGGCTAACTCTATGAAACAAGTGAAAAATATGAATGCTGGAAACAGATTAAACAACTATCCATTGGGCTTATGGAGTCAACAACACCTCAATATAACAATGAACTCAACCTTACATGGAAGTCAGGGCATTCAGCATTTAAACATTCAGAACATAAACTCATATGGGACCACACAGTTCATAAATGTATACAGGAAGTCAGAGCACACTCAGTGAATTCTGAGTGATTATACATCCATACCACTGTAAGAATTAAGAAAAGGACAGCATCACATATTCTGAACATAAAAAATCCTTCATGAATCTTGAGAAGTAAAGTCAAGCATGCATTACTGAAAATGAGTCTTACATAGGCCAAATACAAGCTTTTGCATAAGATTTCCAACCCTGATTACATTAGATCTTCTCCTATATATAGAGCTCTTTACATAACTGAGATTCCTCCTCTAGCATGAGGGAAATTCGAATTCATCCTACTATGACACCTATTGATACATAAAACTAATTATTAAATGCAAATGACACCTAACTAGCAGTCCTAGAGACCTAATACAACTAGGAGTGTAACTCCTTATCATGATTCAACAACCTTATCTAAGCATTTAAAGCATTATTTGACAACTTGCAACCTCAATAAGTCGAATTTGATGAAGCCTCCCACGTGGTCACCCAACTGCTGATGACAAACCCTAGAAATTAGGGAACATGTTTCCCTGTTTTTAGGTTTAGATCCTTGAAAATTGGCACGTGGGACAGAGAATTTATCTCTTCATCCATGACAAATTTTATGAAACTGAAGGAGGTTTTTGTATCCCATGTTGTCTATAACAAAAACCTCTCCTGGTTTTTTAAAACAATTCTCCATCTATTTAGAAACTGTCCTTGAAAAACACGTGGCAAACAGGAAAAATCCGTTTTCTGAAAGTGGGGTCTCCATGAAAGCTTAGTATCTCCCAACTGAAAACACTTATGAAGAAATTGAGATAGGTTATTATAGTAAGAGAGTCGATGAAGATAAACCTCCTTCATAATTCCAAAATACCCTTTCATGTGACCAGAAACTGATTTTGAAAAAACAGGTGTAAAACAGAGAAATATGCCTGTGGAAAACTTGCACCTACAGCAGTTTCGTAGCGCAAGTTTGATCATAAATTCCTCCCACCTAAGAATGGATTTGAAGAAAATGAAAGAGGTTTTTGTAGTTTGGTATGTTATGAATAAAAGCCTCTTTCAGTTTTCAAAATTAAGTTTTCAGCTGCTCAGAACCCCTTCTGGAAATTTACTAGTAAACGCAGAAAGCAGAGTTTTTTCTGCTGAAACAGGCTGCTACAGGGGTTTCGTAGCGCGCTACGAAAACTCCTAGTTCAGTGATTTCGTAGCTACTTTCAAAATTTCTCCAAAAATATGTGAGATATGACTTATAAACACCTGGTAAGACTTCTAAAACATGGAATGAGGCTGTCAAACATTATTTGGAAAAGAGATATGATCTTAAAAGACTTCTAACCTTATGACCTAACCCTTAAAGCATGAAATGACCTAGAGACCCTTTAACACCATGACTTGACCATGACTGATACAAGAATTGAGAAACCATGCAAGTTTTCCAAATTTTTTTAAGGAAGTTTTACAGTGATAACAGGCGTGATTGGCACGACAAACGCGAAATCGACAAAGGCTACGTCCAAGAAAGCCCGTAAGATTTCAGCTCAAAATGCAAAAGACGAAATTCTTGCTTCAGAAGTAAATGTCGTATCAGCAGATAAGGGCAAAGAAACCAAACAACCAGGAAGCAAGAAGAAACAAAGCAAAGGGAAGAAGAGGAAACAGGGTGAGTCATCTCCTGAAAAAACTTCTTCAAACCCTCCTGGAAATAGGAAACCAAAAAATCCATGTTATATATGTGATGAGGATCATTGGACAGCAGATTGTCCATACAAAGCTAAGCTTAAAAGGTTCTTTAAAAGTTCGAAAACCTCAACTGTGTTAACTGATCCGTTTCCAAATCCAGGAACTAATCTGGTTGATAGTGGAAATGCTTCCCCGTCGCAAGTGCTAATGCTGTTGATTTCGAAGCAGCAAAATGATGCTTTGATTTCGACAAGGAAAAAAGATTACGGGAATCCGCAGCTGTCGAACAACAAGGATAAAGATCAACCAAGTAGTTCGACAACAACTTCGACAGAAGTTGTACCACCCATCATTCCTGAATTAACAATAAAACCACCAAAGGGAGTAGTACACAAGTCGACGTTTAATCCTCGCGCTAGAGCGGCGCAGCATTATAACATAGTGGAATATTTGGCCCAATCGCCATCCGCTATGTCGACTCTTGAGGTGCTACAAAATTTCCCATCCTAAAGGCAGGCTTTGTTATCAGCCATTGGTGGGGTTGATCCTAAGGATTCCAATCTTGTATCCTTCGACCATAAAGGATACGATCCTCAGTTACCAGCCCAACTAGCTTTCCTTATTCAAGTGAAAACCCTCAACAAAACTGTTCATCGAACAATTATTGATGAGGGGGCATCTACATGTATTATGTCAATGAGTTGCTGGAAAACTTTAGGATCTCCAACCTTGTCGCGATCTTCGACGACATTAAAAGCATTCGACGGAAGGTCATATACCCCATATGGTATCCTAAATAACTTGAAGGTTGAAATAGGGGGAAAAAAGGTAGAAATAGATGTTGAAGTCATCGATGGAAATCTTGATTACAACATCCTACTAGGAAGACCATGGATATATGCCATGGCAGCTGTTGTGTCGACCTATTTTAGAAAGATTGCATTCCCCTTCCAAGGAGGGATTACAATCGTCGATCAACAAAACTTTCTCCCTAATGGTTCTCAAGTTACAGGAAGAATTCCCATGATCCATGGAAGCCCCCATTCGTTTCAGAATATCGGAGTAGGCCTACTGAAAGATCCTATACTAATGGGAACTTTCACTCTTCCACCTCTAATCAATCTGGCGGAAGTAGCGTCGATAGGAACCTGCAATATGATATCTTCCACAAAGATTTCAGAAAACGATATCAACATGGATCATGCAATGGTTTTGCCCCAAGCCCAATAGAAATATTATAGCAATCAATATTTCTATCATGGGAGGCAAACCCGAATCAATGCTCGTCAAGCGTTTGGGTAGATAGGTCTAGAGAATATGGTACCCCTTCAGATCCTTGGTCGCGAGTGCATGGAACCGACGAAGGAATTGTACAATCAATGTTGATTGAAGGGGCACCATGGAATGATTGCCACCATCGTTCCCTTCTTCTGGATTATGAAGAAGATACTCAAGATGACCTTTATCATCCTTCAGTTTTGAATTCCTTTCAAATACTGTAAATACGGTGGATTTCGAGCGAAACTTATCCAACATTGAAGAGACTATAGCCATAAATATCTCGACTAAAACAGATATTGTAGAGAATATTTATGTTGGCAAATGTTGTTCTCCTTCAGAACTGGAAATATATAACGCTCTTTTTCATGAATTCAGAGATGTCTTTGCTTGGTCATATAGTGAAATGCCAGGCATCGACTTGAGTATCGTTGAACACGAAATTAAGATGTATCCAGATGTCAAACCGGTACAACAACGGCTCAGGCAGGTGCACCCCAAGAAAGCCGCTGCCATTAAAGCAGAAGTTGAAAAACTTCTCCATGCTGGTTTCATCTACCCGGTTCCTCTAACCGATTGGGTATCGAATATTGTCCCTGTTATGAAGAAACAAGGGACAATTAGAGTGTGTGTCGATTATAGGGATGTAAATCAAGCTTGTCTGAAAGACAACTACCCTACACCCTTCATCGACCAGATAATTGATGAATGCGCCGGATGCGAAATCTTTTCATTCATGGATGGATTTTCGGGGTATAATCAAATAAATATCCGCCCACAGGACCAGTCAAAGACTGCATTCATTTGTCCGTGGGGCACATTCGCATATCGAAAATTACCCTTTGGTTTAAAGAACGCAGGGGCGACGTTTCAAAGGGCAATGAATTATGCCTTCCATGACATCAAGAGCATCATTCAACCATATCTCGACGACCTTCCGGCTCATTCACGAAAGCAAACAGATCATCCGCAGCATTTAAGAGCGATATTTCTACGTTGCCGACACTACAAGATACGACTCAATCCACACAAATGTGTATTTTGCGTCAGTTCTGGTCGTTTACTTGTCTTTGTAGTCTCCAAGGATGGGATTCGTCTCGACCCGTGCAAGGTACAGGCAATCATAAATTTGCCTCCACCTTCAAATTTGCTTCAGATTCAGAAACTCCAAGGGAAAGCAAACTTTCTGAGGAGGTTCATTCCAAATTACGCCGAACTTGCTAAAGGTTATACGCGTCTTTTGAAAAAGGAGGTACCCTTCGTCTGGGATCAAGTTGCGCAAGCTTCCTTTGATGCTTTAAAAGATTCCTTAATGAAAGCATCATTAATGTACGCCCCCGATTATCAAAGAGATTTTAACCTGTATCTGGCCGCAGCAGATACAACCATCGCAATGGTATTAGTTCAAGAAGTCGATGGAATTGAACACCCTATATATTATTTAAGTAAAAACTTAAATGATACAGAAAGTAAATATTATTATGTTGAAAAACTAGCGCTTGCAGCTGTTCAAGCGATACAAAGATTTCGACACTATGTCCTCTTTCGGAAAACTACCATTTTGTCCGATTGCAACCCCATGACTAATATATTGTCGCGACAATTGCTGGGGGGCAAATATTCAAAATGGATAGCAATCCTTCAAGAGTCTGATCTGGAATTTGTAAAATCCAAATCAAAGAAAGCTCTAGTTTTTGCAGAATTATTATGCGATCTCCCATCGTCGTCCAACGATGAAACATCCGAAGAATCAATCGTGGACGAGAATTTGTTTCTGATATCCACAAGCAATGAGTGGTATGGAGATATAATAATTTATCTCCAAACCCAAAAAGTCTAGGCCTAACACCTCTCACTCCGAACAGAAACGTATACGATACCAAGCAAAGGACTACATGATCGTCGGTGATACATTATACCGTCGTGGTATCGATACAGTTCTGAGAAGGTGCCTTACCCATGAGGAGGCCAAAAAAGCCCTGAATGAGTTTCATTCAGGAGCTTGTGGGGGGCATCAATCGGGATATGCTACAGCACAAAAAATCTTATGAGCAGGATAGTTCTGGCCAACAATGTTCAAGGATTCCATAACCGCAGTCAGAAGTTGCCATGCTTGTCAAATTTTTGATAGCAAAACCAGAAGACCACCCGCACCTCTGCAGCCCATAGTTGCTGTAGGGCCATTCGCCAAATGGGGCATCGATTTCATGACATGTAACCCCACCTCGACCGGGGGGCATGGGTATATCATAGTCGCAGTTGACTATTTTACCAAATGGGCCGAGGCGATGCCTACATTAGATAACACTGGTGAAACAGCTGCCCTTTTCTTTTTCAATCATGTAGTCGCCAGATTCGGCGTACCACAGGCTATAGTCACGGATCATGGATCGCATTTTCGCAATCACATGATGCTTGAATTAGCTGCCAAGCTAGGATTGTCTCACGACAGCTCTACTCCGTATTATCCGCAAACCAACGGACAAGTTGAAGCAATCAACAAGGTCCTGAAGCGTATGTTGCAAAAGATGATCGGAGTTCACAAAAGAAGGTGGCACCTAATCCTGTACTCAGCCTTGTGGGCTTACCGAACATCGGTAAGAAATGCAACCGGGTTCACACCCTTCCAACTGGTATATGGTCTGGAAGCAGTCTTACCAATCCAGTGTGAAATCTCGTCTCTTAAACTCACAATCGATCTCCTCCCCTGAACTTCAGAAGAAGAGGCCCGTTTCTTGGAATTAATCCAATTGGATGAAACCCGTCGTGATGCCGCTTTGGCTAACGAAGCCCATAAGAAACGAGTCAAGGCGCAGTTCGACAAAAATGTCAAACCCCGTGTCTTCTCAGAAGGTGACTTGGTCTTGCTTTACGACCAAGAATCTGATAAATTGGGAGCAGGTAAATTTAATTCTTTATGGATGGGCCCCTATATTGTTAAACGAGTGTTAGAAAAAGGAGCCTACGAGTTAATGGATTATGACGGAATTCCACTGGCGCAACCCCGTAATGGGTTGTACCTCAAGCGTTACTATGCTTAAATAGTAACCAATATGCTTTTGTTGTATTTTGTTTTCGCTAAAGTGGACGTTTTGGTTGAGTCATCCACCTTTTTACATTTATTGCAGATGTCAAACCTTTTGGAGACATGTGTTGGATATGCCGACGGAGCGAGTCGTAGTTCGCGGAACCTGTCCTCCGCAGCCTGGGCCATTTTTGATCCAAGCGGCGAGTTAGTAAGTTTCAGAGGTGTATGTATCAATCAATCAACGAATAACATCGCTGAGTATAGCGCATTGATAGAACTTCTCTCTGATGCCATCACCCATGGTATACGCCGACTAATTGTCAGGCTAGACTCACAACTCGTAATACTACAACTCAATGGTATATATTCCGTCCGAAATCCAGCTATTTATCGCATGTTCCTAAGAGTTAAGATTTTGGAAAGACAATTTGATTTTATTCAATACCAACATATTTCCATAAACTTAAACACATTAACCAACTCATTAGCAAACTATGTGTTAGATAGACATTTGCGACATTTATAAAAAGAAACACATCATCAATGTTTTACATGTGGATCATATAACTCAAACAGAATAAAACCCGAAAATCAAAATATATATATAGCTGTTTATAGTTTACATATAATGTTCTGTAACCAAGACAAAATCGGTCACATGACCCAAAAACTCAAAATGCTAGGGGGCACCCTAGTCTAATGATTCTCGTGATAGCAAGTCACAGCTTGTGCAATCATGCGTAAGAGACGAGTCCATCGTCTAGGCACACCAGTAGTATGTCGTTGTAACTTTAAAGGTAGCTCATCGATCCTCACATCGGGAATACCGAGAGTAAGGCTCTCAACCTGCTCCTACAGAGCTGTGAGAGTCTCGGCCACATCAAGGTCATGAAGGATAACCCTCCCGGCAGCCTCTCCTACTGGGGCAGCGGCCGGCACTCTCAGACGAACTACTGGACGAACAGGACCAACATCTGCATGTACACAAGAGTTTGATTAAAATTCTTGATAGAATAAAGCACAAGGACATTATAAATAAGAACAGTAAACAGTGATATGGTCAAAGATTTTACCAATAGCGCCCCACTGCTCGCCATCCGGTAGCACTAAATCCGGATCACCCCGGAAATTCATGCCAGCATATGGATACTCGGCATAAGCCATCTCCTGCCGATCGAACCACCTGAAGAAGGTATCGGAAAAAGAAATCTGAGACTGACCAGCATGCCTAGACATGTGGTCAACCCATCTCTGCATATGTGGTTCGGTAGGAGGAGGTATGTCGAGTGCAATGTACTGCGGCTGCATCAGTGGTATCTTCTCCAAGGCAAAGGCGGTCAAAATAGAACCAAACCCAAAGTTCTTCAACCTCCCGTCCTTTATCTTGGTCAACTGACTCTTCATCACAAGAAGTACTGCATCACACCAGTTGAATATTTTCGGTTGGAGACATTCAAAGGAATGCTGCATATAGGACCTGTTGGCTACATGAAGAGATGCACTCCCGGCCATCCTACCAAAAGTGAACAGGATCGACCTGAGGGACCTGTCAGCGACGTCTCGGATGATGATCTTGCCGTCTTTACTTGGCTGAGATCCTTCCCTGCAATACTGGCGGACATAATCTCTCACAGAGTCACTCCCTCGGGCCGAACCTAACAAAGAAATGGGGGCACCTCGCCGCGACAAGCCAGTCAAAAAGTAAATGTCTACTGCAGTCAAGGGGATGGATTTGCCCCTAACCTGGAAAAATTGGTTAATAGGATCCCAAGCATCGAGCAAATGCTGCAGTAGGTTGATCTGTTGTCTCATGCTAGAGATGCAGAAGAACTTCAGCAAACCGCAGTTCCGCAACACGTTCACTGTAACAGGATCATGTAGGGCAATCATGTCCTCTTGTTCATGTTCTCGTTCTCGCCATGTAAGGGTCATTTTGCTCCAATATCTCTGCAAAAACAAACAAGAGAGGAGATTAAATCCTAATTTTGATGAGAAACAGGGGGAAATTTCATTCAAAACTGTGCTACATCTTTCCTTTCTGCGCCCAACGCACCTACACAGGTGTTATGGGTGCGTTGAATGTCAATTCACCTTCATAGTGACCCACTTTCAGCGCAGGTTTCGACATGCCTAAGGTGCGTTGATGGCAGAACGCTCCCATCGAACCCCAGGGGCTCAGAAAAGCAGGGACTAAAGCACAGAATGCAGAAAAGAAACCATGAAATGAAAGAGCTCAGGTTTAGCTCCTACCTGGTCCAGACGGCGCCGAGAATCGTCCACAGAATCTCCCGAAATCAGCTGATGAAAATCAAGGGGGAAGAGGCACCTCCAAAGCTCCAACAAACCAAGTTCAAATGAAATGGTAAAATGAGAGGTAAAAACACTTTTTAATTGCTTTTTACGTAGTTCAAAGTAAAATATTAGCGTTTTAATCTCATGTTAAAGCAAATGTTGTTCATTTCTAACTAGTTTGATGAAGCAATTGAAGATACAGTACTATCTTTGAAAAGAAAAGCTATTTATGGTAAAAAATCAAAACAAGACCATCTTATCGAGCAGTTTTAGCACATAGTTCATGCTCGTTAAAAAATAAACATAAGATCGAGCAAGTGTTTCAACCCGCGTTTAAGCTCGTTAAAAAATGAACTACCCTCCGGTAAACAACCACCGTGAATATAACATTATCAGCCATTAAAGCCTTGGTCGTGTTTGCACCGTCACCTCCACATTTCCATTGGCCGATCATTCACCTCCATATGATTGTTTACCCATTTTGAGGAACAGCTGCGAAGAGTGATTTCACTAGCCATCCTTATGACACTGCCGTGCTTGGAAAATTCCAACCCTTACCTGGAATCAGCGGCTACCCATTTTATCACTCGTTCCTCAAAAGACGAGTCTTCTTTAAGCTCTTTTCATTTGACTCGTAAAATATGAAAAGATTGCCGAGTTTTGGCCTTCCAGCTCGTTAAAGCGACAGGAAGAGCTATCCCTCCTCTAGATTTTAATCTTTTTGGACCTGAGGGATTATTGCACAAAAAGATCGAGCGCTTGTTTTGTTCGGCTTGTTAAAACTATCGAAAATTCATCCCTTCTGTATTGTTTTGTACTTTTTCGGACCTAAGGGATTAAATGACGAAAAAGGACTTTCGGAGTTAACTTTACGTACCTTTTCGGACTCTCTAAAAATGAAAAGGACTGAGTTATCTTTGTCGTTAGACTCGTTAAAAAGATTAATAGTGACAAACTTGTCTTTAGACGAGAACGAGTTTCACTATCGCTAGGCTCGTTAAAACATAGCGATGGGTTTGATCGAAGGGCAAATTATAGAACAAGCATATGTTATCCTCCTCAAGCTTGACAAAAATAAAGAGGTATTGGTCAGCAATGACTGGGGAAAAATTGGGAAGAAACTCAAAGAACCTTTATTGGTAGCTAGTCGCTCTTGAACATGACACTTCCACTCCGTGCCTGAGTCAGGTTGGGTTGTTTCATTCACCGGTCACATCACCATGGTCTCGCCATACCATCCACTTTTGGGGTAAATGCTACCAATCCATCACACAAGTGTCGCCGATATGTTCAAGAGAAGTCATCCAGAGAAGTCAACCATGTCCCATCCACTACCATACATTATACTTCATTCTTTCATGACCGCCACCCTGAACCATATATCATCAGATCATTTCCACCTCCATCAAAATCATTTGCTCCGTTCCGTGTCACTGATGTGGGATACATCAAGGCCCTCCTGTGACGGATCGCTTCTTGTCGACATCAGCTCATTATCCAAGAAGTTGATCTAGGAACACCCCCTTCATTACTTTGAAGCTTACATGCCTCAATGGCAAGTTTCTCACTTCCAGCGACAGGTAGACATCAATGACCTTCAACCGAAAGATTTTACGTGGTGTTCAACGCCAAGTCCTTTATTCACACCACGTGAATTGTACTGCAGTACCTTGAGGGTCATTATCATTATCGGTGATTCCTCTCGTGCTTGTTAACAGTTTACATCATTGACTGGTAATCAAGCGATGTCTTTCCATGTTCGACTTCAAAACATTTCTCACATGGATCGACTTGTACTTAGAGTGAAGATCGGACGAGATTGAAGACCCCGGATCTAGTTTCATCCATCTGGGCTGCGATATATATTCAGGAAAAATAAAGACATTGACATGTACAGCACTGCAGAACAGATAGTCATCCTACCAAAAGGATGATGATTTCATCAGAATCATCAGTCTACCATCAGACGATTGTCTGTCCTATGTACATAAAAATGAATTTA
This sequence comes from Pinus tabuliformis, assembly GCA_031772625.1. NCBI lineage: Eukaryota > Viridiplantae > Streptophyta > Pinopsida > Pinales > Pinaceae > Pinus > Pinus tabuliformis. Next base: position 402,282,974 of record CM062814.1, on the reverse strand, counting down.
TAAAGCTGAGCATGGGAATGCCCGCCTCAGCTAGATCATGAAAACAGTATGAAAAATAATGTATTATATTGTATCTTATTATAGGTCTCCTCCCAACATTGGATGAACTTCGGATCCTCCTAATAAAGCATTTCACCCGATAAACGGCCTCATACTTTAGGGGGCAACTGTTATAGACATTTTTGTGCCTTACAGCTTTGAGCATGAAATGTCCATAATCCAAGGGATCCAAAGTCCCTAAATATGTTGTTACAGCTCTTAAAGGAACAAGGTCAACCAATGACAGCTCCTCCCAGAAGTTCTCCACCAAAAACCACTCAGAAACAGTCAATTCAGGATCAATTCAAGTGCTCCACTAGCTGCCTGCATTGCAAAGCACCCCAGTACACTGTCTAGGTGCGTTGCAATGCACTTGAATGCACTACCCAGGTGCATTGAGCGGGAAATGACAAGTGGCAGAGTCATTCAACGAGGTGGAAAGACCATGGAAGCTTCCAAAATCTTCTCCAATGACACTTGCCTCACTGAATTCGACCAAGTGATGAGTAAGAGGTTCTCAGTCTCCAAGTGGAAGCAAGAACTGACAGAGAGAAGCCACAAGTCAAAACATAAGCTGACTCATCCTCTCTGCTTACATCTATATATGGATCCCTCATCCCAGAGATCCAGGAGGCTGGAATTTTGTAATTTGCAAAGAATTGCTATTGGTTTGAGATTGAGATTAGTACATTGGGTGATTTATGCTTCGTTGGAGGAGAGGAAGGGATTCCTTTGCTGGGAGGTAGATGCTGGATCGGAACTCACTTGGTTGTATCTCCTCTTGGACTTTCTTATTCTATCAATAAACTATTTGAGTTTCTCCTACATGCTGTGTATCAATGATGCTTTGTTATATTTACATGTTTAGCTTAATCTGATCTTGAGCTTTTTATGAATGTATATCTATATCTTCGTGTAGTTTCTCTCTCTTGTAATCTTGCAGGAATTCGGTGAAGCTGGGCCGGTAAGGGAGCAGGGAGCTGGGAGCCACTGAAGAGAGGAGTGATTGGATCAACAAACTAGTGGAAGACACATGTTAGTTATATCCTTCCTCCTCATTTACATTTCATAAAGAAGAATACTCAATTAGTTTCCTTGTTTGTTGCTAAGGCACTATCACACCTTAGAGTGGGATATGGGCGTTCTGAATAGATACTTTTCCCAACAACACATCCTCGTTGTCATCATTTGAAAAAGAAATATTTTCAGAAGTAGAAGGGATAGAGAGGTGGCACATCTGCGAACTAGGCTCGTAGGCCAATATATTTTCAGCAAACTTTACATCTCTTCTAATGATAACATTTTTGGATTTAGGTGGAAGTCTATATCCTTTGGCATCTTCAGAATATCCAACAAAAATACATTTTTCACTCTTAGGTTCTAAGGCTTTATGTTTCTCATCTGGAATATGGGCCCATGCTTCACTTCCTAAAACATGAAAGTGACTTACATCTAGTTTAATTGAGCTCCATGCTTCTTTTGGAGTGATATTCTTTAAAACTTTAGTAGGAGTGTGATTTACTATGTAATTTGCACAGTTAATTGCTTCTGCCCAAACATTAAGGCTAAGTCCTTTAGATTGAAGCATACAATTAGCCATTTCCTTTCTGGTGCGATTCTTCCTTTCAGTTACAGCATTTTGTTGTGGAGTATATGGAATCGTATGTTGCAATTGAATTCCATGCTTCATGCAAAAGTTGATGAATTTGTTGTTAACATATTCTCCGCCACTATCAGATCTTAGCTTAAGAATTTGATGTCCAGATTGTTTCTCAACAAAGGCCTTAAAGGCCAAGAACATGTTAAAGACTGCACTCTTGAGTTTTAAGAAGTATACCCAAGTGCGTTCGGAGAAATCATCAATGAAAGTTAAGAAATACTTGTAGCCAGAGAATGAAACAACTAGAAGTGGACCACATAAATCACTGTGCATAAGGTGTAAAGGGGCTAAGGCGTGCCAAGAGGCATGTTTTTCAAAACTATCCCGATAATGTTTTCTCGAGTACACATCCGGAACAAACACCATCTCTGCAAGATACCATAGGAAGACCTGTCACCATATTTTCTTTACATAGATTTTGAAGGGAGCAATAGTTTAAGTGACCAAATCTCTCATGCCAAAGTTTGCTCACTTCATCATTATGAGCAACAAATACCAAGGGAAGAGTTGATGACCCAATGTTGTTAAACTTATACAACCTTGTAGAATCATCAAGAATGCCAATAGCTAAAATCTGTGTAGGATCTCTTAGGTCCTTAATTACAACATTATGAGGTGAAAATTCAACAATTTTACCTTCACCTGAATGAGTTATCTGATATACAGATAAAAGGTTACAGGAGAAGGTAGGAACACATAATACATCATTAAATTGACCATTGTCTAGATGAATAGTTCTAGTCCCTACAACACTAAGAGATCTATCATAACCAACATATATATTTTTGGTGTTGCAATCATTTAAAGAAGAAAACATGGCTTTGTTTTTGGCCATGTGATAAGAAGCTCCAGTATCAATGAGCCACTCATGAGAATGAGAAGTAGATACATTTAGTGCATAACGAGACTGAGATGCTTGACAACCACATGTAGAAAGTGCTATTCCTGAAGATGAAGTTGAAGTTGAAGAGTGCTCCAAATGGATGTTATGCTTCTTCATTGCTCTACTTACAAGGCTTCCATCTTCTTAAAGCATTTGGATTCTAAGTGGCTATCTCGATTACAAAAGTTGCAATGTCTATCATTCTTCTTCCCTTGTTTTTATTTGCATTATCATTTTGTTGAATTAATTTTTCATTTTGAGACTGAAATTGCTTAGGACCCTTATTTGGTTTAGAACCATTCTTTTTAGGATACTGCTTCTTAGGATTCTTTGAATTTGGTTGTTGCTGGGCTGCTAAGGCTTTCTTAGAAGAGTTTCCAGTATTAAAAAAACCAAGATGTAAGAGTTTTTCTTGTTCTCTTATTAAGGAATCACAAAAGACATCAAAAGAGGGGGACTTGTAGGATTGTCCTTGAGAAATAAAGACTTCTCTAGTAGAATGGAAGGTGGAAACAAACACAGACTAATAACTTGGTATGGAATTTCCATTTTAACAGAAACTAAAGTTGTAGATGCTGGAATTAAGCGTTCCAATGGAAAGATCTCGAAAAATTAAGCTGATTAAAAAAAACGGCTCTGAAAACGGCTTCTGGATGAAGAAGTTATGACGTTTTGAAGAAAAGTTGTTGAAGATGCTGATGAAGTACGTGAATGTTCGGAAGTGAATGATAATATTATATTTAAAAAAATTCTCCCTATTTCCAAATTTAATCTAATTAGCTCACTTTTAAAAAAGATTACTCTATGTGTCCCACTTTTATAAATAAGTGAAAGTCACTTTTACAATGGTACTTTATGAGCTACCCACTAAATTGTAACTTAAATAAAAGATAAAGTGACTTTAGAATTGTTATTGACTCACTTTTTATAATGGGCAAGAACACTTTTACATAAAGTAATTTTAAAACATAAGTTACATGTGCTTTTTGAAAAAGTAGTTCAACAAAAAGAAAGACTTGAACCCAAGACCTTTATTCTCATAAAGTAATTTTGGACCAAGTGAGCTAGTTTAAAAGGTTAGTAAATGTTGGAAAAGAGTAAGGGAGGGGGGAAGGGGGTGGGCGGTTTCTTACTCACTGAAGCTTTGCTGTGTGTGCTTACTTGAAAAAACCGTTTTTGTCTACAAAACAAAAAAACCACACAATCCAAAATGAACATGCAGAAAAACAAGCCTTACGGTTTAAAGTTGGATTTCGCTGGAAACTAAATATTTTCCTCAATGTTTCTGATTTTCTGAAATCACAGTAAGGCGTGGCGGAAAAGAGCATATGCATGAGAAAAATCCTTTCTTTTTGTTTCTAATTTGCCCAGATAGCACAAATTCGTGGGGCAAAGAGAATACACAGAAATGAAATGTATAGATTCGGTAATAAAAACAGAGAGATAAATAAACCGAAATAAACTGGGAGATAAATAAATAAAATTGTAAATAAAGACTTTATACCTCTAGATCTTAAAAATGATGTAGCTACGGTTACCAGAAACTTTTTCGTGTGGAACGAAAGGGGTTCCTCACTTGTACAAGTGCTCCTAACACAATAGAGCAGTCCTCTCGGACCGAAAGCAGTCAGAAACAACAGATCTAGGAAATGATAGTCGGATGCAGTTGTACTGGCTTCAGATTTGGATCACCAATGGATAAAGTTGTACCGGCTTCAGATTTGGATCACCAACAGATGCGGCCCTCAAATAGCTTTGATACCATGTAGGAATTTATAGGGTAAGTTCCTTAGATAGAACACCAAGGGACACCGCTCACAAACAGATCACATATTAGTACACCAGTATCCTTGATGTGGTTAAAACCCTCAAAGAGGGAAACAGTCCATGACCTGAGCCAACATGGCCACTTCAGGCAATTTATTAATGTAAAAGAAAGAAAATTTACATAAGCTTCTCTCATGAACGATCACCTTACAAATGACCCTCCATGCTCTTTAAATAGAGATCATGGACCAATCGGGTGTTAAGCCACGGATCAAGTGTTGGTAATACCGAGGAGAGAATGAATCGTCAGATCACTTCATGTCTAGAACATATCACGACCGTCAGATTGTAAGTTACAAAAGTTCAATGTAAAGAAACACACTTTACCTAATTCTACACTAGACCAAGTTATACTTAACTATTTCCTATGTGTCGGAATATCCTAAGAAAATTTATCACTAATATGCCAAATTAACATGAAGAAGGGTCCTCAAATCAAGCCTCAAAGCATCTCCATGTGCCCAAAAGCTAGTTTTGGTTGCCTTTTGTCATCTCCATGGGTGCCATCTAGACAACGTAGTGTACTTTTCTCTTAAGTGTTGGGGCTCTATGAGTGATCCAAGATCTTTTACTTACAGATGCATTAGAATTACATATAACAGAGTTAATTAACCATGGAACTTAAAAGCACGTAAAAAATGCAGAAATAATCAGAAGAACACAAAAACCATGACACAATTATTGATTACAGAGTTCGTCCAATTTGGACTACGTCTCCAGGCCTTGCTCAATAGTGGGGAGGCCTTCATTCAATTAGTGGCATAAAAGAGATAAAATTACAAGAAACAAGCAATTACAACCCTTATACCTCCAAGCTGAAAGATGGGCAGAGAATGGAGAGCCCAGCTTCAAAAACAGACAGTACCACTAAACTCCTAGCAGAAAACAGCACAAAAACGCCTATCCAAAGTCCCAATTTGGATAATCGGGCCTTCTGCAACCTCTTGGAACCTCCTTGCTACTCAAGGCGAGGTTCGACCTACTACCAGGGTCAGGGTTTGCTGTGTGCAATAGATTCTGAGTATTCGACCAGACCTCTTCGCTTTTTTCCGACACAAACAATCATATATATATATATATGGTGGCAACCCTCAAAACCTTGACAAGTTTAACCTAAGAACCCAAGTTAGCAGGTGGGATCAGGCTAGAAGGATACATTACAACAACCTCACTATAGTTGGTGAAACCTCGTTTAAACAAGGTAAACCCATTTCAACTGCGCATAAGGCTCGGCGACATGTTTATCGACATTTCCAACTTATCGATGGACAGTCCAAAGCCAAGACACAAGCACTCTACGATAACCATGGACCCAATAGGAGTGTTAAGCATAGAACATAATATTTCGTGTCCAACAATCCCATCGAAATTGCAATCGGCGTGGAAGCATCGGCGTATTGGACTAGCTCATACTTCAGCGCTCTGCGATGTCTGCGGACCTGGTGGGTTTATTAAGCAGAAAATAAAATAAAATATTGCATCTGGCCATCTATCACGAAATCGCAATCGACACTTACCGTCAAGGCCTTTTGTGACACCATCCCTATTTTTGCGATTGCGATATGCGATAAATCACATCGCAAATGGGTCTTCGCTGGGGGCCAATTCTTTACTATTTGTTCCTCCTCCGGCTTGCGATATGCGATATCGCAATCGCAACTCGAAATTCCAGGGGCCGATTCTTCTTAAGCCGCTTCTCCTTTTTGCCAATATGTGATATGCGGGACCCAATGGCAAGTTGCCACTTGGCACTTCCCCATTCGCTGGGATCTTTGCCATGTCATCTCCTCCTACCACCTGGACAAGTCAAACTCGAACTTTGATTTTCTCTCGGATTACATGAACCCATTCATCATTGGGTATGCACAGTTTGCCAAGGTGGTACAATAGATTTCCCTGCAAGTAATAATTGTCTACCTGCAATCGATGAGTTAGTTTTGGATAGATTTCTTTAAAATAACTATCCTTAGCATACTGTTCAACATAACTTTCTAATGATAAAGAAACATTTTGCAAAACTATAGATGTAGAAATAGGAGGGCGAGAAAGCATATCTGCTACTTTGTTGCTGGCGTGCTTCTTATATCTTATCACCAAATGAAACAGTTGGAGGAATCCCATCCATCTGAAGTGACGGGCTTGCTGAAGCTTGGTCTGTGACTAAAGATACTGTAAGGGATGATGATCCATATGGATGATGGTCTCCTTGTCGATCAAATAGTGTTTCCACTTCTTTACACTCTGGACCAAGGCGTACAACTCCCTGTCATACGTGGGATAATTCACAACAAGTTGGGAGAAAGTCTCCAAATGGTAACATAAAGGCTTTCTCTGCTACATCAATACAATGCTCATGGCATATCCACTAGAATCCGTTTCAATTTCAAAAGGTTGTTGAAGGTCTGGTAAGGCTAGCACTGGTGTTGTTTTGATCTTCTGTTTCAGTGTGTCGAAGGATTTTTGTTGTTTTCCTCCACACTGAAAGGCCTACTTCACACTAGTCAAGGCGTGCAATGCGGTTGCGATAACGGAGAAGTTCGCAATGAACCTTCTCCAATACTATACCGCACCTAGAAAACTTCGAACCTCTGTAACATTCGTGGGCTTAGGCCAATTCATAATCACCTCCACTTTAGAGGGATCTATCTTCAATTGTCCATTGCCAATAACATGGCCTAAATAAATTAGAGAAGTCTTCCCAAACTCACACTTTGACAGTTTCAAATACAACTTTTCACTTTTTAGAACATCAAGCACTTTCTTTATGTGACACACATGTTCATCCCATGTCCTACTGTACACAAGAATATCATCCAGATATACAAGAACAAAATGATCAAGAAAATGCCTAAATAAATCATTCATTACCCTCATAAATGTGGCTGGAGCGTTGCACAGTCTGAATGGCATCACCATCCATTGAAACAACCCCTATTTGGTTTTGAACACAGTCTTCCAAACGTCATGCTCTGCAATTCTAACCTGGTGATAACCACTATGCAAATCCAGCTTTGTAAAATAAACAACATTTTTCAACTGATCTAACAATTCATCAATGCGAGGGAGAGGGTATTGATTCTTCACCGTGATCTTGTTCAACACCCTGTAATCTACGCACATTCTCCATGTGCTGTCTTTCTTGGGCACCAACATGATCGGTGAGCCACAAGGAGAAGAACTCGGTCTGATGACTCCCTGATTTAACAATTCCTGCACCTGTTTCTTGATCTCCTCCATCTCGATAGAAGCCATCATGTACATGCCAACATTCGGTAAAGGAGCATCTTGTTGTAAATGGATCTCATGTTGGATTTCCCATTTAGGGGGCAATCCTCTTGGTTCTTGAAACAACCCATCATAATCAGAAACAATTTCAAATAATCTTTCTTATGATCAAGATTACAGCCTTTGAAAGCATTAGCCATCTCGGCCTTTTTTGCTCTCACTATCATGAACATGCACCCTTTGCTGGAATTAACCAGTCATTTAGCCAGTTTGGGAGATATTGAAATAATTAATATTTTTAATGGAGTTCCTAAGTCTAAACTTGGGAAAAATAAAATATTAATGGGTATTAGTATTGATTAGAGATTTAATCTCGCCCGTTGAAATACCAACCAGAAAAGTATAAGAGGAGGCTTGAGGGTCAGTTGGAAGACACACCAGAGTAAGCAGTCATTCATTTTTGCTAGAGCAGGGTTGCTAAGCAAAGTTGAATCAGTGATCAACAATGATGGGTAGTGAGTACGAGGCAAAGAGGTTGAGACAATGCTGAGAGACCAGCGCAAAAGTAGAGAGAGCGAGAGCAGCAGCAAGTCCATGCCACACAGAGCCCAATAGAGACATCGCCGAGGCCAAAGGGACTGCGTCATCTACGCAGAAGCTGCTGGAGTGACGTAGAGGGTCCTAGAGGCTGCACAGTGCCTCAGAGGGCTAACGCAAAGGGTCTTGGGGCTGACGCAGGTCAGCAGGAGGCTGACACAAAGGCCAAAAGGGCCAGTGCTGAGCTTTAGTTGTGCCGGAGAAGGTTTCGTGGAACAGTTTTTCTGAATCCCTATTTCCGAATATAGAGGTATTGCTGTTGTGTATTTTTCTCTGTCGGGTGAGTTGGTTAGGCACCTAGTTGTACTCAGAAAGACTGGATAATAATATAACCCTCTGAATAGCTGCACTTGTTTTCCTGCATTGGGTTTTTTCGAGGACATTTGTCCAAAAGTAACGGTGTCACTTGTGTGCTTGTTTTCTTTCAGTTGATGATCTGTAGATGTTGTTACTATATTGTGTTTATTTCGATATTTAAATATTTTAAACAACTTGTTCGAATTTAAGCAAGTAGAAGAAATAAACCAATATAATATAGTTTAATTTTCTAACGGATAGACTTTGAAAATCCAACATGGTATCAGAATGTGGTTGCAGATCACAGGAGAACTGAAGGCATCAGCTGAGCAAAGCATTTGCAGTAGAATCAACTATCCCGAGTTATAGTAGCTGATCCTTGTAGAAGCGACAAAGGAAGGGTTGATGCAGAGGGACTGCGTCATCAGTTTGAGCCAAAGAGAGACCAGCACAGAGGCTAAGGAGGGCAAAGAGATGCTCACGCAGAGGCCATGAGGGCTGACGTAGTTGGCTAAGGGAGCTGTTCTGCCGATGTCGGGATTGCGTAAAGCAAAGAGGCTCAATCCTTTAGTTGCTGGGGCGAAAGAAGCTATGGGCAGTTTGCGGGAGCAAAGCTGGTGGGGTATTGTGGTTAGAACAATACCTAACAGGGCAAGACCGAGATAGAGGGAGTTGCTGCTGAGCTAGATTTCTAGCCAAGGAATCCGGATCAGTGTTCCAGTTGCACAAATGATCGGAGAGGAGCAACTTGAAAGTTGGCAGTAGGATTTCCATGAGGGAAATCGAGACTCAGAGGGAGTCCAGAAGAGAACTTCCAGACGAGAAATAGAGAGACTCAACAGGAGTCGAACTAAGAACTTCTAGATGGGAAGTAGAGAGACTCAACAAGAGTCGAACCGAGAAATTCCAGGCGGGAAGTAGAGAGACTCAGAGGAGTCGGCAGAAGAGCAACGAGATGGCCGTGGGTGGGCTGCGAGATCAAGATAGGCTGGATGGAGCGTCCAACTTTGTGGTCTGGAAGGCCAGGATCTTGTCCATTCTAGACAGACATCATATCAAGGGCTTCGCCTTGAGAGTGATGGCTATCCCAGTTGACCCATTAGCTAATGAAAGGTACGAGGATGCAATGGCTAAGCCAAAGTGTATTATGCTTGATGGGGTCAAGGATCATGTGGTCCCACATATTGCCGAGACTGAAATAACAAAGGAGATGTGGGACAGTTTGAAGACATTGTACCAACATACTTCTATGCAGAGGAAGATGCTCCTGGAGAATCAACTACGGTCATACTAGATGCAAAAGAGAGAGCAGATAGATGTCTTCCTCGGTCGGTTGAAGGAGATTCGTGACCAACTAACTTCAATAGGGGCCACGCCGGATCAGGAGTTGATGGTGAGGACTGCACTTAACACTGTCTCCGAGGATTAGGAGACATTTGTCTAGAGCATACTGGGCAGGATGAGTCTTCCGGATTGGGAAGAACTGTGGGCGACTCTTCGTCAAGAAGAGATCAGACGGTTGACCAAGGCAGGGAGTAGCGGGAAAGGGGTCAAGATCAAGAAGGAAGAGGAAGAGGATGCGGCTCTAGCATCTGGATTCTTTGGAAAAGCAAGAGAAGAGGAAGAAGGACCTCTTCAAGGTAAAGTGCTTCCATTGTGGGGAACTGGGTCACTATGTGAACCAGTGTCCGAGGAAGAAAAGTAAGGGAGAGGCTTCTGACTTGAAGGCAGCGCCAACGAGGGCAGAGAAAGAAGTCGAGGAGGATGATGATTGTGCCATGAGTGCTCATATGCCACTTGAGAAGAAGTGGGGAGACATCGAGCTGTAGTTAGGAGGACTACAGGTGATGAGGGGCAGGATCCTTGAGGTACCCAACCTCTTAGATTATACCTTGTTACAGGAGCCTCGAAGAGGAGTAGCAGGATTGGCGGATGTAGGTAGAGACAGATGCAGATGAAGCGATAGAAGAATGCTATAGTGCAGGAGTCCCCGGGCAGCGCAAGGCTAGTAGGTTGCAATAGTGTCAGAGGCACGAAGAGGTGTACATCGGTGTGAGATGCAGGGAGTTGTTGTAGCAACGTAGAGGTAAGTAGAGGGAGCACTTGTTAGCGGTAGAGGGAGATTCAGCATCAGGAGTGTTTCTAGCCTGTCAGGGATGTCAGAAGTTTGGTGGATCAATTACTTACTTCTCAGTAACTGAGTTGTAGTGTAGTAGCAGTATGTAGTAGCACGATGTAGCATGATGAGAATGGGATGCAGTGTAGATGTAGTGTTGGGAGGATGGACCAGTAGCAGCACGGATGTAGAGGGCGCTGTCGTACGGATGCAGCAGTGGCAGTGGCAGAGCCATGGGCAGCAGTACATGATGTAGCAGTGCAGAGGATGTTGGGTAGGGAGGCTTAGCATCAACACAGATATCGGTGCCAGATAATCAGAGTGATGCTTAGTGCGCTGTATTACTAGAGCACAATCCTCGCTAAGAGGGAGTGTTGGTTTGTGTTAGCATTGGATGTGCTCTAGCCATGAAAATTGGTGGAGAGGCTACAGCACATGAGATCTCCAAGACCCAAAAATGGTTTGGACAAATTGTACCCGGTTTGGGAGATATTAAAATAATTAATATTTTTATTAGAGTTCCTAAGTCTAAAGTTAGGAAAAATAAAATATTAATGGGTATTAATATAAAACTGTGTTAGAAGGTTCGAAAAGTCATGGATCAAGCCAAATATAATCTTAGCCGTTGATTAGAGATTTAATCTTGATCGTTGAAGGACCAACGATAAAAGTATAAGAGGAGGCTTGAGGGTTAGTTGGAAGACACACCAGAGTGATCAATCATTCATTTGTGCTAGAGCGGGGTTGCTAAGCAAAGTTGAATCAATGATCAACAGCGAGGGGCAGTGAGTACAAGGCAGAGAGGCAGAGACAATACTGAGAGACCAACGCAGAAGTAGAGAGAGCAAGAGCAGCAGCCAATCCAAGCTACGTAGAGCCTAGTAGAGACAACGCAGAGGCCAGAGGGACTGCGTCATCCATGCAGAGGCTGCTGGAGTGACGTAGAGGGTCCCAAAGGCTACGTAGTGCCTCAGAGGGCTGACGCAGAGGGTCCTGGGGCTGACGCAGGTCAGTAGAAGGCTGACACAGAGGCCAGAAGGGCCAGCGGTGAGCTTCAGTTTTGCCAGAGAGGGTTTCGTGGGACAAGTTTTCTGAATACTCGTTTCCGAATATAGAGGTATTGTTGCCATGTATTTTTCTCTGTCGGGTGAGTTGGTTAGGCACCCAATTGTACTCAGAAAGACTACATAATAATATAACCCTTTGAATAGTTGCACCGGTTTTCCCGCATTTGGTTTTTCCGGGGACTTTTATCCAAAAATAACTGTGTCACTTGTGTGTTTGTTTTCTTTCAGTGGATGATCTATAGATGTTGTGACTGTATTGTGTTGATTTCTGTATTTAAATATTTTAAATAACTTGTTCGAATTTAAACAAGTAGAAGAAATAAACCAACAAAATACATATTAATTTTCTAATGGATAGACTTAGAAAATTCAACAAGTGGTCCTCGTCATGAGCATCTTTCTTGCAATCAGTGCAAGACGGTGTTGCTTTGTCCCCTTTCTTGGCTGCAACAGTGTTCTTATCCTTCCCTTTTCCCTTCTTTTGGAATTTGCCATGCTGAGGTTTGAATGGTGCCTTTCTGGCTTGATCATCTCGATCATTCTTGCCTCGACTTTCAAGATGAATAGCCTTTATGATGACTGCATCAATTGTAGTAGGCTCAAACAGTAATAATGAGTGTCTGATGTGACTATGTAGCGCACCTATATACTTAGTTATAGTCTCAGGCGCATCTAATGAGATGCCCAGATTTAGTGTTTGTTTTCGAAATTCTTCAGTGAAGCTTTGCACATTCTGGCCCTTATCTTGCCTTAGATATTGCCAGTCCATAAGTTCCCTTTGCTTATAACCCAGAGGGTAGAATTTTTCTTTCAATGCAGAAATAAAACTAGACCAAGCGGACAAAGGGTTACCTGACTTTGTGCTGCCTTTTTGCAACTTGCTCTCCCACCAAATGAGAGCAGTGCCGCTCAGCCAAAGAGAAGTTAACTAGACTTTCGCCTCATCTTCTTTGATCTGCTGGATTCAACAGTAAACCTCTCTCTGTTTGATCCAATTATTGAGTTGTTCTGCACTACACTCCCCATTGTACATGGGCATGTCAAACTTTACGTCTAACTTGAAGAACAATTTCTTAGAGGTATGCTTGGAATTTCGCTGAGAGCGATGAGAACTATCACTGGAAGGAGAAAAAGGAGGAGGATCTTCTCCACCACCTTCCTAATTTGCCGATCCATGATCATCAACGTCCTTCTTCTCATGCCCAAGTGCCTTCTCATACTTTGCGAACAACCTGTCCACTTTTCCTGCCATATTGTAGAATACCTTTCGGAAATTTTGTTCCTCTTCCTTATGAGCTTCTTCATTGTCCATGTTTCTTCTTCGCTATGCACGTCTTAATTCAAGGTCAAAGGACTTGAGCGTTCCTTCTCCTTTTCGCAACTTGTTCCGGGTAAGCATAAACTCATGCAATTAACATTTACAAAGACATGCTCTGATACCAAACTTGATCCAAAATATTTTACTTACAGATGCATCGAAACTACATATATCAGAGTTAATTAACCATGGAAATTAAAAGCACGTAAACAATGCAGAAATAATCAGAAGAATATAAAAAAAAAAACCATGACACAATGATTTGATTATGGAGTTCGTCCAATTTGGACTACGTCTCCGGGCCCTGCTCAATAGTGGGGAGGCCTTCATTCAATTAGTGGCATAAAAGAGATAAAAGTACAAGCAACAAGAAATTACAACCCTTATACCTCCAAGTTGAAAGATGGGCAAAGAATGGAGAGCCCAACTTCAAAAACAGACAGTTCCATTGAACTCCTGGTGAAAAGAAATGCAAGAACACCTATCCGAAGTCCCAATTTCGATAATCGGGCCTTCTGCAACCTCTCAGAACCTCCCTGCTACTCAAGGCGAGGTCCGGCTTGCTGCCAGGGTCAGGGTCTGCTGTGTGCAATAGATTCTGAGTATTCGGCCAGTCCTCTTTGTTTTTCTCAACACAAAAAATCATATATATATATATATATATATATATATATATATATATATATATATGGCGGCAACCCCTCAAAACCTAGGCAGTTTTAACTTAAGAAGCCAAGTTAGCAGGTGGGATCGAGCCAGAAGGATACACGGCAACAACCTCACCGTAATTGGTGAAACCTCGTTCAAACAAGGGAAACCCATTTCAACTGCGCATGAGGCTCGACGACATGTTTATCAGCATTTCCAACTTATCGACGAATAGTCCAAAGCCAAGACACAAGCACTCTGCCATAACCATGGACCCTACGGAGTGTTAACTATAGAACATAATATTTCGCGTCCAACAATCCCATCAAAATCGTAATCGGTGTGGAACCATCGACGTACTGGCCTAGCTCATACTTCAGCGCTTTGCAATGTCTGTGGACCTGTCGAAATCGCAATCGACGCTTATCGTCGAGGCCTTTTGTGACACCATATTTGTTTCTGCGATTGCCATATGCGATAAATCACATCGCAATCGAGTCTTCGTTGGGGGCTGATTCTTTACTATTCGTTCCTCCTCCGGCGTGTGATATGCGATATCGCAATTGCAGCTGGCAACGTTAGGGGCTGATTCTCCTTAAGCCGCTTCTCCTTTTCGCCGATATGCGATATGCGGGACCCAATGGCAGGCTGCAACTTGGCGCTTCCCAATTCACTGGGATCTTTGCCATGTCATCTCCTCCTGCCACTTGGAAAAGTCAAACTCGAACTTTGACTTGCTCTAACTTCTTCATCTGGACGTGGATTTGAGTGTCGTTCGCATCATTGGAATCAAGATAATGAGCACTTCGATCCGATGCTAAGTTTATCCAGATTCTGCCACTTTGTGTTTTGAGCCTTTTACCATGCCACTGTACTTTTCTGAAGATCCACCTAGATCAATGAGGGAACACAAGCCCTCCCTAATCATCTTGGGGTTGGTCATCATCATCTGGTCTCCGGATCAAGGCATGCCCATCAAGTAGTGTCAAGGCTAGGTTGGGGGCATGCTTGGTTTGCTAGGTACATCTTCACGAATCCTCAATTCTAAGCAAAGTAAGCTCAATGTTTTGGCATTTGAGGGTGCTCTGGGGTGTCAATCATCTATCAAGATCATCAAAATTCCCAATGCTTTGATATAGAAGGGCAACATGACATTTGCAAGGTCAGCATGCTCTTCTGCTATGTAGTATGGCCCAATGTTTTAAAACTCCGACTCCGATTCGGAAACGGCTGAGGGTCGGCTCCGACTCCGACTCTGACTCGGCTCGTTTGATTTCAATGACTCGGTCGTTGTAAAAAATACATTAAATATTTATTTTTTTATAAAAAACATAATTTTAAATATTTTCATTCATGTTTCCAAATACAAAGCTTTAGAATATAGAGAGAAGACAACATATGATCAAAGTAGGCTCATGAATATATCCATCATATAAAAATGGCACTCAGTGCACTGTCCAATACAATGTTCATACTTAGCCACCAATGCCAGGATTATTTTCTGCCTCAGCCTAAGGACAATCACTAGACTACAACAACAATAATACCAATTATCTGCCCTAATGAAGTCTCAAAACCCTTGATTTGATTCTAGTCAAGCTCTAGAACAATCAGAGGTAAATATGTATTTATTAGTCCATTGCCAAAACGTTTGCCTTTTTAAAAACATTGTATGGCTCAATGCATTGTTTCATTTTTCTAATTCATGCCACTAAGATAACCATACTTCGGCCTTGTAATTTTCAAAACTTTCTCATAGTGATAGATTACTTTAGGGCTATAAATATGCAATAAACAACAACCCAACCATTGATATGTAGGAGGCGGAACAACTTTTGACAAATGTGCTTCACGATTTTTGTCAAAGAGCCAAGCCGGCCGAGTTGTTACCGAGTCAACCGATTCAATCACTGGCTCGATAACAACCCGGCCAGCCGTTTCGTTTCGGACACCGAGCCAACCCGACAAGGCATTGGCTTGGTCTAACTCGGCCAAGTCATAGTCAACTCGGCCGTTTTTTAAAACAATGGTATGGCCTAGGCATCATGTGGAGTATGAGTGGAATAGTGTTCCCTCAAGGCCTTAGCTGCTATGTGCAAAATTACTTGGCAAAACCATCTCAAACTCAAGTGAAAGCAACCACTCATTGGAGACAATAGCCATAGATGCATCTAAGTGGACCATACTTAACTATTAAGGGCATAGTAATACTTCAAACTGTGATCACCTTCAAATATCTAACTAGACGAAGTCGCATAACAATGTTCCTTACCTTTGTAAAGGCGGTTTGGTAATCATCCTTATTAGGTGCTTCTAGCCCCTAAGGGGGGTGGCATTTCTAAGGTCACTCCTTCAATTCATAGGTGTTAGTGACAATAGGTGATAACAAAGGGGAATGACTTCATCGTTAAGTGTAAGGGCCAGGGGAGCAACTGGTGTAGTTCAACATCTTGAGTGTATAGATGTAATGGAGGGAGCAATTGTGGAGGTATCAGTGACCTCTTTCCTCGCCTTGCCTTTTTCACCCCTTTGGTGCGCCTTTTACTTCTTTTTATGATATAACAATTATTTTAGCCCAAGCTTGATTTTTATGGTATAACAATTATTTTACCCCTTTCTATGAGTTAGTTTCTCGCTCATCAGGGTTGGGACATGCAAGGGTTCCTTATGATGAGATGGAGCTTCAAGTGCTCATTAACTAGGTGATGGTTAATGAGGGGTGTAGAGCTCGTGCTAGGCTTTTCCCCATACACTAATTATGGCTTGGCCATCTTTTGCATTTTATGTTTTTTTTTTTTTGTGGCCATCTGATGCTTTTATCATTCTTGTCGCTGTATCAACCTCTATGGCAAAGATTTCTAGCCCTATTGAAAGATGTGGATGTATGAGTGCCAAATCCCAATGAACCAATGACAATTACCTAAAGGATATAGGTAGTCTCAAATGAATCATGAAAGATGATAAGTATGGAAAGGCTATGGATATACTACTTCAATGCAAGTTTCCCATGTAGTGCCCCTCCTTTAACCCTACAACGTTAGAGGAGGTCCTATTGCACTAGGGCTAAAGACTAGTGTTGTGAACATCTCAATAACATCTTGATTTTATCTCAAAATCACGATGTTTTGGCCTAGCTGATGTTTGTCGATTTTTACCGATATTTTGATGGTATCTTAATTTTACCAATGTTTTCCGATTTTTACCAATATTTTCTCGATTTTACGATTTTTTGGTTTTCCAGGCCCTTTCCAATTTTATCCCAATGCCGATGTTCGCAACATTGCTAAAGAATAACCCACTTTGTGAGGTGAGAGAACAAGCTTATAGTCTGTTATGAATATAATTCATAAGAAAATAAATAAATATAAATAACATAAATACTAAGTAATCATGTAATGATTATGTTAAGAAGTCATTAGTTAAGTGAAAAGGAACATCTAAAAAGACATGCCTTATCGTGAAGGGACACATGCCTAGTATATATGCGGGTCCTCATTGTAACATTCTACATCGCTTATACATTGTTATATATAATAAATTATTATTACAAATACTTCTGTGTATTTTTACATTCAAACCTACAAGCTATCACTTTTTATGCTCCAATGGTATCGGAGCCATGGCACACAATATAATCATGCGGGTCTTTCAATATTGTTCACCGCATAATGTGCCATTATGTTCACGTCTTGAATGCATTGAACAATTTAGTAAAATTCAAGAAGCATTTCAGCGTTTAGAAAAATCATATGCAGAAGTTAAAGCATGTCGAAAGGAAATCGATAATAAGGAAGATGATAACGATAGTGAAGAAACGAAAGAAGATGAAGTAGTAGATGATTATAATGTTCAATGTTATGATGAAGCTGATACAGATCAAGATGAAGATGAGGTGGATGAGGACTATCTCGAAAAACAAGAAGATGAACAATATCATAACAACGAGGAAGATGCTCAACTAGACATTGATGATGATGAGGAGGAAAATGTGGAAGAAGAAAAAGAAGATCATTGTGAGGATAATTACGAAGAGGACGTGTGAAAAAGAAAAAATGGATTATGGGAGAAAGTGGGAAGATCAAACCCTGCAAATTAATTTTGAAATCAGCCAGAGAAAGTGTGAAGATCAAACTCTATAGATTAATTCTGAAATCTGGATCTCAGAGCTTCCTTTACTAGAATATTTGATAAAGGTTGATGAAGGTTTCACGAATGAGGACAATAGAGTCAAAGATTATTTGCACTCCAACAACAAGGAGAAGTTATTAGAGACAATACGAAATGAGCTCTTTTCTTATTGCTAGACTGCTATTTTGGAAGATGAGCATTCAAGCTTCCATGTCCCACTTAGGGACCATAGGAAATATGACATTTCAATTTTGTCCAGGTTGTTCAGTGAAGTACCTAAGGGTTTTGAGTCTGCTGCTCAAAATTTTCAAGAGTATATAACTAAGGAAGGAGTAAGGTTGATTGAAAGGGTAATATATCTAGCTGATAGAGGAGAAGGGGCTCGTATATTATTTTAAAGGTCATCAGAGGATGCGTACTCTGATCTAGGCTCACAAATGCTTCGGAGGACCTTGTTAGGAACTTATGTTCTTGCAAAGATAAAAAGACAAGACGGAAGTACATATCGCTTGTTGAATGGAACTGGGGCAACACCAGAAGGAAATGTTCCTTTTCTTGATCTTTCAAACATAAACACAAGTGAAACGGAGTGTATATGGGAAAGTGACAAGGAAAAGTACTACCAATTAGTTTCTGCTTTCATGTCTGATTAGCCCGATGGTGATATGGAGCTCAACAAACTAAAAATTCTTTTTTCTAAGGAGTCAAAAACAAAAAATCCACAGTTTTCTTGCAGAGCTGGCCAGATCAAAGAATTACTCAAATTACAAATTTTCCCCACACATACTCTCAACTCTCTAACTTGCAAAAAGAGATGAGTAGATACAAACGTAAAGATGGGTCGCAGCTTAATGCAACCTTATATTTACCTCCTGGTTATGATGTTGCGAAGGATGGACCTCTTCCTACGTTGGTATGGTCTTACCCGGGAGAATTTAAGAGTAAAGATGCAGCTAGCCAAGTGCGTGGTTTCCCCAATGAAATTGTTGGAATAGGGACAACGCTACCACTTCTATGGTTGGTTACAGGGTTTTCTATATTGTCTTGACCAACTATTCCAATTATTGGAGAGAGAGATGAGGAGGCAAATGATAGGTATGTTGAACAGCTGGTGGCTAGTGCCGTTGTACCATCATCCATGATAGCCGACAAAATCGACCACCGTTCCAACACACAGCAGGTCGTCGAACACTAACCAACCAACCAGGCTCCACGTTCCACCTTGGCGTTGGCTGTTCCTGTGCGTTGTTACCCCCACTGTCCATTGGAAACGTCCCTCACTGCCAACAAACCCATTTAGATCTTGGAGCTACTACACGCATTTTCTCAGATCTCGTTCACCAAAATGACAGGCGATAAAGTACGACATGGAGACATGTATAACCAAAATTGGTCGAATCCAGGACGAATTTTGTTCAATCAAGTCGGCCTTGAAAACCTATTGGGCAATGAGCACAAATGTCACAAACAATCCAAGGTCCTGCAGAAAGTTGTGAAGTTTCTGCCCTCGACACTGTACATTTGGTTTTTTGCATTGGCAATGTTAATTACATCGAGATATGAAAACATGGCCACTGTTCCGATGGGCTATCCACCATCCCTATTTGCCGAAACCCTTCATCTAACCCTTTTTTGTTCCTACAACTGATGACCATTCCACCATTTAAAGAATTTACATTCATCCGCCGTCAAAATGTCGTGCCCTCTCGTCGAACAATCAAAGGGTGTGACGTTGATACAATGCGTCGATACACCTGGGTTGAACTACGTGAGTCGGTCATGTAGAAGTCTATCGGGCGAGCGGGTTGCAGACCCGTGCCACACAGTTATGACAGTAATTGGGTCATGGGTAGCTTCCGAGTGCACAGACACAAACCGCGACGGGGGCGATGTGCAACAACTTTTCTATTGTTTTTAAAAAGTTTTTGCGGGAACAAGGGTTGTATAACAGTTAACAGGTTTTTAGTTCGTGTCTTTACAAATATACCTTGGTCAATATATTGGCTCCACCCCAGATAGCTACAATAAATCAGTTATAAAATTAAAATAATATAATTTAATTAATTAAATTATCTAAAAAAAATATTATTATTATTATTTTAAAAAAGGGAGAGAATAATATTAAAAAAAGAAGAGAGAATAATATTAAAAAAAGTATATGTATATATATTTAGAAAAAAAAATTAAAATTATTATATATATATATATATATATATATATATATATATATATATCTTAGAATTAAAAAAATTTTAAGGTTATTAAAAAAATAATAATTAAAAAATAAAATAAAATTTTGTAACCTTGGATTCAACACAGTGTTACCAAGCGAATTATACAGGGAGAGGTGCCAATGGCGTCAAGTTACATATGCCGAGATGACAAATGCAAACTGAAGGAAACTGCCGACAATAAGCTTTGAGGATAAAGCTTCTGAAGGAAGGGGCTATGTTATGAATATAATTCATAACAAAATAAATAAATATAAATAATATAAATACTAAGTAATCAAGTAATGATTAAGTTAAAAAGTTATTAGTTAAGTGAAAAGGCACATCTAAAAAGACATGCCTTATGTTGAAAAGTGTGCAACAAGAAATTCTTGTTGAGATTGCAACAAGATGATGGAGCTTAGTGAAAAGAGTCGCCTTCACTAAGTGGGCCCGCAGGCTATTTTTGGCGCAAGTCTATTTTTAGACTATGTCTATTTTTAGACATATGGATCATGTCTATGGATTGCAGGTTGCTGTTTATGGATGATTGGTCAAGTTGGGAAAAATAGATGGACTTCTATTTTTGATCAAAGTGTGAGTGATCAAAGTCTATTTTTAGACTGGCTGTCAAAAATAGAAAAGTCAAATATTATTGTCTCATAATAATATTTGGACTATAAACTTGATCTTATTCTCTTGGAGCACTTCAGTTTGAGCTACAGAGGTGGCACATGCAGCTGTCAGAAGGAAATACGCTTTTCTTATGAGTCAGTTGAGTTGTTGCATGCATGACTTCAGTTAGAACTCAATCAGTTGAGTTTGGTGGAGTTGATTGTGGAGTTGATGGAGTTGTGTTCAGTTTGACTTAGTTAAACTAGTTGTAGTTAGTCTAACTGCAGATAGACTAATGATGAGTTGTTAAACTAATTATTAACTCATGATGCAACTAATGAATACATCAGTTAACTCAGTTGCATGTCAGTGCATGTTCAGTTCAACAGGGACAGGTGGTAGAGAATCAGATTGCTATCAGTTGTGACTATAGTTGTGCACTAGATCTTGCACAATCAAGGGATTGAGTATGCCAATGAGTTTGCTCATGTATTTGCCCAGTATTGTAGCCTTTTCTCACGTCCAACAAAGTGTGAGTGATTATTTTGAGGTGAAATACGAGTTTGGGAAGCCATTCTCATCAGTTCTTGAGCAGGTATTGAGCATTGGAGGCAGGCAAGCAGTGGAAGAGATTTGGAGATCAGATCTGAGCTGTATTGTGTGTAACAGAGGTGGAGATACTTGTGAGAAGTATTATGCTGTGTAATGTTACATGACTCAATCATTAATATACAGATAGTTGGGGTTTTTAGCGCGATGCTTTCCCCGGGATACATACTGTGTTAATGTGTGAATGCTCTTGATGTTTTATTGTTATTGATGCTGCTATATTGTTGATCAACGTAGAGGAGCTTATGTATTGTGTATGTTTTCCGCAATAGTACATGATCAGGATAATCTCCATTGAATATGTGTCATATTATTCAAAATTTCTACATGGTATCAGAGCTGCTTGATTTGTAGAAGAGATTTTTACAGGATATCAAGCGAGGATTGATCATCGGATCTATTATTCAGAAAGTGTTTACATTTTATTTCTTCAGGCATAGTCTGTAATCGGGCCAGGTAGCCTCTGGATTCATCCTTCTTTTGGAAGGTGAGATATCCGGTAAAAGCCCATACAGTCAATCTCTGTACGAGAAATACTTTGTTCTCACGAATTCTAGATCAGAAGCGGTTGAGTTTTTTGAGCTGGTGGAATTCGAATTTAATTCCAAAGCAAGAGATAAAACTCAGAAACATTCAGTGTGAGAATGGAGACAGTATGCCCAGGTATCTCATGAAGTTCACCCAATGTCGGGATGAGCTGGGAAGTGTGGGGGTGACTGTCGGATGAGGATGGTGAGTCTAGGACTCCTTGACCTTCCTAAGAGTTGGCATAGCTACCAGGACTCGGTGAATGGAAGGGAGAAACTGCCAAATTGGGAACGACTATGGTCGGATTTGATGCAGGAGGAGATTAGACAGAGCACCAGAGACAGTTCTTCATCCATGCAGGATGAGGAGAACTGTGCCTTAGCGAGTAAGGCGAAGAAGGGGAAGGGGAAGGTTTCTCTTTCCGAATCCAGTTCTTCCAGTGGTGGGAAGAAGGTTGACAAATCGAAAGTGCGATGCTTTTGTTGTCACGAGGAGGGTTCACGGGTCAAGAACCTGTATGCTCTTGAGGTTCAAGATGCATGCAAAG
This sequence comes from Pinus tabuliformis, assembly GCA_031772625.1. Taxonomy (NCBI): domain Eukaryota; kingdom Viridiplantae; phylum Streptophyta; class Pinopsida; order Pinales; family Pinaceae; genus Pinus; species Pinus tabuliformis. Next base: position 402,260,660 of record CM062814.1, on the reverse strand, counting down.
CCTTGAGCAGCAAGGAAACTGATGGAGACTTGGTGGTTGAGAGGGAGCGTATATTACCTCTCAACATGCAGAGCCAGAAGAAGTCTCAGACGATTGTGGAGGAGCCACGATTGGTGAAGCAGCTTCAGGAGGTTGTGGAGGAGCCACAACAGGGAAAGCTGAAAGGAGATCGAGTAGAGACATCTACTCATCCAGAGACCTCCAGTAGGGGGAAACTTCAAGCCAGGTGGGCTGAGGGATCGCATGCATCCATACCTCCAGGTAGGAGGTGGGGTGATGTGGATTGATCATCCCAAGGAGGAGGGGCAAGATCCTTGAGGTACCCAACCTATTGGATGAGACCTTGCTATAGGAGCCCCGATGTGTAGTAGCAGGAACTGACTGATTGGGTAGAGACAGATGCGGATGGAGCAGCAGAGAGAGCGACAGTGCAGGGAATCCCAGGACAGCGCATAGCTAGTAGGCTGTAGCAATGCGAGAGGCACAAGTGTTTTGCATAGTGCTAGGTGGCACAGAGAGGTGTGCAATGGTGCGAGATGCATGGAGATGTTGCAGTAGCGCAGATGTCAAAGAGGGAGCACTTGTCAGCAGCAGGTAGAGCTTCAGCATCAGAGGATGTTTCTATCCCAACAGGGAGGTCAGTTGGGAGGTGTAGTGCGGATGCAATGCTGGGAGATAGAACCAGCAACAGCACGGATGCAGTCAGAGATCAAAGTGATAGAGGCTAGAGCAGTCAGATACTGAAGAGCACAGAGATGCAGAGTTTCAGTCGACAGAGGCAATAGCAGTCAGAGACTTTGATGACAGAGCAAGTGGACCGGCCAGATGTGTTGCATGGAGAACATTCCAGAGTTACAGGATCGGGTTTGAGAGGAAGCCTTTTTTGTTGAGAGGGAGTGTTGAAAAGTGTGCAACAAGAAATTCTTGTTGAGATTGCAACAAGATGATGGAGCTTAGTGAAAAGAGTCGCCTTCACTAAGTGGGCCCGCAGGCTATTTTTGGTGCAAGTCTATTTTTAGACTATGTCTATTTTTAGACATATGGATCATGTCTATGGATTGCAGGTTGCTGTTTATGGATGATTGGTCAAGTTGGGAAAAATAGATGGACTTCTATTTTTGATAAAAGTGTGAGTGATCACAGTGTGAGTGATCAAAGTCTATTTTTAGACTGGCTGTCAAAAATAGAAAAGTCAAATATTATTGTCTCATAATAATATTTGGACTATAAACTTGATCTTATTCTCTTGGAGCACTTCAGTTTGAGCTACAGAGGTGGCACATGCAGCTGTCAGAAGGAAATATGCTTTTCTTATGAGTCAGTTGAGTTGTTGCATGCATGACTTCAGTTAGAACTCAATCAGTTGAGTTTGGTGGAGTTGATTGTGGAGTTGATGGAGTTGTGTTCAGTTTGACTTAGTTAAACTAGTTGTAGTTAGTCTAACTGTAGATAGACTAATGATGAGTTGTTAAACTAATTATTAACTCATGATGCAACTAATGAATACATCAGTTAACTCAGTTGCATGTCAGTGCATGTTCAGTTCAACAGGGACAGGTGGTAGAGAATCAGATTGCTATCAGTTGTGACTATAGTTGTGCACTAGATCTTGCACAATCAAGGGATTGAGTATGCCAATGAGTTTGCTCATGTATTTGCCCAGTATTGTAGCCTTTGCTCACGTCCAACAAAGTGTGAGTGATTATTTTGAGGTGAAATACGAGTTTGGGAAGCCATTCTCATCAGTTCTTGAGCAGGTATTGAGCAGTGGAGGCAGGCAAGCAGTGGAAGAGATTTGGAGATCAGATCTGAGCTGTATTGTGTGTAACAGAGGTGGAGATACTTGTGAGAAGTATTATGCTGTGTAATGTTACATGACTCAATCATTAATATACAGATAGTTGGGGTTTTTAGCGCGATGCTTTCCCCGGGATACATACTGTGTTAATGTGTGAATGCTCTTGATGTTTTATTGTTATTGATGTTACTATATTGTTGATCAACGTAGAGGAGCTTATGTATTGTGTATGTTTTCCGCAATAGTACATGATCAGGATAATCTCCATTGAATATGTGTCATATTATTCAAAATTTCTACACCTTATCGTGAAGGGACACCTGCCTAGTATATATGCGGGTCCTCATTGTAACATTCTGCATCACTTCTACATTTTTATATATAATAAATTATTGTTACAAGTACTTCTGTGTATTTTTACATTCAAGCCTACAAGCTATCACTTTTCTTGCTCCGTAGTCAAGATTAGTCAATCATCTAGATCACCCCTTTATCCATGTTAGAATCCCCAAAACATTAAGCAAAAGCTGTTGATTGCAAAATGGTTAAAGTACCTATAGAGTGGTAGCCCACCATCATTCAAGAGGAATGGAAGATGGTGAGAGGTGAAAGGCCCATGCAAATGGTGGAGGAATGTGGTATATCTTCATCACTGAGCAATGTGTGGGGCTACTAGTTGGCTGGCTGTCCAAGATAGGAGAATGTTTTTTTCTCCTATAGGGTTATCCATTTTGGTGGGTAACATGGCCCTCAAATAATGTGAAAGTCAGCTCCAAATGGATGAACGAAGACAATGCTTCATGACGTGATGTGGTATGCATAAGAGATGTCCAAATGTTCATAAATACTCCCAAAAATGCCTTTGGAGATGTTACCAATGCCTTATAATATGTGAGGCACCTCGAACAATGTCAGTTGTCTCGGGAATTGTAAAACTGTGAAAGCTTCATATTCTTAGATTGCAACTAGCTCATCCATGACTACTTTATGCCACAACCGGCTTTTCTCATAATTTTTTTTACTATGGGTATCCCTTCTAAAAAGAGGGGCAACAGGTCCCTATGATCTTTATTGTCATTTCTTGAGAATCTTAGTTGATGAACAACTTTATATAAAACATAAGTAATCACTTGTTTATCATCCAAGATGTAGTAGAAGTCTATCTAGATGTATTCCTTCGTGTGAACACCCCCAGATTACAAGGCTTTAGACCACCAATTACTCACAGTTTAAGGAAAATGTGATGATGGAGAATATTGATCACACCAGCAGATGCACAGGACCCTGTGATGGCCAACTGCGACCAGCTAATAGGTCTGTAAATCTGTTTCCTGATACACAGACAAGATGACAACTCTCTGGCATTAAAACAACAGAAACCTGCATACACATTCAATAATGCATACTAGATTCTAACACAGAGGTGGGATGACAGCCCCTCTAATGCTAAACATCAAAGAACATAAACAAATGCATAACAAGCACAGCCTGGAACAAATAAGAAGAAGTGAAAAGTGAACAACTCACAGCAAAAGAAGCTTGCATTTGCTGAAAATGAAGACCAGACGCTGCAGGTATCACAGTAGTTATAGTCTGCAGAAGTTGAACCTTACAGCAAAATAACATTCATAAGCCTCATTACATCTGCTTTTTGGGTATATATGGAGGTTGATTACAAAATCTCTGCTATCCTATGCGTGGAGGGGTCATAATGGACCACCAACCACATTTACAATCTAATATGGGCCTCTGATACATTCTGATTGTTTTAATAAATAAGTTTGACATTCTCTGGTACTTTGTTGTCCTCCCTGAATAGGTGGAATGTCATATGAAATAAATTTCCATAAATGCTGAAGGCGTTTAACTGCTCGAGCTTTTACTTTGCTTCCTTGGTCGTGCTGCTCTTTGAATGAGGTAGCTGATGATTTAATATGCAGATTGTTGGATCACGGTCTCCTTTCTCCTTTGGAAGCGCGGGGTAGGCCAAAAACATGAAAATTGTGTTGAAAATGTACGAGGGCCTAGCAATGAATGCTAGCTGTTGGATGAATCGAATGGACGGCTGAGATCTCATGGCAGGTGGTGATGGGAAGACACAAGGCGAAGCGACTACGAGCCGTCAGATCACATATATGGACGGCGGAGATTGAATCGGAGGGGGCTATCGGGGAAAACGAGCGAAGACAAACGAGAGTCGTCAGATCAGGGAGCAGCGGATCCAACGGTCATCTCATGAGAAAGGTGTGCGGTCGTTAACGGGCGGGGAAATGAACGTGTGAGCGGCAAGCGATTTCCCCGCACCGCTTCGGGATGGCAGGCGGTTTCCGTATGCGAGGCCGTGATGCAGTCAAATTGCAATGCATGGCTGGAGGGTTCGGCGGGAAACCCCTTTCCCCGCGGGCTATCGTTCGTGCAGCTTGTGGGAGCGGGAGCAGCGGATACCATCGGATCTTCGCGGGATGATCAGACAGCCAAGGTTTACAACACGTGCTTTTAAACTGATGTGACGTGAAAAGAATTTGAAAGGGTTTGGATGGGTTATCGGGGTTTAGACGGGTTGTCGGGCTTTTATAATGTTAACCCCGGGTTATCGGGGTTTTATAATGTTTAAACAAAAACGCCCGGGAGCTAAGGAAACAAGGCTTTTATGCCAAATGCATGTGTAAAACAGGGGTAGTGGGGTTTTATGGAGAAAAGGGAAAATAAAGGAGGAGGCGGGAAAAACTGTTGCGAGCCTTATGCAACCAAAACCAGCACTGCCCAAGCTATTTTTATCCATCAAATATCAAAGAACATAGCAAAGCTAACACTGGCTCCTTCTGGGGATGAGATCCTCCCTGTGAGGTCTCAAGAACCTACAGGTCAATGCCTTTCCAGCTGAAAACAAATTAGCCAAAATTCCTAGTGTTCCATTGGGCATGGAGTCTACAGCACCTATACTAAAACTGATAAAAACATAATATTTACAACTTTTAAGGCCATAGACCTTAAACCTCATACTTTTTCAGAAAACGCCGATTAGCTGGGCCATCAAAAACTGCCTCTCCTTTCATACTTTTCAGTATGAAGGTGTTGTTCCCTTGAATCTGTGAAATAATAAAAGGGCCTGTCCAGAAAGCATCAAACTTCCCATGATTTCCCTTCTTTTCTTTTAATGCATCCCACTTCAAAACCAAGTCACCAACCTGAAAATTATCTGTTTTTGTCTTCTTGTCAAAGGCTTCCTTGATCTTTCTCTAATGTGCTGCAGCCTTTTCAACCAGCTGTTCTCTAATTTGATGTATCTCTGCTAAATCAGTGATCCTCTTTGCCATTTCTTCTTCCTCATTCTGCTCTTCTTGAAGGAATTTTGCCGTAGGGATAGTTATAAAGGTTAAATTAAATTAATTAGTTATACAAAATTTTAGAATTAAATGCAGGAAAATTACGTTTAATGAAGCAAGCTTATTATTATTAGATTAATAAAATTTAACTTAGTGATTGCCTTCAAATTAGTGGTTTGAAATGAAGCATTTTAACTAACACCTTCGTAAAAGTTGAAGACGCTAATGACACATCAAATGGTCCTCACATGCACTGAAAAATTCAAAATTTGACCTATGTCCACGTTATGCATTAATGCACAATAACTTATCAATGTCCATGTGATGCGATTTAGCTGAGTGAGTTGAACTGACGGTTTTCTTTTGTTTTTGCAGAAGTGGGAGTCTAGTTGGCTTTGAAGGATTTAGAGAAGGTTCACAAGGAATTAGGGAAGAGTTATTTTTAGTGTAATTTTTTTGGAGTTTTTATTGTTGGAAATTTGAAGTGAAATTTTGATTTGTGTTATTTAAATTGGTTTTTTTATTATTATGAATTCAGTATCTTGAAAATCTCAAAACACTTAGGGGAGAGACGCCATTACCTGTGCGCCCTCCCCGCCACGTCGACTGCCGCCATGTGAACCCTCATGAAGACCGTACAACACCTGTCCGCCGTGGAGATCCACGTGTTGGGCATCGTGTCATGTACTTAACTATCCTTTCCGCACCATTTCCAGGGTTTGTTTGGGGTCATTGCTGCGATGTTCCATTTTCCCTTTGTCTTTCTGCTCAGGGCCGGTTGTTGGGCGAAGCCCTCCGCCGAAGATGGCGCAGGACGGCCCTAGAACCTGCGCGCTTCGTCTAGTATGCAGGTGTTGATGTCCGCCATTGTTCGAGGTTTAGGGTTTATGGTTGGAACAACGTTTCTGGCTTTCTTGTGGTTTTCCGCCTGGATTTGTTGGTCGTTCTGGACCGCTGGTTGTTTAGGGTTTCTTTGGTGGTGGTCTTATTCACAGTTTTTGTTGTTTGGGGAGGAGCTGATTGCAGTTTTACTGAGTTCGAGGTCGAAGGCTTTTTTTAAGAGGTAATTGCAGGTTTTGCTGTTTTGTGTTGGTTTTTTTGGTTTTTTTCTGTTGTCTAATGGCTTATTTTTTTTTTTTAGAGAAGAATCTTCGGCTTATTTCTTCTCGTTGTAGGTGTGGAGAAGGTCTGGTGAAGGTGTGGTGAGCTCTGGAGAAGGTCGACGACCATCCATGGCCTCTATCCGGTAGGATTTTAATCCTACCAGTAATTTCTCTATGTTTTTCAACACAAACAACCCTATTTGGATTTTTTGTAAACTTTCTATGGTAGGTTTTGAAGGTTTAGGGTTACAGGGATCTTTCATCCCTTTTTTGTGGATATTTTGATGTTGTTTGTGGCTTTTCATGCTGGTATTTATGAAATTTTTGTTGTTATTGTTCTTATTCGCTGTTATCGTGCTTATTGAACCTCCAGGGATTTAAACAAGCAAACCCTAATCCATCGCCACTGATTATCCAAAAATCTTGTTGTTTTGTCATTGCCACTGACCCAGAAGGCATTTTCTGCAAACAAGTTTTGTTCTTTTACTGTCAAATTCCATAAAAAAAAGCCTCTAGGGTGAAGAGCCTTAGAAAGTTGAATTGATATTAGAGCATTGTCTGTGTACATAGCTCTAAAATTCTGCTCCATAGTCAAGTTTTTTTCTTGAATCATCCTCCAAAATAGCTTAGTCATTAGGTTTCACTTGGAACATCGAGTTTCTTTGGCGGAGGGCTTCGCCCAACAACCGACCCCGAGTAGAAAGACAAAGGGAAAATGGAACATTGCAGCAATTACCCCAAACAAACCCTTGAAACCCTCTTAAACTTGTCACTGTAAAATGTAAAATACATTTGTTGTAAAATCAGATTTAGTTAAGAGTGAATATTACATCAGAAAGGAATTTGAAAAAGATGAATAATCAGAGGGTAAAAACTAAAATCTGCGATTTTGTTATGCTTCAACGTTTTTCTTTGACTTGGAAAAAAATGGAAGATGAAATTGCTTTTTTACATTGTTGGGTGATTGTCTTTGTGACCCTTCCATCTTGTTCACTTTCCCTCTCATGTCTCTTCAAATGCAGAGAAACTCTTTTTCTGGACCCATTGTACCGCAAGTTCAAGTCAATATCCCAACGGTGGACCTCAGCTATAATCTTCTCACAGGCTAGGTCTCCCCAAAGCTAGCCTACGTCCAGAGTTTGTACCTCAACGATAACCTTTTTACAGGGGCAGTTCCTGAAGAATTCACCAACAGGATTGTCTCGGCGGATATTCAAGTCTTGTAACTTCAACTAAACTATGTTACTAACATTACTCTCAAGCCCTCCACCATGCTGCCTGTCATAAGCTCTCTGTGCATTCATTACAACTGCATGCTACTTCCCATTCAACCCCCATGTGCATTCAAAACAAAAAGTAGAAGAAGAGGCCTACATACCAATGCAACTTGATGGGCTAACTAGCCTTGCATCCAAGGAAAAATCTTATTTCAATGGCCTCAACAGGCTCAAAGTCCTGCAGCTAAAGCCACAAACCCATTCATAATAGCCTGCTATTCTTTGCAGGTGCTGAAATAAGTGTATATCCAATTTGTTTTCTTTTATTATATCTTTAAATCAAATTTGTTATCTTTTATATCTCTTTACATCTGAAATCCTTAGAGTTGTATCAAGGACAAGTCTCTGCAATGTGGGTTTTGCTGAATCTTTGCAGTGTAGAGTTGGAATTTATCCTTTTGGTGCAGAGAAGCAGCTCACATGGTTAAGAGAGAGCATAAAGAATGGCGATGAGACGAGGGAAATAAAATGAGCTATAACTGCTTGGGATTATGGATGACTGTATTTCCTACAACAATTTTGTAACGGTTTGGGATAATGGACGATTGTATTTCCTACAACCTTAAAATCTTATAAGGGTTGCATATAACTTTTCAGGGGATAACGAAAAACTGTTGGTTTGTGGATAAATGCAGAGTTTTGGTTTCTTGCATGCCTCTAATTTATTATTTTTATGAAAATGCTTTATTGCAGTTAATAATATAAGGTTTTAGGCCAGTTTAAATAGGATCATGAAGAATGGTTTATTTATACATAAATGCCCAACATTGGTGTCTTTCATGGTGATTGTTTTTAGGTTGTAGGTCAGTCTGAAGAAGATCATGGAGAATGGCTGATTTGTGAATAAATGTGCAGCAATGATGTTCAATTTTTAGTCATTTATGCTAATTGTTTTTAGGTTGTAGGTCAAGTTGAAGAAGTTCATGAAGAATGGTTGATTTATGGATAAATGTGCAACAATTTTTTAGTGTCTTTCATGGCGACTATTTTTAGGTTACAGGGATCATGATGAATGGTTGATTTATGGATAAATGTGTAGCTATGGTGGTTCAATTTTTAGTGTCTTTCATGGTAATGTTTTTTAGGTTGTAGGTTAGGTTGAAGAAGTTCACGAAGAATGGTTGATTTATGGATAAATGTGCAGGTATGGTGTTCAATTTTTGGAGTCTTTCATGGTGATTGTTTTAGGTTGTACATCAGGTTGAAGGGGATCATGAAGAATGGTTGCTTTATGGATACATGTGTAGCAATGGTGTTCAGTTTTTAGTGATTGTTCAATTTTCAGGGGATCATGAAGAATGGTTGATTTATGGATAAATGTGTAGCAATGGTGTTCACTTTTAATGTCTTTCAGAGTGATGGTTAATGTGTCTTTTATAGTGCTTGTTTTAGAAAATAAGAGATTCCTCAAAAGAATCCCATCTTTGAATTGTGTGGATGCCCAAATCCTGTAAAAGTGTGGTCCAGATTCCTTGTGCAGCATAACATTGTGTAAATCTATGATCCACTGTTTCTTGTTGTTGTCTACACAGGTTACAACTATTAGGACCTACAAAATCTCTTTTTTGTAGATTCTCCTAGGTTAATATATTATTGTGTAGGGATAGCTAGGTGAAGCATTTTAAATTGGCTAGGATGGGCCATTTCCAAATACAATAGTTCCACCATCTGTGATTTGGCTCCACCTTTGAATATAGAATTGCTTCATATGTCAATCGGGTTTTTACCTCCCCAAAGGATGTATCCTAGCTCCAAATCAGATGGTCCTTAGAATTGTTTACTCTAATTCCAGTTAGGTTTATCTCTAATATAAAATTCTTCCATTCCTCTGCTGGGATTCCTTCCATTCCCAACTCTAATGAGGTTAGCTAGTAGTTTCCAGAGAACAAAGAGGAGCCACTTGTTTTGATATTATGTAAATGGACAATTCCTTTGGGATTAACATAGTTAATTAATTCTAGAGAAAACTTGTAGGTGCGACCTTCTCCAATGAAAGGGTCCTTACCCAGGACTCTTTGTTTGTCATCCCCCACTTTCCAAGCGAGCTAGTTAAAGAGAATGGGAAAAGATGTAGTGAGATCTTTCCAAACAATGGAGCCTCCTTTGACCATATTTTTTACAAATCCTTTGATCTAGTCCACTATAGACTTGTGATTTAAATACTTTCCTTTTATAATCTGAATCCATAGACCCCCATCGAACAGGGCTCTCCACATGTTTTTTAGAGATAAAGATTTTGCAAACCATGAAAGGTTTTTAAATCCCCATCCTCCAAGGTGTTTGGGGATAGATAGTGCTAGCCAATTGATAAGATGGATTCCCTTGTTACTATTTTTTCCTTACACCCATTGTACATTACTGTCTCTTATACCCCTTCAATGGCAACCTTTTCTAGATTTCCTTTTGTAGCTGCATCAAAGTTTAGGCTGTAGATTTCTTCCAAGGAGGTTTCCATTGTTCTCCTGGGGACCTGTCAGCTATCCTTGATTGCATAGCTCCAATAGATGTTTTCCCTGTGGCTCCTTAACTTGTCCATCTTCTTGGGAAATCACTTTGTCCTCTTAAAGTCTCAGCCTAATCAGCCTAATCCAATAAATGTGTTATCTCTGATCAAATCCCCTTTTTCCAAAATCTGGTCCAGAAGGAATCTTTTTCTTTGCTGGTAGCCCCTAAGCAATGCTTGGATGTAACAGTCCTTAACCAAGAAAGAGCATTTGTCTTTGTCAATCCAACACAGTTTATTCAAGCTTGGGCATATGAAGAACTTTCCTTTGGTTAATAGCTTCCTGAAGGATCTTTACTTCTGTTGGGTTGAGTTACCAGATAATGGTCCTGGCTTTTCCTCGAAACCTCACCAATTTCTTAAAACTGGTTGTTGATTTGAATTATATTTCAGTAAGTTTCTTCTCCAATTCATCCTTTTTCTTTGAGCTGAATAGATATCCTATCCAGACTTGGAATTTTGGATAGAGCCTGATGACCCTGCCACTGATTATCTTACGGTGTTGTTTTGATTCAATTGTCTATTGAGATACATGTTATCCCTAATGTTTCTATAAGGCCAAAATACTCTATCTTTGTTGATGGAACAACCAACTTGCATTATTAATATTGGCTGTGAATATATTTGACATATCTTCCAAGTATTTGGTGTCAGAGCTTAGCATACATGGATTCTATGGAATAGACTTGAAAGCTATGGACAACTATAGCCACGTTTTAGAATATTGTGAACATCAACCAGAGAGATGACTACAGAATGTTCTTACATAAAACCATCAGAGAATATTTTACTCTAGGTCAACATGAGTTAAGGAGTCCATCTTGGGATATAAAATCAGTTAAGCAAAGAGTTCAACTTGAGCAACTATCTCTAATGATTTGGAATCTTGGATTTACATTGATGTACATGTATAATTTTCATTCAAACTTTCATATTTTCTGTATTTTTCTTTATTATATAAACTACAATAAACTGATTTAAGTCGCAGACATAAGATTAGAGATACATTTGCTAATAAAAAGAGCACTGGTCACAAAGGCTAGTCAAATTGAAAAGTTGTTTTATACAATGTATATAAGATATACCTCAGTTCTCATGACTGATTCATTTAATAAACTATAGATGTTCCTTCTAAAATGGATTTTGGCTACAATGTCGCACACATTATGAAATAAAACAACCTAGGTTGTAAGCCAAAATGTTTCTGTGACAAGAAAAAGATATAATCCATCCAAAATCCACATCATAATGTGGTTAGAACCAAAAACATATGACACCCCTATTCTTTATGTCCCTGAGAATCTTGAGTGCCAAAACTCCCCGAGTTACCTTCTTGAGCTAGGTAGGTTGGCCTACCAGTCAAGGGTTGATTAGGAAATGGTTGATTGCTGCCATATGATTGATTCCAATTTGCAACTTCCAACCATGGAGGTACTGAGTACCCATACCTCACATTTGCACTACTGACCCCTGCATTAAGTGGAGGTGTGTAATGAGCATACAGAGAATTGACACCAACTCTGGTAGGAACAAGGCAAGTGGGTAAGCTCCCAGTTTCATAGTGAGGCACTTGAATGTTTATGAGATCTTGGAATAATGGTGTATTGTCTACAATGGAGTCCAATGAGTTTGAAATAATCCTGGTTTCATCAGCTATTCTTGTATCATTGATCATCCCTTGTTCCTTTTCAGGCATTTGTTGTGCCTTTCGTTTTTCCTTTTCCTGTCTTGACATTTGCTTTTGTTGGTCCTTAACTTGCCTTGCTTTATCTCTTTCAATCCTTTCATCTGCTCGATGTTGCGCTGCAACAATCCTTGCTGCCTTCTTCTCCTTTACTAGATCCTTCTTTTTCTGTTTTAATTCTTGCATTTCAAATTTCTTTTTTTCAGACTCAACTAACAGGTTTATATAGTCCTCTGAGGTGAGTAACTGTGAGCTTCGGCCAGACGAAGAGTACCTGGTGCACCTTGTTTTTTTTCATTGATACTCTCTCTACTGGTAGCTTTTAGGAACCGTCCAAGTGTCTTCTCCACCCCTCCCACCTACATGTCATTGCTTGGTACTTCCCTTTCAGTGTCTGTTGGAACTGATTGAACTATATCATTATCTTCATTTGATGCCTCATTATGTCCTTCATTTTCTTTGATTGATCTATTGTCCACAAAAAAATGAACAATTTCACTGTTCAATTATGCTGGTTGTGAGGGCATGTTCATGCTTTCTTCATTGGTTGCTGAGACACTATGTGCATTCATATTGATCATTGCTTCTGCTAGCCATGAAGGTGGGGTTACTTGGCTTGGCAATGTCAATTGGTCATTGTCAACTGCATGTTCAACAATGTCATTAACAATATCAGCGACAGGAATTTCATGTTCTTGAGTTGGTGGAATGATCTCCATGTTACTGCGAATTTGTTCATGGTTATATTGTGTTTCACATACAGTTTCATCATCTTCAGCATATAAGTGTCCTTGAGATAGGGAAATCATATTACCAGCTGCAACAACATCATCTTGGTCATCTACTTCTTGCGCTTCAAAACCTGTTTGTGCATTCCCTTCTTCTTGACCATCCACATGAAACGGTTGGCTACAACCAGTGTCATGCATAAGAGCATCATAGTTCAGTGTCCAGATTCCTGTCCTCCTAAAGCCAACCTTGATATTTGATGGTGTCAAAGCCCTTTTAAAAGCTTTACTTGCAAGCTCTGCTAGCTCGAACCTTTTCACCTCAACCCCTGGATTCTTTGCCATCCATGCAACGTGCTCCGACCTGAAATAGCTTTTGAAAGGGCCAAACACACTAACATCAAAGGGTTGCAGTCTATGAGTGGTATGTGCGGGAAATGTCAATAGGTCGATGCCTAAATTGTTTGCTTCCTCAATTGTTTGTACAACCATGTGGCTCCCATGGCCATCTAATATCAATAGGTGTCTATTATTAGGCAAGACGCCACCTGGTACCGATGCAGCAAAGTGAAAAGGCCAACTTAGAAACAGTTCGGCTCCCTCTCGGCAAAACCTTTGGCACATTTCGGCTCCCTCTTAGGCAAAACCTTTGGCACATTTCGGCTCCCTCTCTTGGCAATTACCCACATGCCACAATTCCTCCCTACCTATAAACTTGTTTCATCACAGTTCCATATATGGTCTGCTCCATAAGAATGGTTATCGTAAGCACTAGAAAGTGTGTCATAGAACTTTTGCACAACTGCAGGGCACAAATGTAATGCTCTGTCTCTGTCAAGACCCTCAGCAGTACGCAATACAAGTTTTGGATGCCTTTTTTTTAAACCCAAACCACCATGATTTACCAGGAAACCCATCTTTGAATGGGTTTGGCCTCCCTTGACAGATTTGAGCAACTGTTGATTTGAGTTGTATCAACTCTAGCCCATGTCTCAATTGGGCCATCTCTTTACACCACTCAACCACCTCGGCCTCCTCCTCCTCAGTCATAACTGTAAGAGGCCCTCTACGTTTTGTATGAGTCAGTCCATTTATCCAATAATGTATTGATGAGGGAGGAATACCATGTTTTTTTGCAGATGCCCGAACTGAGTATCCATTAAACTCTATGTCATCCATTGCAACTAACATTTGTTCTTTTGGCCATCCTCTTATTGCACTGATCTTTTTAGTTGAGCTTGCTCCTTGGACTGTTGTTGATGGTGGTTCTGTGGTTGATGGTGTGTTAACATCAGTTGCTGTCACATGGTCATCCTCAACAATGTTCCCTGGTGCATTGTTGGCATTGACATCAACTGTCCTATCCTCATCAGACGATGTGCATTGCAGCTGTGCACCCCGTGTCACTCTCCTGCCACTTCTCCTTGTACGAGTAGTATAATTTCCTTTTGCCATAGATGCAATAACCTGTAAAATTATTGCATGCATTTAGACATTAGAATATTTGTAAATTATGCTTTCATACAAGGCAAAAACACTTCTGCTTTATTACAGGAAATTATCAACATGTATGTTACAGGAAATCGAATTGCATTACTTCGTAGTCTCTCATTGCAAATTACTTCGTAGTCTCTTAATTTCCTGATCGTTCATCAGTTTAGCAACTTTTATATGGATATCTGTTAATGGGCTTCAAGTAGGATTTTATGATAGAAGTTGCAGTGCAGTTGAAGGCATTATTCAACAATCAGTTTCCAAGGTTTTTGCTCAAAATTCCCTTATAGCAAGTTTGGCTTATAAGGATGCATTTCCATGACTGCTTCGTTAATGTAAGGATAGGAACTAGCTAAGGCATAAGCAAGTGAAATGTGCACATATATTTTGTTTCAAATATCATTTTCCATTTTTTTGCTATTTGGCATTGCCAAAAATGTCTCAGTACTGCAACTTCTCCATTGCAGTCCATGGCCACCATTCCAGGCATAGTAATTAGTTTGGAAACTCAAACAAAATATGGTCATATGCTCCAAAAGAGTGCTATGCTTGTCATAATCACAGTAAGGCTGGGCATAAATTCTATGTTGGGAACAACTTGCAGCTGTGATCAGCCTTGGAATGGACTTATTAGTCATAAAAAGTTTTAGAAAATTGAATTGAAAAAATTAAGTATGTGGAAGGCATTCATTTTATTTTATTTTAAGGAATGGTTTTAACTTTTCTAAATAGCTGTATTTAGAACCTACTTTTTATTCAATGGCTATTTGTGAAACCATCCAACTATCCTTTTAGCAGTTATGGCCAGACAGATCATGTAAGAACTTTGATAAATGAAAACAATGAAAATAGAACTGTAAGAAGAATGAGTTTCAATGGTTGTTTGTGAAACCATCCAGCTATCCTTTTAGCAGTTATGGCTAGACAGATCATGTAAGAAATCTGATAAATGAAAACAATGAAAACAAAACTGTAAGAAAAATGAGTTGTAATTGATATAACTAACTTAGATATATTGGCAACTGTTTTGTGATGTTGTCTTCAAGTTTGCTGAATAGTTTGAAAGCATAAGATGCAACTTCAACTGTGGGTGGACTTCTTTTATAGTTTTTGGCACTTGAATTTAATTGGTGGGCATGGATGCACATGGATTGAAATAGCTTCATTTTGAATGTGTGGTCTGGATTTAATTTGATGTGATCTAGTGGTTGGGAATTGGTTATTTGTTGATCCATGTGATTTGATCTGTTTTAATGAGAAATAGAGTGAGTTGGGTGTCATTTATTGCAGTTATTGGGTTTGGGTGTCATTTATTGAACAAAGTGGGTTTAAATGTTATTGGGTTGGGTGTCATTTATTGAACATAGGGTGTTTAGTTGTTGAACAACACAACAGCTATGGCTGACATACATTCCCTTTTATTATGTGCAGGTAGGTATATTTATTTGGGATACAAAGCTTCAGTTCTAATGAGTGGGGGTTGAAGTGACTGCTACTTGGGACTTCTGGAATAGACCATTTTGGAAGCCTTTATGGTTTTAGCTATTTTCTAGTTGGGTCAATATGGTTTGCAGTCTTAAGTAGTAAGATACTATTTATGGACAGTTGTGGGCCCAGTCAATGTATGGGGAAATTTTGGACATAAATTAATACTTATTTATACTTAATGTTATTTATTTTTGTTTAAATATTGGTTTCAAAAGTCTCAATTTATGGTGGTTTGGTGGGACCAGTTCTACATCAATTATTGGTCCCTGCACAACATTAAGAATCTCTCCCCTAGATTATGCATAAATTACCTATCAATCTTGTAATTTTAATAAATTCCTACTTCTACTAAAATTAAACCACACAAACCTATTATAAAAAGCTCCCCAAAAAAAATTCTCACTAAAAACAACAAAGTTAGTGAAACAAAGAGCACCATCCAGTACATTAGCAATTTCCAACTAGCATAGCGGAAACTTAGCGCTAATAACTATTGGAACTACTACACACCTACATGCAGACTCTTAGTTAGAGCATGGGACTACATGCAAGATTCCTTTTGCATGATTTACTCCTCGATTTGTTCATTCTTTCACTCCGCAACTGGCTAGTTATCTCTAGAATTTGTTGTAGGTGTAGAGTCTTCTCATTGATCACCACTATGGTGCATTATCTTGGGATCTTCACCCAGTAATGCTATATCATTAGCATTGTAATCTATTTTCTATAAATCATTCTTTTGTTCTTTCGATTTTCTTTTAGTGTTTTTGCTCTCCAAAGCTGTGTGTTCAACCTTTACTAGCTAGATTCATCTTTGTAGGTTTTCTAACACATCTACATGGTATCAGAGCCCATAGGTTGCTAGATAAAAGGCGCACTAGTACTTTATTTTGCAGGTATTACAGCTTGGAGATCGAAAATCGACAAAAAAATGGAGTTTCTCAAAGCATCGATCCTAACACCGTACAACTATCACGAATGGAAGGATCAAATGGCTCGATACCTTCGTCATAAAGGGTTGTACAGGATTACCATGGCTACAGAAGTGGAACCCACTTCAGCCATAGAGAAATCCAAGTACCTCAACCGTATGGATGAGGCCCACGGATCCATATGCATGTGCATCTCTCCAAAGTTGCAGTTTCATCTATCTGCCTGCAATACTCCCAATGAGATTTGGAAAAAGGTTGAAGATCTCTATGGTGTTATAGACATTTTTGTGCCTTACAGCATTGAGCATGAAATTTCCATAATCTAAGGGATCCAAAGTCCCTAAACATGTTGTTCCTACCCCTAGAGGAACAAGGCCAACTAACCACAGCAATTCACAGAAGTTCTCCACCTGAAACCACTCGAAAACAAGTCAATTCAGGATCATGTCAACTGCTCCACTGAGCATCTGCGCTGAATGTCAACTGCTACACTGGCTGCCTGCGTTGAATGTCAACTCCAACACTAGCTACCTGCGCTGAGCGAGTTTGGACAAGTGGCAGGCTCATTCCTCAATGTGTCAATGCTCAGGAAGCTTCCAAAATGACACTTGCCTCTGGGAATTCGACTGGTGATGAGTAAGAGGTTCCAAATCTCCAAGTGGAAGCAAAAACCTCCAAGTGGACTCAAGAACTGAGAGAGGGAGAGGACACTAGTCAGATCTCAAGCTGACTCATCCTCTCTCCAAAACAACTATATATAGATCTCTCCTCCATGAGATCTAGGGGGCTGGAATTTTGGTATTGCAAAGAATTGTTGTTGGTTTGAGACTGGAAACATTGGGTGCTTAATGCTTTGAAGGGAGCTGAAGAAGGAATTCCATTCTGCTGGGAAGGAGATGCTGGATTGGAGCCCTTTGGGTTGTATCTCTTCCTGAACCCTGTTATCAATCAATAAAGCTATCTTGGTTTTCTCCTATGTACTGGTGTATTTGTATGATTACATTAGTGTATTTGATTTACTTCTAATCCTGAATCATTTATGAATATGAATATTTGCCTTTGTGTTGTGTTCTTCTCTTGTCGCAAGTAGCTGTTCTCTTGTCACAGGTAGCTGTTCTCTTGTGATCTCGTGGGAATCAAGTAGCTGTTCTCTTGAGCAAGCGAGGAGGCAAGTAGCTGTGAACACCCAAAGAGAAAAGGATCTAGATCGAGGGACAAACGGAAGACAACGGTAAGTCTATCGATCTCCCCTCTTTCACATTTCCTAAAGGAAGAAACCAGAATAGCTGTATCTGTTTGTTGCTAAGGCACTGTCACACCTTAGGTGGATAGGATCGTACTGCATAGGCATTTTTCCCCAGTGGAGTCGCCAAAAAATTGGCGACTCCACTGGGGAGAATTTGTTTATTCATTTCATTTGTGTTTCTGTCATTTGTTTACTTCATAGACTTGACAGCAACTATCGAACTGCATCTTTCCCGGATGCAAAGTAGAAAGTTGCTGCTTTGATCCAGTTGCTAGACTTGTCTATGATCTGAACAATGAACTCACAAATGACTTGATGATCCTTTGTGATAGTCTTTAGTACCCTCTCAAAGCATCCCTCTGTTTATACCTTGCTTGTGTTTCTGATTTGGCCTGAAACAGTTGATTTTTGAGCATTTTGTGATCCAGAACCCAGGGGAAACGAGAGTTTCTCCTTCAGTGCAACTGCTGTGAAGGCAGTCTGCATTTCAAAGCAGGTCCCGTGAGGGCTACCTGCGCTGAATGTCAAATCCTCAGTGTTGAGGTTGCGCTGAACCAGTTTAGCCTTGTGCAGCTGGGGTTCTCTACTGTCTGTTGCCCTGTTTTGATCTCTGTTTTTTGCAGCCTTTAACCAGCATAGGTACCAGTCAGATAACTCCTTTTCTTTGCTTAGATTCCGCCTCCTTTTGTACAAAAAGACTGTGAATGTTTTTATGTGTTTGTGGCGTCATTTACAGTTTTCCTTTGCATGAGTAAAGTAGTCATCCTGTAGCCTTTGATTCAGATCTGATTGATTGTGATCTTAGAAGAGAGTTCATTGGCTGTTTGCAGATTGATTATAGGTTTACTTTTGCTTATTGGTTTGAATTTGTCTCTTTTGAAGTGTCAAAACAAGTCTTTATTTCGAAAATCGTTAAGTAGTGTAATCTCTTCTATCTTCTCTGATTTCGAAAAAGTGAACTTGTTTGTATTGATCATTTTAAAAGCAAATTCAAAGTTGTGCAAAAAGCTTTCTTTGTAGGCATTAATACTAAGAAAGTGGAAAACAAACACCTGTATTGTGCATTTTGCATTTGATAGTTTGCATGTTGGATTTAGGAAAAGTGCATTAGAGTGTGCTGATTGCTCTTTGAGAAAAGATAGTGTCTTTCTTTTCCCTTAGTAGCTAGGATTTTCAAAGTTGAAAAGATAATAAAGCTTGCTTATCATCTTTAGACTGCATTTAGGAATTTGTATCATACATCTCGTGGTGAACCTTGAAAGGCAAACTTTAAAAAGATCAACCTAAAATAAACTGAATGAACCTAACAACGCTTTGTAACATAACACACAACATAGAGGTTTAGGCTAGAGACGTGTTTCGACGTTGTTAAGCCTAGTGACTGTCGATCTCGTGGAAGGTGGGTGATTCCTCCTGAGGGACGATAGCGCTAGTACCGATTGTGCTCCCACGTACCGTCGCGTATGTATTAGGAGACCCCTATAGGCATATATCTTTTATCCTTAGGAAGCCGTGTCGGCCGCCCTACTGATCGCAATGCAGTGAACACAGCATTCACGAAGATCGACCGCCCGTACCCTAAAAAGTATTCTGCGGTTTTGCGAAAAGTTTGGCACACCCTCTGCCTAGAACTCCAGAGCAGTTTCTTTTGGCCTTTTTCAGACTCTATAACAGAAAAAGTCCATCTGAGCATTTGTCACTTCGGGCTCGTTAAAACATCGAAGGAGACTAGAGTCATCTTTAGCTTTTTCTCGACTCTTTAAAAGTGAAAAAGCAAGTTGTGTCTAAAGCGTCGTTAACAATTTATTTTAAACGGAACAATCACCCTTTAATCCTGCGTTGATATTTAGGTTGAAAAGATGGAGCACACCAACCAAGGAATTCCTCTTGATGGAAATCCTAGTCCCTTCTCCTCTTGGGGAGATGTTGGTGCGCCCCACATGGCCACATTGTCGCTTCCAGGACTGACAATTGGCCTACCAGTCTGGCTCTTTTCAACCAATGTCGTTCAGAATACCACCATTCCTGAACAGTCGAGTCAACAGTTAGATCAGACAAGAGTTGCCTCCTAGCCTTCCACTTCATCTTCCTCCCCTCCTTCCTCTTCGCTGGACGGAACTGGTCGAACAAAAAACCGGGTTCCTAAGGAGAAGAAGGAGAAGAAGAAGAAAGAAAAGAAGAAGAAGGAGCCTAAGGCGACTGGGGGCAAACAAGTATCATCTAACAAAAATCCACACACAGCACTCGTAAGGCCTAAATCGCCATGCGTCATATGCAAGGGAGACCACTTCCATAGAGATTGTCCCTGTATCCCCCGGATACTAAAGGACTGGTCCCCCCGTTTGCACAATTCGGTAGCATCGACCTCTGACAGCCATGTCGACTGCTTACGATCAATTAGTGGGAGTGAAGCCCTAGGACAGAACGAGAAAGCTAAATTTCCCTGCAGACTGTGTGAAGGCGATCACGCCATCCACCGTTGTCCCTTCTTAGACGAGGCAAAAAGAGTTCTGGAAGATCGCCCGATTTTACGAGCGCAACTTCCTCCTGGATATCAAAGACTCCTGCCAAGTCCCTCACTAGTTGAGAACCCGGCTGACCCACCCAGGTGGTCAGCCGAAGCACCTGTCATTGAAGATGAACCGTCTGGATCCATGCCTGACGAAAGTCAAAAGGTTGATACGGCAGTTGACCCGGTTTTGCCTTCAGAGGCTCCATCTTCGAATGACACCATCACAGAGGAGAATAAAGACGACACCGTCCAGATTATCTTCATCAGCACTGACTCTGATGAACAAGGGGGCAATGCCACCATTCCTTTATCGCAGGAAGGAAGTTCGACAGAGCGATATCCGGCCATATATTCGGTCCCACCACCAAGCAACCTGGTTGTGTCCTTTGATTGGAACCAACTAGGCAGACCCCGGTTGCCAGCCAGTATACCATTCAGAATTATTTGTCAAATATACAGAATGGTAATGGCTGGCACTATCATTGATGAGGGGGCATCTGTGAGTATCCTTTCCTCTATTGCTTGGAAAGCGCTTGGTTCGCCAGCGCTTTTACCTGAGATGAGAAATCTATCAGGTTTTGATAAAGGAACCAGTCGACCTTTAGGGATCCTCCCCAATGTGCCCATAACATTGAAAGGGAAGACCGTTCAAATGAACGTGATGGTCGTTCAAGGACCCTTGGATTATAACCTACTCCTTGGACGAGACTATATATATTGCATGGGAGCTATTGTCTCCTCACTCTTTAGAGTAATGTGTTTTCCGCATGAAGGAAGAGTGGTCAAGCTCGTGGACCAACTTTCATTTCCCGGATCACACATCGCAAATAGTCATGTACCATCCCTAAATGGTCTATACATTCAAGAAGTGTCTCAACCCACGGTCCGTCCTCCTGATGAGCACGAGTAATTCGGGAGGATATGACTGGAACCCAGGGTGCATGCGTCCTGGCCTGCTTCGGCAGGAAAACTTTGGGTATAGGGTAGGTTTCCGCGGGAGAATATGACTAGTCCGTACCCCGTCCGTGGTTGGAAGAGAGGTTGTTCTGGAATAAGATTCTCTTGTCAAAGTTATGTGAGAGGGCGGGGGTCGTCACTCACCTTTGTTTATTTCGGTAGACATTGCCAAGGAAGTGTTTTGTTTGAAAGATTAACGAGACAATCTTTGGGTAACCTGAAAGAGGTAGGCCTCTCCCGGTGAAACGAAAGTTTCGATGGAATTGAAGTAGAGGTAACTTTGAAATCATACTTTATACCTGGGGGCATGCAAACCTTTTGGAGTGCAAGCAAAGAGCGGTTATTTACCTGTTTTTTAGGTTAGCCGTTTCCTAACTTGCATAAAGAGAGGATGGGGAGCAAAGCTTAGTGAGATGAAGCTCCATAAAAAATAGAATCTTGATGAGACACTCTTATCTTATGACTGGGTAATTCGAGCAGTTTTAGCATAAAGTTCATGCTCGTTAAAAAATAAACGCAAGATCCGAGCAGTTTTAACGCGGTCTTTATGCTCGTTAAAAAATAAATATAAGCAGTGAGCAAATGTTTCCTCCAGTGTTTAAGCTCATTTTTAACTAAAAAATGAACCTACCCGGTAAATAACCACTGTGAATGTAATATCATCAGCCATTAAAGCCTTGGTCGTGTTTGCACCTGCCACCTCCACCTTTCATTTCGCCGACCGTTCACCTCCATATGATTGTTTACCCATTTTGAGGAACAGCTGCGAAGAATGATCTCACCTAGCCATCCTTGTGACACTGCCGTGATTGGAAAATTCCAACCTGTACCTGGAATCAGCTGCTAACCCTGTTCATCACTCGTTCCTCAGAAGACGAGTCTTCTTTAAGCTCTTTTCAATTGACTCGTAAAATGTGAAAAGATTGCAGAGTTTTGGCCTTCCAGCTCGTTAAAGGACAGGAAGAGCTATCCCTCCTCTAGATTTTAATCTTTTTGGACCTGAGGGATTATTGCACAAAAAGATCGAGCACTTGTTTTGTTCGGCTCGTTAAAGCTATCGAAAACTCATCCCTTCTGTATTGTTTTATACTTTTTCGGACTTAAGGGATTAGATGACGAAAAAGGAATTTTGGAGTTAACTTTATGTACATTTTCAGACTCTCTAAAAATGAAAAGGACCGAGTCATCCTTGTCGTTAGACTCGTTAAAATTATTAAATAGCGACAAACTTGTCTTTAGACGAGAACGAGTTTCACTATCGCTAAGCTCGTTAAAACATAGCGATGGGCTTGCCCGAAGGGCAGGTTATAGAACAAGCATATGTTATCCTCCTCAAGCTTGACAAAAATAAAGAGGTACTGGTCAGCAATGACTGGGGAAAAATTGGGAGAAAATCAAGAAAACTTTGATGGTAGCAGGTCGCTCTTGAACATGACACTTTTCCTCCGTACCACAATCGGGTTGGGTTGTCTCATTCACCGGTCACATCACCATGGTCTCGCCATACCATCCATATTTGGGGTAATGCTACCGATCCATCGCATCAGTGTCACCATATGTTCAAGAGAAGTCGTTCAGAAAGAGTCAACCGGGTCCCATCCACTGCCATACATTATCCTTCATCCATTCATGACCGCCACCCTGAATCATATGTCACAGATCATTTTCACCTCCATTAAAATCATTAGCTCCGTTCTGTGTCACTGATGTGGGATTCATCAAGGCCCTCCTTTGACGGATCGCTTCTAGTCGACGTCAGCTCATTATCCAGGAAGTTGATCTAGGAACAACCCCTTCAGTACTTTGAAGCTTGCATGCCTCAATGGCAAGTTCTCACTTCCGGCGACAGGTATACATCAATGAACTTCGACCAGAAGATTTTGCGTGGTGTTCGACGCCAAGTCCTTTATTCACACCACGTGAATTGTACTGCAGTACCTTGAGGGTCATTATCATTATTGGTGATTCCTCTCGCGCTTGTTAACGGTTTACATCATTGACCGGTAATCAAGCGATGTCTTTCCATGTTCGACTTCAGCGCAATTCTAACATGGATCGACTTGTACTTAGAGTGAAGATCGAACGAGTTTGAAGACCCCGGATCTAGTTTCATCCATCCGGGCTGCGATATATATTCAGGAAAGATAAAGACATTTTACATGTACATCATTGCAGCAGATGATCATCCTACTCAAAGGATGATAATTTCGCCAAAATTATCAGTCTACCATGAGACGATCGTCTGTTCTATGTACAAAAATGAATTTATAAAGCTGAGCATGGGAATGCCCGCCTCAGCTAGATCATGAAAGCAGTATGAATCATAATGTATTGTATTGTATCTTATTACAGG
Source organism: Pinus tabuliformis (assembly GCA_031772625.1). NCBI lineage: Eukaryota > Viridiplantae > Streptophyta > Pinopsida > Pinales > Pinaceae > Pinus > Pinus tabuliformis. Next base: position 402,237,259 of record CM062814.1, on the reverse strand, counting down.
TCTCCTCCCAGCAAATGGATGAACTTCAGACCCTCCTGGATAAAGCATTTCACCCGATAAACGGCCTCATACTTTAGGGGGCAACTGTTATAGACATTTTTGTGCCTTACAACATTGAGCATGAAATGTCCATAATCTAAGGGATCTAAAGTCCCTAAACATGTTGTTCCTACCCCTAGAGGAACAAGGCCAACTAACCACAACAATTCACAGAAGTTCTCCACCTGAAACCACTCGAAAACAAGTCAATTCAGGATCATGTCAACTGCTCCACTGAGCATCTGCGCTGAATGTCAACTGCTACACTGGCTACCTGCGTTGAATGTCAACTCCAACACTAGCTACCTGCGCTGAGCGAGTTTGGACAAGTGGCAGGCTCATTCCTCAATGTGTCAATGCTCAGGAAGCTTCCAAAATGACACTTGCCTCTGGGAATTCGACTGGTGATGAGTAAGAGGTTCCAAATCTCCAAGTGGAAGCAAGAACCTCCAAGTGGACTCAAGAACTGAGAGAGGGAGAGGACACTAGTCAGATCTCAAGCTGACTCATCCTCTCTCCAAAATAACTATATATAGATCTCTCCTCCATGAGATCTAGGGGGATGGAATTTTGGTATTGCAAAGAATTGCTGTTGGTTTGAGACTGGAAACATTGGGTGCTTAATGCTTTGAAGGGAGCTGAAGAAGGAATTCCATTCTGCTGGGAAGGAGATGCTGGATTGGAGCCCTCTGGGTTGTATCTCTTCCTGAACCCTGTTATCAATCAATAAAGCTATCTTGGTTTTCTCCTATGTACTAGTGTATTTGTATGATTGCATTAGTGTATTTGATTTACTTCTAATCCTGAATCATTTATGAATATGAATATTTGCCTTTGTGTTGTGTTCTTCTCTTGTCGCAAGTAGTTGTTCTCTTGTCACAGGTAGCTGTTCTCTTGTGATCTCGTGGGAATCAAGTAGCTGTTCTCTTGAGCAAGCGAGGAGGCAAGTAGCTGTGAACACCCAAAGAGAAGAGGATCTAGATCGAGGGACAAACGGAAGACAACGGTAAGTCTATCGATCTCCCCTCTTTCACATTTCATAAAGGAAGAAACCAGAATAGCTATATCTGTTTGTTGCTAAGGCACTGTCACACCTTAGGTGGATAGGATCGTCCTGCATAGGCATTTTTCCCCACAACATACGGGAAACAGGATGAGATGAAAGGACATCTGCTCGAAGTGGAGCTGCTGTCATTGGATCCACGGAACTATGACATAATTCAAGACTTCTTCACCAAATATAATGATCTATTGCTGCAACTCAAGGGTTGTGGAATTGACAAATCCAAGGAGGAGAGTCGCCAAGTTCTCTCTATTATGTCAAAGCTCGGACCGGAATACTCCGTCTTTGTGTCTACATTTCATTCAGTAAGGCTCGCAACAGGTAAATCCTACGCTATGCCTTCTCTCAAAGAATTTATGGAGTCCCTTATTTTTGAGCAAGATAAACTCATTGGCATGGGGAAAATCAAACCTCCAAAAGCGCATGCATTTGCTGTGCATGATGGAAGCCATAATAAAAATCATAGATCTGATTCAAATCAGAAAAATCAGCAGCAAAAAAACAAGGGAAAAGTGCATTCCCATCCAAAGAAAGAAGGGTACACCAAGCCCTTCAATGACTCCTCCAGCTTAAGAAATGAGAAAGGGAAGAAAGGAAACAGATGCACCTACTGTCAAAGAGGATTCCATCCAGAATCCTCTTGCATGAAGAAACAAATTGACCAAATGGCAGAAATCCTTCAAAAGCACAACCTTGGGGACCACATCCCTCAGGGCGCCAAGAAGAAAACTGAGGATTCGCCACATGGGAAAGGTAACAATTTTCATGCTTTAGTTGCAATTAATTCTTCTCCTGATGCATGGATTATAGATTCTGGTGCATCACATCATATGGCTGCTGCAAAGGAAGTCTATTCCTCTTTGAATGCATGCAAAAGACCTCCCATCCTCATCGGAGATGACTCACCTATTGAGGTCACTGGAGAAGGTAGAGTGGAACTTTGACACGGAAGCTTTGAAGACGTGCTTCATGTTCCAAAACTTTCGGTAAACCTGCTTTCAATTTATCAGATCACTCATTTCGGCACCGGAAAAAGAGTGGAATTCACTTCAGATACAATGAACATATATGATCTACATAGCAGCGACAAAATTGCAACTGGTGAGGTAAACAATGGACCCAGACTGTATACATTTTCTGAACTTATTGAATCTGAATCCTCCTTATTGCTTACACATGCTGATGATAGTAGTAGGCTTTGGCACGAGAGGTTTGGTCACTTAAATTACAGGGATATGCAGCAGCTAAGCAAGAATGAGATGGTGGAAGGCTTGCCAAATATCAGTTTCTCCAAAGGAGTTTGTGAAGGGTGTGTCCTTGGCAAACATCCCAGAGAAAAGTTTGACATCGGCAAAACTCACAGAGCATCCTCTCCTCTAGATCTGATCCATAGTGATCTCATGGGGCCTTTTCCTCATCCTTGCATCAACAAAGCAAGGTATGTGCTTACATTTATTGATGATTTCTCATGGTATACTTGGGTGTATATTCTCAGGGCCAAATCTAAAGTTTTTGTGCACTTTGAAGATTTCAAAGCACTAGTTGAGACATAGTCAGAGAGAAAGATCAAAGCCCTCCGTACAGACAATGGGGGGGAATATGTTAACACAACATTTCGGAACCTTTGCCTTCAGTTCGGCATAGAGTGGCAGTACACAGTTCCATTTTTAGTGAGATTAGGGTTTCAATCAATAACTCTAGGAGGTTGAGACAAAATGGGCAAGCCTCCTATAGGAGGTTGAGACATTGCATTTTTAGTGAGATTAGGGTTTCAATCAATAACTCTTTATTTTGTATAGTGTTATTTTCCGAAGTCATCACATTCATGTCATCGGCATTAGATGTGTGAAAAAGTCAATGAATAATGGACCAATACATGGAGGATAGAGTAGGGAAGATAATGAATGGAGGCAAGAAATTTGCTATTGCTCGGAAATAAATTTATTTTACTTAATTAATTATTATTATTATTATAATTTGCTATTGCTCGGAAATAAATTTATTTTACTTAATTAATTATTATTATTATTATTATTTTTTTTGGGAAACGAAAGCTTGATTTAAATGTAAACTTTTTTTGGATGTTATTTATTTAAACATTATTTGGTGTATTTATAATGTTTATTATATTAATAATGTTTTTGGCCTTAAGTTTTTCAGATTTCCCACTATCAGGGCTCAATAACAAGATGGTCGACGATAGGTACAACTGCGGGGACAAGAACCTCATCGGCCGCAACACCAAGATCGATCGCAGTCCCATCGTCGGCGACAACAAAATGATCAGCAACAGCAACACCGTGAACATAAATATCAATGGAAAAATCGGCGCATCATATCCACAAGGTAACGCCAGTAACCAATTTTCTTCAGTGCAAGCATATGCACAAATATGTCGTGGTTTATGATTTCGCTTTCTTTTCATCTGCACAAAGACGTCATGATTTTCCTTCTTTCGCTTCATTAATTACATTGTTATTGAATCACAGCTAGTGAAGTACTTGAGCCACGGTGATGTACTTGATCCACTGTTTCGTAGCCATGGTGAAGTACTTGATCCAATGTCTCGTAGCCATGGTGAAGTCCTTGAGCCGAATTGCGAAGTACTTGATGAGCCACTGTCTCGTAGCCATGGTGAAGCACTTGATCCACTGTTTCATAGCCATGGTGAAGTCCTTGAGCCGAATTGCGAAGTACTTGAGCCACTGTTTCGTAGACATGGTGAAGTACTTGATCCAATGTTTCGTAGCCATGGTGAAGTCCTTGAGCCGAATTGCGAAGTACTTGATGAGCCACTGTTTCGTAGCCATGGTGAAGCACTTGATCCACTGTTTCGTAGCCATGGTCGTAGCCATATTGGTGATCAAGTACATGGTCGACGACAGGTGAAAAAACGTCATCGGCCCCAACACACAGATCAAGACAATACCATCATCGGCAACAACAACGACAACAAAATCAACACCGTGAACATCGGCAACGTATGCCACCAGGTAAGCAACGTCAGTAGACCAAGATCGCTGACAATCCCATCGTCGGCCACAACAGCGACAATAAAATCAACACCGGCAACCACAAAACCTTGAACAACAACAAACCCAACATCGGCAACTTATGCCACCAGGTAATGGCACAACAACAAACCCAACATCAGCAACTTATGCCACCAGGTAATGGCACAACAACAAACCCAACATCGGCAACTTATGCCACCAGGTAATGGCAACGCAAGTAGACCAACCCATAATATATGCACAAATATGTCATGCTTCATGATTTCGTTTTCTTTTCATCTGCACAAAGAAGTCATGATTTGAATTCCCATTCTTAATTTGTTTCATTAACTACATTGTTTTTGGATCGTAGATATGGAAAAGAATAAATGCATTCGAAGATTTTCTGTTTACCCGAGTTTGATTATGCGTTTGAATGGTGATGAAGTAATTGTGATTGGTTTATATGCAGGTGTTCTATTAACTTATTTCAATTGCAGGTTGCTTTGGAATTATTGACGTGGGTCATTGGCTGCTCAAGGCAATCACCAACTCGAACCTCTTGAGTAATCTTACCCATCCCATCTCACTGTACATAAATCATTAAATTTTTTCACGTCAGTTATTAAAATTCATGTTTTAATGTTTATTTGTATGTTGATTTGCTAACCAGACAGTAAATTACTTTTCACATCAGTTATTAAAATTTATGTTTTAATGTTTATTTCTATTTTGATTTGCTAATCAGACACCGTAAATTACATTAGGGATTTTTTTTTTTGAAATTTGAAGTGCACAAGCATTTGAGAAATAAAGATTGGTGTTTTTAGTAATTTATTGCAATCTAGGAAATTAAAATAAAAAATTATTATGATATCTAGTTATATAAAAATAAACAAATAAATATAATAATTCTCATGTTGAATTGGTTTATGAAAACCTTGTTACAATCTAGATAGATATATTTGAGTGTAAAAAATTGTTATATCTTTTATCCTCAAAAGGTCACAGATGAGATTGACAAATATAATCCAACTTACTCTACCTGTATTGAACCCACCATTCAACCAACAGTGAAGAAAAACATATTGTTCACAATTTTATTATTTAAATTAACCTTTAGTTTGTTAAGAAAAAAACATTATATTATTTGACTTGTATGTAATTTTATAGTTAACCAAACATAATTTTATAAAACTACTTATTAATGTGCTTAAAAATTAAGGTTAACAATTTTGTATTACTACAATTATGATATTTTTTATATTTTATATTTATTGTATTAATTTTTCATATTGTGTACCTCAACCATTCATTAATTGTAATGAAAAATCAGAGCATGCTCAGAATGTTTTTCTATGTAGATGGTCATTTTCTGGTGAGAGTATGTTCTGCGAGTAAGAACTCTTCCCATGAGTGTTTTAGTATGCTAGTAAAGATTAATGGTTTGCTTGTAAGAGGAGGTACATGCTTTGATAGAGTTATCCATGTAAAGTATCCATTCACTGGTTGCAAAATCCACTTTCCTATCCGGAATACAAATTCTGGCTTCTTAGACTTGTTCTTCCACATCAAAGATTACTCTTGCAAGTACTTCGAGGATAATTTCTCTATATTGGGTCATAACAATTGAGCTATTGATTGGGCTTGGGTTTGGATAAGAGGGGGAAGCAAGATTAGCAGCAAGGGAAGGGTCGGGTTGTGCTCTTCTACCTCCATGGTGAGCGGAGGAGAGATAACCCCTTGCCATGACTAGAGGGTACCAGGGAGGGAATGATTTGAGTTTAAGGTCCAAGCGAGGAAAGGAGAAATCAAATATAGAGTTTATATAGGGAGGAGAGGTAAAAGAGAGATAGTAGAAATTCCTATCAGGGGAACGACGGTGACTAGGATGTTAGAGAAGGATAAACCGACTTAACAATGAGCAGGGCACTACCAAGAAATAGAAACATTAGAGGTAAGAGGTGAAATGGAGGTTGAAAAAGCTCAAATTAATTCATAAAAAACACGCCTCCTCGAATTAGGAGTTCCAGAGAGGGGATAAATATCCCAAAGATAATTAACCCATAAGTCCCGCAAAATGTTGATAGAAAAATGTCTACAACTAAATGGTTGTGCAGAACATAAATTACAATTGCAGCAAACCTGAGAAACCTTAGCTAATTTTGCAACAAACTAGAGTTAGTGCACCCTGTACTAAGTATTTTCCAATTGTAAATTATCATCAATCTTGCATGCAAGGACAATTCTATTATAGGATTGACTTTTAATTTCCTCTTTTCCAAACCTATAATATTTGACAATAGTAGGACTATAAAAGGCTAGGAGTGCCCATGAGAAATAGTGGCATGGAACTCAATAAACTATACTGAGAGCTTCAACCCTCCCTCCTCAATTTCCATTACTCCATCCTGTGTTATGATATGTTATTTCCTTCTTGTTAATCACCATAATTAATACTCGAGTGCTCTTGCATTTAGAATTCAAAACAAATTTCCCTTCACTAGACTCCCACGCAATGAAGGCTATCATCACAACGCCCTCCCACAAACTAAACAAAATACCAAACAAGCATATTTTTATGCTAAGCCATCCATATCACATTTGATGGGAAGCCTACCACCCATATTAAATAGATGGTTTTCATCTCAATGCAAGGAGGTCGCCTCACCAGATGTGCACCCACCCTGGGGAGCTTTGTCCATTTCTACAATTTCTTTGCACATGGTTCTTAGCACATCAAGAAGAGGATGGAGATTTTTTTTCCAACATATCTACTTGTATTGTAGACCTTTGTTAGCTAGTTTATTTGCCAACTTATTTCCTGTTCTTCGTATATGTGATAGTACAAGGGATACTATTACCTTTAAGACTTTGATTCTTGTTAAGCCTACCATTAGTCTCCATCTATTAGAGAACTTGGGGGGCTAGATCCATTTTGTAGTTTCTTTATCATTAGGACAATAGTTTTATAATACCCTTATGCTGTTATTTTTTTATAATTAAGATGCTTGGATATTATTAGGCCTTTCTCCAAGGATGAGAGTTTTGCCACATTATTAGTTTCATTTCCTATAATTCCCATCTAAATGTGAGTAATTTATCCATGATAATATCTAAATACCCCTCCAAAACTCACAAGGCCATGATTACCCCTAAATGTTCTATCAAAGTTTAACTTCAAGAAGTTAGTAGAAGGTGGTTTCTATTTATTAGGACTTCAGGGAATGAACTAGGGTTGTGTTGCTGGAAAATTTGTAAAATATTGGTTGAGCCCCAGTTGTAGCCACTACAACAATACCCAAAATTTTGGGCATATCTAAAATTTCGGGTCCCCCTCTACTCGCCTCAAGCCATTAAGGGACACTCCGGTTTTTCATGGGATAATCGCCCATGGTTTGTTCTTATCAGACCTTGCAAATGCAGTCACTTGTGTAATCGTGCAATGTATATTGCATTTTTTTATCATGCCCCATCTCGCGCATCGACCTTTCCATTTCACTAGGGTTTTGGAAGGGTGATGTCTTGCCCACGACTTCAAAGATTATCCCTATGCCTTTCAATCAATGACAACACGGTGTAAGGGTGGACAAGACTCCAATCTGGATTTCATTATGTTGGCCATACTAGGGTTTGGGGAGAAACCCTAAATTGGCACAAGAATGTTTCCCTTCATGATTTAACCAAATTCATCTACTCTAGAGTTGTATTCTCATCAAAACCGCTTGGCGCTATGGTAAGAATCATTGTATGTCATGTTCCCCTAGGGTTCGTGACTAGTTCCCCACCCCAACATGTGAATTAGGGTTTGGGAGAGGCATAACTTTCCCTTGCATCCTTCTAGCACTAGGCTCATGTGATGCAGACCCAGGATGCATGTTAACAAGTACTTCGAGACATTTACTCTATAAGTACATCACCACCATAGGCAACACATAATATTGAAGTCTCTTAGAATTAATGCCTCTCGGAAATGCCTAAATTTGAAACTGATCCTCGGATTGAAGCACGATTTTCTCAACCCATGCAATTTGCAACACCTTGATTTGAAGCATCTGTGATTCATGTTCCTTTAGTGAATTATTTTCATACAAAATATATACGTGAGTATATCATTTCGGTAAACTAATGGGTTTTGTTTCATCTTCTTTTCAGGAGATCAAGGGAAGGTGGCTTGGACACATATCAAACGATGCAATGATTATGTTAAATTTATGCCCTGATGTGACATCACTTAGATGAAGGGGTGAGGGATGTTTGATTTGTTTCACACGAACCTCATGAATCATGCAAAATCAACGCGTACACCATTTAAAATCGACTAGGCATGCTTAATGGACATTCAAATTAAAGGGAAACAATATGCGCTTTGGTGAAAGAAAGAAGAAATCTTATGTCATACACAACTAGAATTACTACCAAGTATATCATAAAGGGGATGGAACGTGACCACAAGAGGGACAAAGCAAAAACATATTCCTCAAGATTTTCCCTTGCGTGCTAGAACTGTGCAATGCACAGAGAGCCTTGCCTCCTATGGCCCCTAAAATTGTGCATATGTTTCTTCCAGTGTCCTTCCCTCAGCCAGAGCTCATTGCCTTCAAAAACTATGCAGTTCTAGCCATCAAGCCTCTTCGATGCCCAGTCTCCCTTGCCTCCTAAAACTATGCAGGTTGTCCTCCCAAGGCCGCATCCTGCAACAACCAGTGCCTAAATGATTCACACAATTATGTACCTCAGTGGGCACTGCGCAATTTGTTTCCTTAGTGGGGACTGTGCAGAAAAAGATCCTAAGTCAAGCTTGAGCTGCCCACTACAGAGTCTCAGTGATCAAGCTCTTCCGCTGTCTGCTCGAACTGCACAATGCACAGCCACTGGGCCTCTCTCTGAGCCCATGACTTGTCTCGGGCTCATTTCATGGATAATAATGCATCATATTAGACTAGGCATTTTTCAGATTGATGTTGTCCCGTCGCAAGTGAATTGCAGGAACATGTACACTATCAAGTCATGGTGAAATGATGAAGAAGGAGAAGAAGGAGGGAAGCATGCCTAAAGACTCTCTTGTAAGTGGACGCACAAGTGAATATATCAAGATGAAGCAAAGGGACACATGTTTGCGACTACCATCCAAGACTTGAGATCATTGAAGACTCCACATCACCAAGCCACGTGGAGGAGAAGAGAAGACATATCCAAGAAGAAATACAACACTAAGCAGCAACAATGACTTGACATTGCCACATCATCACATCATCAAGCAATACATGTTAGTAGTTTAATGTCATGTCATGTCGTGAGCGGTCATATGGCACATGACTCTTGTGGACCATGTATATTGTATTCAAAATTATTGTAAAGTGGAAGTCTAAAGGAGACACATGAATATGGAGAATTAGGTAAGTTGAAAATTCACAGGAAGTTGAAGAGTCATAAGGGTTGTCAAAGATTCACAAAGGAGAAGTATCACCCCTTGGTTATATATACCACCTCATTGTATGAGAAAATGACTTTTCACCTTGGCTTCTCCAGCGAGGAATTAGAGAGATCAACTAGTTCTTTGAGGAGAAAAGAATGGCTCTAATGTCCCACTATTGGGGCTAGTGATGTACATTGTAAACATGTGTCTTGGAACTTTTGCTTAATAACATAAGCCTTTTAAGGCCAACACGTTCTTCATGCATGGACTATGAATGTTTGCAATATTATTTTATGGATGTTTGTACTTCATGTTTTCTTTCACTTGTACTAAGATAGCTGAACTAGTTCTATTATTTTAGTACTTATCTTATTGAGAATGTGTCGTAATGGCTGTTATTGTTGTCCCATCCTTGTGGACTATTCTGCGGGATACTAGACATATATTTCCTTGATGTTGGTTGTAACGACCATCATGTCCGTTGTGGACTATTCCGCTCGATGTTAGACAAAGCTTTCTCGCTCATGTGTGTCTCTTCCTAGGTGGTACTATTACCTCTCACTTAGAGGCCCACATTTATCCCGATTTGCAGTAGAAGAACCTTGAAAAAGTTGCAACTACATACTCACCAGGCATACCTCCCTTGTTTTTTGAAAAAAACATTGCATCACTCTCTTGTGGTAACAACTAGAGCCAAGGTAGATATTTGAGGATTTGTAAATCAGGCCTTTATACCGGATGGGAATCCTACACCAAATGTTGTGAGGTGTAATTGGGACTTCATATCGGGGAGATCCCCTTGGTTGATGAATTTCCAACACTGTCAACAAAATTGTGCTAGGAGGAGGGACAAATGATACGTTCTTCTCGTTGAGCCTGGGTTGAATCTATTATTTAAAATTGATCTTCCCCAAATCATAATCTTGGGATGTTTTTTCTTAATATATTAATTGTACCATCCATGCAGAAGTTAATCATAACTTGTCCGAATTTAAGTTTGATGGTGAGAGTGAATCAAATTTTCATGAGCATCTATTTCAAGTTGTCCGTCTTTGTCTTTCTCACAGAATATGTTCCAAATATTTCATGGCTAGACTATTCACCCTCACATTCAATGTTCGTGATAATCGATGGTGTCATACAATACCCACTAGTAGAAAATGATGAAATTAGTGACTAGGTGACTAAAAAAGTTAGTCACCACAATGATTTCAAGTGACTTACTACTAAATTTAAGCAATTTTAACTGATCCAACTAAAAATGACTAACTTAAATGACTAATTTAGTCTAAGGATAAAATATATGAGTAGATAATAAATGACCCAACTAAAAGTGACTAACTTAAATGACTAATTTAGTCCAAGACTAAAATATATGACTAGATTATATTTGACAAAATATATGAATTAGTCATTTATTGTAGTAATTTCTAATTGTGTCACATTGGAAATGGAAAATTGCAATTTTGATACTGAAGTGTCACATTTTACTAAATTTAAACAATGCAGGTGGATTCAGAGACCTCCTCAGAGGGATCTCTAAATCCATCTACAATGTTAAAATTTAGAGGCATAGGGGCCTCTGAATCCATCTACGGCATTAAAATTCTGAAGACCCTTTAATTGTCTCTAAATTTTAACATTGCGGATGAATTCAGAGACCCTCTTCTCTGAATCAAGTTGCAGTGCTAAAATTAAGAGACTAGGGATGGAGTTATCCATAGCAAATTAATTGTTTTAATATTGAATCTATTGTTTGCACCAATGGTTTGCATGTATAGTCAAATCAAATATTGACATTTATATATATTTGGGTAAATCTTAATTTTGTGTTTGCACCAATGCCTTGATTATAATTTTAGTAAAGGTAATTTTTAGATAGTTAAATATTGATATTTATATTTATTTGGCGATAAAATTTAATTTTTTGGCGATAAAATTTAATTTGGTTTTAGAGTTAAATCTTCATATTTACATTTAGTAAATAAATAATCATAACCTTACTTCATGTTAAAAGTTTGAATTTATTCAAATATATGATTAAAATATAAATAGATAAACCTAACATATTTATATTTCTAACACACACACACACACACACACACACATAGATATATAAATGTTCATAACTTAATTGTGTACTTGTTTTTATTTTTATTTTTTATCAATTTAATTGTTTAATTGTTTTTTTATTTTAATCAAAGTTATTAGGTGACTGTCATGCCTGCTATGAATAATCTAATATTTTCGAAAACATAATCCCATTTTATGTGTTCTCTATCAATAATCTTAGGTTCCACCTTCAATGAAAATGGGAAACCAATTGGCTAGCTATGAAGTTTATGTCTTTGACACCTACCTATGAAACCCCCGTGAAAACTTGACTATGAACCTCGTTTCCAAGAAAACTGGCCATTCTTACTCCGTGACATTTAGCTATGAACCCAGTTTCCACGAAAACTGACTATTCTTACTATGATGAACTCTCCACAAAATCTAGATGTTTTGAACCGTCCAGGAAATTGGTTTTTGGCGCCAATTTTTTTTTGCTTTGGTGGGAGTGTTTTGGTTATTTTTTAGACAAATTCATATGTGGTTATGGATTTTTAAGCGTTGGGAAATTCTATATATATTTCTAGCTTCTGCAATGTATAAAATATCATTGGAGAGAACTTGGAGGCTCTTGAAGAGGCGGGCAATAGCTAATTCGTAGTTGAAGTGTGCAACTTTAGAGAATTCACAAGTTAGTTGGGTTTGTATTTGTCTTATGTTACACTAGTGAAAAGATAGATGCAACCTTTGGTATATAGAAATTACGTATATACCTGAAACCTTAGTGTAGCCAAAAAGAGAAGACACGTGTGTTAAGGACACCTGTTAATAATGATGCATCCAATTTGGCTACAATTGCCTTACATTTATTTGAGATATTGACGTACAAGGGTTTGGATTTAGGGGTTTATGTTTTTAGTGACAAAATTGAAAAATTTTATTTAAAGGTTTGAAAACCAAGTAGAGAACTGTGGCGGGTGTTCCTAATTTTATTTCTGTTTGTCTATAACAAGTGTGATTACAGTGATTCGAGGGATAGGAATCACCACAGGATTGTGCTGAGAGCTGACTAGCTGTGAGAGCTAAGGCTTTGTATAATTCCTATGTATTCCCACCATGTATGATAATACAATAGTGTGGGGTTTTTAGCCGAGGCTTTCCCCAAAAGTAATTTCATGTGTATTGTGCCATTGATTGTTCTTCTTCTGGTTATATTGTTCAGCTCGATCTTTAAGCTTCCACAAATTGATAGTAGAAGTAGGTTATAGTATTTTGCTTTGATTTATATTGCATTATCGGGTTAACCTACCATCAAATTTTGTTAAATTTGGACAACTAGGTCCAAACTCCATGTTCTGATGCTCAGATTAAGAGGCTAATATTTTTGTTTCATTCCTCTTTCTGAGAGGTGTAAAATCCATATAAAAATAGTCTTAATCCGATGAGCAGAACTTATATTTTGAATTTATTATTCTTAATAAATTATATGTGCAAAGGTCAGCCAGTTTTGTAATGTAGGCTCACATGCCCAACAGATGTGTCACACACCCTCATTGATGGATATATATATACAGGAAAAGTTGGAGAGAATTTGATCACAACACAACTCACATCTTCCTCTCTCATCCTAAAAAGTACGAGCTACCTGGAGGACGAATTTCAGCCACACGTGGGAAGGACGAAGAGGATTTTTTCTGCTGCTAGGGTTTCTGCTGCTAGGGTTTCGCAGAAGTTTGACCAGCGTTGACTTTGGTCAACGCTTGGTCCAAACAAGCTGAAAACTTGTGGGAGGTTCGAGTTTTGAAGGCCATACTACCTGGCACAAAAATCGAGGTCAAAGGGTTGACCGTTTTGCTGCTGCGTTGACTTTTAGCTTGCTGCCCCTGCGTTGACTTTTCAGGACAGCGTTGACTTTTGTAGAACTGACTTGGGTTGACTCATCTACTGGTTGGAGGGTTGTTGTGACACATGCTGGGCTGGCTGACCAAAGGAGACTTTGCTGGTTGAAGCATCCTGTTGACCGCCGAAACAAACACATACATTTTTCTTGTTTCTGATTTGTCTTCTGTAAGATCTGCTTATATGTTCTATCTGCATTTTGCTTATCTACTTGTATGATTGCTATGAGAAAAGTGAAATTTCTCTTAGCATAGAACATCTACAAAACTTTACATGGTATCAGAGTTGAGGTGAAGACAAACTCTATCTATAGCAATCATCATCGAAGGAAATGGATTCCTCTAAGCTTGAATTCAGGGAGAATGACAAGCTGACTGGAAGTGATGACTTCCATGCCTGGAAGATGTTATTAGATCTCAAATTAGAAGATCATGATCTCCTAGATCATGTGACAGGGAAGATTCAAGAACCTCCATCAAATGCCTCTGCTGCTGTTAAACACAAGTATAAGAAGGGAGAAATCAGAGCAAAACTGTTGATCAGGGAATCCATAAATAAGAGTCTGGTTGCCTACATATCTGAACTAGGCACATCCAAGGAGATGTATGACAAACTGATACTTATGTTCCGAGTAAACAATGTGAACCAAGTGCTATTCCTCAAGAACAAGTTGAAGGATATGAAGAAGGGCCGAGACGAGTCTATTCAAACTTTCTTTATGAAGTTGACCGAAACCAGGAACAATCTGCTAGCTATTGGGGAGACAATAGCTGATCGTGAGATGGTTCTCACCGCACTTGGAGGACTTCCATATGAATGGCAAGTATTCACAACTACCATTCTCAACAATAATACCATCCCTAACTTTGATGAGCTTCTGTCTAGATGTATGCAAGAAGAAACAAGGATGAAGGAATTTGATAATGAAAGAAATGCTGCCTATGTTGCTCATTCCTGAAAGAAGAACTCTGGTGGTTCCAAGGACAAAGGAAGGACTAAGACTCAAAAGAAGAAGGGTAAATGTTTCACCTGCCATAGGACTGGACACTATGCTAGAGAATGCCCCTTCCAGAAGAATTCTCCCGATAGTGACGACAACAACAACAACCGAAGGAATGGGAATCAAAGAAATGACAAATCCAAAGGAAAGAGGAAGGCTCACTTTGAAGGAAACCATCCACCTTCTAAAAGGACCAGAAATACCAGGTATGAGGAGTCTAATGTTGTTGATAAAAGAAATGAGTATATTCTAATATCTGCTCTCTCAGCTGCATCTCCGCCCGACACTATGGATGTCTGGCTAATCGATAGTGGTGCCTCAAGACACATCACCGGATTCAAGGAAGCACTTTCTGACATGGTTGAAAGGGATACTAATCTAGAAATTACCCTTGGGGATAATGCCACTTATCCTGTGAAAGGGACCGGGACTGTGACCCTCCACTTGTCTCAAGGACAAGTCCTCCATCTACAAGATGTACTCTATGTACCCAAATTGAAGAAGAACCTTGTGTCTGTATCTGCCATGGAAGACAAAGGATTCAATGTAACTTTCTCTGATGGAAAGGTACTCATGTGGAAGAAGAGCTTCAAGGAAGCTATCTCAATTGGTTTTAGAGTTGGTACACTCTACCAGGTTGGAGGGAGTCCGTTGGGAGCTATGACTTGTGATACTATCCGTCAAACCGAACTATGGCACTGAAGATTTGGACACCTTCATTACAAGGCTCTTCCCGAAGCAAGGAAGGTGGTGACAGGGATGCCTGATTTTGGAAATAATCATAAAGGTGTATGTAAGGGCTGTGCTGAAGGAAAACATACAAGGGGACCTTTCCCCTCAAGTGTCACAAAGACATCTGAGATATTGCAACTGGTCCATTCTGATCTTTCCGGTATGTTGCCTGTAACATCCCTGGGGGGATGTTCTTACTATATGACATTTACTGATGACTTCTCTCGCAAAACCTGGATATACTTCTTGAAGAAGAAGGATGAGGCTTTCATGTGGTTCCGTACCTTCAAAGCCTTGGTGGAAAATATGACCGGAAAGAAGATCAAGATTTTGAGGACTGACAATGGCACTGAATATGAGTCAAATGAGTTCAAAGACTTTTGCAGAGAAGCTGGCATTAAGAGGGAGACTACCACTGCATATACTCCTGAGCAGAATGGTGTTGCTGAACGCAAGAATAGGACTATTGTGGAAGCTGCCCGTGCCATGCTATGTGACCAGGGTCTTCCAAAGTTTCTGTGGGGAGAAGCTGCAAATACTGCTGTGTACATTCAAAACCGATGCCCTCATTCCGCTTTGGACTCCAAAACTCCCGAAGAGGTTTTCTCTGGTAAGAAACCTGATGTCTCACATTTTAGAATTTTTGGATGTCCTGTCTATTTTCATGTGCCGAAAGAAAAGAGAAGTAAGCTGGATGCTACTGGGAAGAAAGGAATGTTTGTGGGCTACAGTGAGACTTCTAAGGCATATAGAGTCTATGTACCTGGTCAAAGGGAAGTAGAGATAAGCCATGATGTCACTTTTGACGAAGATGCTTCCCTGAAGAAAGTAGTAGATCTTCCTAGATCTGAAGAAAACCATGAAGAAAGACCTGGAAATATGGAAGAACCCCAGGATGAGACTATGCCTGATGTTGAAGAGCCAATGGACCCTATTGATCCTTCCCCTTCTCTAGGAAAGAGGCCATCATGGCTCAGGGACACCCTCGAAGATGCTGAGGGTCATGCTGCCCCAAGGGGAACATTCCGAGAAAGCAAGAAGCCGTGTAGATACCAAGGGTATCTAGCTGCCATGAGTACTATTATACAATCTGAACCTGGATCTTTTGAAGAAGCCATCAAGCATCAAGTCTGGAAGGATGCTATGCATGAAGAATATGAGGCTATTATGAAGAATGATGTCTGGGATGTGGTCCCGAGACCGAAGGACAAATCTGTTGTCACCGCTAAATGGCTCTACAAGATTAAACATGGATCTGATGGGAGTGCTGAAAAGTTTAAGGCAAGATTTGTTGCCCGTGGCTTCTCTCAAAAGGAAGGAATTGACTATGACAATATATTTGCACCTGTGGCTCGATATACCACCATCCGATCCATCATAGCCCTTGCTGCTACGCAAGGATGGAGTCTTCATCAGATGGATGTCAAGACTGCTTTTCTGCATGGTGCAATAAAGGAAGAGGTGTATGTAGAACAACCTCTGGGATTTGAAGTTCAAGATCGAGACACTTATGTCTGCAGGTTGAAGAAAGCCCTCTATGGGTTAAAGCAAGCACCCAGAGCTTGGTATGAGAGGATGAATAGTTACTTGATGAAGCTGGGCTTCACTCGAAGCAATGCTGATCCTAACCTTTACTTTAAGGTTGAGGAAGGAAAGCCTCTCATTCTAGTGATGTATGTGGACGACCTCTTCCTGACAGGTGATGACCCTCTCATTCATCAATGTAAGAGGGAGCTTGTTGCTGAGTTCGAGATGAAAGACCTAGGACTGATGCACTATTTCCTAGGCCTGGAGGTCTGGCAGAGACCTGGAGAGATTTTCCTTTCTCAAGGAAAGTATATTGTGAAGCTTCTGGAAAGATTTGGGATGGTGGACTGTAAGTCCGTGTCGACACCAATGGAACTCAACTTTAAGAAGTTGAGTGGCAGCGCTGCAGGGCCTATCTTGGCCAATCCTACTGAGTATCGTCAACTCATAGGAGCTTTGATGTTCTTAGTGAACACCCGTCCGGACATATGTTTTGCAGTGAATAATTTGAGTCAACAGATGGTTGAGCCTCATCATTTTCACTGGGTTGGTGCCAAGAATCTTTTGAGATATCTTCGGGGCACGATAAACCATGGGCTGAGATACACTGTCGGGAGTGTGATACTCCGGGGATATACTGATGCCGATTGGGCTGGCAGTGTGGTGGATCGTAAGAGCACATCTGGATGCTGTTTCAATCTTGGTTCTGCTTTGATCTCATGGATGAGCAGGAAGCAGAAGTCGGTGGCTTTGAGCACCGCAGAGGCCGAATACATTGCTGCTAGTATGGCCTGTTGTGAAGCAGTTTGGTTGAGGAAGCTCTTTAGTGAGCTGTTCCAACATGTGCTAGATACCACTGTAATACTCTGTGATAATCAGAGTGGGATTCGTATGACTGAGAATCCTGTGGTCCACGACCGATCCAAGCATATTGATATCAGGTACCACTTTATCCGGGATATGGTACAGCGAGGCGCCGTAAGGCTCGATCATATAGGAACTGATGAGCAGGTCACGGATATTCTCACTAAGCCCCTGGGGAAGGTCAAGTTCCTAACCTTCCGTGAGAGTCTTGGTGTCGTGGAAAGACCCTATGATGTGGGTCCTGTTGGACGATGAGCTCTGGGAGCTCTGGGGGGCTTTGGGGATAGCTTCTCGGAGCTATAAGCACTCATAATGCTTCTGCCCCACCCTTGTGATTATTGAGCTGGTTCGCCACTCATTTCATCTGTGCCCCGTATGCATCCTACCCATTGAGTTCAGGGCTCATGGGAAGTACCTCTCATTTGGCCAATGAGGTGTGGAAAAGCTAGAGACTATTAGCAAAGACTGATGGACGCATCAGAGATTGCCGTACTCTCTATCTAGGATGGCATGGTCCAACCACTTGATCTGGGATCAAGATTTGTGAGGTCTGGGACCTCTGGACTGATTATGTCAGTCGGGGAATGATGTCTTTGTGACTGACCCACTTCTGTTCTGAAATAAAGAAGCCAGCAAAGCAAGTTTCGGCGGGATGACTCAGGATGTTAATTGCACTAATAGATGGAGTTCTCCCTAGTTGAGAGGGAGTGTTAAATTTGGACAACTAGGTCCAAACTCCATGTTCTGATGCTCAGATTAAGAGGCTAATATTTTTGTTTCATTCCTCTTTCTGAGAGGTGTAAAATCCATATAAAAATAGTCTTAATCCGATGAGCAGAACTTATATTTTGAATTTATTATTCTTAATAAATTATATGTGCAAAGGTCAGCCAGTTTTGTAATGTAGGCTCACATGCCCAACAGATGTGTCACACACCCTCATTGATGGATATATATATACAGGAAAAGTTGGAGAGAATTTGATCACAACACAACTCACATCTTCCTCTCTCATCCTAAAAAGTACGAGCTACCTGGAGGACGAATTTCAGCCACACGTGGGAAGGACGAAGAGGATTTTTTCTGCTGCTAGGGTTTCTGCTGCTAGGGTTTCGCAGAAGTTTGACCAGCGTTGACTTTGGTCAACGCTTGGTCCAAACAAGCTGAAAACTTGTGGGAGGTTCGATTTTTGAAGGCCATACTACCTGGCACAAAAATCGAGGTCAAAGGGTTGACCGTTTTGCTGTTGCGTTGACTTTTAGCTTGCTGCCCCTGCGTTGACTTTTCAGGACAGCGTTGACTTTTGTAGAACTGACTTGGGTTGACTCATCTACTGGTTGGAGGGTTGTTGTGACACATGCTGGGCTGGCTGACCAAAGGAGACTTTGCTGGTTGAAGCATCCTGTTGACCGCTGAAACAAACACATACATTTTTCTTGTTTCTGATTTGTCTTCTGTAAGATCTGCTTATATGTTCTATCTGCATTTTGCTTATCTACTTGTATGATTGCTGTGAGAAAAGTGAAATTGCTCTTAGCATAGAACATCTACAAAACTTTACAGATTTTCTACATGGTATCAGAGCGAGGTTTTCTGAAATTTCTATAGATGGGATTGCAATGAAAGGGGAGCGATCCATAATTCTATGGGGGAAGGAATGGGAGAGAAATTGGGAAATTCTCTAATCCTAGCTAGGCTAGAATTTAAAATAATTGAGTGGAATTTTGATCTAAAAGGTAACCATGGATAAGAAATATGTCATGTATGGGCATTATATTCCTAGGCCCACTCCTTTTGTTGGATCAAGTGTATTTTTCTCTCATTGGTTTTAGATCAACAAAATCTAGTGAGGAGGAAAGGTCTTTCAATTTTTCTCTAAAAGGGTCTCTTACCAACGAGCCACCTTTCTTCCTTCATGTGTAGAAAGTAGGATTAAAGTCTCCAAAAATGATACAATTGGTCTCCGAGACTATATATTTTAAATTTAATAAAGAGGAACAATGTTCCATCTTATCATGATATATGTCATGCTTCATGATTTCGTTTTCTTTTCATCTGCACAAATATGTCATGCTTCATGACTTTGTTTTCTTTTCATCTGCACAAAGAAGTCATGATTTGAATTCCCATTCTTAATTTGTTTCATTAATTACATTGTTTTTGGATCGTAGATATGGAAAATAATAAATGCATTCGAAGATTTTCTGTTTACCCGAGTTTGATTATGCGTTTGAATGGTGATGAAGTAATTGTGATTGGTTTATATGCAAGTGTTCTATTATATATAAGACGCCGAACTTATTTCAATTGCAGGTTGCTTTGGAATTATTGACGTGGGTCATTGGCTGCTCAAGGCAATCACCAACTCGAACCTCTTGAGTAATCTTACCCATCCCATCTCACTGTACATAAATCATTAAATTTTTTCATGTCAGTTATTAAAATTCATGTTTTAATGTTTATTTGTACGTTGATTTGCTAACCAGACATAGTAAATTACTTTTCACATCAGTTATTAAAATTTATGTTTTAATGTTTATTTGTATTTTGATTTGCTAATCAGACACCGTAAATTACATTAGGGATTTTTTTTTTTTTTTTGAAATTTGAAGTGCACAAGCATTTGAGAAATAAAGATTTGTGTTTTTAATAATTTATTGCAATCTAGGAAATTAAAATAAAAAATTATTATGATATCTAGTTATATAAAAATAAACAAATAAATATAATAATTCACATGTTGAATTGGTTTATGAAAACCTTGTTACAATCTAGATAGATATATTTGAGTGTAAAAAATTGTTATATTTTTTATCCTCAAAAGGTCACAGATGAGATTGACAAATATAATCCAACTTACTCTACCTGTATTGAACCCACCATTCAACCAATAGTGAAGAAAAAGATATTGTTCACAATTTTATTATTTAAATTAACCTTTAGTTTGTTAAGAAAAAAACATTATATTATTTGACTTGTATGTAATTTTATAGTTAACAAAACATAATTTTATAAAACTACTTATTAATGTGCTTAAAAATTAAGGTTAACAATTTTGTATTACTACAATTGTGATATTTTTTATATTTTATACTTTTAGTTATTGTATTAATTTTACATATTGTGTACTTCAACCATTCATTAATTGTAATGAAAAATCAGGCCATGCTCAGAATGTTTTTCTACGTAGATGGTCATTTTCTGGTGAGAGTATGTTCTGCGAGTAAGAGCTCTTCCCATGAGTGTTTTAGTATGCTAGTAAAGATTAATGGTTTGCTTGTAAGAGGAGGTACATGCTTTGATAGAGTTATCCATGTAAAGTATCCATTCACTGGTTGCAAAATCCACTTTCCTATCCGGAATACAAATTCTGGCTTCTTAGACTTGTTCTTCCACATCAAATATTACTCTTGCAAGTACTTCAAGGATAATTTCTCTATATTGGGTCATAACAGTTGAGCTATTGATTGGGCTTGGGTTTGGATAAGAGGGGGAAGCAAGATTAGTGGCAAGGGAAGGGTCGGGTTGTGCTCTTCTACCTCCATGGTGAGCGGAGGAGAGATAACCCCTTGCCATGACTAGAGGGCACCAGGGAGAGGATGATTTGAGTTTAAGGTCCAAGCGAGGAAAGGAGAAATCAAATACAGAGTTTAGATAGGGAGGAGAGGTAAAAGAGAGATAGTAGAAACTCCTATAAGGGGAACGACGGTGACTAGGATGTTAGAGAAGGATAAACCGACTTAACAATGAGCAGGGCACTCCCAAGAAATAGAAACATTAGAGGTAGGAGGTGAAATGGAGGTTGAAAAAGCTCAAATTAATTCATAAAAAACACGCCTCCTTGAATTAGGAGTTCCAGAGAGGGGATAAATATCCCAAAGATAATTAACCCATAACTCCCGTAGAATGTTGATAGAAAAGTGTCTACAACTAAATGGTTGTGCAGAACATAAATTATAATTGCAGCAAACCTGAGAAACCTTAGCTAATTTTGCAACAAACTAGAGGTAGTGCACCCTGTACTAAGTATTTTCCAATTGTAAATTATCATCAATCTTGCATGCAAGCACAATTCTATGAATTGTATCTATTTCAAGTTGTCCGTCTTTGTCTTTCTCACAAAATATGTTCCAAATATTTCATGGCTAGATTATTCACCCTCACATTCAAAGGTCGTGATAATCGATGGTGTCATACAATACCCACTAGTAGAAAATGATGAAATTAGTGACTAGGTGACTTACTACTAAATTTAAGCAATTTTAAGTGATCCAACTAAAAACGACTAACTTAAATGACTAATTTAGTCTAGGGATAAAATATATGAGTAGATAATAAATGACCCAACTAAAAGTGACTAACTTAAATGACTAATTTAGTCCAAGACTAAAATATATGACTAGATTATATTTGACAAAATATATGAATTAGTCATTTATTGTAGTAATTTTTAATTGTGTCACATTGGAAATGGAAAATTGCAATTTTGATACTGTAGTGTCACATTTTACTAAATTTAAACAATGCAGGTGGATTCAGGGACCTCCTCAAAGGGATCTCTAAATCCATCTACAATGTTAAAATTTAGAGGCATAGGGGCCTCTGAATCCATCTACGGCATTAAAATTCTGAAGACCCTTTAATTGTCTCTAAATTTTAACATTGCGGATGAATTCAGAAACCCTCTTCTCTGAATCAAGTTGCAGTGCTAAAATTAAGAGACTAGGGATGGAGTTATCCATAGGAAATTAATTGTTTTAATATTGAGTCTATTGTTTGCAACAATGGTTTGCATGTATAGTCAAATCAAATATTGACATTTATATATATTTGGGTAAATCTTAATTTTGTGTTTGCACCAATGCCTTGATTATAATTTTAGTAAAGGTAATTTTTAGATAGTTAAATATTGATATTAATATTTATTTGGCGATAAAACTTAATTTTTAAACTTCATTGCTTCAAGTGAGGTCCTTTAAATCTAGAGTTAAATCTTCATATTTACATTTAGTAAATAAATAATCATAACCTTACTTCATGTTAAAAGTTTGAATTTATTCAAATATGTGATTAAAATATAAATAGATAAACCTAACATATTTATATTTCTAACACACACACACACACACACATAGATATATAAATGTTCATAACTTAATTGTGTACTTGTTTTTATTTTTATTTTTTTCAATTTAATTGTTTAATTGTTTTTTTATTTTAATCAATGTTATTAGGTGACTGTCATGCCTGCTATGAATAATCTAATATTTTCGAAAACCTAATCCCATTTTATGTGTTCTCTATCAATAATCTTAGGTTCCAGCTTCAATGAAAATGGGAAACCAATTGGCTAGCTATGAAGTTTATGTCTTTGACACCTACCTATGAAAACCCCGTGAAAACTTGACTATGAACCTCATTTCCACGAAAACTGGCCGTTCTTACTCTGTGACATCTAGCTATGAACCCAGTTTCCACGAAAACTGACTATTCTTACTATGATGAACTCTCCACGAAATCTAGATGTTTTGAACCGTCCAGGAAACTGGTTTTTGGCGCCAATTTTTTTTTCCTTTGGTGGGAGTGTTTTGGTTATTTTTTAGACAAATTCATATGTGGTTATGGATTTTTAAGCGTTGGGAAATTCTATATATATTTGTAGCTTCTGCAATGTATAAAATATCATTGGAGAGAACTTGGAGGCTCTTGAAGAGGCGGGTAATAGCTAATTCGTAGTTGAAGTGTGCAATACGAAAATAGGAGAAATGAATCTCTTTTATTATAAATAGGAGAATAGGAGACAACACCACATGATGTAACCTATCAGTAGGTCAATTTAGTCCTAATAAAGTAATAATAAATGCTTATCAGAGTTTTAACCGTCCTCATCTTTTAAAAATGTTTTGCCTTTAGAGTTTGTAATTGAGATTGTGTCTTCAACTTAATCATAATAAATAGAGTAATAATAAATCTTTATTAGAGTTTTAATATAGCCCTCATCTTTTAAAAATGTTTTGCCTTTAAAGTTTGTAATTGAGATTGTGTCTTCATGAACCGTTCATTTTCCATTTAGCCTTTTCAAAATGCATGTTCTTCCACTGATTTTAGCTTTTCAATTCTATTCTAAAGTGATATAGAATGCTGATCTATAACTTTTTCTAATCTAAGATCAATTTTCATTCTTCATACAATTTTAGAAGTTTTGTTTGCACTAGCATAGTTTATCTCAAAACCTTTTTTTAGACAATATACATCCTATGAATGTGGGAACACAAATCTAACTGATATGCCACTTGTCCAATCCTATGAATAATCTTGTAGATTTCCATTAAATTTTGTAGCTATGTTTTTTTTCTTCTTATCATCAATCTTCATGAGCATCTATTTCAAGTTGTCCGTCTTTGTCTTTCTCACATAATATGTTCCAAATATTTCATGGCTAGATTATTCACCCTCACATTCAAAGGTCGTGATAATCGATGGTGTCATATAATACCCACTAGTAGAAAATGACGAAATTAGTGACTAGGTGACTAAAAAAGTTAGTCACCACAATGATTTCAAGTGACTTACTACTAAATTTAAGCAATTTTAAGTGATCCAACTAAAAACGACTAACTTAAATGACTAATTTAGTCTAGGGATAAAATATATGAGTAGATAATAAATGACCCAACTAAAAGTGACTAACTTAAATGACTAATTTAGTCCAAGACGAAAATATATGACTAGATTATATTTGACAAAATATATGAATTAGTCATTTATTGTAGTAATTTTTAATTGTGTCACATTGGAAATGGAAAATTGCAATTTTGATACTGTAGTGTCACATTTTACTAAATTTAAACAATGCAGGTGGATTCAGGGACCTCCTCAGAGGGATCTCTAAATCCATCTACAATGTTAAAATTTAGAGGCATAGGGGCCTCTGAATCCATCTACGGCATTAAAATTCTGAAGACCCTTTAATTGTCTCTAAATTTTAACATTGCGGATGAATTCAGAGACCCTATTCTCTGAATCAAGTTGCAGTGCTAAAATTAAGAGACTAGGGATGGAGTTATCCATAGGAAATTAATTGTTTTAATATTGAGTCTATTGTTTGCACCAATGGTTTGCATGTATAGTCAAATCAAATATTGACATTTATATATATTTGGGTAAATCTTAATTTTGTGTTTGCACCAATGCCTTGATTATAATTTTATCAAAGGTAATTTTTAGATAGTTAAATATTGATATTTATATTTATTTGGCGATAAAATTTAATTTTTAAACTTCATTGCTTCAAGTGAGGTCCTTTAAATATAGAGTTAAATCTTCATATTTACATTTAGTAAATAAATAATCATAACCTTACTTCATGTTAAAAGTTTGAATTTATTCAAATATATGATTAAAATATAAATAGATAAACCTAACATATTTATATTTCTAACACCCACACACACACAGATATAAATGTTCATAACTTAATTGTGTACTTGTTTTTATTTTTATTTTTGATCAATTTAATTGTTTAATTGTTTTTTTATTTTAATCAATGTTATTAGGTGACTGTCATGCCTGCTATGAATAATCTAATATTTTCAAAAACCTAATCCCATTTTATGTGTTCTCTATCAATAATCTTAGATTCCAGCTTCAATGAAAATGGGAAACCAATTGGCTAGCTATGAAGTTTATGTCTTTGACACCTACCTATGAAACCCTCGTGAAAACTTGACTATGAACCTCGTTTCCATGAAAACTGGCCATTCTTACTCCGTGACATCTAGCTATGAACCCAGTTTCCACGAAAACTGACTATTCTTACTATGATGAACTCTCCACGAAATCTAGATGTTTTGAACCGTCCAGGAAACTGGTTTTTGGTGCCAATTTTTTTTTTCCTTTGGTGGGAGTGTTTTGGTTATTTTTTAGACAAATTCATATGTGGTTATGGATTTTTAAGCGTTGGGAAATTCTATATATATTTGTAGCTTCTGCAATGTATAAAATATCATTGGAGAGAACTTGGAGGCTCTTGAAGAGGCCGGCAATAGCTAATTCGTAGTTGAAGTGTGCAATACGAAAATAGGAGAAATGAATCTCTTTTATTATAAATAGGAGAATAGGAGACAACACCACATGATGTAACCTATCAGTAGGTCAATTTAGTCCTAATAAATAAAGTAATAATAAATGCTTATTAGAGTTTTAACTGTCCTCATCTTTTAAAAATGTTTTTCCTTTAGAGTTTGTAATTGAGAATGTGTCTTCAACTTAATCATAATAAATAGAGTAATAATAAATCTTTATTAGAGTTTTAATATAGCCCTCATCTTTTAAAAATGTTTTGCCTTTAAAGTTTGTAATTGAGATTGTGTCTTCATGAACCGTTCATTTTCCATTTAGCCTTTTCAAAATGCATGTTCTTCCACTGATTTTAGCTTTTCAATTCTATTCTAAAGTGATATAGAATGCTGATCTATAACTTTTCTAATCTAAGATCAATTTGCATTCTTCATACAATTTTAGAAGTTTTGTTTGCACTAGCATAGTTTATCTCAAAACCTTTTTTTAGACAATATACATCCTATGAATGTGGGAACACAAATCTAACTGATATGCCACTTGTCCAATCCTATGAATAATCTTGTAGATTTCCATTAAATTTTGTAGCTATGTTTTTTTTCTTCTTTTGCTTGAATATAAATTGTTTGTAAGGTTGTAGTCTCAAAAATACCCAATCAATTTTCTCAAATTGTTCTTCATTTACATGTTGATTTGCTTCTTGTTTTGCGCTATTTGAAGGTTTTACTTGAGAATTGGTAAAGTTTCTAGTCTTTTCCATTTGTAACTCTATTGCATGTACTTTGGACTTGTCTTGCAAAAAGTATGAGATACTAGGAGATGTATATCTATAAATGACCTCAAATGGGGACATTTTAGTAGATGTGTGATAGGTGGAATTATATGACCATTTTGCCAAAAGCAACTACTTCATCCATTGAGTTTTCTTATCTAAATCATAACATCGTAGATAACTCTCTAAACATGTGTTAACTATTTTTATTTGACCCTTTGTTTGTGAATAAAATTTTGAACTCATATCTAGTGTTATTCCACTCATTTTTCATAATCCTTTTAAAAAGCTAATGAATTTTGGGTCTCTTTCACTTACTATTACTTTCAGAAAACCATGAAGTTTATGAACTTCTTTCATGAACACTTTCGTTGCTTGGCTTGTTATATATGTACTTTGAATTCCAAAAATGTGCATATGTTGTGAGTCTATCAACAAGCACAAAAATGACGCCCTTGCCTCTAAATTTTGGTAACCTTGAAATGAAGTCTATTGATATCTCTTCCATCTTTGATTAAGTATGTGTAATGGCAAAAGTAGCTTTGGATATTTTATTGTCTCCCCTTTATTTTTTTTACAAGTTTTTGAATATCTTTCTTTATTCATTAAAAAAATTGATCTTTTGATATGTTTTAGGAAACCCTGCATGTCTTGGATCTTGGATCATGTAATTCTCTTAATATTTGTTGCCTCAACTATGATTAAGGGTATGAAAACATTCTACCCTTGTATACTAAATTATATCTCCCCTCCACTCACAATGCTCCATATAGTTCATCCCTTTATCCATTGTGTTTTTTTGTTTAGAATTGCTGTCAGTTTTCCATTTATGGTGAGCTTTTGCTAGCCACTTATGGATAGAATGTGTATTAGAATATGAACTTGAGGTTTCTTTTATTTTATAAAGAACATTTGCTACTACATTGTCGTTCCATTTTTTGTAGATTATTTCAAAATCAAACCCTTGTGCTTTTGCTACTCTTCTAATGACAATATTTGCTCCAAAAAGTACTTTAGGATATCATGGTTTGTCTTGAGTTTAATGTTCTCCTAATGAGACATTGTCATCATTTTTTATTGCATGTAAAATTGCTTCTATTTCTACTACACGTTGATTTCAGCAAGTCTTTTCCCTTGAATTGTTTGCTTTCTAAAACCAATAGTCTTCCTTTTGTGTCAATATTTCTCTAATTTGATGCATCATGTTTTTTTGTGAGTGTTTTATAAAACTTAGGCATTGCCAATACTGGTATAGAAGACATGCACTTGATCTTAAAAAAAGATACCACTATATCAAATTAAGAAAAGAAACCATTCCAAAAATAACTTCTAGAACACAAATGATACTGTGAGTTCTTGGTCATGCCTTTAGGGTTGACTAATGCTTCTACTTTTCAAAGCCTTATGATCAAATTTTTTTGACCCCATCTTGAAAAAATTGTGTTGGTTTTCTTTGATGATATACTTATCTATAGAAAATAATAGGAAGACCACATTAACCATGTGGATAAAGTTATAAAAATTCTCAAGAACAATTAAATGTATGTAAAAATATCCAAATGTCCTTGTGGGAAACAAGAAGTAGAGTATTTAGGTCATATCGTTTCAAAGGTAGGAGTTAAAGTGGATCCTCAAAAGATCCAATCCATTACAAAATGACATTTTCTCAAGAACATCAAGAGTCTTAGGGGATTTTTGGGACTTGAAAGATATTATTAAAAATATGTTAAAAATTATGCACACATTACAAACCCACTCACATCTCTCTCAAAGAAAAAAAAATATTTGTATGGAATGATGAGACTACTTTGGCATTCCATTTAACTTTCATAAAATAAAGTTTAACCACAACTCCCTTGCTACCCTTTCTATTTTATGATAGTTGATGGCTTGAGAAGGTCTAGATTTTAACTCTTTGCCATTCATATTGAATCCCTCTCAATTCAAATCTCATGAATAATTCATTGTAGTTTGTAGAAATTTTACCTAATGTTCACAACCATGGAATCCATAGAACATCTACACCTCCAATGGAAATGGCATACATTAGGCTTACCAAATTATATTCTCCCATACTTAGTTTAATGTGGTGGCATTTATCCCATACTTAATAGCTTGGATATACCAAGCTATTGAGACACTTTGCTAATATTTTATCAATGAAGTGATAGTTACTTCCTTAGTGAATAAGCGCCATGACCTTTTGCTTCTCAATTTAACCTACAATCTTCAAGGTTTGAGGTGATGACAAACTTGCTAATGCATGCATAGATATTTCACACATGGATAAAACAATATTGTGCACAATTTCAACTTCTATGTCTGCATTTTTAAGTTGACAAGTTCTTTTTCATTTCATTGTGTAGATGTTTCCATTTTCTCTCTATCATTAGTTTTCAAGGTGAACACTTTTGTTTCTTGGCATTTATGCTCTTTTGATCCTTTGCTGTTACAACCAAAGGCTATACATTTTGCTCTTATTTCCTTTATTTTCTTCTGTGATATTCAAGTAGGTTGAGTTAGGTTTGTCTTATGAATCTCAAACAATCTTTGCTTCATGCATATGGTCCCACCAATAGACTTGTTTGTAGCGTTATTCTTGTCTTGAATATGACTATTCAATTGCATAGCTTCCATAATATTTTCATGATGTTCTAGGAAAAGCTCATGTTTAATGTCTTATTTTAATCCAGCCATGTAAGCTTCCAACAAATGTTCATCACTTATGTTATCCATCCTTGTGGCCAATACTCAAAATTTTGAATTTTAATTTTCGATATCACCTAAGTACTTGATTCTTGTCAATTGACTAAAGTAGTCTTGTTCCCAAACTTTTCCATATTGTGCTTCTAAGTCTATTGTAAATAAACCCAAAGTATAAGAATAAAAAAAAAGGCTTTCTTTTAACTATCCATTTAGACCATTGATAGCATTATATTTCAAAATTCAAAGTTGTTATGTGAATCATTTGTTTATCATCTATAATATTATGCAATTCAAAATATTTATTTATTTGTTTCACCTAGGTAAAGATATTTGTTCCTTCAAACTTCTTTAATTCAACCCTAGAAATTTCATACTGTTTGGAGACAACCCATAAGTAACTCCACTATTTAGAGTTAAATCTTTCTGACAAATGCTTATTTTTAGAAACTTTAACAACATGGATATTACCTTTATTTTCATGAATCACTTCAAACATAATCAATTTTAGGGAGCCTTTCATAGAGGGCTTGTACGATCTTATGTTCCAATTTTCCATCTTTTTCTCCATTTCCTTATTTTCATCCATCTTTGGTTTCAATCATTCCACCATTTTTTTTTGTTTTTTTTGTTTTCGCTTTTTTCATATCCTATTTAATTGATTCTTGTATTTGTGACAATTCAACCTTTCTTAACATAGTGTCAATTATTTTCTTAATTTGAATATCTAAAATGAATACTTGATGTTGCACGTCTTCTATTTCTTCATCAATCATGATTGAGTTTTCTAGAAGTTTAATTGGTGAAGTAACTCTTGGGTGTTTCTCTGGAGCCATGTGAGAAAAATAATGCTCCTCTTTTATCTCTTTATCACAACTATGGTGAGCTCACTGGAGAAAGTTATTGGTTCTGAGGGAAAATGAGTGTTAGGTGTTATAGTCTTTTGATATGCATGTGTGGTTCAATAGTAGTGCTTGGTTCAATCATGCCCTTAGTTGTACTACTCAACTACCTACGCACTAAAGATAGGCCTCCCCAAACATTGTTTTCACTGTACTATAACAATTAGGTGTTGAAAATTGCAACAAGAAATTCTCAATTTGATTTTTCCTTGATCAAATTGATAAAATTTGAATTTCCACATCAACAAACAACTTGAATGATGTTAACTTATGTGACATGGCTTATGTCACCCAGTTTACTCAGTAAATTCGAGTTGGAGGAGTTAGAGTTCAATTTTTCATGTGTGATTGCTAATTTGTAGCAATCAAGGCCATTTATCTCATTTCCAGTTAAACTAGTTCCAACTGTTGGACGAACTAGTGGAGGGTAAAGTTAAGCAGTGGGACTTCAGTCAAACTTAATGATCATCTAGTCACTGATCAATCATCCCAAAATATCTATTGCATCCAGAGAATTCGAGTTACCTAGTTGAGGTGGAGATTCCAAGGCAATGTAACATCAGTAGTAGACTAGTCTTCAGTGTACAAGTGTTGCATGTAGTGAAATTATCAGCCTAAGGAATTGCACAATTTAATTAGAGGAATTTCCTAAATAATGGGGCTTAATTCCTCAAGGAACAACACAAGGAAGTATGAGCTCAAGACAAGGCAAAATGTGACCTAGTCTCAGTAGATGGCTTCAATGAAGAATGAAATAAATTGTGTGCTTGCAGGGTGAGATCAGTTGTGCAAAGCAATTGTAATACATCTCTATTCATTTGATTAATGCAAGCAAGCATTAGGTTTTTTAGCAAACTTCTGCAACCATGGTAATCCTGTACAACTCTTTTTGACGAAGGTATCGAGCCATTTGTTCCTTCCATTCATGATAGTTGTATGGTGTTAGGATCGATGCTTTGGGAAACTCCATTTTTCTGTCGATCTTCGATCTTCAAGCTGTAATACCTGCAAAATAAAGTACTGGTGCACCTTTTATCTAGCAACCTGTGGGCTCTGATACCATGTAAATGTGTTAGAAAACATGCACAGATGAATCTAGCTAGTAAAGGTTGAACACACAGCTTTGCAAAGCAAAAACACTATAACAAAATCGAAAGAACAAAAGAATGATTTATTAGAAAATAGGTTACAATGCTCATGATATAGTATTACTGGGTGAAGATCCCAAGGTAATACACCATAGTGGTGATCAATGAGATGACTCAACCCCTACAATAAGTTCCGGAGAGAAATAGCTAGTTGCGGAGTGAAAGGAGGAGCAAATCACGGAGTAAGTCATGCAAAAGAACTAACTAGTTGCGGAGTTACAGAATGAGCAAATCAGCGAGTAAATCATGCAAAAGAACTAGCCATTTGCTGAGTTAAAAAAATGAGCAAATCAGGAAATAAATTATGCAGAAAGAATCTTGCATGTAGTCCCATGCTCTAACTAAGTGTCCGCATGTAAGTGTGTAGTACCTCCAACAAAATATTTTATTCAGCCATTGCGCGTAAATCGTGATTTGTTTTCAAGTAACTGAAAACAAAATATTATACATGGAGATAGCCTGTTCAGAACGCATGGAGTATTTTCCAAACCTAAAATATGCCAAACATTTCAATGGCTGAATAAAATATTTTCATTTACCTACCATTTACGGGCAACGGCTGAATAAAATATTTCCAGTTGACTACCATCTACGCGCAACGGCTGAATAAAATATTTTCAGTTGACTACCATTTACGCGCAATGGTAGCGTGTTGAGAACGCATGGAGTATTTTCCAAACCTAAACCTAAAATATGCCAAACATTTCAATGGCTGAATAAAATATTTTCAGTTGACTACCATCTACGCGCAACGGCTGAATAAAATATTTTCAGTTGACTACCATTTACGCGCAATGGTAGCGTGTTGAGAACGCGGAGTATTTTCCAAACCTAAACCTAAAATATGCCAAACATTTCAATGGCTGAATAAAATATTTTCAGTTACCTACCATTTACGTGCTAAAGCAGAGCAGCGACAGAGATTGTTTGTGCAACCGGTATGGTAAATTACTTCTTCCTGGTCTCTCGATTTTGATAACGGGTATTACTTCTTCCAAGAATCGAATCCTGTGGCTCCCATAAGACTGGGCTCCTTTCACCTTGCTAACCTGTGTGGTCTAGAGAGGTATATCATAACTGTTTTTATATGTTAGGGTTTTTATCGGGATAGTGTTTTTGGATGGCGTGTTGTTGTTGCCTATTTGGGTATATTAATAGGGTTGGTGTGTTTCCAGTATTGATGACGTGTGGCTGTTCTCTACCCATATGGATACTAAAATGGATTCCAAATTTCTCCTTTTTGAATATACAGGAAAAAAAGTCCACAGACATAACAATTATGAGATAAATATCGCTTATTTGACATCGTTTATATTAAATTTTTTGACAGATCCTGAAACGGGTGCCATTTTCCAGATACCGTGTTTCAACTTTCTATTGGGTAACAATATTACTGGTGATTGGGTGTTTTTCCACATTAACTCCTGTAAGTATCAAAACCGTGTGCATCTTGCTTTTTGACGGCCCTGGCTAGCTTTTCATGATGGTTAGTGTAAATTTTTAAAATAAGGTTGGATGTGTTTTGGGTAGCCTTCCACTTCTCGTTGTTATGTTTGTGTTTGGTATGAAATCTTGTTAAAAGAGCATATCTCTTTGCTGGATCTTATCCACATTAATAGTACTCTTTTCATTTGATTGAATATGCTAACTTATTTGATTTATTTAGTGGATATTTCCTCTGGTATTCTTTGGTATTCTTTGTGTAAAAGGTAAAAAATGAGATGTTACAGTCCAGGAAAATATCGAACATGTTTTAATTATCTCAGTTTAGATAATAATAATGAGAGAGATTGGGTTAACATTGTTTCTATTAAAAAAAATTGAGTATATTCTGCACAATTAAAATGTTTTAGGGGTTTTTAGGGTGTCAAATTTATATATACAGTTAAAAAACCACTTTAAATAACACAAATCAAAGTTTCACCTCAAAGTTTAATTTTCTTTTCTTTCTTTTTAATCTTCTTTCATAAATTTCTTTATTTTAAAGGTGAAAAAATTTACTATAATAAAAATGATCCAATATTTTTTTGAAGTAATTACCTAATTTTTGTTTAGGATGATATCAAAATTATTAAGATAATATCAAAACTTCAGAAGAAAAATATATTGATGAATAATGTTTCTGGAATAGTTTTGAAATTTTACTTAGTTCAGGGAGTTCTGAAATTTTACTCAATAGGAAATGAATATTATATTATTTTAAATGTGGGGTTATACCTGAGATATATTTTCATTACTTTATTTTTAAACATGGAGATTATAAATGATATATAGGTATCCTTATTTTCACGGACAAGATTAAGTATTGTTTTGTTTGTTTTAACTAATATTGATACCCCTTATTATTAAGGAACGTTACTAGTGAGATTTAAGTCACTCATCCGTTCTTGAGATTTAAGTCACTCATCCGTTCTTGAGGTAAAGCATGCATGCATTCAAAATTTGGAGTTTTCAAAATAGGTCAGCGGTAGAGGTTTTCAAGAAAATGCTTTAACAGGGTGATTATATTTAACTTATTATTTTTGTTGACTTTTTCAAGTGGCAAGTTAAATACGATCGAGGAAGATACTTTGATGCTTATTTACTTGGAATTGGAATACATTGATATTAGTGATTTATTTATAACCAAATTTTCAATGTAATGCGATATTGCACACAAAATTTGGTAATGTAATGCGATATTGCTAAGGAGAAGGTAAATAGGGATTTTTCTCTCATATTTTTGTAACAAGGTATTAATCATTATAATTTTTTTTATGGAAGATAAATATGTTTTAAAAATTATTTTAAGTTTTGATGGTTTGTTTTGATTTAAAAATGCTTCGCAATAAGATAAGGATGCCATTGTATCCTTTGTATTAAGGATGGCCATAATTTTTTTCTCTTATGTCAAATTTTGTATTATAAAATGTTTACTAATGTATATCATTAATTTCCCTTTTTATATCAACATTATTTTGATTTTTTTTTTAAGAATCACATTCTAAGATGAAAGTTTCAGTGAAGTCCAATACGAATAAGTTTGTGAAGTCTAATATGAATAAGTCTAAGGTAAAACACACATCTTTTTTTAAGGCCAAAAAGGATACATCATTCTAAATAAATACACTATTTTTTATCAAACATGATAATAGAGAGCATTAGAATAGAATTAGAACAACATCATATTAAAAATAGAAAAAAATAGATATGAACTTTAAATGTAATCTTAAATTTATCCTCATTATCTATTCATCTTATCTAAATCATTACTAGATATTGTCCATTGTCATGGATTCCTATTATAAACAAAAATCATAAAAGCTATAACATCGATAATTTATGGATTCCTTGGGGTGACAGGAATGGTGATGGTGGGTTGGGGGGAGGTGGAATGAGGGTTTCCCACGAGGAAAAATCAGTTGTACTTTTTCATGGAGTTTGGGATTAGCTTCTAATATCCTCGTGGAATCATAAACTCCACTCCAATGAATTAATCTAACCTCTTTTCTAAACATTATCCATCATATGCAGTTGGAATCTTTCCCTCAAAACCCAAAGTTGCGCTCCATATTCTACAAGGGTCGAAGGGGTCTTTGTTTTATCATGTTGTTGACCTTATTTCATGTTCCCCGCAAGCTTAATTTCATAGCTAAACACTATGCAAATGTTGCAACTGCATCCCCCCAAGGGGTATTTCTTAATCCACACATAGAACTTCTTGCAACCCATCCTATAAGCAATCAAAATGATAAGTGGACATTTAACAATATGACAGGTGACTTTCTCAATTGTTGAATATGCAATTGTGGAGACAAAAGTTGAAGGTCCAACCTTGATGGCTGCAATAAGTTCTATATTTGGACTAGCACCCCTTCAACTAGAACAATATAGAGCCATTTTATTATGGAATTATAATTTGTGTAGAGTATTGATGATGGGTTTCATCATAATGATAGAGGACCATCAAGTGTGTATCCTTATGGATTTCCAAGGAGATTATTAGTATCTAGTCCCACAACTTCTACTTTTCCTTGATCTCTCCCTAGTTGCATTGGAGCTTTCCCTTATCATGGCCTTTCATGCCTTCTGGGTTTGAGGAAGTAGGAAAACTAACAATTAGATGTAATGGAAGAATTGTATGGCTCAATTCAACAGTCCACGTGAGAATGAACTCATTGATGACCTAGGTAGTAATTCTCATAAATATTTTCATCCAATAACAACAGGCTCTCTCCAGGTTCAAGGTGGTTAGTTAGTACCTTAGTCCCCTTCACCATCAGTTAACTCAACAACTCAAGTCCCCATGCTCCCAAGGTCTGAATTTGTCAACTTGTGCAATAGTGAAAGAGACCCCCCTTTAGGATTTTTATTTCATCTCCCTTGGTTAATCACATGTGTCATAAAGTGTGTTGTTTTATGGCCATTTTATGTAGGTTATATGTAGTCAAAATACTTTCTAGATCATGCAATTATGTATTTGGCATTGGAAGGTTTAGTCTCAAAGAATGTTGCTTCAGAAATTAGACTTCCTCTAAGCTTATTTGTTTTCATTTTTTGGCATACTCATCCTTATTTATGTAGGAAATAGGATAAAGAACTCTCTTGAAACTCTTATGATCTTTAATAGTGTTGTAGACCCCTGTTTGCCTCAACATGTTGTGCAAGGATTGATTTTTATGGTACATGTGTTGATGAGGCTCACTAAAAGTTAGCTTCTCATTGGTGTGGTAGATTCCATTGCACAAATAGAATATGTAGTAGTGTAAGGCTTTCAAGCAAGGCATATGCAACATATTAAAGCTTATATTGGGAGTAAACTTGACTTTGTAGTGGTTTTTTGTCAATTGAAATGTACTTTCTCGAAACATGGCTAACAAGTGTGATATAATGTCACATATAATGTGGGCTCCTATATAATGCTAAGACTGAAAAAGAAGAGATTCAACATATATCTAGCTACAACATCGGTACATGCATTATATAAAAAAACAAATTATAACAATATCGTAACAACTTAACATTGGCATCCAAATATATCTCTAGAATAAAAAAAATAATTATTCTAAATCTCTAGAACAAAAAAATATTATGAATTTATAAATGGTAAGAAAACTTACCAAGCCAACACAAGATGGTATCAAAGCTAATGTTTTTGACAAGACTAGAGCTGAAGTCAATCATAGAGGGATGAGGTTTCCAATAGGGCTAGAGTTGAACTTGGTCATTGATAGATAAGTTTATTAGTTTGTAGACAAGGCGGATGGGACTAAATCCAAAGCCAAACCTAGCCATAGAGAAGGGAATAATGAAATAACACAACAACACTTAGTGGATCCAAACACAATCATGGTAAAGGGAAAAAAAATCCTGTGAAATACCTCAATAATCGTTTGCAAACCCATAAGCCAAACAAGGATAAAGGTTGTTCCCGTTGAGACTAAACCTAGAGCTAAAATCAATAACAAAGAAGAGAAAACAATGTTCATGGAAAAAATAATACCACAATCCTTGTTAGAGATGAACGCACTCACAATGAAGTGAAAACAATACCCATGAAACATAGGTCCCATCCTCAATGTGTTGAACTCAAGGTTTTAGAAATGTCCTCAACAACACAAGAGTTAGGGTTCAAAGGGGTTGTAGAGGGAGGATACCCAATAATGCCCTTGAAACAAGGGGATAATCCTAAACTCTAGAGCAACAAAACCACACATGGTCACAAGGTAGGGAGTTGCTAAGGAATATGAAACAAGGTGATGGGCCAAATGTTGTTCAATTAAACTCTCGACTAGCCATCTTAGTGAAAGGATGAAAGGAGAACAATGAGGGGATGGCTTCAACATGCAAGGTACATAGATACAAATGGTTGACATTTATGCAAATACACATTGGAGAAAGTAAAAATAAACAACAACCAAAATATATGTTCTTAAATGAGGAGAACTAGAATCCGAAATAAGCACTAGTGAGGCGAATATAAACTTTCAAGCCTAGCTTGCACCCATCAACTAATTAATAATTATACTCAATATTTATTTTATATATTGAATATAGTTTTTGTATATTAGATATTATAAGAATTTAATAAATTAGAACTATGAAGGTTTCTATATATTATTATTAATATGTTAAATTAAATACAGGAAAATTACATTTAATGAAGCAAGCTTATTATTATTAGATTAATAAAATTTAACTTAGTGATTTCCTTCAAATTAGTGGTTTGAAATGAAGCATTTTAACTAACACCTCGTAAAAGTTGAAGACGCTAATGACACATCAAATGGTCCTCACATGCACTGAAAAATTCAAAATTTGACCTATGTCCACGTTATGCATTGATGCACAATAACTTATCAATGTCCACGTGATGCGATTTAGCTGAGTGAGTTGAACTCGCGGTTTTGTTTTGTTTTTGCAAAAGTGGGAGTCTAGTTGGCTTTGAAGGATTTAGAGAAGGTTCACAAGGAATTAGGGAAGAGTTATTTTTAGTGTAATATTTTTGGAGTTTTTATTGTTGGAAATTTGAAGTGAAATTTTGATTTGTGTTATTTAAATTGGTTTTTTTATTATTATGAATTCAGTATCTTGAAAAATCTCAAAACACTTAGGGGAGGGACGCCATTACCTGTGCACCCTCCCCGCCACGTCGCCTGCCGCCACATGAACCCTCATGAAGACCGTACGACACCTGCCCGCCGTGGAGGTCCACGTGTTGAGCATCATGTCATGTACTTAACTATCCTTTCCGCGCCGTTTCCAGGGTTTTTTTGGGGTCATTGATGCGATGTTCCATTTTCCCTTTGTCTTTCTACTCGGGGTCGGTTGTTGGGCGAAGCCCTCCGCTGAAGATGGCCCAGGATGGCACCAAAACTTGGGCGCTTCGTCTGGTATGCAGGTGCTGATGTTCGCCATTGTTTGAGGTTTAGGGTTTATGGTTGGAACAGGGTTTCTGGCTTTCTTGTGGTTTTCCGCCTGGATTTGTTAGTCGTTCTGGACCGCCGGTTATTTAGGGTTTTTTTGGTGGTGGTCTTATTCGCAGTTTTTGTTGTTTGGGGAGGAGCCGGTTACAGTTTTACCGAGTTCAAGGTCAAAGGTTTTTTTTAAGAGGTAATTACAGGTTTTGCTATTCTGTGTTGTCTTTTTTGGTTTTTTTCTGTTGTCTAATGGCTTATTTCTTCTCGTTGCAGGTGTGGAGAAGGTCTGGCGAAGGTGTGGCGAGCTCCAGAGAAGGTCGGCGACCATCCATGGCCTCTATCCGGTAGGATTTTAATCCTACCAGCAATTTCTCTGTGTTTTTCAACACAAACAACCCTATTTGGAATTTTTGTAAACTTTCTATGGTAGGTTTTGAGGGTTTAGGGTTACAGGGATCTTTCATCCTTTTTTTGTGGATATTTTGATGTTGTTTGTGGCTTTTCATGCTGGTATTTGTGAAATTTTCGCTGTTATCATGCTTATTCATTGTTATCGTGCTTATTGAGCTTCCAGGGATTTGAACCAGCAAACCCTAATCCATCGCCACTGATTATCCAAAAATCTTGTTGTTTTGTCATTGCCACTGACCCAGAAGGCATTTTCTGCAAACAAGTTTTGTTCTTTTATTGTCAAATTCCATAAACAAAAGCCTCTAGGGTGAAGAGCCTTAGAAAGAAGAATTGATATTAGAGCATTGTCTGTGTACATAGCTCTAAAATTATGCTCCATAGTCAAGTATTTTTCTTGAATCATCCTCCAAAATGGCTTAGTCATTAGGTTTCACTTGGAACATCGAGTTTCTTCGGCGGAGAGCTTTGCCCAACAACCGGCCCCGAGTAAAAAGACAAAGGGAAAATGGAACATCGCAACAATGACCCCAAACAAACCCTCAAAACCCTCTTAAACTTGTCACTGTAAAATGTAAAATACATTTGTTGTAAAATCAAATATAGTTAATAGTGAATATTACATCAGAAAGGAATTTGAAAAAGATGAATAAGCAGAGGGTAAAAACTAAAATCTGTGATTTTGTTATGCTTCAGCGTTTGTCTTTGACTTGGAAAAAATGGAAGATGAAACTGCTTTTTTACATTGTTGGGTGATTGTCTTTGTGACCCTTCCATCTTGTTCACTTTCCCTCTCATGTCTCTTCAAATGTAGAGAAACGCTTTTTCTGGACCCATTGTACCCCAAGTTCAAGTCAATATCCCAACGGTGGACCTCAGCTATAATCTTCTCACAGGCCAGGTCTCCCCAAAGCTGGCCTACGTCCAGAGTATGTACCTCAACGATAACCTTTTTACAGAGGCAGTTCCTGAAGAATTCACCAACAGGCTTGTCTCGGCGGATATTCAAGTCCTGTACCTTCAACTAAACTATCTTACTAACATTACTCTCAAGCCCTCCACCATGTTTCCTGTCACAAGCTCTCTGTGCATTCATTACAACTGCATGTTGCTTCCCATTCAACCCTCATGTCCATTCAAAACAGAAAAGCAGAAGAAGAGGCCTACATACCAATGCAACTTGATGGGCTAACTAGCCTTGCATCCAAGGAAAAATCTTATTTCAATGGCCTCAGCAGGCTCAAAGTCCTACAGGCAAAGCCACAAACCCATTCATAATAGCCTGCTATTCTTTGCAGGTGTTGAAATTAGTGTATATCCAATTTGTTTTCTTTTATTATATATTTAAATCAAACTTGTTATCTTTTATATCTCTTTACATCTGAAATCCTTAGAGTTATAGCAAGAACAAGTCTCTGCAATGTGGGTTTTGCTAAATCTTTGTAGTGTAGAGCTGGAATTTATCCTTTTGGTGCAGAGAAGCAACTCACATGGCTAAGGGAGAGCATAAAGAATGGCGATGAGACGAGGTAAATAACATGAGCTGTAACTGCTCAGGATTATGGATGACTTTATTTCCTACAACAATTTTGTAATGGTTTGGGATAATGGACGATTGTATTTCCTACAGCCTTAAAATCTTATAAGGGTTGCATATAACTTTTTAGGGGATAACGAAAAACTGCTGGTTTGTGGATAAATGTAGAGTTTTGGTTTCTTGCATGCCTCTAATTTATTGTTTTTATGAAAATGCTTTATTGCAGTTAATAATCTAAGGTTTTAGGGCAGTTTAAATAGGATCATGAATAATGGTTGATTTATACATAAATGCCCAGCATTGGTGTCTTTCATGGTGATTGTTTTTAGGTTGTAGGTCAGTCTGAAGAAGATCATGGAGAATGGCTGATTTGTGAATAAATGTGCAGCAATGATGTCTAATTTTTAGTCATTTATGCTAATTGTTTTCAGGCTGGAGGTCAAGTTGAAGAAGTTCATGAAGAATGGTTGATTTATGGATAAATGTGCAACAACGTTTTAGTGTCTTTCATGGCGACTGTTTTTAGGTTACAAGGATCATGATGAACGGTTGATTTATGGATAAATGTGTAGCTATGGTGGTTCAATTTTTAGTGTCTTTCATGGTAATGTTTTTTAGGTTGTAGGTTAGGTTGAAGAAGTTCATGAAAAATGGTTGATTTATGGATAAATGTGTAGGTATGGTGTTCAATTTTTGGAGTCTTTCATGGTGATTGTTTTAGGTTGTACATCAGGTTGAAGGGGATCATGAAGAATGGTTGCTTTATGGATACATGTGTAGCAATGGTGTTCAATTTTTAGTGATTGTTCAATTTTCAAGGCATCATGAATAATGGTTGACTTATGGATAAATGTGTAGCAATGGTGTTCACTTTTAATGTCTTTCAGAGTGATGGATAATGCATCTTTTATAGTGCTTGTTTTAGAAAATAAGACATTCCTCAAAAGAATCCCATCTTTGAATTGTGTGAATGCCCAAATCCTGTAAAAGTGTGGTCCAGATTCCTTGTGCAGCATAACATTGTGTAAATCTATGATCCACTGTTTCTTGTTGTTATCTACACAAGTTACAACTATTAGGACCTACAAAATCTCTTTTTTGTAGATTCTCCTAGGTTAATATATTATTGTGTAGGGCTAGCTAGGTGAAGCATTTTAATTTGGCTAGGATGGGCCATTTCCAAATACAATAGTTCCACCATCTGTGATTTGGCTCCACCTGTGAATATAGAATTGCTTCATATGTCAATCGGGATTTTACCTCCCCAAAGGATGTATCCCAGCTCCAAATCAGATGGTCCTTAGAATTGTTTACTCTAATTCCATTTAGGTTTATCTCTAATATAAAATTCTTCCATTCCTCCGCTGGGATTCCTTCCATTCCCAACTCTAATGAGGTTAGCTAGTAGTTTCCGGAGAACAAAGAGGAGCCACTTGTTTTGATATTATGTAAATGGACAATTCCTTTGGGATTAACATAGTTAATTAATTCTAGAGAAAACTTGTAGGCGTGACCTTCTCCAATGAAAGGGTCCTTACCCAGGACTCTTTGTTTGTCATCCCCAACTTTCTAAGCGAGCTAGTTAAAGAGAATGGGAAAAGATGTAGTGAGATCTTTCCAGACAATGGAACCTCCTTTGACCAGATTTTTTACATATCCCTTGATCTAGTCCACTATAGACTTGTGATTTAAATACTTTCCTTTTATAATTTGACTCCATAGACCCCCATCGAACAGGGCTCTCCACATGTTTTTTAGAGATAAAGATTTTGCAGACCATGAGAGTTTTTTAAATCCCCATCCTCCAAGGTGTTTGGGGATAGATAGTGCTAGCCAATTGATAAGATGGATTCCCTCCTTACTATTTT
Organism: Pinus tabuliformis; assembly: GCA_031772625.1. Classification (NCBI taxonomy): domain Eukaryota; kingdom Viridiplantae; phylum Streptophyta; class Pinopsida; order Pinales; family Pinaceae; genus Pinus; species Pinus tabuliformis. Next base: position 402,195,355 of record CM062814.1, on the reverse strand, counting down.
TTCCTTACACCCGTTGTACATTACTGTCTCTTATACCCCTTCAATGGCAACCTTTTCTAGATTTCCTTTTGCAGCTGCATCAATGTTCAGGCTGTATATTTCTTCCAAGGAGGTTTCCATTATTCTCCTAGGGACCTGTCAGCTATCCTTGATTGCATAGCTCCAATAGATGTTTTCCCTGTGGCTCCTTAACCTGTCCATCTTCTTGGGAAATCACTTTGTCCTTTTAAAGTCTCAGCCTAATCCAATAAATGTGCTATCTCTGATCAAATCCCCTTTTTCCAAAATCTGGTCTAGACAGAATCTTTTTCTTCGCTGGTAGCCCCTGAGCAATGCTTGGATGTAACAATACTTAACCAAGAAAGAGCATTTGTCTTTGTCAATCCAACATAGTTTATTCAAGCTTTGGCATATGAAGAACTTTCCTTTGGTTAATAGCTTCCTGAAGGATATTTACTTCTGTTGGGTTGAGTTACCAGATAATGGTCTTGGCTTTTCCTCGAAACCTCACCAATTTCTTAAAACTGGTTGTTGATTTGAATTATATTTCAGTAAGTTTCTTCTCCAATTCATCCTTTTTCTATGAGCTGACTAGATATCCTATCCAGACTTGGAATTTTGGATAGAGCCTGATGACCCAGCCACTGATTATCTTACAGTGTTGTTTTGATTCAATTGTCTATTGAGCTACATGTTATTCCTAATGTTTCTATAAGGCCAAAATACTCTATCTTTGCTGATGGAACAACCAACTTGCATTATTAATATTGGTTGTGAATATATTTGACATATCTTCCAAGTATTTGGTGTCAGAGCTTAGCATACATGGATTCTATGGAATAGACTTGAAAGCTATGGACAACTATAGCCACGTTTTAGAACACTGTGAACATCAACCAGAGAGATGACTACAGAATGTTCTTACATAAAACCATCAGAGAATATTTTAGTCTAGGTCAACATGAGTTAAGGAGTCCATCTTGGGATATAAATTCAGTTAAGCAAAGAGTTCAACTTGAGCAACTATCTCTAATGGTTTGGAATCTTGGATTTACATTGATGTACATGTATAATTTTCATTCAAACTTTCATATTTTCTGTATTATATAAACTACAATAAACTGATTTAAGTCACAGACATAAGATTAGATATAGATTTGCTAATAAAAAGAGCACTGGTCATAAAGGCCAGTCAAATTGAAAAGTTGTTTTATACAATGTATATAAGATATACCTCAGTTCTCATGACTGATTCATTTAATAGACTATAGATATTCCTTCTAAAATGGATTTTGGCTATAATGTCGCACACATTATGAAATAAAACAACCTAGGTTGTAAGCCAAAATGTTTCTGTGACAAGAAAAAGATACAATCCATCCAAAATCCACATCATAATGTGGTTAGAACCAAAAACATATGACACCCCTATTCTTTATGGCCCTGAGAATCTTGAGTGCCAAAACTCCCCGAGTTACCTTCTTGAGATAGGTAGGTTGGCCTACCAGTCAAGGGTTGATTAGGAAATGGTTGATCGCTGCCATATGATTGATTCCAATTTGCAGCTTCCAACCATGGAGGTACTGAGTACCCATACCTCACATTTGCACTACTGACCCCTGCATTAAGTGGAGGTGTGTAATGAGCATACAGAGAATTGACACCAACGCTGGTAGGAACAAGGCAAGTGGGTAAACCCTGAGTTTGATAGTGAGGCACTTGAATGTTTATGAGATCTTGGAATAATGGTGTATTATCTGAAATGGAGTCCAATGAGTTTGAAATAATCCTGGTTTCATCAGCTATTCTTGTATCGTTGATCATCCCTTGTTCCTTTTCAAGCATTTGTTGTGCCTTTCGTTTTTCCTTTTCCTGTCTCGCCATTTGCTTTTGTTGGTCCTTAACTTGCCTTGCTTTATCTCTTTCAATCCTTTCATCTACTCGATGTTGTGCTGCAACAATCCTTGCTGCCTTCTTCTCCTTGACTAGATCCTTCTTTTTTTGTTTTAATTCTTGCATTTCAAATTTCTTTTTTTTCAGACTCAACTAACAAGTTTATATAGTCCTCTAAGGTGAGTAACTATGAGCTTCGGCCCAGACGAAGAGTACCCGGTGCACCTTTCTTTTTTTTCATTGATACTCTCTCTACTGGTAGCTTTAGGAACCATCCAAGTGTCTTCTCCACCCCTCCCACCTGCATGTCATTGCTTGGTACTTCCCTTTCAGTATCTGTTGGAACTGATTGAACTATATCATTATCTTCATTTGATGCCTCATTATGTCCTTCATCTTCTTCCATTAATCTATTGTCCACAAAAAAATGAATAATTTCATTGTTCAATTATGATGGTTGTGAGGGCATGTTCATGCTTTCTTCATTGGTTGCTGAGACACTATGTGCATTCATATTGATCATTGCTTCTGCTAGCCATGAAGGTGGGGTTACTTGGCTTGGCAATGTCAATTGGTCATTGTCAACTACATGTTCAACAATGTCATTAACAATATCAGCGACAAGAATTTCATGTTCTTGAGTTGGTGGAACGATATCCATGTTACTGCGAATTTGTTCATGGTTATATTGTGTTTCACATACAGTTTCATCATCTTCAGCATATAAGTGTCCTTGAGATAGGGAAATCATATTACCAGCTGCAACAACATCATCTTGTTCATCTACTTCTTACACTTCAACACCTGTTTGGGCATTCCCTTCTTCCTGACCATCCACATGAAACGCTTGGCTACAACCAGTATCATGCATAAGAGCATCATAGTTCAGTGGCCAGATTCCTGTCCTCCTAAAGCCAGCCTTGATATTTGATGGTGTCAAAGCCCTTTTAAAAGCTTTACTCGCAAGCTCTGCTAACTCAAACCTTTTCACCTCAACCCCTAGATTCTTTGCCATCCATGCAGTGCGCTCCGACATGAAATAGTTCTTGAAAAGGCCAAACACACTAACATCAAGGGGTTGCAGTCTGTGAGTGGTATGAGCGGGCAATGTCAACAGGTCGATGCCTAAATTGTTTGCTTCCTCAATTGTTTGTATAGCCATGTGGCTCCCATGGCCATCTAATATCAATAGGTGTCTGTTATTAGGCAAGACGCCACCCGGTACCGATGCAGCAAAGTGAAAAAGCCAACTTAGAAACAGTTATTTAGTCATCCATGCATGGGGATGTGCAGCCATGCATGCACCTGTTTCACAGTTCTGTATATAGTTTTTCAGTTGATTTTTACCTTTGAATAGATAAAATTCTGGGATTGAAGTACCAATTGCATTGACACAACATAAAATAGTTATCCACTCCCTGCTCTTAGGCAAAAATTTTGGCACATTTCAGCTCCCTCTCTTGGCAATTACCCGCATGCCACAATTCCTCCCTACCTGTAAACCTGTTTCATCACAGTTCCATATATGGTCTGCTCCATAAGAATGGTTTTCGTAAGCACTAGAAAGTGTGTCATAGAACTTTTGCACAACTACAGGGCGCAAATTTAATGCTCTGTCTCTATCAAGGCCCTCAGTAGTACACAATACAAGTTTTGGATGCCTTTTTTTAAACCCAAACCACCATGATTTACCAGGAAACCCATCTTTGAATGGGTTTGGCCTCCCTTGACAGATTTGAGCAACTGTTGATTTGAGTTGTATCAACTCTAGCCCATGTCCCAATTGGGCCATCTCTTTACACCACTCAACCACCTCGGCCTCCTCCTCCTCAGTCATAACTGAAAGAGGCCCTCTACGTTTTGTATGAGTTAGTCCATTTATCCAATAATGTATTGATGAGGGAGGAATACCATGTTTTTTTGTAGATGCCCGAATTGAGTATCCATTAAACTCTGTGTCATCAATTGAAACTAACATTTGTTCTTTTGTCCATCCTCTTGTAGCACTGATCTTTTTAGTTGAGCTTGCTCCTTGGACTGTTGTTGATGGTGGTTATGTGGATGATGGTGTGTTAACATCAGCTGCTGTCACATGGTCATCCTCAACAATGTTCCCTGGTGCGTTGTTGGCATTGACATCAGCTGTCCTGTCCTCATCAGACGATGTGCATCGCAGCTGCGCACCCCTTGTCACTCTCCTGCCACTTCTCCTTGTACGAGCAGTATAACTTCCTTTTGCCATCGATGCAACAACCTGTAAAATTATTGCATGCATTTAGACATTAGAATATTTGTAAATTATGCTTTCATACAAGGCAAAAATATTTCTGCTTTATTAGAGGAAATTATTAACATGTATGTTACAGGAAATCGAATTACATTACTCCGCAGTCTCTCATTGAAAATTACTTCGTAGTCTCTCAATTCCCTGCCTGTTCATCAATTTAGCAACTTTTATGGATATCTGCTAATGGGCTTCAAGTAGGTTTCTGCGATAGAAGTTGCAGTGCAGTTGAAGGCATTATTCAACAATTAGTTTCCAAGGCTTTTGCTCAGAATTCCCTTATAGCAAGTTGGGCTTATAAGGATGCATTTCCATGACTGCTTCGTTAATGTAAGGATAGGAACTAGCTAAGGCATAAGCAAGTGAAATGTGCACATATATTTTGTTTCAAATATCATATTCCATTTTTTTGCTATTTGGCATTGCCAAAAATGTCTAAGTACTGCAACTTCTCCATTGCAGTCCATGGCCACCATTCCAGGCATATTAATTAGTTTGGAAACTGAAACAAAATATGGTCATATGCTCCAGAATAGTGCTATGCATGTCATAATCACAATAAGGTTGGGCATAAATTCTATGTTGGGAACAACTTGCAGCTGTGATCAGCCTTGGAATGGACTTATCAGTCATAAAAAGTTTTAGAAAATTGAACTAAAAAAATTAAGTATGTTGAAGGCATTCATTTTTTATTTTATTTTAAGGAATGGTTTTAACTTTTCTAAATATCTGTATTTAGAACCTACTTTTTATTCAATGGCTGTTTGTGAAACCATCCAACTATCCTTTTAGCAGTTATGGCCAGACAGATCATGTAAGAACTCTGATAAATGAAAACAATGAAAACATAACTGTAAGAAGAATGAGTTTCAGTGGCTGTTTGTGAAAACATCCAGCTATCCATTTCGCAGTTATGGCCAGACAGATCATGTAAGAAATTTGATAAATGAAAACAATGAAAACAAAACTGTAAGAAGAATGAGTTGTAATTGATATAACTAACTTGGATATATTGGCAACTATTTTGTGATGTTGTCTTCAAGTTTTCTGAATAGTTTGAAAGCATAAGATGCAACTTCAACAGTGGGTGGACTTCTTTTATAGTTTTTGGCGCTTGAATTTAATTGGTGGACATGGATGCACATGGATTGAAATGGCTTCATTTTGAATGTGTGGTCTGGATTTAATTTGATGTGATCTAATGGTTGGGAATTGGTTATTTGTTGATCCATGTGCTTTGATCTGTTTTAATGAGAAATATAGTGAGTTAGGTGTCATTTATTGCAGTTATTGGGTCTGGGTGTCATTTATTGAACAAAGTGGGTTTAAATGTTATTGGGTTGGGTATTATTTATTGAACATAGGGTGTTTAGTTGTTGAACAACACAACAGTTATGGCTGACATACATTCCCTTTTATTATGTGCAGGTAGGTATATTTATTGGGATACAAAGCTTCAGTTCTAATGAGTGGGAGTTGAAGTGACTGCTACTTTGGACTTCTGGAATAGACCATTTTGGAAGCCTTTATGGTTTTAGCTGTTTTCTAGTTGGGTCAATATGGTTTGCAGTCTTAAGTAGTAAGATACTATTTATGGATAGTTGTGGGCCCAGTCAATGTATGGGGAAATTTTGGACATAAATTAATAGTTATTTATAGTTAATGTTATTTATTTTTGTTTAAACACTGGTTTCAAAAGTCTCAATTTATGGTGGTTTGGTGGGACCAGTACTATATCAATTACTGGTCCCTACACAACATTAAGAATCTCTCCACAACATTAAGAATCTCTCCGCTAGATTATGCATAGATTACCCATCAATCTTGTAATTTTAATAAATTCCTACTTTTACTAAAATTAAACCACAGATTATGCATAGATTACACATCAATCTTGTAATTCTAATAAATTCCTACTTTTACTAAAATTAAACCACACAAACCTATTCGAAAAAGCTCAAAAAAAAAAAAAAAAAAAAAAAAAAAAAATGAAAAAAAATCTCACTAAAAACAACAAATTTAGTGAAACAAAGAGCACCATCAATTTCCAACTAGCATAGCGGAACCTTAGCGCCAATAACAAGATGGTCGACGATAGGTACAACTGCGGTGACAAGAACGTCATCGGCCGCAACACCAAGATCGACGGCAGTCCCATCGTCGGCGACAACAGCGGCAACAAAATAATCAGCGACAGCAACACCGTGAACATAAATATCAATGTCAAAATCGGCACATCATGCCACAAGGTAACGCCAGTAACCAATTTTCTTCATCATGCCACAAGATAACGCCAGTAACCAATTTCGCTTTCTTTACATCTGCACAAAGACGTCATGATTTTCCTTCTTTCGCTTCATTAAGTACATTGTTATTGAATCACGGTTAGTGAAGTACTTGAAATATGTCGTGGTTTATGATTTCGCTTTCTTTTCATCTGCACAAAGACGTCATGATTTTCCTTTCTTCGCTTCATTAATTACATTGTTATCGAATCACAGTTAGTGAAGTACTTGAGCCACTGTTTCGTAGCCACGGTGAAGTACTTGATCCAATGTTTTGTAGTATGGGTTCCATTTCTTTAGATATAGTTCTTGTGCTCCCATGAAATAAGGGTTGCTTCTAAATATTAGGCCCTGTCCTCTTTCTCTTCAAAGAGAAAGATAAAAAAAAACCTTTGCCACAAAAAGAAAGAGAGGTTCTAGCTTTTATTAGTGATTTACAGTTCTTGTTCACCCATATGGCTAGTGTGTAAGGGGAAAGCCATATCCTTCTAAATTATCCTACGAGGCTGCAATTTGCAAGCCAAAGGGCCATGGTTCAGGATTACAGGGCATGAACTGCAACTTTAGGGATCTCCTCCAAGAATTCTAGAAACATAGACTTTGAGGGTTTCAAGGTTTTGTTTTGAGTAGGATTAAGAGCATTGAAAGTAGTGATGTTCGATGGAGGAGAAGGGGAAGGAAGCCATTGCATTTTTAGTGATTAGGTTTTGAATCAATAACTCTTTATTTTGTATAGTGTTATTTTCTGAAGTCATCGCATTCATGATTTTATTCTGTGGTTCATCAACAGCAATAGATGTGTGAAAAAGTCAATGAATAATAGACCAATACATGGAGGATACAGTAGGGAAGATAATGAATGGAGCCGGCAAATTTGCTATTGCTCAGAAATAAATTTATTTTACTTAATTAATTCTTTTAATTTTTTTTTGAAGGGAAACGGAAGCTTGTATAAATTAAAATTATTTGAATGTAGTTTTGATCAATAAAATGATTTAAATGTAAATTTTTTTCTGGATGTTATTTATTTAAACATTATTTGGTGTGATAATTAAAATGTTATAATATTTCAAATATTATAATGTTTAAGGATAAAAGTTTCAATAATTAATTCATTAATTTGTTGAATTAATTATGTTAAATAAAGGTTTCTGGTTAAATATTTATAATGTTTATCATATTAATAATGTTTTTGGCCTTATGTTTTTCAGATTTTCCACTATCAGGGCTCAATAACAAGATGGTCGACGATAGGTACAACTGCGGCGACAAGAACGTCATCGGCCGCAACACCAGGATCGATGGCAGTCCCATCGTCGGCGACAACAGCGGCAACAAAATGATCATCAACAGCAACACCGTGAACATAAATATCAATGGCAAAATCGGCACATCATATCCACAAGGTAACGCCAGTAACCAATTTTCTTCAGTGCAGCATATGCACAAATATGTCGTGGTTTATGATTTCGCTTTCTTTTCATCTGCACAAAGACGTCATAATTTTCCTTCTTTCGCTTCATTAATTACATTGTTATTGAATCACGGTTAGTGAAGTACTTTATGATTTCGCTTTCTTTTCATCTGCACAAAAACGTCATGATTTTCCTTCTTTCGCTTCATTAATTAGATTGTTATTGAATCACAGTTAGTGAAGTAATTGAGCCACGGTGAAGTACTTGATCCACTGTTTCGTAGCCATGGTGAAGTCCTTGAGCCGAATTGCGAAGTACTTGAGCCACTGTTTCGTAGACATGGTAAGTACTTGATCCAATGTTTCGTAGCCATGGTGAAGTCCTTGAGCCGAATTGCGAAGTACCTGATGAGCCACTGTCTCGTAGCCATGGTGAAGCACTTGATCCACTGTTTCATAGCCATGGTGAAGTCCTTGAGCCGAATTGCGAAGTACTTGAGCCACTGTTTCGTAGACATGGTGAAGTACTTGATCCAAGGTTTCGTAGCCATGGTGAAGTCCTTGAGCCGAATTGCGAAGTACTTGATGAGCCACTGTTTCGTAGCCATGCTGAAGCACTTGATCCACTGTTTCGTAGCCATATTGGTGATCAAGTAGATTGTCGACAACAGGTGAAAAAACGTCATCGGCCCCAACACCCGGATCAAGACAATACCATCATCAGCAACAACAACGACAACAAAATCAACACCGTGAACATCGGCAACGTATGCCACCAGGTAAGCCAATCCCATCGTTGCCACCAGGTAAGCCAATCCCATCATCGGCCACAACAGCGACAATAAAATCAACACCGGCAACAACAAAACCATGAACAACAACAAACTCAACATCGGCAACTTATGCCACCAGGTAATGGCAACGCAAGTAGACCAACCCATAATATATGCACAAATATGTCATGCTTCATGATTTCGTTTTCTTTTCATCTGCACAAAGAAGTCGTGATTTGAATTCCCATTCTTAATTTGTTTCATTAATTACATTGTTTTTGGATCGTAGATATGGAAAAGAATAAATGCATTCGAAGATTTTCTGTTTACCCGAGTTTGATTATGCGTTTGAATGGTGATGAAGTAATTGTGATTGGTTTATATGCAAGTGTTCTATTATATATAAGACGCCGAACTTATTTCAATTGCAGGTTGCTTTGGAATTATTGACGTGGGTCATTGGCTGCTCAAGGCAATCACCAACTCGAACCTCTTGAGTAATCTTACCCATCCCATCTCACTGTACATAAATCATTAAATTTTTTCACGTCAGTTATTAAAATTCATGTTTTAATGTTTATTTGTATGTTGATTTGCTAACCAGACATAGTAAATTACTTTTCACATCAGTTAATAAAATTTATGTTTTAATGTTTATTTGTATTTTGATTTGCTAATCAGACACCGTTTATTTGTATGTTGATTTGCTAACCAGACATAGTAAATTACTTTTCACATCAGTTAATAAAATTTATGTTTTAATGTTTATTTGTATTTTGATTTGCTAATCAGACACCGTAAATTACATTAGGGATTTTTTTTTGTTTTTCGAAATTTGAAGTGCACAAGCATTTGAGAAATAAAGATTTGTGTTTTTAATAATTTATTGCAATCCAGGAAATTAAAATAAAAAATTATTATGATATCTAGTTATATAAAAATAAACAAATAAATATAATAATTCTCATGTTGAATTGGTTTATGAAAACCTTGTTACAATCTAGATAGATATATTTAAAAAATTATTATGATATCTAGTTATATAAAAATAAACAAATAAATATAATAATTCTCATGTTGAATTGGTTTATGAAAACCTTGTTACAATCTAGATAGATATATTTGAGTGTATAAAATTGTTACATCTTTTATCCTCAAAAGGTCACAGATGACATTGACAAATATAATCCAACTTACTCTACCTGTATTGAACCCACCATTCAACCAACAGTGAAGAAAAACATATTGTTCACAATTTTATTATTTAAATTAACCTTTAGTTTGTTAAGAAAAAAACATTATATTATTTGACTTGTATGTAATTTTATAGTTAACAAAACATAATTTTATAAAACTACTTATTAATGTGCTTAAAAATTAAGGTTAACAATTTTGTATTACTACAACTATGATATTTTTTATATTTTATACTTTTAGTTATTGTATTAATTTTACATATTGTGTACTTCAACCATTCATTAATTGTAATGAAAAATCAGAGCATGCTCAGAATGTTTTTCTATGTAGATGGTCATTTTCTGGTGAGAGTATGTTCTGCGAGTAAGAACTCTTCCCATGAGTGTTTTAGTATGCTAGTAAAGATTAATGGTTTGCTTGTAAGAGGAGGTACATGTTTTGATAGAGTTATCCATGTAAAGTATCCATTCACTGGTTGCAAAATCCACTTTCCTATCCGGAATACAAATTCTGGCTTCTTAGACTTGTTCTTCCACATCAAAGATTACTCTTGCAAGTACTTCAAGGATAATTTCTCTATATTGGGTCATAACAGTTGAGCTATTGATTGGGCTTGGGTTTGGATAAGAGGGGGAAGCAAGGTTAGCGGCAAGGGAAGGGTCGGGTTGTGCTCTTCTACCTCCATGGTGAGCGGAGGAGAGATAACCCCTTGTCATGACTAGAGGGCACCAGGGAGGAGATGATTTGAGTTTAAGGTCCAAGCGAGGAAAGGAGAAATCAAGTACAGAGTTTAGATAGGGAGGAGAGGCAAAAGAGAGATAGTAGAAACTCCTATAAGGGGAACGACGGTGACTAGGATGTTAGAGAAGGATAAACCGACTTAACAATGAGCAGGGCACTCCCAAGAAATAGAAACATTAGAGGTAGGAGGTGAAATGGAGGTTGAAAAAGCTCAAATTAATTCATAAAAAACACGCCTCCTCGAATTAGGAGTTCCAGAGAGGGGATAAATATCCCAAAGATAATTAACCCATAACTCTCGCAGAATGTTGATAGAAAAATGTCTACAACTAAATGGTTGTGCAGAACATAAATTACAATTGCAGCAAACCTGAGAAACCTTAGCTAATTTTGCAACAAACTAGAGGTAGTGCACCCTGTACTAAGTATTTTCCAATTGTAAATTATCATCAATCTTGCATGCAAGGACAATTCTATTATAAGATTGATTTTGAATTTCCTTCTTTCCAAACCTATAATCTTTGAAAATAGGACTATAAAAGGCTAGGACTTCCCATGAGAAATAGTGGCAAGGAACACAATAAATTATATTGAGAGCTTCAACACTCCCTCCTCTATTTCCATTACTCCATCCTATGTTATGATACATTATTTCATTCCTGTTAATCACCCTAACTAATACTCTAGTGCTCTTGCGTTTAGAATTGAAAACAAATTTCCCTTCACTAGATTCCCACGCAATGAAGGATATCATCACAATGCCCTCCCACAAACTAACCAAATTACCATGCAAGCATATTTTTATGCTAGGCCATCCAGAGCAAATTTGATAGGAAGCCTGCCACCCATATTAAATATATGTTCACAATCTCAATGCAAGGAGCGCACCTCACCAGATGTGCATCCACCTTGGGGAGCTTTGTCCATTTCTACAATTTCTTCGCACAAGGTTCTTAGCGCATCAAGAAGAGGATGGATAATTTTTTTCCAACATATCTACTTGTATTGTAGACCTTTGTTAGCTATTTTATTTGCCAACTTATTTCCTGTTCTTCGTATATGTGATAGTACAAGGGATACTATTACCTTTAAGACTTTGATTCTTGTTAAGCCTACCATTAGTCTCCATCTATTAGAGAACTTGGGGGGTTGGATCCATTTTGTAGTTTCTTTATCATTAGGACAATAGTTTTATGATACCCTTATGCTGTTATTTTTTTATAATAAAGATGCTTGGATATTATTAGGGCTTGCTCCAAGAATGAGAGTTTTGCCACATTATTAGTTTCATTTCCTATAATTCCCATCTAAATGTGAGTAATTTATCCATGATAATATCTAAATACCCCTCCAAAACTCACAAGGCCAAGATTACCCCTAAATGCTCTATCAAAGTTTAACTTCAAGAAGTTAGTAGAAGGTGGTTTCTATTTATTAGGACTTCAGGGAATCAACTAGGGTTGTGTTGCTGGAAAATTTGTAAAATATTGGTTGAGCCCCAGTTGTAGCCGCTACAACAATACCCAAAATTTTGGGCATATCTAAAATTTCGGGTCCCCCTCTACTCGCCTCAAGCCATTAAGGGACACTCCTGTTTTTCATGGGATAACTGGCTTGTTCTTATCAGACCCTGCCAATGCAGTCACTTGTGTAATTGTGCAATGTATATTGCGTTTTTTTATCATGCCCCATCTCGCGCATCGACCCTTCCATTTCACTAGGGTTTTGGAAGGGTGATGTCTTGCCCACGACTTCAGAGATTATCCCTATGCCTTTCAATCAATGACAACACCGTGTAAGGGTGGACAAGACTCCAATCTGGATTTCATTATGTTGGCCATACTAGGGTTTGGGGAGAAACCCTAAATTGGCACAAGAATGTTTCCCTTCATGATTTAACCAAATTCATCTACTCTAGAGTTGCATTCTCATCAAAACCGCTTGGCATTATGGTAAGAATCATTGTATGTCATGTTCCCCTAGGGTTCGTGACTAGTTCCCCACCCCAACATGGGAATTAGGGTTTGGGAGAGGCATAACTTTCCCTTGCATCCTTCTAGCACTAGGCTCATGTGATTGCAGACCCAGGATGCATGTTAACAAGTACTTCGAGACATTTACTCTATAAGTACATCACCACCGTAGGCAACACATAATATTGAAGTCTCTTAGAATTAGTGCCTCTCGGAAATGCCTAAATTTGAAACTGATCCTCGGATTGAAGCATGATTTTCTCAACCCATGCAATTTGCAACACCTTGATTTGAAGCGTCTGTGATTCATGTTCCTTTAGTGAATTATTTTCATGCAAAATATATACGTGAGTATATCATTTCGGTAAACTAATGGGTTTTGTTTCATCTTCTTTTCAGAAGATCAAGGGAAGCTAGCTTGGACACATATCAAACGAGGCAATGCTTATGTTAAATTTATGCCCTGATGTGACATCACTTAGATGAAGGGATGAGGGATGTTTGATTTGTTTCACACGAACCTCATGAATCATGCAAAATCAACGCATACACCATTTAAAATGGACTAGGCATGCTTAATGGACATTCAAATTAAAGGGAAACGATATGCGCTTTGGTGAAAGAAAGAAGAAAGTCTTATGTCATACGCAACAAGAATTACTACCAAGTATATCATAAAGGGGATGGAACATGACCACAAGAGGGACAAAGCAAAAACATATTCCTCAAGATTTTCCCTTGCGTGCTAGAACTGTGCAATGCGCAGAGAGCCTTGCCTCCTGTGGCCCCTAAAATTGTGCATATGTTTCTTCCAGTGTCCTTCCCTCAGCCAGAGCTCATTGCCTCCAAAAACTATGCAGTTCTAGCCATCAAGCCTCTTTGCTGCCCAGTCTCCCTTGCCTCCTAAAACTATGCAGGTTGTCCTCCCAAGGCCTCATCCTGCAACAACCAGTGCCTAATTGATTCACACAATTATGTACCTCAGTGGGCACTGCGCAATTTGTTTCCTTAGTGGGGACTGTGCAGAAAAAGATCCTAAGTCAAGCTTGAGCTCCCCACTACACAGTCTCAGTGATCAAGCTCTTCCACTATCTGCTGGAACTGCACAATGCACAGCCACTAGGCCTCTCTCTGAGCCCATGACTTGTCTCGGGCTCATTTCATGGATAATAATGCATCATATTAGACTGAGCATTTTCAGATTGATGTTGTCCCATCGCAAGTGAATTGCAGGAACATGTACATTATCAAGTCATGGTGAAATGATGAAGAAGGAGAAGAAGGAGGGAAGCATGTCTAAAGACTCTCTTGTAAGTGGACGCACAAGTGAATATATCAAGATGAAGCAAAGGGACACATGTTTGCGACTACCATCCAAGACTTGAGATCATTGAAGACTCCACATCACCAAGCCACGTGGAGGAGAAGAGAAGACATATCCAAGAAGAAATACAACCCTAAGCAGCAACAATCACTTGACATTGCCACATCATCACATCATCAAGCAATACATGTCAGTAGTTTCATGTCATGTCATGTCGTGAGCGGTCATATGGCACATGACTCTTGTGGACCATGTATATTGTATTCAAAATTATTGTAAAGTGGAAGTCTAAAGGAGACACATGAATATGGAGAGTCATGTAAGTTGAAAATTCACAGGAAGTTGAAGAGTCATAAGGGTTGTCAAAGATTCACAAAGAAGAAGTATCACCCCTTGGTTATATATACCACCTCATTGTATGAGAAAATGACTTTTCACCTTGGCTTCTCCAGCGAGGAATTAGAGAGATCAACTAGTTCTTTGAGGAGCAAAGAATGGCTCTAATGTCCCACTATTGGGGCTAGTGATGTACATTGTAAACATGTGTCTTGGAACTTTTGCTTAATAACATAAGCCTTTTAAGGCCAGCACGTTCTTCATGCATGGACTATGAATGTTTGTAATATTATTTTATGGATGTTTGTACTTCATGTTTTCTTTCACTTGTACTAAGATAGCTGAGCTAGTTCTATTATTTTAGTACTTGTCTTATTGAGAATGTGTCGTAATGGCTGTTATTGTTGTCCCATCCTTGTGGACTATTCTGCGGAATACTAGACATATATTTCCTTGATGTTGGTTGTAACAACCATCATGTCCGTTGTGGACTATTCCGCTCGATGTTAGACAAAGCTTTTTCGCTCATGTGTGTCTCTTCCTAGGTGGTACTATTACCTCTCACTTAGAGCCCCACCTTTATCCCGATTTGCAGTAGAAGAACCTTGAAAAAGTTGCAACTACACAGTCACCAGGCACGCGTCCCTTGTGTTTTGAAAAAAACATTGCATCACTCTCTTGTGGTAACAACTAGAGCCAAGGTAGATATTTGCGGATTTGTAAATCAGGCCTTTATACGGGATGGGAATCCTACACCAAATGTTCTGAGGTGTAATTGGGACTTCATATCGGGGAGATCCCCTTGGTTGATGAATTTCCAACACTGTCAACAAAACTGTGCTAGGAGGAGGGCCAAATGATACGTTCTTCTCATTGAGTCTGGGTTGAATCTATTATTTAAAATGGATCTTCCCCAAATCATAATCTTGGGATGTTTTTTCTTAATATATTAATTGTACCATCCATGCATAAGTTATTCATAACTTGTCCGAGTTTAAGTTTGATGGTGAGGGTGAATCAAATTTTCATGAGCATCTATTTCAAGTTGTTCGTCTTTGTCTTTCTCACAGAATATGTTCCAAATATTTCATGGCTAGATTATTCACCCTCACATTCAAAGGTCGTGATAATCGATGGTGTCATACAATACCCACTAGTAGAAAATGATGAAATTAGTGACTAGGTGACTAAAAACGTTAGTCACCACAATGATTTCAAGTGACTTACTACTAAATTTAAGCAATTTTAAGTGATCCAACTAAAAACGACTAACTTAAATGACTAATTTAGTCTAGGGGTAAAATATATGAGCAGATAATAAATGACCCAACTAAAAGTGACTAACTTAAATGACTTATTTAGTCCAAGACTAAAATATATGACTAGATTATATTTGACAAAATATATGAATTAGTCATTTATTGTAGTAATTTTTAATTGTGTCACATTTGAAATGGAAAATTGCAATTTTGATACTGTAGTGTCACATTTTACTAAATTTAAACAATGCAGGTGGATTCAGGGACCTCCTTAGAGGGATCTCTAAATCCATCTACAATGTTAAAATTTAGACGCATTGGGGCCTCTGAATCCATCTACGGCATTAAAATTCTGAAGACCCTTTAATTGTCTCTAAATTTTAACATTGCGGATGAATTCAGAGACCCTCTTCTCTGAATCAAGTTGCAGTGCTAAAATTAAGAGACTAGGGATGGAGTTATCCATAGGAAATTAATTGTTTTAATATTGAGTCTATTGTTGGCACCAATGGTTTGCATGTATAGTCAAATCAAATATTGACATTTATATATATTTGGGTAAATCTTAATTTTGTGTTTGCACCAATGCCTTGATTATAATTTTAGTAAAGGTAATTTTTAGATAGTTAAATATTGATATTTATATTTATTTGGCGATAAAATTTAATTTTTAAACTTCATTGCTTCAAGTGAGGTCCTTTAAATCTAGAGTTAAATCTTCATATTTACATTTAGTAAATAAATAATCATAACCTTACTTCATGTTAAAAGTTTGAATTTATTCAAATATATGATTAAAATGTAAATAGATAAACCTAACATATTTATATTTCTAACACGCACACACACACACACAGATATATAAATGTTCATAACTTAATTGTGTACTTGTTTTTATTTTTATTTTTTATCAATTTAATTGTTTAATTGTTTTTTTATTTTAATCAATGTTATTAGGTGACTGTCATGCCTGCTATGAATAATCTAATATTTTCGAAAACCTAATCCCATTTTATGTGTTCTCTATCAATAATCTTAGGTTCCAGCTTCAATGAAAATGGGAAACCAATTGGCTAGCTATGAAGTTTATGTCTTTGACACCCACCTATGAAACCCCCGTGAAAACTTGACTATGAACCTCGTTTCCACGAAAACTGGCCATTCTTACTCCGTGACATCTAGCTATGAACCCAGTTTCCACGAAAATTGACTATTCTTACTATGATGAACTCTCCACGAAATCTAGATGTTTTGAACCGTCCAGGAAACTGGTTTTTCGCGCCAATTTTTTTTTCCTTTGGTGGGAGTGTTTTGGTTATTTTTTAGACAAATTCATATGTGGTTATGGATTTTTAAGCGTTGGGAAATTCTATATATATTTGTAGCTTCTGCAATGTATAAAATATCATTGGAGAGAACTTGGAGGCTCTTGAAGAGGCGGGAAATAGCTAATTCGTAGTTGAAGTGTGCAATACGAAAATAGGAGAAATGAATCTCTTTTATTATAAATAGGAGAATAGGAGACAACACCACATGATGTAACCTATCAGTAGGTCAATTTAGTCCTAATAAATAAAGTAATAATAAATGCTTATTAGAGTTTTAACCGTCCTCATCTTTTAAAAATGTTTTGCCTTTAGAGTTTGTAATTGAGATTGTGTCTTCAACTTAATCATAATAAATAGAGTAATAATAAATCTTTATTAGAGTTTTAATATAGCCCTCATCTTTTAAAAATGTTTTGCCTTTAAAGTTTGTAATTGAGATTGTGTCTTCATGAACCGTTCATTTTCCATTTAGCCTTTTCAAAATGCATGTTCTTCCACTGATTTTAGCTTTTCAATTCTATTCTAAAGTGATATAGAATGCTGATCTATAACTTTTTCTAATCTAAGATCAATTTTCATTCTTCATACAATTTTAGATGTTTTGTTTGCACTAGCATAGTTTATCTCAAAACCTTTTTTTAGACAATATACATCCTATGAATGTGGGAACACAAATCTAACTGATATGCCACTTGTCCAATCCTATGAATAATCTTGTAGATTTCCATTAAATTTTGTAGCTATGTTTTTTTTCTTCTTTTGCTTGAATATAAATTGTTTGTAAGGTTGTAGTCTCAAAAATACCCAATCAATTTTCTCAAATTGTTCTTCATTTACATGTTGATTTGCTTCTTGTTTTCCGCTATTTGAAGGTTTTACATGAGAATTGTTAAAGTTTCTAGTCTTTTTCATTTGTAACTCTATTGCATGTACTTTGGACTTGTCTTGCAAAAAGTATGAGATACTAGGAGATGTATATCTATAAATGACCTCAAATGGGGACATTTTAGTAGATGTGTGATAGGTGGAATTATATGACCATTCTGCCAAAAGAAACTACTTCATCCATTGAGTTTTCTTATCTAAATCATAACATCGTAGATAACTCTCTAAACATGTGTTAACTATTTTTATTTGACCCTTTGTTTGTGAATAAAACTTTTTTATTCCACTCATTTTTCATAATCCTTTTAAAAAGTTAATGAATTTTGGGTCTCTTTCACTTACTATTACTTTCAGAAAACCATGAAGTTTATGAACTTCTTTCATGAACACTTTCGTTGCTTGGCTTGTTATATATGTACTTTGAATTCCAAAAATGTGCATATGTTGTGAGTCTATCAACAAGCACAAAAATGACGCCCTTGCCTCTAAATTTTGGTAACCTTGAAATGAAGTCTATTGATATCTCTTCCATCTTTGATTAAGTATGTGTAATGGCAAAAGTAGCTTTGGATATTTTATTGTCTCCCCTTTATTTTTTTTACAAGTTTTTGAATATCTTTCTTTATTCATTAAAAAAAATGATCTTTTGATATGTTTTAAGAAACCCTGCATGTCTTGGATCTTGGATCATGTAATTCTCTTAATATTTGTTGCCTCAACTATGATTAAGGGTATGAAAACATTCTACCCTTGTATACTAAAGTATATCTCCCCTCCACTCACAATGCTCCATATAGTTCATCCCTTTATCCATTGTGTTTTTTTGTTTAGAACTGTTGTCAGTTTTCCATTTATGGTGAGCTTTTGCTAGCCACTTATGGATAGAATGTGCATTAGAATATGAACTTGAGGTTTCTATTATTTTATAAAGAACATTTGCTACTACATTGTCCTTCCATTTTCTGTAGATTATTTCAAAATCAAACCCTTGTGCTTTTTCTACTCTTCTAATGACAATATTTTCTCCAAAAAGTACTTTATGATATCATGGTTTGTCTTGACTTTAATGTTCTCCTAATGAGACATTGTCATCATTTTTTATTGCATGTAAAATTGCTTCTATTTCTACTACACGTTGATTTCAACCAAGTCTTTTCCCTTGAATTGTTTGCTTTCTAAAACCAATAGTCTTCCTTTTGTGTCAATATTTCTCTAATTTCTTGTCCTGATGCATCATGTTTTTTTGTGAGTGTTTTATAAAACTTAGGCATTGCCAATACTGGTATAGAAGACATGCACTTAATCTTAAAAAAAGATACCACTATATCAAATTAAGAAAAGAAACCATTCCAAAAATAACTTCTAGAACACAAATGACACTGTGAGTTCTTGGTCATGCCTTTAGGGTTGACTAATGCTTCTACTTTCCAAAGCCTTATGATCAAATTTTTTTGACCCCATCTTGAAAAAATTGTGTTGGTTTTCTTTGATGATATACTTATCTATAGAAAATAATAGGAAGACCACATTAACCATGTGGATAAAGTTCTACAAATTCTCAAGAACAATTAAATGTATGTAAAAATATCCAAATGTCCTTGTGGGAAACAAGAAGTAGAGTATTTAGGTCATATCGTTTCAAAGGTAGGAGTTAAAGTGGATCCTCAAAAGATCCAATCCATTACAAAATGACATTTTCTCAAGAACATCAAGAGTCTTAGGGGATTTTTGGGACTTGAAAGATATTATTAAAAATTTGTTAAAAATTATGCACACATTACAAACCCACTCACATCTCTCTCGAAGAAAAAGAAATATTTGTATGGAATGATGAGACTACTTTGGTATTCCATTTAACTTTCATAAAATAAAGTTTAACCACTACTCCCTTGCTACCCTTTCTATTTTATGATAGTTGATGGCTTGAGAAGGTCTGGATTTTAACTCTTTGCCATTCATATTGAATTCCTCTCAATTCAAATCTCATGAATAATTCATTGTAGTTTGTAGAAATTTTACCTAATGTTCACAACCATGGAATCCATAGAACATCTACACCTCCAATGGAAATGGCATACATTAGGCTTACCAAATTATATTCTCCCATACTTAGTTTAATGTGGTGGCATTTTTCCCATACTTAATAGCTTGGATATACCAAGCTATTGAGACACTTTGCTAATATTTTATCAATGAAGTGATAGTTACTTCCTTAGTGAATAAGCGCCATGACCTTTTGCTTCTCAATGTAACCTACAATCTTCAAGGTTTGAGGTGATGACAAACTTGCCAATGCATGCATAGATATTTCACACATGGATAAAACAATATTGTGCACAATTTCAACTTCTATGTCTGCATTTTTAAGTTGACAAGTTCTTTTTCATTTCATTGTGTAGATGTTTCCATTTTCTCTCTATCATTAGTTTTCAAGGTGAACACTTTTGTTTCTTGGCATTTATGCTCTTTTGATCCTTTGCTGTTACAACCAAAGGCTATACATTTTGCTCTTATTTCCTTTATTTTCTTCTGTGATATTCAAGTAGGTTGAGTTAGGGTTGTCTTATGAATCTCAAACAATCTTTGCTTCATGCATATGGTCCCACCAATAGACTTGTTTGTAGCGTTATTCTTGGCTTGAATATGACTATTCAATTGCATAGCTTCCATAATATTTTCATGATGTTCTAGGAAAAGCTCATGTTTAATGTCTTATTTTAATCCAGCCATGTAAGCTTCCAACAAATGTTCATCACTTATGTTATCCATCCTTGTGGCCAATACTCAAAATTTTGAATTTTAATTTTCGATATCACCTAAGTACTTGATTCTTGTCAATTGACTAAAGTAGTCTTGTTCCCAAACTTTTCCATATTGTGCTTCTAAGTCTATTGTAAATAAACCCAAAGTATAAGAATAAAAAAAGGCTTTCTTTTAACTACCCATTTAGACCATTGATAGCATTATATTTCAAAATTCAAAGTTGTTATGTGAATCGTTTGTTTATCATCTATAATATTATGCAATTCAAAATATTTATTTATTTGTTTCACCTAGGTAAAGATATTTGTTCCTTCAAACTTATTTAATTCAACCTCGAGAAATTTCATACTGTTTGGAGACAATCCATAAGTAACTCCACTATTTAGAGTTAAATCTTTCTGACAAATGCTTATTTTTAGAAACTTTAACAACATGGATATTACCTTTATTTTCATGAATCACTTCAAACATTATCAATTTTAAGGAGCCTTTCATAGAGGGCTTGTACGATCTTATGTTCCAATTTTCCATCTTTTTCTCCATTTCCTTATTTTCATTCATCTTTGGTTTCAATCATTCCACCATTTTTTTTTGTTTTTTTGTTTTCGTTTTTTTCATATCCTATTTAATTGATTCTTGTATTTGTGACAA
The DNA here is from genome assembly GCA_031772625.1 of Pinus tabuliformis. NCBI lineage: Eukaryota > Viridiplantae > Streptophyta > Pinopsida > Pinales > Pinaceae > Pinus > Pinus tabuliformis. The sequence goes on along the minus strand of CM062814.1, from coordinate 402,174,249 downwards.
TTCAACCTTTCTTAACATAGTGTCAATTATTTTCTTAATTTGAATATCTAAAATGAATACTTGATGTTGCACGTCTTCTATTTCTTCATCAGTCATGATTGAGTTTTCTAGAAGTTTAATTGGTGAAGTAACTCTTGGGTGTTTCTCTGGAGCCATGTGAGAAAAATAATGCTCCTCTTTTATCTCTTTATCACAACTATGGTGAGCTCACTGGAGAAAGTTATTGGTTCTGAGGGAAAAGGAGTGTTAGGTGTTATAGTCGTTTGATATGCATGTGTGGTTCAATAGTAGTGCTTGGTTCAATCATGCCCTTAGTTGTACTACTCAACTACCTATGCACTAAAGATTGGCCTCCCCAAACATTGTTTTCAATGTACTATAACAATTAGGTGTTGAAAATTGCAACAAGAAATTCTCAATTTGATTTTTCCTTGATCAAATTGATAAAATTTGAATTTCCACATCAACAAACAAATTGAACGATGTTAACTTGTGTGACATGGCTTATGTCACCCAGTTTACTCAGTAAATTCGAGTTGGAGGAGTTAGAGTTCAATTTTGCATGTGTGATTGCTAATTTGTAGCAATCAAGGCCATTTATCTCATTTCCAGTTAAACTAGTTCCAACTGTTGGACGAACTAGTGGAGGGTAAAGTTAAGCAGTGGGACTTTAGTCAAACTTAATGATCATCTAGTCACTGATCAATCATCCCAAAATATCTAGTGCATCCATAGAATTCGAGTTACCTAGTTGAGGTGGAGATTCCAAGGCAATGTAACATCAGTAGTAGACTAGTCTTGAGTGTACAGGTGTTGCATGTAGTGAAATTATCAGCCTAAGGAATTGCACAATTTAATTAGAGGAATTTCCTAAATAATGGGGCTTAATTCCTCAAGGAACAACACAAGGAAGTATGAGCTCAAGATGAGGCAAAATGTGACCTAGTCTGGGTAGATGGCTTCAATGAAGAATGAAATAAATTGTGCGCTTGCAGGGTGAGATCAGTTGTGCAAAGCAATTGTAATACATCTCTATTCATTTGATTAATGCAAGCAAGCATTGGGTTTTTTAGCAAACTTCTGCAACCATGGTAATCCTGTACAACTCTTTTTGACGAAGGTATCGAGCCATTTGTTCCTTCCATTCATGATAGTTGTATGGTGTTAGGATCGATGCTTTGGGAAACTCCATTTTTCTGTCGATCTTCGATCTTCAAGCTGTAATATCTGCAAAATAAAGTACTGGTGCACCTTTTATCTAGCAACCTGTGGGCTCTGATACCATGTAAATGTGTTAGAAAACCTGCACAGATGAATCTAGCTAGTAAAGGTTGAACACACAGCTTTGCAAAGCAAAAACACTATAACAAAATCGAAAGAACAAAAGAATGATTTATTAGAAAATAGGTTACAATGCTCATGATATAGTATTACTGGGTGAAGATCCCAAGGTAATGCACCATAGTGGTGATAAATGAGATGACTCAACCCCTACAATAAGTTCTGGAGAGAAATAGCCAGTTGCGGAGTGAAAGGAGGAGCAAATCAGGGAGTAAGTCATGTAGAAGAACTAACTAGTTGCAGAGTTACGGAATGAGCAAATCAGGGAGTAAATCATGCAGGAGAACTAGCCATTTGCGGAGTTAAAAAAATGAGCAAATCAGGAAGTAAATCATGCAGAAAAAATCTTGCATGTAGTCCCATGCTCTAACTAAGTGTCCACATGTAAGTGTGTAGTACCTCCAACAAAATATTTTATTCAACCATTGCGCGTAAATCGTGATTTGTTTTCAAGTAACTGAAAACAAAATATTATACATGGAGATAGCGTGTTCAGAACGCATGGAGTATTTTCCAAACCTAAAATATGCCAAACATTTCAATGGCTGAATAAAATATTTTCATTTACCTACCATTTACGGGCAACGGCTGAATAAAATATTTTCAGTTGACTACCATCTACGCGCAACGGCTGAATAAAATATTTTCAGTTGACTACCATTTACGCGCAATGGTAGCGTGTTGAGAACGCATGGAGTATTTTCCAAACCTAAACCTAAAATATGCCAAACATTTCAATGGTTGAATAAAATATTTTCAGTTGACTACCATCTACGCGCAACGACTGAATAAAATATTTTCAGTTGACTACCATTTACGCGCAATGGTAGCGTGTTGAGAACGCGGAGTATTTTCCAAACCTAAACCTAAAATATGCCAAACATTTCAATGGATGAATAAAATATTTTCAGTTACCTACCATCTACGTGCTAATATAGAGCAACGACAGAGATTGTTTGCGCAACTGGTATGGTAAATTACTTCTTCCTGGTCTCTCGATTTTGATAACGGGTATTACTTCTTCCAAGAATCGAATCTTGTGGCTGCCATAAGACTGGGCTCCTTTCACCTTGCTAACCTGTGTGGCCTGTTCAAATCTAGAGAGGTATATCATAACTGTTTTTATATGTTAGGGTTTTTATCGGGATAGTGTTTTTGGATGGCGTGTTGTTGTTGCCTATTTGGGTATATTAATAGGGTTGGTGTGTTTCCAGTATTGATGACGTGTGGCTGTTCTCTACCCATATGGATACTAAAATGGATTCCAAATTTCTCCTTTTTGAGTATACAGGAAAAAAAATCCACAGACATAACAATTATGAGATAAATATCACTTATTTGACATCGTTTATATTAAATTTTTTGACAGATCCTGAAACGGGTGCCATTTTCCAGATACCGTGTTTCTATTGCGGTAACAATATTACTGGTGATTGGGTGTTTTTCCACATTAACTCCTGTAAGTATCAAAACCGTGTGCATCTTACTTTTTGATGGCCCTGGCTAGCTTTTCATGATGGTTAGTGTAAATTTTTAAAATAAGGTTGGATGTGTTTTGGGTAGCCTTCCACTTCTCGTTGTTATGTATGTGTTTTGTATGAAATCTTGTTAAAAGAGCATATCTCTTTGCTGGATCTTATCCACATTAATAGTCATCTTTTCATTTGAGTGAATATGCTAACTTATCTCATTTATTTAGTGGATATTTCTTCTGGTATTCTTTGTGTAAAAGGTAAAAAATGAGATGTTATAGTCCAGAAAAATATCGAACATGTTTTAATTATCTCAGTTCAGTTTAGATAATGATAATGAGAGAGATTGGGTTAACATTGCTTCTATTAAAAAAAAAAATTGAGTAAATTCTGCACAATTAAAATGTTTTAGGGGTTTTTAGGGTGTCGAATTTATATATACAGTTAAAAAACCACTTTAAATAACACAAATCAAAGTTTCACCTCAAATTTTGCAACCAGATTCTAACACCAAAAAATCACACTTAAAACAACTCCATAAAAATTCCTTCAAAACTTTTAAGATCCTTAATAGGGTTATAGGTTATAGACCCCTTCGCCTCAACTTTTTGCGCACAAATTGATTTATATGGTACAGTTGTTGATTATGCTCACTAAAATTTAACTTGCCATTGCCATTGGTATGGTAGATTCCATTTCACAAATACAATATGCAACATATTAAAAGCTTATATTAGGTGTAAACCCGACTTTGTAGTGGTTTGTTGTGAATTGAAATGTACTTCCTGACAACTCCGTCCATCTTTTCTTGACTCCCAGCTTGGATATCAACCCCGTTGTACATACGGAACAATGGTTACTACCCACTCCACACTGAACGAGACGAAACACAGGGTTGGTTCCTACAGCCGAAAAATGGTGAAACAAGTGTGATATAATGTCACATATGATGTGGGTGTGTTCTTATATTATGTTAAGACTGACAAAGAAGAGATTCAACATATGTTTAGATGTGGGTGTGTTCTTATATAATGTTAAGACTGACAAAGAAGAGATTCAACATATGTTTAGCTACCATATCGGTACATGCATTATATAACAAATAAATTCTAACAATATCATAACAACTTAACATTTACATCTAAATTTCTCTCTTAAAAAAAAAAGAGAGAACTATTCTAAATTTCTAGTAAAATAATATTATAAATTTAAAAATGGTAAGAAAACTTAAGCAGCAAGCCTAATATGTATCAAAGCTAAGGTTTTTGTCAAGACTAGAGTTGAAGTCAGTCATAAAGGGATAAGGTTTCCAACAGTGCTAGAGCTTAATTTGGTTATTGATGGATAATGTTCATGAGAATGAGAAATTATTACAATGTCTTTCTTCAATACTAAAGTACAACCTACATTGTAAACTTGTTGTCATGTTGACTGTCCTGCTCTGGCCAACATTTTGTTGAAAATAACAACAAGAAATGTTTAAAAATAGAATCCAGAAATTCCAATTTAATTTGTCGTTGAATTAAATTGTGAATTAAAATTGTAATTCTTTTCTCATACCAACTTGTAATAGTTAGCTAAGTTTAGTTGACTTAATTAACTTAGGAATTCCAAGTTGGAAGTCTTTTGGAAGTCATGTATATGTTCTCCCTAAGTTTTAGGGCTCCAAGATGAGTTTATTTATGAGTTGTAATTAGATAACTTAGTTTATTGAGTTATGGTCAGTTAAATTATTTCTAACTGTTTGTGGAACTAATAGAGAGTTAACAATCAGTTGGTGCACTAATGCGTTCACAAGTGCTACTCCAGCTAACTGAAGATTCCCTCATCAGAAACTCATGCATGTTGATTCTGAGAAAGACTCAATTGAGACTAGAGTGCAGGGATAATGTACTATCAGTTGTATAATTTTCTGAGTTGTACAGATGGTGCATGCAATCAGGAATTGAACCTTGAAGGGATTGTGCAGTTTTGGATGCAATAGTTTCGCTTTAAGATGAGTTAATCAACCATAGGAATTGTGCAAGGAAATGGGGTCTTGGAGAGCTGCAGAATTGGCTAAGTATTGGCCAAGAGCTTGCTTGTGAGTTGAGGATTGATTATACTGAGTGCTGGGATTGTTCTTGTGAGAAAACTCATTGTATTGTCATGTGGGAATTTTGATATATGCAATATATATAGTGGGGTTTTGAGCTGTGGCTTTCCTCCGATATTTATTGTGTTATCTGTTCTTGATTATCTTCCTCTTTTCGATTATTGTTTTCATCGATCTATTGCCTTCCAATGGTTGAAAGTAGAAGTAGATTCTTGTCTCGTGCTTTAGTAAATTGCACAAGCTACAGGATTTTCTACATGGTATCAAAGCTAGATTTGTAGAAATTTTTTACATGGTATCGGAGCTAGATTTGTAGAAATTTTCTACATGGTACCAAAGATGGATTTGTTTTTTAGGCTGTGAGTTTGCAGAGCAGATCTGAAAAATTTTGTGCAAAATTTTAAGAAACAAATAACATATCTGTATTCCTTGTGAAAAAATACCTAAATTCAAAAAACAAATCGGCCAAATCGGAGTTCAAATGAGGGAGATTTCGTTGATTTAAAATAAGTTTTTTTCCAGAAAATTTCGTGACGGCGGGACAAATGAAACAGATTAGTGTGTTAGCCAAGAACCTGTATGAACTTGAGGTACATGATTGATGCAAAGCCTTGAAGAGAAATTCAAAGGTTAGAGACTTGGTGGTTGAGAGAGAGAGAGTAAATTACCTCTCATCAGGAATTGAACCTTGAAGGGATTGTGCAATTTTGGATGCACTAGTTTCCCTTTAAGATGAGTTAATCAGCCATAGGAATTGTGCAAGGAAATGGGATCTTGGAGAGCTGTAAGATTGGCTAAGTATTGGCCAAGAGCTTGCTTGTGAGTTGAGGATTGATTATACTGAGTGCTGGGATTGTTCTTGTGAGAAAACGCATTGTATTGTCATGTGGGAATTTTGATATATGCAATATATATAGTGGGGTTTTGAGCTGTGGCTTTCCTCCGATATTTATTGTGTTATCTGTTCTTGATTATCTTCCTCTTTTCGATTATTGTTTTCATCGATATATTGCCTTCCAATGGTTGAAAGTAGAAGTAGATTCTTGTCTCGTGCTTTAGTAAATTGCACAAGCTTGTGAATCTACAGGATTTTCTACATGGTATCAAAGCTAGATTTGTAGAAATTTTTTACATGGTATCGGAGCTAGATTTGTAGAAATTTTCTACATGGTACCAAAGATGGATTTGTTTTTTAGGCTGTGAGTTTGCAGAGCAGATCTGAAAAAATTTGTGCAAAATTTTCAGAAACAAATAACATATCTGTATTCCTTGTGAAAAAATACCTAAATTCAAAAAACAAATCGGCCAAATTGGAGTTCAAATGAGGGAGATTTCGTTGATTTAAAATCAGTTTTTTTCCAGAAAATTTCGTGACGCGGGACAAATGAAACAGATTAGTGTGTTAGCCAAGAACCTGTATGAACTTGAGGTACATGATTGATGCAAAGCCTTGAAGATCAATTCAAAGGTTAGAGACTTGGTGGTTGAGAGAGAGAGAGTAAAATACCTCTCATCATGTAGCCCCAGAAAAAGCATTAGAAGCAACTTTAGGAAATTGTGGAGTAGCCACAATTAGAGAAGATGAGAGGAGACTGAGTGGAGAGATCCACTCAAGCAGTCTCAGACAATTGTGGAGCAACCACAATTGGAGAAGCTGAGAGGAGACTGAGTGGAGGAATCCACTCATGCAGAGACCTGCAGTAGGGGGAAAGTTTGAGCTAAGTGGGAAGAGGGATCACATGCAATCATACCTCCAGGTGTGAGGCGGGGTGATGTGAATTGGTATTCCCAAGAGGGTTAAAATTGGGCAGGGTCCATTGAGAGGTTTTATCTCATGGATCATACCTTGCTACAGGAGCCCAAAGCCATAATAGTGGGATGAACCAGTGGCAATTGATGTAGTGAAATATTAGAGTGACAAAGGCTAGAGAAGTCAGATACTAAAGAGTGCAAAGAAGGATTCAAAACAGTGAAGAAATGCAGAGTTTTCAGTGGATAGAGGCAATAACAGTTAGACACTGTGATGATAGATGCATCATACTGATTCAGGTTGGATGTTTTTTATGTTTCTGGAGTTGTTGTAGCAACAACAATAGAGAGAAGTTTTGTAGAACATTCGAAAGGTTCAGAATCAGGATCAAGTTGAATTTCTTTCTTGTTAAGAGGGAGTGTTGAAAATAGCAACAAGAAATGTTAAAAATAGAATCCATAAATTCCAATTTAATTTATCCTTGAATTAGATTGTGAATTAAAATTGTAATTCTTTTCTCATAGCAACTTGTAATAGTTAACTAAGTTTAGTTTATTTACTTAACTTAGGAATTTCGAGTTGGAAGTCTTTTGGAAGTCATGTATATGTTCTCCCTAAGTTTTAGGGGTCCAAGATGAGTTTATTTATGAGTTGTAATTAGATAACTTAGTTTGCTGAGTTATGGTCAATTAAATTAGTTCTAATTGTTTGTGGAACTAATAGAGAGTTAAAATTCAGTTGGTGCACTAATGCATTCACTAGTGCTACTCCAGTTAACTGAAGATTCCCTCATCAGAAACTCATGCATGTCGATTCTGAGAAAGACCCGGTTGAGACTAGAGTGCAGAGACAATGTACTATCAATTATATAATTTTCTAAGTTGTACAAATGGTGCATGAAATCAGGAACTGAACCTTCAAGGGATTGTGCATTTTTTTGATGCACTGGTTTCCCTTTAAGATGGGCTAATCAGCCATAGGAATTGTGCAAGGAAATAAGGGTTTGGAAAGCTACAGAATTGACTAAGTGTTGGCCAAGAGCCTGCTTGTGAGCTGAGGATTGATTATACTGAGTGTTAGGATTGTTCTCGTGAGAACAAGCATTGTATTATCATCTTGGATTTATGATATATGAAATACAGATAGTGGGGTTTTTATTTGTGGCTTTCCACATATATTTATTGTGTTATGTGTTCTTGATTATATTCATCTTGTCAATTATTGTTTTCATCGATCTGTTGGCTTTCGCTGGTTGAAAGTAGAAGTAGATTCTTGTCATGTGCTTTAGTAAATTGCATGAGCTTGTGAATCTACAAGATTTTCTACATGGCATCAAAGCTAGATTTGTAAAAATTTTCTACACATTTATCCAATTCAAGGTTCCAGCTAGCTCTTATTTCCTTGCACAATCCTAGAGGAAATTAGCTCCTAAAAGATAGGAATTTTATCCTATTTTCTTGCTAAATCCCTAAGTAATGATTCACCCGATTAACTGTCAAGCCTATACACTCAACTACTATACAATTGATAATTATAATGTTTCTTTTCCTCCACTCCAACTAGGATATTTGAATTCCATGCATGTCTGGGATATTTTCAGCTGATTGGCTAGTTTAACTAAGAGATCTCTAAGTTAACAACATTTCTACTACTCAACTAACCTTCAACTAACTCAAATAGGTAATTGAGCTCAGTTAATTAAGTCAAACTAAAAATAACTTAACTAGATTGCTAAATTTTAGCAATCACTACAGGAACAACTCTAATTCTAGCATATAACTCGAATTTACTGAGTAAACTAGTAGATAAAGCTATGTCACACAAGTTAATTGCAATCCAAGTATATTGATGATGTGGAAAATCCAATTACTAAATTTTACTAAGGAACAAGTCAAATTTAGTCTTTCTTGCTACAATTTCTAACAACAGGTTGAGTAGCAGTATTGGAGATGGAAGGTCAAAGTTGCAGTATCGAAGCTCATTGTTGCAGAATCAAGAAGAACTTGAGGAAGGGTTGACTTAGTACTAGGAGAAGGAATTGGTCTAGGGATTGGGTCTTTGTATCTCATTTGAAGTATATTCTAAGAAGATAAGAGTTTCTGGGTTTTCCCCTTGGAGGGGTTTTTCCCTAGCTAAGAGCCTATATCTTTGTCCTGTTTTGTTATTGTTGTTTCTTGATATTATTTGATGAAAATATTTAACTAAAGAACATAAAGAAGATAATTAAAATTCACAAGCAAGTATCAAGGTTAAAAAAAATAAGATATAATAGCTAACACTTTACATTTTCTAACATGCCCGCTATTTGTCTCCTTCTGCACATAAATTAGGGAACTATTGAACAATCACTAGCAATAAACACCCTAATTGTGTTTAGGTTTCCCTTCTCATCATAATAAGAAAAATATTCTTCTCTACAAATCAATCCCAACATGTCTATCCTATTTGCACTTATGTCCATCATGTCTGTGGGTTGTCTTACTCTGATCCATATACACAATTCTAGAGGAATGTGACCCTACATTCTAAGATAGTTATCCTTAGGTTCTGATCCATCATACCTATGCACAAAATCTAACTACTTAGGATTAAAACTAGGTATATAACTTTTTCTTAAATAAACCCTCAACTAGGGTATAATTTCTATTGTCCTAAATACTTTTAGAGACATACCCATCCATCTCCTTGCAACACCTAATATAGGAATTTATTCTTGAGGTTACAACCTTCCCTTTTAGGGATTTTATCACTACTACAGAAGTGCCATAACTTGGCATATAACTAAACCTCCAAACCTTGCATTAGACCCTCCTTTTGACAGCATTGATCCACAAATCTATGTGGCCCCTCCTTCCTGTAGCATCCTGGGCAAGCGACACTCCAACATGTTGCTAAAAAAGGTGTCAGTCCTCATCTTGAGATCAAATATTTCCTACGATAAAACCACGGAGGAAACTTCTACACATGCCCAAAATATCACTTAATGACTCGACCAACAACTGCTCCTAGAGAACCAAACTAGATCTAGGGAAAACTCATCACTTTCCACCCTTTTCTTTGGCTACTCAGGGTTGTGGCCTCTTCTGTTGGATATGTTTCTCTTGGATGGATGACTTTGACATCTCTTGCATTTGTATTTAGCCTTCAAGTTCACCCACCTTTCGGACTACATCTCTCCTGGACTCACAATTAAATGAGCTCCTTCTCACTTGCTTCTCTAGCCTTCCCTTAAGCCTCTTTAAATAACTATTCATTAGGCCTCTTAGGAACCATCTAGATGTTAGGGATTTTTACCACTTAGATCTTAGGAAATAACAATTTTCTTTTTAATTTATTTTTAGATTTTAAATGCCATCTTGGGTCTAAAATCCCTCTACTTGGGTTCTTTGCCCACAAACCCTTTTGTGACCAAAATCCTCACAAACCTAACTCCTAGGCTTGTGGAGTACCTCCCAAGCTACATAATTCAATAGGGAACCCTCAACCAAATGACACCAAGCAAGGGATACAATGTCAGAAAACTCTAGGACTTGAGTCCACTATGGGTTGCTAAAAGGAAGAGGAATGTAATCCTATGGAGAATGAAGAAACAAAACTATTAGTATATAATTTGAACCACTTAATGTTAATATATGAGAGGATAAGGATAATCCTTTTTCTAAGAAGTTGTTTCACACAAAAAAATGAACCAAACGAGCTTTCTTTTTCCCTGGTCCCAACCTATGATTGGTCCAAGTATGTTTTACATTAACCCGATTAATGTCAACTAAATCAGGAAATAAGAGAAAGTCTTCCATTCACTCCCAAAATGGTTCTCGAATAGAGCATTCCCCTTTTTTCTCCCAAGAATATTAGGTATTGTAGAAATCCCCACCAAAAATACTATTAAGGCCAAACTTTGATTCCTTACGGTTACAAAGATAGTTCCAATGAAATATCTTTTCTTGATGTGAAATTAGCATAAAAACATTAATGACTTTACATATCTTATAAGAGGGGACATGAATGATGCCAAGAGAAAGCCTATGGAGAGAACTCTATACCTAAATCAAAATGAAAATAGAAGAGGACCAAAGAGTGCATAAACCCTTAAAAGCTCCCTTAGAACTACCTATAATTGCACCACAACCCTGACATGTAGTGGAACTTTTTTGAAGGAATACTTGTTCCCCCAATTTTGTCCCTTAGAGTAGAATGATCTAGGGATTTTATTCCTTGATTAAATCTCAAACTACTAATATTTTCCCCTTCACTTCCTACACCCCCACAATTCAAAGAGATGAATTTCATTACTTACATGACGATTCAGGGGCTCTTCCTAGAGGAGGAGTTGAACCACTTTGATTCTTTGGTCCATGTTTTAACATGCCTTCTATGTTGGGTTGGGTCCCACATTCCTTATCCTTTTCATTTGGCTCTTCACATTTGTCTCAATTATGCTTTCTATTGAATTTTCTAACTATTCTACTAGTTTTAGTGTCCTTCTCCATCTCACCCTCTGATATCTTATCAGCCAAAGCTAAACAAGAGAAAGGATGACATGAGGAATTTTTGGCATTGGAGGGAGAGTGATTGACTTATTCTTCTTCTATATTTAAGTCTTTCTTGACCATGAGAATGGTTTGGGACATCTTCCTCTGAGGGTATTCCCATTGATCTATCCCCTTCACCAATGCATTCAAAAGAGATTGGGGGGAACTCCACATTCTCAAAATTCACAAGAATCTTGTACCTATTGTATGAAGAATCCTTCTCACTTCCTTTACTAGTAGAATTAAAATATTCACTAGTGTCGCACTGGATGGGAGGGGCCTTTGGGTGTTCTGTTAAGAGATGGGGGTTTTAGGAGGGGCGTCTTATTTTCTAGGGGTTCTTTTCCATTTTGGTTGCTGCCATTACTCCCCAATATTTGTTTTCCTGTGTCCCATTTCATCTTTAGGGTGGTTCTTGGTAAAGTGGCCATATTCATGGCAAACTTTGCATTTAAATGGATTTTGATCATGATCTATTGACTAGATAAAGGACCGGTTATCTAGTGAGAGCTAAAAGGCTTCTAGGAGGCCTTCCTTTAGATCCACCTCAACATAGATATGAGCATAGGGAAACATCCCATATTATGGTTCAATATGATTGATATACTTGCTCTAGGCATTTCCAATGTTTCTAATGGTGTATTTTTTATATTTTATTTATAACATAAATTAATTAATTAATTTATATTATAATATATTTTTTTGTGTATGGTTCACGAACATCGAAGACTGATGGCTACTACGTCCACCAAAACTATTTTAGCAGATCCACCCGAAGGGATCACTTCCTGTCGGTCATTAGTAGAGCCTAACCCCAAGAGCGTTGAGGAGAATTGACCCTATGACCTCCCATTAACAAGATACTTTAACTACAAAAACTCAACCAATTAAACTAACCTTAAAACTAATTTATATTATAATATTATGTGAAATAATTACAACAGTTTTTATAACATCAGTTATATTTATTTTATTTTTAAACAAATAACCAAAATTATATTATTATCCAATAAAACCAAATGTATTTCATATTGTTTATTTTGATTTTCTTTTCCTTCCCTTTAATCTTATTTCATAAATTTCTTTATTTTAAAGGTGAAATAAATTACTATAATAAAAATGATCAAATATTTTTTTAAGTAATTGCCTAATTTTTGCTTAGGATGATATCAAAATTATTAAGATAATATCAAAACTTCAGAAGAAAAATATATTGATGAATAATGTTTCTATATTGATGAATAATGTTTCTGGAATAGTTTTGAAATTTTACTTAGTTCAGGAAGTTCTGAAATTTTACTCAATAGGAAATGAATATTATATTATTTTAAATGTGGGGTTATACCTGAGATATATTTTCATTAATTTATTTTTAAACATGGAGATTATACATGATATATAGTTATCCTTATTTTCACGGACAAGATTAAGTATTGTTTTGTTTGTTTTAACTAATATTGATACCCCTTGTTATTAAGGAACGTTACTAGTGAGATTTAAGTCACTCATCCGTTCTTGAGGTAAAGCATCCATGCATTCAAAATTTGGAGTTTTCAAAATTTGGAGTCATGGATTCCTATTATAAACAAAAATCATAAAAGCTATAACATCGATAATTTATGGATTCCTTGGGGTGACAGGAATGGTGATGGTGGGTTGGGGGGAGGTGGAATGAGGGTTTCCCACGAGGAACAATCAATTGTACTTTTTCATGGAGTTTGGGATTAGCTTCTAATATCCTCGTGGAATCATAAACTCCACTCCAATGAATTAATCTAACCTCTCTTCTAAACATTATCCATCACATGCAGTTGGAATCTTTCCCTCAAAACCCAAAGTTGCGCTCCATATTCTACAAGGGTCGAAGGGGTCTTTGTTTTATCATATGGTTGACCTTATTTCATGTTCCCCGCAAGCTTAATTTCATAGCTAAACACTATGCAAATGTTGCAACTGCATCCCCTCAAGGGGTATTTCTTAATCCACACATAGAACTTCTTGCAACCCATCCTATAAGCAATCAAAATGACAAGTGGACATTTAACAATATGACAGGTGACTTTCTCAATTGTTGAATATGCAATTGTGGAGACAAAAGTTGAAGGTCCAACCTTGATGGCTGCAATAAGTTCTATATTTGGACTAGCACCCCTTCAACTAGAACAATATAGAGCCATTTTATTATGGAATTATAATTTGTGTAGAGTATTGATGATGGGTTTCATCATAATGATAGAGGACCATCAAGTGTGTATCCTTATGGATTTCCAAGGAGATTATTAGTATCTAGTCCCACAACTTCTACTTTTCCTTGATCTCTCCCTAGTGGCATTGGAGCTTTCCCTTGTCATGGCCTTTCATGCCTTCTCGGTTTGAGGAAGTAGGAAAACTAACAATTAGATGTAATGGAAGAATTGTATGGCTCAATTCAACAGTCCATGTGAGAATGAACTCATTGGTGACCTAGGTAGTAATTCTCATAAATATTTTCATCCAATAACAACAGGCTCTCTCCAGGTTCAAGGTGGTTAGTTAGTACCTTAGTCCCTTTCACCATCAGTTAACTCAACAACTCAAGTCCCCATGCTCCCAAGGTTTGAATTTTTCAACTTGTGCAGTAGTGAAAGAGACCCCCCTTTAGGATTTTTATTTCATCTCCCTTGGTTAATCAGATGTGTCACAAAGTGTGTTGTTTTATGGCCATTTTCTGTAGGTTATATGTAGTCAAAATACTTTCTAGATCATGCAATTATGTATTTGGCATTGGAAGGTTTAGTCTCAAAGAATATTGCTTCAGAAATTAGACTTCCTCTAAGCTTATTTGTTTTCATTTTTTAGCATACTCATCCTTGTTTATGTAGGAAAGAGGATAAAGAACTCTCTTGAAACTCTTATGATCTTTAATAGGGTTGTAGGCCCCTGTTTGCCTCAACATGTTGTGCAAGGATTGATTTTTATGGTACATGTGTTGATGAGGCTCACTAAAAGTTAGCTTCTCATTGGTGTGGTAGATTCCATTGCACAAATAGAATATGTAGTAGTGTAAGGCTTTCAAGCAAGGCCTATGCAACATATTAAAGCTTATATTAGGAGTAAACTTGACTTTGTAGTGGTTTTTTGTCAATTGAAATGTACTTTCTCGAAACATGGCTAACAAGTGTGATATAATGTCACATATAATGTGGGCTCCTATATAATGCTAAGACTGAAAAAGAAGAGATTCAACGTATATCTAGCTACAACATCGGTACATGCATTATATAAAAAAACAAATTATAACAATATCGTAACAACTTAACATTGGCATCCAAATATATCTCTAGAATAAAAAAAGAATTATTCTAAATCTCTAGAACAAAAAAATATTATGAATTTATAAATGGTAAGAAAACTTACCAATCCAACACAAGATGGTATCAAAGCTAATGTTTTTGACAAGACTAGAGCTGAAGTCAATCATAGAGGGATGAGGTTTCCAATAGGGCTAGAGTTGAACTTGGTCATTGATAGATAAGTTTATTAGGTTGTAGACAAGGCGGATGGGACTAAATCCAAAGCCAAACCTAGCTATAGAGAAGGGAATAATTAAATAACACGACAACACTTAGTGGATCCAAACACAATCATGGTAAAGGGAAAAAAATTCCTGTGAAATACCTCAATAATCGTTTGCAAACCCATAAGCCAAACAAGGATAAAGGTTGTTCCCGTTGAGACTAAACCTAGAGCTGAAATCAATAACAAAGAAGAGAAAACAATGTTCATGGAAAAAATAATACCACAATCCTTGTTAGACATGAACGCACTCACAATGAAGTGAAAACAATACCCATGAAACATAGGCCCCATCCTCAATGTGTTGAACTCAAGGTTTTAGAAATGTCCTCAACAACACAAGAGTTAGAGTTGAAAGGGGTTGTAGAGGGAGGATACCCAACAATGCCCTTGAAAGAAGGGGATAATCCTAAACTCTAGAGTAACAAAACCACACATGGTCACAAGGTGGGGAGTTGCTAAGGAATATGAAACAAGGTGATGGGCCAAATGTTGTTCAATTAAACTCTCAACTAGCCATCTTAGTGAAAGGATGAAAGGAGAACAATGAGGGGTTGGCTTCAACATGCAAGGTACATATATACAAATGGTTGACATTTATGCAAATACACATTGGAGAAAGTAAAAATAAACAACAACCAAAATATATGTTCTTAAATGAGGAGAACTAGAATCTGAAATAAGTACTAGTGAGGCGAATATAAACTTTCAAGCCTAGCTTGCACCCATCAACTAATTAATAATTATACTCAATATTTATTTTATATATTGAATATAGTTTTTGTATATTAGATATTATAAGAATTTAATAAATTAGAACTATGAAGGCTTCTATATATTATTATTAATATGTTAAATTAAATTAATTAGTTATAAAAGTTTTTAAAATTAAATGCAGGAAAATTACGTTTAATGAAGCAAGCTTATTATTATTAGATTAATAAAATTTAACTTAGTGATTGCCTTCAAATTAGTGGTTTGAAATGAAGCATTTTAACTAACACCTCGTAAAAGTTGAAGATGCTAATGACACATCAAATGGTCCTTACATGCACTGAAAAATTCAAAATTTGACCTATGTCCACGTTATGCATTGATGCAAAATAACTTATCAATGTCCACGTGATGCGATTTATCTGAGTGAGTTGAACTCGCGGTTTTGTTTTGTTTTTGAAAAAGTGGGAGTATAGTTGGCTTTGAAGGATTTAGAGAAGGTTCACAAGGAATTAGGGAAGAGTTATTTTTAGTGTAATTTTTTTGGAGTTTTTATTGTTGGAAATTTGAAGTGAAATTTTGATTTGTGTTATTTAAATTGGTTTTTTTATTATTATGAATTCAGTATCTTGAAAAATCTCAAAACACTTAGGGGAGGGACTCCATTACCTGTGCACCCTCCCCGCCACGTCGCCTACCGCCACATGAACCCTCATGAAGACCGTACGACACCTATCCGCCGTGGAGGTCCACGTGTTGGGCATCGTGTCGTGTACTTAACTATCCTTTCAGCGCCGTTTCCAGGGTTTGTTTGGGGTCATTGGTGCAATGTTCCATTTTCCCTTTGTCTTTCTGCTCGGGGCCGGTTGTTGGGCGAAGCCCTCCGCCGAAGATCGCCCAGGACGACCCCAAAACCTGGGTGCTTCGTCTGGTATGCAGGTGCTGATGTCCATCATTGTTCGAGGTTTAGGGTTTATGGTTGGAACAGGGTTTCTGGCTTTCTTGTGGTTTTCCAACTGGATTTGTTAGTCGTTCTGGACCGCCGGTTGTTTAGGGTTTTTTTGGTGGTGGTCTTATTGGCAGTTTTTGTTGTTTGGGGAGGAGCCGGTTGCAGTTTTACCGAGTTCAAGGTCGAAGGTTTTTTTTAAGAGGTAATTACAGGTTTTGTTGTTCTGTGCTGTCTTTTTTGGTTTTTTTCTGTTGTCTAATGGCTTATTTCTTCTCGTTGCAGGTGTGGAGAAGGTCTGGCGAAGGTGTGGCGAGCTCTAGAGAAGGTCGGCGACCATCCATGGCCTTTATCCGGTAGGATTTTAATCCTACCAACAATTTCTCTGTGTTTTTCAACACAAACAACCCTATTTGGAATTTTTGTAAACTTTATATGGCAGGTTTTGAGGGTTTAGGGTTACAGGAATCTTTCATCCCTTTTTTGTGGATATTTTGATGTTGTTTGTGGCTTTTCATGCTGGTATTTGTGAAATTTTCGCTGTTATCATGCTTATTCATTGTTATCATGCTTATTGAGCTTCCAGGGATTTGAACCAGCAAACCCTAATCCATCGCCACTGATTATCCAAAAATCTTGTTGTTTTGTCATTGCCACTGACCCATAAGGCATTTTCTGCAAACAAGTTTTGTTCTTTTATTGTCAAATTCTATAAACAAAAGCCTCTAGGGTGAAGAGCCTTAGAAAGAAGAATTGATATTAGAGCATTGTCTGTGTACATAGCTCTAAAATTATGCTCCATAGTCAAGTATTTTTCTTGAATCATCCTCCAAAATGGCTTAGTCATTAGGTTTCACTTGGAACATCGAGTTTCTTCGGCGGAGAGCTTCGCCCAACAACCGGCCCCGAGTAAAAAGACAAAGGGAAAATGGAACATCGCAACCATGACCCCAAACAAACCCTCGAAACCCTCTTAAACTTGTCACTGTAAAATGTAAAATACATTTGTTGTAAAATCAAATTTAGTTAATAGTGAATATTACATCAGAAAGGAATTTGAAAAAGATTAATAAGAAGAGGGTAAAAACTAAAATCTGTGATTTTGTTATGCTTCAGCGTTTGTCTTTGACTTGGAAAAAAATGGAAGATGAAACTGCTTTTTTCATTGTTGGGTGATTGTCTTTGTGACCCTTCCATCTTGTTCACTTTCCCTCTCATGTCTCTTCAAATGCAGAGAAACTCTTTTTCTGGACCCATTGTACCCCAAGTTCAAGTCAATATCCCAACGGTGGACCTCAACTATAATCTTCTCACAGGCCAGGTCTCCCCAATGCTGGCCTACGTCCAGAGTCTGTACCTCAACGATAACCTTTTTACAGGGGCAGTTCCTGAAGAATTCACCAACAGGCTTGTCTCGACGGATATTCAAGTCCTGTACCTTCAACTAAACTATCTTACTAACATTACTCTCAAGCCCTCCACCATGCTGCCTGTCACAAGCTCTCTGTGCATTCATTACAACTGCATGTTGCTTCCCATTCAACCCCCATGTCCATTCAAAACAGAAAAGCAGAAGAAGAGGCCTACATACCAATGCAACTTGATGGGCTAACTAGCCTTGCATCCAAGGAAAAATCTTATTTCAATGGCCTCAGCAGGCTCAAAGTCCTACAGCCAAAGCCACAAACCCATTCATAATAGCCTGCTATTCTTTGCAGGTGTTGAAATTAGTGTATATCCAATTTGTTTTCTTTTATTGTATCTTTAAATCAAACTTGTTATCTTTTATATCTCTTTACATCTGAAATCCTTAGAGTTATAGCAAGAAAAAGTCTCTGCAATGTGGGTTTTGCTGAATCTTTGTAGTGTAGAGCTGGAATTTATCCTTTTGGTGCAGAGAAGCAGCTCACATGGCTAAGGGAGAGCATAAAGAATGGCGATGAGATGAGGGAAATAAAATGAGTTGTAACTGCTTGGGATTATGGATGACTGTATTTCCTACAACAATTTTGTAACGGTTTGGGATAATGGACGATTGTATTTCCTACAGCCTTAAAATCTTATAAGGGTTGCATATAACTTTTTAGGGGATAACGAAAAACTGTTGGTTCGTGGATAAATGCAGAGTTTTGGTTTCTTGCATGCCTCTAATTTATTATTTTTATGAAAATGCTTTATTGCAGTTAATAATCTAAGGTTTTAGGCCAGTTTAAATAGGATCATGAAGAATGGTTGATTTATACATAAATGCCCAACATTGGTGTCTTTCATGGTGATTGTTTTTAGGTTGTAGGTCAGTCTGAAGAAGATCATGGAGAATGGCTAATTTGTGAATAAATGTGCAACAATGATGTTCAATTTTTAGTCATTTATGCTAATTGTTTTTAGGCTGTAGGTCAAGTTGAAGAAGTTCATGAAGAATGGTTGATTTATGGATAAATGTGCAACAACTTTTTAATGTCTTTCATGGCGACTGCTTTTAGGTTACAAGGATCATGATGAATGGTTGATTTATGGATAAATGTGTAGCTATGGTGGTTCAATTTTTAGTGTCTTTCATGGTAATGTTTTTTAGGTTGTAGGTTAGGTTGAAGAAGTACATGAACAATGGTTGATTTATGGATAAATGTGTAGGTATGGTGTTCAATTTTTGGAGTCTTTCATGGTGATTGTTTTAGGTTGTACATCAGGTTGAAGGGGATCATGAAGAATGGTTGCTTTATGGATACATGTGTAGCAATGGTGTTCAATTTTTAGTGATTATTCAATTTTCAGGGCATCATGAATAATGGTTGACTTATGGATAAATGTGTAGCAATGGTGTTCACTTTTAATGTCTTTCAGAGTGATGGTTAATGTGTCTTTTATAGTGCTTGTTTTAGAAAATAAGAGATTCCTCAAAAGAATCCCATCTTTGAATTGTGTGAATGCCCAAATCCTGTAAAAGTGTGGTCCAGATTCCTTGTGCAGCATAACCTTGTGTAAATCTATGATCCACTGTTTCTTGTTGTTATCTACACAAGGTACAACTATTAGGACCTACAAAATCTCTTTTTTGTAGATTCTCCTAGGTTAATATATTATGGTGTAGGGCTAGCTAGGTGAAGCATTTTAATTTGGCTAGGATGGGCCATTTCCAAATACAATAGTTCCACCATCTGTGATTTGGCTCCACCTGTGAATATAGAATTGCTTCATATGTCAATCGGGCTTTTACCTCCCCAAAGGATGTATCCCAGCTCCAAATCAGATGGTCCTTAGAATTGTTTACTCTAATTCCATTTAGGTTTATCTCTAATATAAAATTCTTCCATTCCTCCGTTGGGATTCCTTCCATTCCCAACTCTAATGAGGTTAACTAGTAGTTTCCGGAGAACAAAGAGGAGTCACTTGTTTTGATATTATGTAAATGGACAATTCCTTTGGGATTAACATAGTTAATTAATTCTAGAGAAAACTTGTAGGCGTGACCTTCTCCAATGAAAGGGTCCTTACCCAGGACTCTTTGTTTGTCATCCCCAACTTTCTAAGCGACCTAGTTAAAGAGAATGGGAAAAGATGTAGTGAGATCTTTCCAGACAATGGAGCCTCCTTTGACCAGATTTTTTACATATCCCTTGATCTAGTCCCCTATAGACTTGTGATTTAAATACTTTCCTTTTATAATTTGGCTCCATAGACCCCCACCAAACAGGGCTCTCCACATGTTTTTTAGAGATAAAGATTTTGCAGACCATGATAGGTTTTTAAATCCCCATCCTCCAAGGTGTTTGGGGATAGATAGTGCTATCCAATTGATAAGATGGATTCCCTCCTTACTATTTTTTCCTTACACCCATTGTACATTATTGTCTCTTATACCTCTTCAATCGCAACCTTTTCTAGATTTCCTTTTGCAGCTGCATCAAAATTCAGGCTGTATATTTCTTCCAAGGAGGTTTCCATTGTTCTCCTAGGGACCTGTCAGCTATCCTTGATTGCATAGCTCCAATAGATGTTTTCCCTGTGGCTCCTTAACCTGTCCATCTTCTTGGGAAATCACTTTGTCCTTTTAAAGTCTCAGCCTAATCCAATAAATGTGATATCTCTGATCAAATCCCCTTTTTCCAAAATCTGGTCTAGACAGAATCTTTTTCTTCGCTGGTAGCCCCTGAGCAATTCTTGGATGTAACAGTACTTAACCAAGAAAGAGCATTTGTCTTTGCCAATCCAACATAGTTTATTCAAGCTTTGGCATATGAAGAACTTTCCTTTGGTTAATAGCTTCCTGAAGGATATTTACTTCTGTTGGGTTGAGCTACCAGATAATGGTCCTGGCTTTTCCTCGAAACCTCGCCAATTTCTTAAAACTGGTTGTTGATTTGAATTATATTTCAGTAAGTTTCTTCTCCAATTCATCCTTTTTCTATGAGCTGACTAGATATCCTATCCAGACTTGGAATTTTGGATAGAGCTTGATGACCCAGCCACTGATTATCTTACGATGTTGTTTTGATTCAATTGTCTATTGAGCTACATGTTATTCGTAATGTTTCTATAAGGCCAAAATACTCTATCTTTGCTGATGGAACAACCAACTTGCATTATTAATATTGGCTGTGAATATATTTGACATATCTTCCAAGTATTTGGTGTCAGAGCTTAGCATACATGGATTCTATGGAATAGACTTGAAAGCTATGGACAACTATAGCCACGTTTTAGAACATTGTGAACATCAACCAGAGAGATGACTACAGAATGTTCTTACATAAAACCATCAGAGAATATTTTAGTCTAGGTCAACATGAGTTAAGGAGTCCATCTTGGGATATAAATTCAGTTAAGCAAAGAGTTCAACTTGAGAAACTATCTCTAATGGTTTGGAATCTTGGATTTACATTGATGTACATGTATAATTTTCATTCAAGCTTTCATATTTTCTGTATTATATAAACTACAATAAACTGATTTATGTCACACACATAAGATTAGAGATAGATTTGCTAATAAAAAGAGCACTGGTCACAAAGGCTAGTCAAATTGAAAAGTTGTTTTATACAATGTATATAAGATATACCTCAGTTCTCATGACTGATTCATTTAATAGACTATAGATGTTCCTTCTAAAATGGATTTTGACTATAATGTCGCACACATTATGAAATAAAAAAACCTAGGTTGTAAGCCAAAATGTTTCTGTGACAAGAAAAAGATACAATCCATCCAAAATCCACATCATAATGTGGTTAGAACCAAAAACATATGACACCCCTATTCTTTATGGCCCTGAGAATCTTGAGTGCCAAAACTCCCCGAGTTACCTTCTTGAGCTAGGTAGGTTGGCCTACCAGTCAAGGGTTGATTAGGAAATGGTTGATTGCTGCCATATGATTGATTCCAATTTGCAGCTTCCAACCATGGAGGTACTGAGTACCCATACCTCACATTTGCACTACTGACCCCTGCATTAAGTGGAGGTGTGTAATGAGCATACAGAGAATTGACACCAACGCTGGTAGGAACAAGGCAAGTGGGTAAACCCTCAGTTAGATAGTGAGGCACTTGAATGTTTATGAGATTTTGGAATAATGGTGTATTATCTGAAATGGAGTCCAATGAGTTTGAAATAATCCTGGTTTCATCAGCTATTCTTGTATCGTTGATCATCCCTTGTTCCTTTTCAAGCATTTGTTGTGCCTTTCGTTTTTCCTTTTCCTGTCTTGCCATTTGCTTTTGTTGGTCCTTAACTTGCCTTGCTTTATCTCTTTCAATCCTTTCATCTGCTCGATGTTGCGCTGCAACAATCCTTGCTGCCTTCTTCTTCTTAACTAGATCCTTCTTTTTCTGTTTTAATTCGTGCATTTCAAATTTCTTTTGTTCAGACTCAACTAACAAGTTTATATAGTCCTCTAAGGTGAGTAACTGTGAGCTTCGGCCCAGACGAAGAGTACCCTGTGCACCTTGCTTTTTTTTCATTGATACTCTCTCTACTGGTAGCTTTAGGAACCATCCAACTGTCTTCTCCACCCCTCCCACCTGCATGTCATTGCTTGGTAATTCTCTTTCAGTATCTGTTGGAACTAATTGAACTATATCATTATCTTCATTTGATGCCTCATTATGTCCTTCATCTTCTTCCATTGATCTATTGTCCACAAAAAAATGAACAATTTCATTGTTCAATTATGCTGGTTGTGAGGGCATGTTCATGCTTTTTTCATTGGTTGTTGAGACACTATGTGCATTCATATTGATCATTGCTTCTGCTAGCCATGAAGGTGGGGTTACTTGGCTTGGCAATGTCAATTGGTCATTGTCAACTACATGTTCAACAATGTCATTAACAATATCAGCGACAAGAATTTCATGTTCTTGAGTTGGTGGAACGATCTCCATGTTACTGCGAATTTGTTCATGGTTATATTGTGTTTCACATACAGTTTCATCATCTTCAGCATATAAGTGTCCTTGAGATAGGGAAACCATATTACCAGCTGCAACAACATCATCTTGGTCATCTACTTCTTGCACTTCAACACCTGTTTGGGCATTCCCTTCTTCCTGACCATCCACATGAAACGCTTGGCTACAACCAGTATCATGCATAAGAGCATCATAGTTCAGTGGCCAGATTCCTGTCCTCCTAAAGCCAACCTTGATATTTGATGGTGTCAAATCCATTTTAAAAGCTTTACTCGCAAGCTCTGCTAACTCGAACCTTTTCACCTCAACCCCTGGATTCTTTGCCATCCATGCAGCGCGCTCCGGCATGAAATAGTTCTTGAAAGGCCCAAACGCACTAACATCAAGGGGTTGCAGTCTGTGAGTGGTATGAGCGGGCAATGTCAACAGGTCGATGCCTAAATTGTTTGCTTCCTCAATTGTTTGTACAGCCATGTGGCTCCCATGGCCATCTAATATCAATAGGTGTCTATTATTAGGCAAGACGCCACCTGGTACCGATGCAGCAAAGTGAAAAAGCCAACTTAGAAACAGTTATTTAGTCATCCATGCATGAGGATGTGCAGCCATGCATGCACCTGGTTCATAGTTCTGTATATAGTTTTTCAATTGATTTTTACCTTTGAATAGATAAAATTCTGGGATTGAAGTACCAGTTGCATTGACACAACATAAAATAGTTATCCACTCCCTGCTCTTAGGCAAAATTTTTGTCACATTTCGGCTCCCTCTCTTGGCAATTACCCGCATGCCACAATTCCTCCCTACCTGTAAACCTGTTTCATAACAGTTCCATATATGGTCTGCTCCATAAGAATGGTTATCGTAAGCACTAGAAAGTGTGTCATAGAACTTTTGCACAACTACAGGGTGCAAATTTAATGCTCTGTCTCTATCAAGGCCCTCAGCAGTACGCAATACAAGTTTTGGATGCCTTTTTTTAAACCCAAACCACCATGATTTACCAGGAAACCCATCTTTGAATGGGTTTGGCCTCCCTTGACAGATTTGAGCAACTGTTGATTTGAGTTGTATCAACTCTAGCCCATGTCCCAATTGTGCCATCTCTTTACACCACTCAACCACCTCGGCCTCCTCCTCCTCAGTCATAACTGAAAGAGGCCCTCTACGTTTTGTATGAGTTAGTCCATTTATCCAATAATCTATTGATGAGGGAGGAATACCATGTTTTTTTGCAGATGCCCGAATTGAGTATCCATTAAACTTTGTGTCATCAATTGCAACTAACATTTGTTCTTTTGTCCATCCTCTTATAGCAATGATCTTTTTAGTTGAGCTTGCTCCTTGGACTGTTGTTGATGGTGGTTATGTGGATGATGGTGTGTTAACATCAGCTGCTGTCACATGGTCATCCTCAACAATGTTCCCTGGTGCGTTGTTGGCATTGACATCAGCTGTCCTGTCCTCATCAGACGATGTGCATCGCAGCTGCGCACCCCTTGTCACTCTCCTGCCACTTCTCCTTGTACGAGCAGTATAACTTCCTTTTGCCATAGATGCAACAACCTGTAAAATTATTGCATGCATTTAGACATTAGAATATTTGTAAATTATGCTTTCATACAAGGCAAAAATATTTCTTCTTTATTACAGGAAATTATTAACATATATGTTACAGGAAATCAAATTACATTACTTCGCAGTCTCTCATTGCAAATTACTTCGTAGTCTCTCAATTGCCTGCCTGTTCATCAGTTTAGCAACTTTTATATGGATATCTGCTAATGGGCTTCAAGTAGGTTTCTGTGATAGAAGTTGCAGTGCAGTTGAAGGCATTATTCAACAATTAGTTTCCAAGGCTTTTGCTTGGAATTCCCTTATAGCAAGTTGGGCTTATAAGGATGCATTTCCATGACTGCTTCGTTAATGTAAGGATAGGAACTAGCTAAGGCATAAGCAAGTGAAATGTGCACATATATTTTGTTTCAAATATCATTTTCCATTTTTTTGCTATTTGGCATTGCCAAAAATGTCTAAGTACTGCAACTTCTCCATTGCAGTCCATGACCACCATTCCAGGCATATTAATTAGTTTGGAAACTCAAACAAAATATGGTCATATGCTCCAGAAGAGTGCTATGCATGTCATAATCACAGTAAGGTTGGGCATAAATTCTATGTTGGGAACAACTTGCAGCTGTGATCAGCCTTGGAATGGACTTATCAGTCATAAAAAGTTTTAGAAAATTGAACTAAAAAAATTAAGTATGTTGAAGGCATTCATTTTATTTTATTTTAAGGAATGGTTTTAACTTTTCTAAATATCTGTATTTAGAACCTACTTTTTATTCAATGGTTGTTTGTGAAACCATCCAACTATCCTTTTAGCAGTTATGGCCAGACAGATCATGTAAGAACTCTAATAAATGAAAACAATGAAAACATAACTGTAAGAAGAATGAGTTTCAGTGGTTGTTTGTGAAACCATCTAGCTATCCATTTCGCAGTTATGGCCAGACAGATCATGTAAGAAATTTGATAAATGAAAACAATGAAAACAAAACTGTAAGAATAATGAGTTGTAATTGATATAACTAACTTGGATATATTGGCAACTGTTTGTGATGTTGTCTTCAAGTTTGCTGAATAGTTTGAAAGCATAAGATGCAACTTCAACAGTGGGTGGACTTCTTTTATAGTTTTTGGCGCTTGAATTTAATTGGTGGACATGGATGCACATGGATTGAAATGGCTTCATTTTGAATGTGTGGTCTGGATTTAATTTGACGTGATCTAATGGTTGGGAATTGGTTATTTGTTGATCCATGTGCTTTGATCTGTTTTAATGAGAAATAGAGTGAGTTGGGTGTCATTTATTGCAGTTATTGGGTCTGGGTGTCATTTATTGAACAAAGTGGGTTTAAATGTTATTGGGTTGGGTATCATTTATTGAACATAGGGTGTTTAGTTGTTGAACAACACAACAGTGATGGCTGACATACATTCCCTTTTATTATGTGCAGGTAGGGATATTTATTGGGATACAAAGCTTCAGTTCTAATGAGTGGGAGTTGAAGTGACTGCTACTTTGGACTTCTGGAATAGACCATTTTGGAAGCCTTTATGGTTTTAGCTGTTTTCTAGTTGGGTCAATATGGTTTGCACTCTTAAGTAGTAAGATACTATTTATGGACAGTTATGGGCCCAGTCAATATATGGAGAAATTTTGGACATAAATTAATAGTTATTTATAGTTAATGTTATTTGTTTTTGTTTAAACACTGGTTTCAAAAGTCTCAATTTATGGTGGTTTGGTGGGACCAATACTATATCAATTACTGGTCTCTACACAACATTAAGAATCTCTCCGCTAGATTATGCATAGATTACCCATCAATCTTGTAATTTTAATAAATTCCTACTTTTACTAAAATTAAACCACAGATTATGCATAGACTACCCATCAATCTTGTAATTTTAATAAATTCCTACTTTTACTAAAATTAAACCACACAAACCCATTCGAAAAAGCTCAAAAAAAAATTCTCAAAAAAAACAACAAATCTAGTGAAACAAAGAGCACCATCCAGTTCATTAGCAATTTCCAACTAGCATAGCGGAACCTTAGCGCCGATGGTCGACGATAGGTACAACTGCGGTGACAAGAACGCATCGTCGGCGACAACAGCGGCAACAAAATAATCAGCGACAGCAACACCGTGAACATAAATATCAATGTCAAAATCGGCACATCATGCCACAAGGTAACGCCAGTAACCAATTTTCTTCACTGTAGCATATGCACAAATATGTCGTGGTTTATGATTTCGCTTTCTTTTCATCTGCATAAAGACGTCATGATTTTCCTTCTTTCGCTTCATTAATTACATTGTTATTGAATCACGGTTAGTGAAGTACTTGAAATATGTCGTGGTTTATGATTTCGCTTTCTTTTCATCTGCACAAAGACGTCATGATTTTCCTTTCTTCGCTTCATTAATTACATTGTTATCGAATCACAGTTAGTGAAGTACTTGAGCCGCTGTTTCGTAGCCACGGTGAAGTACTTGATCCAATGTTTTGTAGCCATGGTGAAGTCCTTGAGCCGAATTGCGAAGTACTTGAGCCACTGTTTCGTAGACATGGTGAAGTACTTGATCCAATGTTTCGTAGCCATGGTGAAGTTCTTGAGCCGAATTGCGAAGTAGTTGATGAGCCACTGTTTCGTAGCCATGGTCGTAGCCATATTGGTGATCAAGTACATGGTCGACGACAGGTGAAAAAACGTCATCGGCCCCAACACCCGGATCAAGACAATACCATCATCAGCAACAACAACGACAACAAAATCAACACCGTGAACATCGGCAACGTATGCCACCAGGTAAGCCAATCCCATCATCGGCCACAACAGCGACAATAAAATCAACACCGGCGACAACAAAACCATGAACACCAACAAACCCAACATCGGCAACTTATGCCACCAGGTAATGGCAACGCAAGTAGACCATAATTTTGTGGGGGAAGGAATGGAAGAGAAATTGGGAAATTCTCTAATCCTAGCTAGGCTAGAATTTAAAATAATTGAGTGGAATTTTGATCTAAAAGGTAACCATGGATAAGAAATATGTCATGTATGGGCATTATATTCCTAGGCCCACTCCTTTTGTTGGATGAGTGTATTTTTCTCTCATTGGTTTTAGATCAACAAAATCTAGTGAGGAGGAAAGGTCTTTCAATTTTTCTCTAAAAGGGTCTCTTACCAACGAGCCACCTTTCTTCCCTCATGTGTAGAAAGTAGGATTAAAGTCTCCAAAAATGATACAATTGGTCTCCTAGACTATATATTTTAAATTTAATAAAGAGGACCAACATTCCATCTTATCATGATATACATTGGGCATGTACACATTGATAAATTATAAGACTCACATAAGGAGTTGTGTAGAAGATTTACATCTATCCAATGACTAGAGGAGAACTCCCAGAGAAGTTGGAAGTGGGACGAAGACCACAATGTGCATATACCTCTAAACGCCCCGCTTGAATCAATTTCTCTTACTTCACCTCTTTTCCAAATTATTTTGCTTTTGGGGACGATGGCATTTTCCGCCAATTTGGTCTCTTGGAGCACAATGATTCGTAGGGTTTTTATTTTGGTTATAATTTTAACTAAATTCCCATTTTATTCACTCCCCATATCATTGTAGTTTTAGGAGATGATATTCATTATTATTAGTTGCTTTTTGGAGCTCCTTCGGGAGGATGAACTAAACCGTCCTGGATTTTGGAGCTTCTAGTGTTTCTATTATAACAACCTTCTATGGTGTGTTTTGTGCCCATGCTCTTGTCTTTATTTTATTTATTCTTCTCGTCCCTCTTTGTTTTTCTCCTTGCCTTCTTTGCGACTTTGTTCACTACCAAATCTTTTACTATCTCATCCTTTGAATGTCCTTTTATCAACTCAATCTCAGGGAGAACTAGACCTATGTTAGAACTTGGTGTTCCAAAGATTCTAGAGATAGATGGTCTAGCTTCTTAGGAATGAAAAGGTAGTGTCTCCATTGATTGGGAAAGGGGACCTTCCAAGGGGGGCATTTCCCTTCCTTCTCTCCATCATTTACCCTACTTTCATTAATTTTTGGAAAGTCTTATTTGGACAAGATTTCATAGTAGTTAAGGTGAGGAAAACAAGGGGTTTAGGGCTTTTGAGGGAGATGTTTCTGTTTTGTTGTTGTTCGGAAGAGGATGGGTCTTAGATGCACAGGGATTGGATTGGGACAGTTTTTTGGGGGTCTTGTCTTTCTTGTCTCCTTTTTGGTTGTTACCTTTGTTCTCCAACTTCTCTTCTATGGTTGCTTTTGGGTAATTCCTTGCGAAATGACCATATACATGGCAATATTTGTACTTGAATGGGTTTTGATCATAGTATACTTGTTGAATAAAACTCCAATTGTCTAAGAGAGCTGGATGGCCTTTGGTAACCCTTTTTCTAGTTATACTTCAACACATATTTCAGCATAAGAAAACATTCCTTCTTTAGGCTCAACTTTATCAATATATTTCCCCAATTTTTTTTTGATATTTTTGAGGGTATCTTCATTATAGTAGTTCAAGGGGAGGTGAGGTAGCTTAACCCAAACTAGGATAGTTGAGGGGATGCCATTTTTTGGGTTGAACTATGGGTTCCATTTGTTTAGATATAGTTCTTGTGTTCCCATGAAATAAGGGTTGCTTCTAAATATTAGGGCCCTGTCCTCTTTCTCTTCAAAGAGAAAGATAAAAAAAAACCTTTGCCACAAAAAGAAAGAGAGGTTCTAGCTTTTATTAGTGATTTACAGTTCTTGTTCACCCATATGGCTAGTGTGTAAGGGGAAAGCCATATCCTTCTAAATTATCCTACGAGGCTGCAATTTGCAAGCCAAAGGGCCATGGTTCAGGATTACAGGGCATGAACTGCAACTTTAGGGATCTCCTCCAAGAATTCTAGAAACATAGACTTTGAGGGTTTCAAGGTTTTGTTTTGAGTAGGATTAAGAGCATTGAAAGTGGTGATGTTCGATGGAGGAGAAGGGGAAGGAGGCAAGCCTCCTCTAGGAGGTTGAGCCATTGCATTTTTAGTGATTAGGGTTTGAATCAATAACTCTTTATTTTGTATAGTGTTATTTTCCGAAGTCATCGCATTCATCATTTTACTCTGTGGTTCATCATCAACATTAGATGTGTGAAAAAGTCAATGAATAATGGACCAATACATGGAGGATAGAGTAGGGAAGATAATGAATGGAGCCGGCAAATTTGCTATTGCTCAGAAATAAATTTATTTTACTTAATTAATTAATTAATTTTTGTTTTTGAAGGGAAACAGAAGCTTGTATAAATTAAAATTATTTGAATGTAGTTTTGATAAATAAAATGATTTAAATGTAAACTTTTTTCTGAATGTTATTTATTTAAACATTATTTGGTGTGATAATTAAAATGTTATAATATTTCAAATATTATAATGTTGAAGGATAAAAGTTTCAATAATTAATTCATTAAAACATTATTTGGTGTGATAATTAAAATGTTATAATATTTCAAATATTATAATGTTGAAGGATAAAAGTTTCAATAATTAATTCATTAATTTGTTGAATTAATTATGTTAAATAAAGGTTTAGTTGAATTAATTATGTTAAATAAAGGTTTCTGGTTAAATATTTATAATGTTTATCATATTAATAATGTATTTGGCATTATGTTTTTCAGATTTTCCACTATCAGGGCTCAATAACAAGATGGTCGACGATAGGTACAACTGCGGCTACAAGAACGTCATCGGCCGCAACACCAGGATCGATGGCTGTCCCATCGTCGGCGACAACAGCGGCAACAAAACGATCATCAACAGCAACACCGTGAACATAAATATCAATGGCACATCATATCCACAAGGTAACGCCAGTAACCAATTTTCTTCAGTGCAGCATATGCACAAATATGTCGTGGTTTATGATTTCGCTTTCTTTTCATCTGCACAAAGACGTCATGATTTTCCTTCTTTCGCTTCATTAATTACACTGTTATTGAATCACGGTTAGTGAAGTACTTGAAATATGTCGTGGTTTATGATTTCGCTTTCTTTTCATCTGCACAAAAACGTCATGATTTTCCTTCTTTCATTGAATCACAGTTAGTGAAGTACTTGAGCCACGGTGAAGTACTTGATCCACTGTTTCGTAGCCATGGTGAAGTACTTGATCCAATGTTTCGTAGCCATGGTGAAGTCCTTGAGCCGAATTGCGAAGTACTTGAGCCACTGTTTCGTAGACATGGTAAGTACTTGATCCAATGTTTCGTAGCCATGGTGAAGTCCTTGAGCCGAATTGCGAAGTACTTGATGAGCCACTGTCTCGTAGCCATGGTGAAGCACTTGATCCACTGTTTCATAGCCATGGTGAAGTCCTTGAGCCGAATTGCGAAGTACTTGAGCCACTGTTTCGTAGACATGGTGAATACTTGATCCAAGGTTTCGTAGCCATGGTGAAGTCCTTGAGCCGAATTGCGAAGTACTTGATGAGCCACTGTTTCGTAGCCATGCTGAAGCACTTGATCCACTGTTTCGTAGCCATATTGGTGATCAAGTAGATGGTCGACGACAGGTGAAAAAACGTTATCGGCCCCAACACCCGGATAAAGACAATACCATCATCAGCAACAACAACGACAACAAAATCAACACCGTGAACATCGGCAGCGTATGCCACCAGGTAAGCCAATCCCATCATCGGCCACAACAGCGACAATAAAATCAACACCGGCAACAACAAAACCATGAACAACAACAAACCCAACATCGCCAACTTATGCCACCAGGTAATGGCAACGCAAGTAGACCAACCCATAATATATGCACAAATATGTCATGCTTCATGATTTCGTTTTCTTTTCATCTGCACAAAGAAGTCATGATTTGAATTCCCATTCTTAATTTGTTTCATTAATTACATTGTTTTTGGATCGTAGATATGGAAAAGAATAAGTGCATTCGAAGATTTTCTGTTTACCCGAGTTTGATTATGCGTGTGAATGGTGATGAAGTAATTGTGATTGGTTTATATGCAGGTGTTCTATTAACTTATTTCAATTGCAGGTTGCTTTGGAATTATTGACGTTGACGTGGGTCATTGGCTGCTCAAGGCAATCACCAACTCGAACCTCTTGAGTAATGTTACCCATCCCATCTCACTGTACATAAATCATTAATTTTTTTCACGTCAGTTATTAAAATTCATGTTTTAATGTTTATTTGTATGTTGATTTGCTAACCAGACATAGTAAATTACTTTTCACATCAGTTAATAAAATTTATGTTTTAATGTTTATTTGTATTTTGATTTGCTAGTGACACCCTAAATTACATTAGGGATTTTTTTTTTTTGAAATTTGAAGTGCACAAGCATTTGAGAAATAAAGATTTGTGTTTTTAATAATTTATTGCAATCCAGGAAATTAAAATAAATATTTAGTTATATAAAAAATAAACAAATAAATATAATAATTCTCATGTTGAATTGGTTTATGAAAACCTTGTTACAATCTAGATAGATATATTTGAGTGTAAAAAATTGTTATATTTTTTATCCTCAAAAGGTCACACATGAGATTGACAAATATAATCCAACTTAGTCTACCTGTATTGAACCCACCATTCAACCAACAGTGAAGAAAAACATATTGTTCACAATTTTATTATTTAAATTAACCTTTAGTTTGTTAAGAAAAAAACATTATTTTATTTGACTTGTATGTAATTTTATAGTTAACAAAACATAATTTTATAAAACTACTTATTAATGTGCTTAAAAATTAAGGTTAACAATTTTGTATTACTACAATTATGATATTTTTTATATTTTATACTTTTAGTTATTGTATTAATTTTACATATTGTGTACTTCAACCATTCATTATTTGTAATGAAAAATCAGAGCATGCTCAGAATGTTTTTCTATGTAGATGGTAATTCTCTGGTGAGAGTATGTTCTGCGAGTAAGAACTCTTCCCATGAGTGTTTTAGTATGCTAGTAAAGATTAATGGTTTGCTTGTAAGAGGAGGTACATGCTTTGATAGAGTTATCCATGTAAAGTATCCATTCACTGGTTGCAAAATCCACTTTCCTATCCGGAATACAAATTCTGGCTTCTTAGACTTGTTCTTCCCCATCAAAGATTACTCTTGCAAGTACTTCAAGGATTATTTCTCTATATTGGGTCATAACAGTTGAGCTATTGATTGGGCTTGGGTTTGGATAAGAGGGGGAAGCAAGATTAGCGGCAAGGGAAGGGTCGGGTTGTGCTCTTCTACCTCCATGGTGAGCGCAGGAGAGATAACCCCTTGCCATGACTAGAGGGCACCAGGGAGGGGATGATTTGAGTTTAAGGTCCAAGCGAGGAAAGGAGAAATCAAATACAGAGTTTAGATAGGGAGGAGAGGCAAAAGAGAGATAGTAGAAACTCCTATAAGGGGAACGACGGTCACTAGGATGTTAGAGAAGGATAAACCGACTTAACAATGAGCAGGGCACTCCCAAGAAATAGAAACATTAGAGGTAGGAGGTGAAATGGAGGTTGAAAAAGCTCAAATTAATTCATAAAAAACATGCCTCCTCGAATTAGGAGTTCCAGAGAGGGGATAAATATCCCAAAGATAATTAACCCATAACTCCCGCAGAATGTTGATAGAAAAATGTCTACAACTAAATGGTTGTGCAGAACATAAATTACAATTGCGGCAAACCTGAGAAACCTTAGCTAATTTTGCAACAAACTAGAGGTAGTGCACCCTGTACTAAGTATTTTCTAATTGTACATTATCATCAATCTTGCATGCAAGGACAATTCTATTATAAGATTGATTTTGAATTTCCTTCTTTCCAAACCTATAATCTTTGAAAATAAGACTATAAAAGGCTAGGACTTCCCATGAGAAATAGTGGCAAGGAACACAATAAATTATATTGAGAGCTTCAACACTCCCTCCTCTATTTCCATTACTCCATCCTATGTTATGATACATTATTTCATTCCTGTTAATCACCCTAACTAATACTCTAGTGCTCTTGCGTTTAGAATTGAAAACAAATTTCCCTTCACTAGATTCCCACGCAATGAAGGATATCATCACAATGCCCTCCCACAAACTAACCAAATTACCATGCAAGCATATTTTTATGCTAGGCCATCCAGAGCACATTTGATAGGAAGCTTGCCACCCATATTAAATATATGTTCACAATCTCAATGCAAGGAGCTCACCTCACCAGATGTGCATCCACCTTGGGGAGCTTTGTCCATTTCTACAATTTCTTCGCACAAGGTTCTTAGCGCATCAAGAAGAGGATGGATAATCTTTTTCCGACATATCTACTTTGTATTGTACACCTTTGTTAACTATTTTATTTGCCAACTTATTGTTGGCATTATGATTCAAGTGTTGTCCTTGATGGCAACTCACTCAGAGGTTGGTACAGGTGCTCAGAGATTGGTACAGGTGCTCAGAGGTTGGTACAGGTGATGGCAACTTAATCAGAGGACAGATCTTAGTACAACATGCCAAGAAAGTTCATACACGCAGGTTCGTTAAGCCCAAGTCGCGTATACAAGCAAGTTCACTATATACCAAGTCGCGTATACGCAGGTTCTCTATATATCAAGTCGCGTGTACACGCAGGTTGGCTTCAGTAAAAGAGCGTGTATGTGGAAAAGTACCTTTGGTCCGTGGCGGTTAGTCCTTGGAAGTTGTGCCTATGGTTTCGGACCATGGTGTCTCGACGGGTGTGTCGATCCCTCGTTTTGAGGTTGATGGTATTGTGTTACTATGGTTTTGGACCGTGGTATTGTGAAGTACCTAAGGCTATATAAGGAGAAGATCATTAGGCAAGTGGTAGCAAGCATTGTGTGTCTGATGAAGTGAGAAGATCTGGTATTGCTGTTTATCTGTTCGGGACGCTTGGCAAGGGTCGGATCTGACAGCGAAGGCATAAGTAATTATTTCTAGATCTGCACGCGGGTTGCCTTTGGTGAAAGCGCGTATACACGCGGTTTTGGTACAGTGAAGTAGCGTATGCATAATAAGATTTGATATTTCAGGTTGCTACTGATTCTGGTGGTTGTTGCAGAGTTCTGGGCTCTGGTTTGGGTTCTGTGATCTTGATGACAGGGTTTCAGTGATTCAGTATTGGGTTGTTTAATGAATTATGATGCAAGTATAAGTTGATGATTGTATTGCAGTAATGTTTGTTTTGTACTCTTGGATCCAGTCTAAAAATTGATGAAACGTGGTCCCTGAAGGAAAGAAGGTTGTAGGGTCAGCACCTACGTACTAGTAAATGGATCGGCTAGTACAAGAGCTGAGGGGGTTGTAGCTCCCTTCCAGAAGTAGTTGGAAAACGAGAGAGAGGGTTGTAGCCCTCTGCAGGTTGTAGCCTGCGTACTGGTAAAGGACTGCACCAGTACATTGTAAAAGAAGTTTCTTATTAAAGAAGAAAGAGACGAATTGCAGCAGGTGGTTTTCACCCACATTGGGTTTCCACCTTATATCATGGTGTTCATGTGTGTGGCTCTTGTGTGATGTTCTATTCTGTTATTCTGCACCTGTTTACTGTTAATATGCTTAATAATGTTCTGATGCATTTACTGAAGATTAAGCTATCTGAATTATAAGATCTCTAGATATACGCGAGTCTCATTAGACACAGTAGCGTGTACACGCGGGTTCACTTAATTGAAGTAGCGTATATGTTTTTGGAAAGTTTTTACTGATCTGATAATACTGATTCACCCCCCCTCTCAGTATTATTTCCAACAATTGGTATCGGAGCAGGTCCTTCAGAGGAAGCTTGATCGCTTGAAGGAAAAGATCCATCAGAATGGCTAATCCAGAAAGAGAGGCACACATCAGGCCACCAGTCTTTGACGGGAACAATTTTACTCACTGGAAGATAAGAACCACTGCATATCTACAATCACTTGGAGCAGAAATTTGGGGAATCGTAGAAGGAGGATACAAATTCCCATCAGCAACCCCTACAGATCCAGCAGAGAAAAAGCAATATGAGCTCAATGCCAAAGCTGTTACTGTCCTATTGAGTAGTTTGACACAATCAGAATTTATGAAGATCATGCATTTCAAATCAGCTAAGGAAATATGGGACAAAATCGTGACAAGCTATGAAGGAGATGATCAGGTAAAAAGAGCAAAGCTTCAAACTCTCAGAATCCAGTATGAAACACTTAAGATGCATAGTAATGAAAGCATAGCTAATTATTTCTTGCGTATGGATGAGATTGTGAATTGTATGAGGGATCTGGGTGAAGAATTTGAGGAAGTTGTCTTAGTTGAAAAGGTTTTGAGATCTCTGTCTGCTAAATTTGATTCTAAAGTATCTGCCATAGAAGAAAAGGAGAATGTGCAGAAAATCACCATGTCACAGCTTCACGGGATCTTAACTGCTTTTGAAATGCGACAAGAAGTACCACCAGAAGCCGCATTCGAAGTGTCAGAGGAAGAAGATGAGGTAAATTTTGTCAAGAATCTTGAACGGGGAACTGGACGGTTCAAAGGTAAGCTACCTTTCAAATGTTTTCTATGTGGTAGAGTTGGTCACTATGCTGCTAGATGCCCTCATAACAAAGGAAAGATATCTGAAGAAGATGGTAGAAGCTATTATACCCATATTACAAGTCCATTCAATGATAGTGAAGATATTAGAAGTCTCATGGCATATGAAAAGAAGAATGCTTCATCCAATAATAGCAAAGATATTAAAAGTCTCATGGCACATGAAAAGAAGAATGCAGAAACTGAAGAAGTTACCAAATTAAATGAACAATTGGAGACAGTAACCAGGGTAAGGGAGAAATTGCAGGATGTAGTAAAGGATCAGAGCATAACTATTCAAAGGCTTGAATCAAAGATCCTCTCTCTAAAAGAAGATCTTAAAAAATCAAGAGAACAGATCAAAGAAGCTCTTGAAGATCAAGAACATGAAGTGATCAAACTAAAGCGACAAGTGGAAGAAGGAAGAAAAGCTGAAGAAGACCTAAGGAATCAATATCTGAAAAAGGAAGAACAACATCAAGTTGAGGTAAATATCTTGAAAGGTAAAATAGAAGAAAAGGATAAGCTGTTACGATTTCAAGATAGCTCTAAAGTCTTGGATGATATTCTTAGTAGTCAAAGGTCTCCTACTATCAAGACTGGTCTTGGTTTTCATGAATATGTTGAAGGTGAATCTAGTTCACAAGGTGAGGCAAGAAACTCTAATGAGAAAT
Source organism: Pinus tabuliformis (assembly GCA_031772625.1). Lineage (NCBI taxonomy): Eukaryota > Viridiplantae > Streptophyta > Pinopsida > Pinales > Pinaceae > Pinus > Pinus tabuliformis. The sequence goes on along the minus strand of CM062814.1, from coordinate 402,137,615 downwards.
CTCAAATGCTCAACAAGGAACAACCAAGGAAAGAAATTCCTCAAGGAAGATCCTTTACTCCTAACTATGGACGTGATAGACGATTATTTTCTCCACTGAATAATGTTGAATGTTATGTATGTCATAATCTTGGACATGTTGCAGCCAGATGTAGAAGTAGAATGGTTCAAGAAAGATCATCACATCCCAGGTATTTCAGAGGATATTGCTTTGCCTGCAATGCATATGGACACAAAGCAATTGATTGTGATAGAAGGAACATGAAAAATGTAAGGTGTTATACATGCAACAACTATGGGCATAAAGCAAGGGAATGCAGGAGCAGATTTCAAAATTCAAAACAAGAGGACCATACATCATCACAGTTCCAGGAACTAAAGAAGACAGAGACAGAAAGGTGTGGCATAATTCAGACAGCTGACATAACAGACACAGGGGAATCTGAAAGTGATGAAATTCAGTATTCCATCCTGCATACGCTGATATAATGAAGACAGGTCACGTATATACGCGAGTTACATGCTGCAAAATCGCATATATGAAGGAAGGGCAGCAGAACAAACCCAGGTTCAGTCATGGTTGGCTCAGGCTCAGGGGGAGCAGAACAGACTCAGGAAATGGTTCAGTCATGGTTGGCTCACACTCAGGGGGAGCATATACTTCAAATAATTCATTGTTGGCATTATGGTTAGAAGTGGCTGATGAAACTAAATGATACATCTTGTTGTTTGATCAATGGAATAGTATTGCAGGCTGATGCTTATGGTACAGATCTGAATGGCTGGTCTTAGAACCTACATCTGCTCAGGGGGAGCGTGGATAGATTGGTACACTTTGGCATAAACAAAGGGGGAGCCAAATCAGAAACTTCAGCATGTACTCAGGGAGAGTATGGACAGCAGTATGGACAACAGAAGGTATACCAAAGAAGAAAATATCTTGGTCCGCCCTTTGCCCTTGATGTCAAAGGGGGAGAGTGACTTGGTGTGGTGGTTGCCATCAAGTCCAAAGGGGGAGATTGTTGGCATTATGATTCAAGTGTTGTCCTTGATGGCAACTCACTCAGAGGTCGGTACAGGTGCTCAGAGGTTGGTACAGGTGATGGCAACTTAATCATAGGACAGATCTTAATACAGCATGCCAAGAAAGTTCATACACGCAGGTTCGTTAAGCCCAAGTCGTGTATACAAGCAAGTTCACTATATACCAAGTCGCGTATACGCAGGTTCTCTATATATCAAGTCGCGTGTACACGCAGGTTGGCTTCAGTAAAAGAGCGTGTATGTGGAAAAGTACCTTTGGTCCGTGGCGGTTAGTCCTTGGAAGTTGTGCCTATGGTTTCGGACCATGGTGTCTCGATGGGCGTGTCGATCCCTCGTTTTGAGGTTGATGGTATTGTGTTACTATGGTTTTGGACCGTGGTATTGTGAAGTACCTAAGGCTATATAAGGAGAAGATCATTAGGCAAGTGGTAGCAAGCATTGTGTGTCTGATGAAGTGAGAAGATCTAGTATTGCTGTTTATCTGTTCGGGACGCTTGGCAAGGGTCAGATCTGACAGCGAAGGCATAAGTAATTATTTCTAGATCTGCACGCAGGTTGCCTTTGGTGAAAGCGCGTATACACGCGGTTTTGGTACAGTGAAGTAGCGTATGCATAATAAGATTTGATATTTCAGGTTGCTGCTGATTCTGGTGGTTGTTGCAGAGTTCTGGGCTCTGGTTTGGGTTCTGTGATCTTGATGACAGGGTTTCAGTGATTCAGTATTGGGTTATTTAATGAATTATGATGCAAGTATAAGTTGATGATTGTATTGCAGTAATGTTTGTTTTGTACTCTTGGATCCAGTCTGAAAATTGATGAAACGTGGTCCCTGAAGGAAAGAAGGTTGTAGGGTCAGCACCTACGTACTAGTAAATGGATCGGCTAGTACAAGAGCTGAGGGGGTTGTAGCTCCCTTCCAGAAGTAGTTGGAAAACGAGAGAGAGGGTTGTAGCCCTCTGTAGGTTGTAGCCTGCGTACTGGTAAAGGACTGCACCAGTACATTGTAAAAGAAGTTTCTTATTAAAGAAGAAAGAGACGAATTGCAGCAGGTGGTTTTCACCCACATTGGGTTTCCACCTTATATCATGGTGTTCATGTGTGTGGCTCTTGTGTGATGTTATGTTCTGTTATTCTGCACCTGTTTACTGTTAATATGCTTAATAATGTTCTGATGCATTTACTGAAGATTAATCTATCTGAATTATAAGATCTCTAGATATACGCGAGTCTCATTAGACACAGTAGCGTGTACACGCGGGTTCACTTAATTGAAGTAGCGTATATGTTTTTGGAAAGTTTTTACTGATCTGATAATACTGATTCACCCCCCCTCTCAGTATTATTTCCAACAATTATTTCCAGTTCTTCTTATATGTGATAGTACAAGGGATACCATTACTTTCAAGACTTTGATTCTTGTTAAGCCTACCATTAGTTTTCCATCTATTAGAGAACTTGAGGGGTTGGATCCATTTTGTAGTTTCTTTATCATTAGGACAATAGTTTTATAATACCCTTATGCTGTTATTTTTTTATAATAAAGATGCTTGGATATTATTAGGGCTTGCTCCAAGAATGAGAGTTTAGCCACATTATTAGTTTCATTTCCTATAATTCCCATCTAAATGTGAGTAATTTATCCATGATAATATCTAAATACCCCTCCAAAACTCACAAGGCCAAGATTACCCCTAAATGCTCTATCAAAGTTTAACTTCAAGAAGTTAGTAGAAGGTGGTTTCTATTTATTAGGACTTCAGGGAATCAACTAGGGTTGTGTTGCTGGAAAATTTGTAAAATATTGGTTGAGCCCGAGTTGTAGCCGCTACAACAATACCCAAATTTTGGGCATATCTAAAATTTTGGGTCCCCCTCTACTCACCTCAAGCCATTAAGGGACACTCCGGTTTTTCATGGGATAATCCCCCCTGGCTTGTTCTTATCATACCCTGTCAATGCAGTCACTTGTGTAATCGTGCAATGTATATTGCATTTTTTTGTCATGCCCCAACTCGCGCATCGACCCTTCCATTTCACTAGGGTTTTGGAAGGGTGATGTCTTGCCCACGACTTCAGAGATTATCCCTATGCCTTTCAATCAATGACAGCACCGTGTAAGGGTGGACAAGAATCCAATCTGGATTTCATTATGTTGGCCATACTAGGGTTTGGGGAGAAACCCTAAATTGGCACAAGAATGTTTCCCTTCATGATTTAACCAAATTCATCTACTCTAGAGTTGCATTCTCATCAAAACCGCTTGGCATTATGGTAAGAATCATTGTATGTCATGTTCCCCTAGGGTTCGCGACTAGTTCCCCACCCCAACATGGGAATTAGGGTTTGGGAGAGGCATAACTTTCCCTTGCATCCTTCTAGCACTAGGCTCATGTGATTGCAGACCCAGGATGCATGTTAACAAGTACTTCGAGACATTTACTCTATAAGTACATCACCACCATAGGCAACACATAATATTGAAGTCTCTTAGAATTAGTGCCTCTCGGAAATGCCTAAATTTGAAACCGATCCTCGGATTGAAGCATGATTTTCTCAACCCATGCAATTTGCAACACCTTGATTTGAAGCGTCTGTGATTCATGTTCCTTTAGTGAACTATTTTCATACAAAATATATACGTGAGTATATCATTTCGGTAAACTAATGGGTTTTGTTTCATCTTCTTTTCAGGAGATCAAGGGAAGGTGGCTTGGACACATATCAAACGAGGCAATGCTTATGTTAAATTTATGCCCTGATGTGACATCACATAGATGAAGGGGTGAAGGATGTTTAATTTGTTTCACACGAACCTCATGAATCATGCAAAATCAACGCGTACAACATTTAAAATGGACTAGGCATGCTTAATGGACATTCAAATTAAAGGGAAACGATATGCGCTTTGGTGAAAGAAAGAAGAAAGTCTTATGTCATACACAACGAGAATTACTGCCAAGTATATCATAAAGGCGATGGAACGTGACCACAAGAGGGACAAAGCAAAAACATATTCCTCAAGATTTTCCCTTGCGTGCTAGAACTGTGCAATGCGCAGAGAGCCTTGCCTCCTGTGGCCCCTAAAATTGTGCATATGTTTCTTCCAGTGTCCTTCCCTCAGCTAGAGCTCATTGCCTCCAAAAACTATGCAGTTCTAGCCATCAAGCCTCTTCGCTGCCCAATCTCCCTTGTCCCCTAAAACTATGCAGGTTGTCCTCCCAAGGCCTCATCCTGCAACAACCAGTGCCTAATTGATTCACACAATTATGTACCTCACTGGGCACTGCGCAATTTGTTTCCTTACTGGGGACTGTGCAAAAAAAGATCCTAAGTCAAGCTTGAGCTACCCACTACACAGTCTCAGTGATCAAGCTCTTCCGCTGTCTACTGCAACTGCACAATTCACAGCCACTGGGCCTCTCTCTGAGCCCATGACTTGTCTCGCGCTCATTTCATGGATAATAATGCATCATATTAGATTGGGCATTTTCAGATTGATGTTGTCCCGTCACAAGTGAATTGCATGAACATGTACACTATCGAGTCATGGTGAAATGATGAAGAAGGAGAAGAAGGAAGGAAGCATGCCTAAAGACTCTCTTGTAACTGGACGCACAAGTGAATATATCAAGATGAAGCAAAGGGACACATGTTTGCGACTACCATCCAAGACTTAAGATCATTGAAGACTCCACATCACCAAGCCACGTGGAGGAGAAGAGAAGACATATATCCAAGGAGAAATACAACACTAAGCAGCAACAATGACTTGACATTTCCACATCATCACATCATCAAGCAATACATGTCAATAGTTTCATGTCATGTCATGTCGTGAGCGGTCATATGGCAGATGACTCTTGTGGACCATGTATATTGTATTCAAAATTATTGTAAAGTGGAAGTCTAAAGGAGACACATGAATATGGAGAGTCATGTAAGTTGAAAATTCACAGGAAGTTGAAGAGTCATAAGGGTTGTCAAAGATTCACAAAGGAGAAGTATCACCCCTTGGTTATATATACCACCTCATTGTATGATAAAATGACTTTTCACCTTGGCTTCTCCAGCGAGGAATTAGAGAGATCAACTAGTTCTTTGAGGAGCAAAGAATGGCTCTAATGTCCCACTATTCAGGCTAGTGATGTACATTGTAAACATGTGTCTTGGAACTTTTGCTTAATAACATAAGCCTTTTAAGGCCATCACGTTCTTCATGCATGGACTATGAATGTTTGCAATATTATTTTATGGATGTTTGTACTTCATGTTTTCTTTCACTTGTACTAAGATAGCTGAACTAGTTCTATTATTTTAGTACTTATCTTATTGAGAATGTGTCGTAATGGCTGTTATTGTTGTCCCATCCTTATGGACTATTCTGCGGGATACTAGACATATATTTCCTTGATGTTGGTTGTAACGACCATCATGTCCGTTGTGGACTATTCCGCTCGATGTTAGACAAAGCTTTCTCGCTCATGTGTGTCTCTTCCTAGGTGGTACTATTACCTCTCACTTAGAGGCCCACCTTTATCCCGATTTGCAGTAGAAGAACCTTGAAAAAGTTGCAACTACACTCACCAGGCACGCCTCCCTTGTTTTTTGAAAAAAACATTGCATCACTCTCTTGTGGTAACAATTAGAGCCAAGGTAGATATTTGCGGATTCGTAAATCAGGCCTTTATACGGGATGGGAATCCTACACCAAATGTTGTGAGGTGTAATTGGGACTTCATATCGGGGAGATCCCCTTGGTTGATGAATTTCCAACACTGTCAACAAAATTGTGCTAGGAGGAGGGCAAATGATACATTCTTCTCGTTGAGTCTGGGTTGAATCTATTATTTAAAATGGATCTTCCCCAAATCATAATCTTGGGATGTTTTTTCTTAATATATTAATTGTACCATCCATGCATAAGTTATTCATAACTTGTCCGAATTTAAGTTTGATGGTGAGGGAGAATCAAATTTTCATGAGCATCTATTTCAAGTTGTCCGTCTTTGTCTTTCTCACAGAATATGTTCCAAATATTTCATGGCTAGATTATTCACCCTCACATTCAAAGGTCGTGATAATCGATGGTGTCATACAATACCCACTAGTAGAAAATGATGAAATTAGTGACTAGGTGACTATAAAAGTTAGTCACCACAATGATTTCAAGTGACTTACTACTAAATTTAAGCAATTTTAAGTGATCCAACTAAAAACGACTAACTTAAATGACTAATTTAGTCTAGGGATAAAATATATGAGTAGATAATAAATGACCCAACTAAAAGTGACTAACTTAAATGACTAATTTAGTCCAAGACTAAAATATATGATTAGATTATATTTGACAAAATATATGAATTAGTCATTTATTGTAGTAATTTTTAATTGTGTCACATTGGAAATGGAAAATTGCAATTTTGATACTGAAGTGTCACATTTTACTAAATTTAAACAATGCAGGTGGATTGAGAGATCTCCTCAGAGGGATCTCTAAATCCATCTACAATGTTAAAATTTATAGGCATAGGGGCCTCTGAATCCATCTACGACATTAAAATTCTGAAGACCCCTTAATTGTCTCTAAATTTTAACATTGCGGATGAATTCAGAGACCCTCTTCTCTGAATCAAGTTGCAGTGCTAAAATTAAGAGACTAGGGATGGAGTTATCCATAGGAAATTAATTGTTTTAATATTGAATCTATTGTTTTCACCAATGGTTTGCATGTATAGTCAAATCAAATATTGACATTTATATATATTTGGGTAAATCTTAATTTTGTGTTTGCACCAATGCCTTGATTATAATTTTAGTAAAGGTAATTTTTAGATAGTTAAATATTGATATTTATATTTATTTGGTGATAAAATTTAATTTTTAAACATCATTGCTTCAAGTGAGGTCCTTTAAATCTAGAGTTAAATCTTCATATTTACATTTAGTAAATAAATAATCATAACCTTACTTCATGTTAAAAGTTTGAATTTATTCAAATATATGATTAAAATATAAATAGATAAACCTAACATATTTATATTTCTAACACACACACACACACAGATATATAAATGTTCATAACTTAATTGTGTACTTGTTTTTATTTTTATTTTTTATCAATTTAATTGTTTAATTGTTTTTTTATTTTAATCAATGTTATTAGGTGACTGTCATGCCTGCTATGAATAATCTAATATTTTCGAAAACCTAATCCCATTTTATGTGTTCTCTATCAATAATCTTAGGTTCCAGCTTCAATGAAAATGGGAAACCAATTGGCTAGCTATGAAGTTTATGTCTTTGACACCTACCTATGAAACCCCCGTGAAAACTTGACTATGAACCTCGTTTCCACGAAAACTGGCCATTCTTACTCAGTGACCACTAGCTATGAACCAGTTTCCACGAAAACTGACTATTCTTACTATGATGAACTCTCCACAAAATCTAGATGTTTTGAACCGTCCAGGAAACTGGTTTTTGGTGCCAATTTTTTTTCCTTTGGTGGGAGTGCTTTGGTTACTTTTTAGACAAATTCATATGTGGTTATGGATTTTTAAGCGTTGGGAAATTCTATATATATTTGTAGCTTCTGCAATGTATAAAATATCATTGGAGATAACTTGGAGGCTCTTGAATAGGCGGGCAATAGCTAATTCGTAGTTGAAGTGTGCAACTTTAGAGAATTCACAAGTTAGTTGGGTTTGTATTTGTCTTATGTTACACTAGTGAAAAGATAGATGCAACCTTTGGTATATAGAAATTATGTATATACTTGAAACCTTAGTGTAGCCGGAAAGAGCAGACGCGCGTGTTAAGGACACCTGTTAGTAATGATGCATCCAATTTGGCTACAATTGCCTTACATTTATTTGAGATATTGACGTACAAGGGTTTGGATTTAGGGGTTTATGTTTTTATTGACAAAAGTGAAAAATTTTATTCAAAGGTTTGAAAACGAAGCAGAGAACCGTGGCGGGTGTTCCTAATTTTCTTTCTGTTTGTCTATAACAAGTGTGATTACAGTGATTCGAGGGATAGGAATCACCAGAGGATTGTACTGAGAGCTGACTAGCTATGAGAGCTAAGGCTTTGTATAATTCCTATGTATTTCCACCATGTATGATAATACAATAGTGTGGGGTTTTTAGCCGAGGCTTTCCCCAAAAGTAATTTCATGTGTGTTGTGCCATTGATTCTTCTTCTTCTGGTTATATTGTTCAGCTCGATCTTTAAGCTTCCACAAATTGATAGTAGAAGTAGGTTATAGTATTCTGCTTTGATTTATATTGCATTATCGGGTTAACCTACCATCAGATTTTCTACATGGTATCAGAGCGAGGTTTGTAGAAATTTCTATAGATTGGATTGCAATGAAAGGGGAGCGATCCATAATTCTGTGGGGGAAGGAATGGGAGAGAAATTGGGAAATTCTCTAATCCTAGCTAGGCTAGAATTTAAAATAATTGAGTGGAATTTTGATCTAAAAGGTAACCATGGATAAGAAATATGTCATGTATGGGCATTATAATCCTAGTCCCACTCCTTTTGTTGGGTCAAGTGTATTTTTCTCTCATTGGTTTTAGATCAACAAAATCTAGTGAGGAGAAAAGGTCTTTCAATTTTTCTCTAAAAGGGTCTCTTACCAACGAGCCACCTTTCTTCCCTCATGTGTAGAAAGTAGGATTAAAGTCTCCAAAAATGATACAATTGGTCTCCTAGACTATATATTTTAAATTTAATAAAGAGGACCAACATTCCATCTTATCATGATATACATTGGGCATGTACACATTGATAAATTATAAGACTCACATAAGGAGTTGTGTAGAAGATTTACATCTATCCAATGACTAGAGGAGAACTCCCAGAGAAGTTAGAAGTGGGACGAAGACCACAATGTGCATATACCTCTAAACGCCCCGCTTGAATCAATTTCTCTTACTTCACCTCTTTTCCAAATTATTTTGCTTTTGGGGAGGATGGCATTTTCCGCCAATTTGGTCTCTTGGAGCACAATGATTCGTAGGGTCTTTATTTTGGTTATAATTTTAACTAAATTCCGATTTTATTCACTCCCCATATCATTGTAGTTCTAGGAGATGATATTCATCATTATTAGTTGTTTTTTGGAGCTCCTTCAGGTGGATGAACTAAACTGTCCTAGATTTTGGAGCTTCTAGTGCTTCTATTATAACAACCTTCTATGGTGTGTTTTGTGTCCATGCTCTTGTCTTTATTTTATTTATTCTTCTCGTCTCTCTTTGTTTTTCTCCTTGCCTTCTTTGCGACTTTGTTCACTACCAAATCTTTTACTATCTCATCCTTTGAATGTCCTTTTATCAACTCAATGTCAGGGAGAACTAGACCTATGTTAGAACTTGGTGTTCCAAAGATTCTAGAGATAAATGGTCTAGCTTCTTAGGAATGAAAAAGTAGTGTCTCCATCGATTGGGAAAGGGGACCTTCCAAGGGGGGCATGTCCCTTCCTTCTCTCCATCATTTACCCTACTTTCATTATTTTTTGGAAAGTCTTATTTGGACAAGATTTCATAGTAGTTAAGGTGAGGAAAACAAGGGGGTTTAGGGCTTTTGAGGGAGATGTTTATGTTTTGTTGTTGTTCGGAAGAGGATGGGTCTTAGATGCACAGGGATTGGATTGGGACAGTTTTTTGGGGGTCTTGTCTTTCTTGTCTCCTTTTTGGTTGTTGCCTTTGTTCTCCAACTTCTCTTCTCTGGTTGCTTTTGGGTAATTCCTTGCGAAATGACCATATACATGGCAATATTTGTACTTGAATGGGTTTTGATCATAGTATACTTGTTGAATAAAACTCCAATTGTCTAAAGAGAGCTGGATGGCCTTTGGTAACCCTTTTTCTAGTTATACTTCAACACATATTTCAGCATAAGAAAACATTCCTTCTTTAGGCTCAACTTTATCAATATATTTCCCCAATTTTTTTTTGATATTTTTGAGGGTATCTTCATTATAGTAGTTCAAGGGGAGGTGAGGTAGCTTAACCCAAACTAGGATATTTGAGGGGATGCCATTTTTTGGGTTGAAGTATGGGTTCCATTTGTTTAGATATAGTTCTTGTGCTCCCATGAAATAAGGGTTGCTTCTAAATATTAGGGCGCTGTCCTCTTTCTCTTCAAAGAGAAAGATAAAAAAAAACCTTTGCCAGAAAAAGAAAGAGAGGTTCTACCTTTTATTAGTGATTTACAGTTCTTGTTCACCCATATGGCTAGTGTGTAAGGGGAAAGCCATATCCTTCTAAATTATCCTACGAGGCTGCAATTTGCAAGCCAAAGGGCCATGGTTCAGGATTACAGGGCATGAACTGCAACTTTAGGGATCTCCTCCAAGAATTCTAGAAACATAGACTTTGAGGGTTTCAAGGTTTTGTTTTGAGTAGGATTAAGAGCATTGAAAGTGGTGATGTTCGATGGAGGAGAAGGGGAAGGAGGCAAGCCTCCTCTAGGAGGTTGAGCCATTGCATTTTTAGTGATTAGGGTTTGAATCAATAACTCTTTATTTTGTATAGTGTTATTTTCCGAAGTCATCGCATTCATGATTTTACTCTGTGGTTCATCATCAACATTAGATGTGTGAAAAAGTCAATGAATAATGGACCAATACATGGAGGATAGAGTAGGGAAGATAATGAATGGAGCCGGCAAATTTGCTATTGCTCAGAAATAAATTTATTTTACTTAATTAATTTTTGTTTTTGAAGGGAAACAGAAGCTTGTATAAATTAAAATTATTTGAATGTAGTTTTGATAAATAAAATGATTTAAATGTAAACTTTTTTCTGAATGTTATTTATTTAAACATTATTTGGTGTGATAATTAAAATGTTATAATATTTCAAATATTATAATGTTGAAGGATAAAAGTTTCAATAATTAATTCATTAATTTGTTGAATTAATTATGTTAAATAAAGGTTTCTGGTTAAATATTTATAATGTTTATCATATTAATAATGTATTTGGCATTATGTTTTTCAGATTTTCCACTATCAGGGCTCAATAACAAGATGGTCGACGATAGGTACAACTGCGGCTACAAGAACGTCATCGGCCGCAACACCAGGATCGATGGCAGTCCCATCGTCGGCGACAACAGCGGCAACAAAACGATCATCAACAGCAACACCGTGAACATAAATATCAATGGCACATCATATCCACAAGGTAACGCCAGTAACCAATTTTCTTCAGTGCAGCATATGCACAAATATGTCGTGGTTTATGATTTCGCTTTCTTTTCATCTGCACAAAGACGTCATGATTTTCCTTCTTTCGCTTCATTAATTACACTGTTATTGAATCACGGTTAGTGAAGTACTTGAAATATGTCGTGGTTTATGATTTCGCTTTCTTTTCATCTGCACAAAAACGTCATGATTTTCCTTCTTTCATTGAATCACAGTTAGTGAAGTACTTGAGCCACGGTGAAGTACTTGATCCACTGTTTCGTAGCCATGGTGAAGTACTTGATCCAATGTTTCGTAGCCATGGTGAAGTCCTTGAGCCGAATTGCGAAGTACTTGAGCCACTGTTTCGTAGACATGGTAAGTACTTGATCCAATGTTTCGTAGCCATGGTGAAGTCCTTGAGCCGAATTGCGAAGTACTTGATGAGCCACTGTCTCGTAGCCATGGTGAAGCACTTGATCCACTGTTTCATAGCCATGGTGAAGTCCTTGAGCCGAATTGCGAAGTACTTGAGCCACTGTTTCGTAGACATGGTGAATACTTGATCCAAGGTTTCGTAGCCATGGTGAAGTCCTTGAGCCGAATTGCGAAGTACTTGATGAGCCACTGTTTCGTAGCCATGCTGAAGCACTTGATCCACTGTTTCGTAGCCATATTGGTGATCAAGTAGATGGTCGACGACAGGTGAAAAAACGTCATCGGCCCCAACACCCGGATAAAGACAATACCATCATCAGCAACAACAACGACAACAAAATCAACACCGTGAACATCGGCAGCGTATGCCACCAGGTAAGCCAATCCCATCATCGGCCACAACAGCGACAATAAAATCAACACCGGCAACAACAAAACCATGAACAACAACAAACCCAACATCGCCAACTTATGCCACCAGGTAATGGCAACGCAAGTAGACCAACCCATAATATATGCACAAATATGTCATGCTTCATGATTTCGTTTTCTTTTCATCTGCACAAAGAAGTCATGATTTGAATTCCCATTCTTAATTTGTTTCATTAATTACATTGTTTTTGGATCGTAGATATGGAAAAGAATAAGTGCATTCGAAGATTTTCTGTTTACCCGAGTTTGATTATGCGTGTGAATGGTGATGAAGTAATTGTGATTGGTTTATATGCAGGTGTTCTATTAACTTATTTCAATTGCAGGTTGCTTTGGAATTATTGACGTTGACGTGGGTCATTGGCTGCTCAAGGCAATCACCAACTCGAACCTCTTGAGTAATGTTACCCATCCCATCTCACTGTACATAAATCATTAATTTTTTTCACGTCAGTTATTAAAATTCATGTTTTAATGTTTATTTGTATGTTGATTTGCTAACCAGACATAGTAAATTACTTTTCACATCAGTTAATAAAATTTATGTTTTAATGTTTATTTGTATTTTGATTTGCTAGTGACACCCTAAATTACATTAGGGATTTTTTTTTTTTTGAAATTTGAAGTGCACAAGCATTTGAGAAATAAAGATTTGTGTTTTTAATAATTTATTGCAATCCAGGAAATTAAAATAAATATTTAGTTATATAACAAATAAATATAATAATTCTCATGTTGAATTGGTTTATGAAAGCCTTGTTACAATCTAGATAGATATATTTGAGTGTAAAAAATTGTTATATTTTTTATCCTCAAAAGGTCACAGATGAGATTGACAAATATAATCCAACTTAGTCTACCTGTATTGAACCCACCATTCAACCAACAGTGAAGAAAAACATATTGTTCACAATTTTATTATTTAAATTAACCTTTAGTTTGTTAAGAAAAAAACATTATTTTATTTGACCTGTATGTAATTTTATAGTTAACAAAACATAATTTTATAAAACTACTTATTAATGTGCTTAAAAATTAAGGTTAACAATTTTGTATTACTACAATTATGATATTTTTTATATTTTATACTTTTAGTTATTGTATTAATTTTACATATTGTGTACTTCAACCATTCATTATTTGTAATGAAAAATCAGAGCATGCTCAGAATGTTTTTCTATGTAGATGGTCATTCTCTGGTGAGAGTATGTTCTGCGAGTAAGAACTCTTCCCATGAGTGTTTTAGTATGCTAGTAAAGATTAATGGTTTGCTTGTAAGAGGAGGTACATGCTTTGATAGAGTTATCCATGTAAAGTATCCATTCACTGGTTGCAAAATCCACTTTCCTATCCGGAATACAAATTCTGGCTTCTTAGACTTGTTCTTCCCCATCAAAGATTACTCTTGCAAGTACTTCAAGGATTATTTCTCTATATTGGGTCATAACAGTTGAGCTATTGATTGGGCTTGGGTTTGGATAAGAGGGGGAAGCAAGATTAGCGGCAAGGGAAGGGTCGGGTTGTGCTCTTCTACCTCCATGGTGAGCGCAGGAGAGATAACCCCTTGCCATGACTAGAGGGCACCAGGGAGGGGATGATTTGAGTTTAAGGTCCAAGCGAGGAAAGGAGAAATCAAATACAGAGTTTAGATAGGGAGGAGAGGCAAAAGAGAGATAGTAGAAACTCCTATAAGGGGAACGACGGTCACTAGGATGTTAGAGAAGGATAAACCGACTTAACAATGAGCAGGGCACTCCCAAGAAATAGAAACATTAGAGGTAGGAGGTGAAATGGAGGTTGAAAAAGCTCAAATTAATTCATAAAAAACACGCCTCCTCGAATTAGGAGTTCCAGAGAGGGGATAAATATCCCAAAGATAATTAACCCATAACTCCCGCAGAATGTTGATAGAAAAATGTCTACAACTAAATGGTTGTGCAGAACATAAATTACAATTGCGGCAAACCTGAGAAACCTTAGCTAATTTTGCAACAAACTAGAGGTAGTGCACCTTGTACTAAGTATTTTCTAATTGTACATTATCATCAATCTTGCATGCAAGGACAATTCTATTATAAGATTGATTTTGAATTTCCTTCTTTCCAAACCTATAATCTTTGAAAATAGGACTATAAAAGGCTAGGACTTCCCATGAGAAATAGTGGCAAGGAACACAATAAATTATATTGAGAGCTTCAACACTCCCTCCTCTATTTCCTTTACTCCATCCTATGTTATGATACATTATTTCATTCCTGTTAATCACCCTAACTAATACTCTAGTGCTCTTGCGTTTAGAATTGAAAACAAATTTCCCTTCACTAGATTCCCACGCAATGAAGGATATCATCACAATGCCCTCCCACAAACTAACCAAATTACCATGCAAGCATATTTTTATGCTAGGCCATCCAGAGCACATTTGATAGGAAGCCTGCCACCCATATTAAATATATGTTCACAATCTCAATGCAAGGAGCTCACCTCACCAGATGTGCATCCACCTTGGGGAGCTTTGTCCATTTCTACAATTTCTTCGCACAAGGTTCTTAGCGCATCAAGAAGAGGATGGATAATCTTTTTCCGACATATCTACTTTGTATTGTACACCTTTGTTAACTATTTTATTTGCCAACTTATTTCCAGTTCTTCTTATATGTGATAGTACAAGGGATACCATTACTTTCAAGACTTTGATTCTTGTTAAGCCTACCATTAGTTTTCCATCTATTAGAGAACTTGAGGGGTTGGATCCATTTTGTAGTTTCTTTATCATTAGGACAATAGTTTTATAATACCCTTATGCTATTATTTTTTTATAATAAAGATGCTTGGATATTATTAGGGCTTGCTCCAAGAATGAGAGTTTTGCCACATTATTAGTTTCATTTCCTATAATTCCCATCTAAATGTGAGTAATTTATCCATGATAATATCTAAATACCCCTCCAAAACTCACAAGGCCAAGATTACCCCTAAATGCTCTATCAAAGTTTAACTTCAAGAAGTTAGTAGAAGGTGGTTTCTATTTATTAGGACTTCAGGGAATCAACTAGGGTTGTGTTGCTGGAAAATTTGTAAAATATTGGTTGAGCCCGAGTTGTAGCCGCTACAACAATACCCAAATTTTGGGCATATCTAAAATTTTGGGTCCCCCTCTACTCGCCTCAAGCCATTAAGGGACACTCCGGTTTTTCATGGGATAATCCCCCCTAGCTTGTTCTTAACAGACCCTATCAATGCAGTCACTTGTGTAATCGTGCAATGTATATTGCATTTTTTTGTCATGCCCCATCTCGCGCATCGACCCTTCCATTTCACTAGGGTTTTGGAAGGGTGATGTCTTGCCCACGACTTCAGAGATTATTCCTATGCCTTTCAATCAATGACAGCACCGTGTAAGGGTGGACAAGAATCCAATCTGGATTTCATTATGTTGGCCATACTAGGGTTTGGGGAGAAACCCTAAATTGGCACAAGAATGTTTCCCTTCATGATTTAACCAAATTCATCTACTCTAGAGTTGCATTCTCATCAAAACCGCTTGGCATTATGGTAAGAATCATTGTATGTCATGTTCCCCTAGGGTTCGCGACTAGTTCCCCACCCCAACATGGGAATTAGGGTTTGGGAGAGGCATAACTTTCCCTTGCATCCTTCTAGCACTAGGCTCATGTGATTGCAGACCCAGGATGCATGTTAACAAGTACTTCGAGACATTTACTCTATAAGTACATCACCACCATAGGCAACACATAATATTGAAGTCTCTTAGAATTAGTGCCTCTCGGAAATGCCTAAATTTGAAACCGATCCTCGGATTGAAGCATGATTTTCTCAACCCATGCAATTTGCAACACCTTGATTTGAAGCGTCTGTGATTCATGTTCCTTTAGTGAACTATTTTCATACAAAATATATACGTGAGTATATCATTTCGGTAAACTAATGGGTTTTGTTTCATCTTCTTTTCAGGAGATCAAGGGAAGGTGGCTTGGACACATATCAAACGAGGCAATGCTTATGTTAAATTTATGCCCTGATGTGACATCACTTAGATGAAGGGGTGAGGGATGTTTAATTTGTTTCACACGAACCTCATGAATCATGCAAAATCAACGCCTACAACATTTAAAATGGACTAGGCATGCTTAATGGACATTCAAATTAAAGGGAAACGATATGCGCTTTGGTGAAAGAAAGAACAAAGTCTTATGTCATACACAACGAGAATTACTGCCAAGTATATCATAAAGGCGATGGAACGTGACCACAAGAGGGACAAAGCAAAAACATATTCCTTAAGATTTTCCCTTGCGTGCTAGAACTGTGCAATGCGCAGAGAGCCTTGCCTCCTGTGGCCCCTAAAATTGTGCATATGTTTCTTCCAGTGTCCTTCCCTCAACCAGAGCTCATTGCCTCCAAAAACTATGCAGTTCTAGCCATCAAGCCTCTTCGCTGCCCAGTCTCCCTTGTCCCCTAAAACTATGCAGGTTGTCCTGCCAAGGCCTCATCCTGCAACAACCAGTGCCTAATTGATTCACACAATTATGTACCTCACTGGGCACTGCGCAATTTGTTTCCTTAGTGGGGACTATGCAGAAAAAGATCCTAAGTCAAGCTTGAGCTGCCCACTACACAGTCTCAGTGATCAAGCTCTTCCGCTGTCTACTGCAACTGCACAATGCACAGACACTGGGCCTCTCTCTGAGCCCATGACTTGTCTCGCGCCCATTTCATGGATAATAATGCATCATATTAGACTGGGCATTTTCAGATTGATGTTGTCCCGTCACAAGTGAATTGCAGGAACATGTACACTATCGAGTCATGGTGAAATGATGAAGAAGGAGAAGAAGGAGGGAAGCATGCCTAAAGACTCTCTTGTAACTGGACGCACAAGTGAATATATCAAGATGAAGCAAAGGGACACATGTTTGCGACTACCATCCAAGACTTGAGATCATTGAAGACTCCACATCACCAAGCCACGTGGAGGAGAAGAGAAGACATATATCCAAGGAGAAATACAACACTAAGCAGCAACAACGACTTGACATTTCCACATCATCACATCATCAAGCAATACATGTTAGTAATTTCATGTCATGTCATGTCGTGAGCGGTCATATGGCACATGACTCTTGTGGATCATGTATATTGTATTCAAAATTATTGTAAAGTGGAAGTCTAAAGGAGACACATCAATATGGAGAGTCATGTAAGTTGAAAATTCACAGGAAGTTGAAGAGTCATAAGGGTTGTCAAAGATTCACAAAGGAGAAGTATCACCCCTTGGTTATATATACCACCTCATTGTATGAGAAAATGACTTTTCACCTTGGCTTCTCCAGCGAGGAATTACAGAGATCAACTAGTTCTTTGAGGAGCAAAGAATGGCTCTAATGTCCCACTATTGGGGCTAGTGATGTACATTGTAAACATGTCTCTTGGAACTTTTGCTTAATAACATAAGCCTTTTAAGGCCAGCACGTTCTTCATGCATGGACTATGAATATTCGCAATATTATTTTATGGATGTTTGCACTTCATGTTTTCTTTCACTTGTACTAAGATAGCTGAACTAATTCTATTATTTTAGTACTTATCTTATTGAGAATCTGTCGTAATGGCTGTTATTGCTGTCCCATCCTTGTTGACTATTCTGCGGGATACTAGACATATATTTCCTTGATGTTGGTTGTAACAACCATCATGTTCGTTGTGGACTATTCCGCTCGATGTTAGACGAAGCTTTCTCACTCATGTGTGTCTCTTCCTAGGTGGTACTATTACCTCTCACTTAGAGGCCCACCTTTATCCCGATTTGCAGTAGAATAACCTTGAAAAAGCTGCAACTACACACTCACCAGGCACGCCTCCCTTGTTTTTTGAAAAAAACATTGCATCACTCTCTTGTGGTAACAACTAGAGCCAAGGTGGATATTTGCGGATTTGTAAATCATGCCTTTATACGGGATGGGAATCCTACACCAAATGTTGTGAGGTGTAATTGGGACTTCATATCGGTGAGATCCCCTTGGTTGATGAATTTCCAACACTGTCAACAAAATTGTGCTAGGAGGAGGGCCAAATGATACGTTCTTCTCGTTGAGTCTGGGTTGAATCTATTATTTAAAATGGATCTTCCCCAAATCATAATCTTGGGATGTTTTCTCTTAATATATTAATTGTACCATCCATGCATAAGTTATTCATAACTTGTCCGAATTTAAGTTTGATGGTGAGGGTGAATCAAATTTTCATGAGCATCTATTTCAAGTTGTCTGTCTTTGTCTTTCTCACAGAATATGTTCCAAATATTTAATGGCTAGATTATTCACCCTCAAATTCAAAGGTTGTGATAATCGATGGTGTCATACAATACCCACTAGTAGAAAATGATGAAATTAGTGACTAGGTGACTAAAAAAGTTAGTCATCACAATGATTTCAAGTGACTTACTACTAAATTTAAGCAATTTTAAGTGATCCACATAAAAACGACTAACTTAAATGACTAATTTAGTCTAGGGATAAAATATATGAGTAGATAATAAATGAGCCAACTAAAAGTGACTAACTTAAATGACTAATTTAGTCCAAGACTAAAATATATGACTAGATTATATTTGACAAAATATATGAATTAGTCATTTATTGTAGTAATTTTTAATTGTGTCACATTGGAAATGGAAAATTGCAATTTTGATACTGAAGTGTCACATTTTACTAAATTTAAACAATGCAGGTGGATTCATAGACCTCTTTAGAGGGATCTCTAAATCCATCTACAATGTTAAAATTTAGAGGCATAGGGGCCTCTGAATCCATCTACGGCATTAAAATTCTGAAGACCCCTTAATTGTCTCTAAATTTTAACATTGCGGATGAATTCAGAGACCCTCTTCTCTGAATCAAGTTGCAGTGCTAAAATTAAGAGACCAGGGATGGAGTTATCCATAGGAAATTAATTGTTTTAATATTGAATTTATTGTTTGCACCAATGGTTTGCATGTATAGTCAAATCAAATATTGACATTTATATATATTTGGGTAAATCTTAATTTTGTGTTTGCACCAATGCCTTGATTATAATTTTAATAAAGGTAATTTTTAGATAGTTAAATATTGATATTTATATTTATTTGGCGATAAAATTTAATTTTTAAACATCATTGCTTCAAGTGAGGTCCTTTAAATCTAGAGTTAAATCTTCATATTTACATTTAGTAAATAAATAATCATAACCTTACTTCATGTTAAAAGTTTGAATTTATTCAAATATATGATTAAAATATAAATAGATAAACCTAACATATTTATATTTCTAACACACACACACACACACACACACACACACATATATAAATGTTCATAACTTAATTGTGTACTTGTTTTTATTTTTATTTTTTTATCAATTTAATTGTTTAATTGTTTTTTTATTTTAATCAATGTTATTAGGTGACTGTCATGCCTGCTATGAATAATCTAATATTTTCGAAAAGGTAATCCCATTTTATGTGTTCTCTATCAATAATCTTAGGTTCCAGCTTCAATGAAAATGGGAAACCAATTGGCTAGCTATGAAGTGTATGTCTTTGACACCTACCTATGAAACCCCCGTGAAAACTTGACTACGAACCTCGTTTCCACGAAAACTGGCCATTCTTACTCAGTGACATCTAGCTATGAACCCACTTTCCATGAAAACTGACTATTCTTACTATGATGAACTCTCCACGAAATCTAGATGTTTTGAACCGTCCAGGAAACTGGTTTTCGGCGCCAATTTTTTTTTTCCTTTGGTGGGAGTGTTTTGGTTATTTTTTAGACAAATTCATATGTGGTTATGGATTTTTAAGCGTTGGGAAATTCTATATATATTTGTAGCTTCTGCAATGTATAAAATATCATTGGAGAGAATGTGGAGGCTCTTGAAGAGGTGGGCAATAGCTAATTCGTAGTTGAAGTGTGCAACTTTAGAGAATTCACAAGTTAGTTGGGTTTGTATTTGTCTTATGTTACACTAGTGAAAAGATAGATGCAACCTTTGGTATATAGAAATTATGTATATACTTGAAACCTTAGTGTAGTCGGAAAGAGCAGACACGCGTGTTAAGGACACCTGTTAGTAATGATGCATCCAATTTGGCTACAATTGCCTTACATTTATTTGAGATATTGACGTACAAGGGTTTGGATTTAGGGGTTTATGTTTTTATTGACAAAAGTGAAAAATTTTATTCAAAGGTTTGAAAACGAAGTAGATAACTGTGGCGGGTGTTCCTAATTTTCTTTCTGTTTGTCTATAACAAGTGTGATTACAGTGATTCGAGGGATAGGAATCACCACAGGATTGTACTGAGAGCTGACTAGCTATGAGAGCTAAGGCTTTGTATAATTCCTATGTATTTCCACCATGTATGATAATACAATAGTGTGGGGTTTTTAGCCGAGGCTTTCCCCAAAAGTAATTTCATGTGTGTTGTGCCATTGATTCTTCTTCTTCTGGTTATATTGTTCAGCTCGATCTTTAAGCTTCCACAAATTGATAGTAGAAGTAGGTTATAGTATTATGCTTTGATTTATATTGCATTATCGGGTTAACCTACCATCAGATTTTCTACATGGTATCAGAGCGAGGTTTGTAGAAATTTCTATAGATTGGATTGCAATGAAAGGGGAGTGATCCATAATTCTGTGGGGGAAGGAATGGGAGAGAAATTGGGAAATTCTCTAATCCTAGCTAGGCTAGAATTTAAAATAATTGAGTGGAATTTTGATCTAAAAGGTAACCATGGATAAGAAATATGTCATGTATGGGCATTATATTCCTAGGCCCACTCTTGTTGCATCAAGTGTATTTTTCTCTCATTGGTTTTAGATCAACAAAATCTAGTGAGGAGGAAAGGTCTTTCAATTTTTCTCTAAAAGGGTCTCTTACCAACGAGCCACCTTTCTTCCCTCATGTGTAGAAAGTAGGATTAAAGTCTCCAAAAATGATACAATTGGTCTCCTAGACTATATATTTTAAATTTAATAAAGAGGACCAACATTCCATCTTATCATGATATACATTGGGCATGTACACATTGATAAATTATAAGACTGACATAAGGAGTTATGTAGAAGATTTACATCTATCCAATGACTAGAGGAGAACTCCCAGAGAAGTTGGAAGTGGGACGAAGACCACAATGTGCATATACCTCTAAACGCCCCGCTTGAATCAATTTCTCTTACTTCACCTCTTTTCCAAATTATTTTTCTTTTGGGGAGGATGGAATTTTCCGCCAATTTGGTCTCTTGGAGCACAATGATTCGTAGGGTCTTTATTTTGGTTATAATTTTAACTAAATTCCCATTTTATTCACTCCCCATATCATTGTAGTTCTAGGAGATGATATTCATCATTATTAGTTGTTTTTTGGAGCTCCTTCAGGTGGATGAACTAAACCGTCCTGGATTTTGGAGCTTCTAGTGTTTCTATTATAACAACCTTCTATGGTGTGTTTTGTGCCCATGCTCTTGTCTTTATTTTATTTATTCTTCTCGTCTCTCTTTGTTTTTCTCCTTGCCTTCTTTGTGACTTTGTTCACTACCAAATCTTTTACTATCTCATCCTTTGAATGTCCTTTTATCAACTCAATGTCAGGGAGAACTAGACCTATGTTAGAACTTGGTGTTCCAAAGATTCTAGAGATAGATGGTCTAGCTTCTTAGGAATGAAAAAGTAGTGTCTCCATTGATTGGGAAAGGGGACCTTCCAAGGGGGGCATTTCCCTTCCTTCTCTCCATCATTTACCCTACTTTCATTATTTTTTGGAAAGTCTTATTTGGACAAGATTTCATAGTAGTTAAGGTGAGGAAAACAAGGGGGTTTAGGGATTTTGAGGGAGATGTTTCTGTTTTGTTGTTGTTCGGAAGAAGATGGGTCTTAGATGCATAGGGATTGGATTGGGACAGTGTTAGGCCCCTATACTTCTAGTGTAACCCCTTATTGTTAGTAGTATTACCCACTTATTATATTGATGTACCCATGTAGTGCCCATATGGTTACTATTGTGCCCCATAGAAGCCAATTATTATTATTATTATTATTGTGCCCTTACATTATTATTGTTATGTCGGCTCTGATTATGTTATGACCCCTTAGACTCCTATATATAGAAAGGAGGTCTTTTCATTTGTATCATCCAAGAATTTTTCATTTATGTAATGTAAAGGAGGTTGCCCCATCGAAGAGGCTGAATTCTAAGGCGTTGATCTATCTTTTCTATCTTTTCTTGAGCTGGTTTCATAACATTTGGTATCAGAGCTTTGGATTCTAGGGTTTCGCTGCTCCAAACAGGTCATCGTGGCATTTTCGCTATAACACGTTTTCTGTGACGTTTCAGAAGTCGCAAAAAAAACCCATTTGAGAAGAAATTGCGCTAAAGTTTGGGTCCGAATTTCAGAGCTTTTTGCGCGATATTTGCAGAGATATAATCTGAGGAAGTTGGTCTTTTTACAGACTCCTGAATTACATTCAAAACAGGTGACCTGGGGAAAATCGTCATAACTTTCTCTCTGGGGATCAGATTGAAATTTCGTAAGAAGGTGCAGAAAGAGGACGGACTGTAGTTTCTTGTATGCATTTTTTAGATACAAAGGATAAAACAGTGATTCGTGGCACGTCGTACAAGTTCGCTCTACTGAACTAGTCTATAATCAGGTCATCTTGGGAGATTGTGCATAACTCTTTCTTCAAGAATCCAATTTGGATCAGACTGGTGGCATTGGAAAGAGGACACAGAGGGCTACTACAGGTAACAATTTTAGAAGTTAAATATCCGAAAGTATAGAGCTACAGTCGTTTCAAGGTCGAGCTCCTAAAATCAAGAAAAAACAAGATGAGGAAGTTTGATGGCAAGGATCCGGTAAATTGGATACTTCAGATGGAGCAATATTTTGATCTACATGGTGTACAACTGTTACAAGAGGTATGTATTGCATCTTCATATTTAGAACCAGATCAATTTTTATGGTACAAAGGGCTTTGTTCTCATAAACTTGTTACGTGGTCAATTTTCACGGAGGAAATGATAGCACATTATGAGGATACAAAGAGCAACACCTTCTTTAGAGCAACACCACAACATTTGGAAAGAGTAAAAGGGCTTTGTAACATAGTGGAAAGCAAAATTATGGAAACCAGGAAGTGTACTCCTCACAACTATAAAGATGGAAGTGTTGTTTCTCCTAGCCTTCCACAACCTACAAAGGTTACACCACAACAATTGGAAGAAAAAAGAGAAAAAGGGCTTTGTTACAATTGTGATAGCAAATGCACTAACGGTCATAAGTGTGCTGAGAAGAGATTATTTTACATAGAATATGAAGAGGAGGAAGAAAAGGATCAAGAAACAACAAAAGAAGAAGATATACGCTAGGACCCCACCCCAGAGAAAGAAGAAATGAATCAGACCATATCTTGTAAAGCATTGGCAAGAATTACCACTCCTCAAACTCTTAAGATAGAAGGACATATCAAGAAGAAAAAGGTGCAAGAAGTGAAAGATCACATCGAGAAAGAAGAAATGAATCCAACCATATCTTGTAATTCACTATTCGAAATTACCACTCCTCAAACTATCAAGATAGAAGGACATATAAAGAAGAAAAATGTTCAAGAAGTAAAAGATCACATCGAGCATCAAGAAATGAATCCGACCATATCTTGTAAAGGATTGGAAGAAATTACCACTCCTCAAACTCTAGAGATAGAAGGACATATCAAGAAGAAAAAGGTTCAAGCAGTGAAGGATCACATCGAGCATCAACAACAAGTTCTCCAACTTTTAAGGGATAACGCCACTTTGGTGCAAAATCAAACGAAACAAAAGGTAGATCAACATCGTAGTGAAAAATGTTTTGATGTAGGCGATTGGGTATTTTTACTGCTACATCTCAAGCAAGCTATTTATGAGAAGGAAATGTTGGCAATACTACATGCACTTAAAAAATGGCGACCTTACTGAATGGTAAGACTCTTCAAGGATGAGGATGTGGAAGCATTGTTTGGTGCTATTTATATTATCCAACCAGATTGGATAAATGAAGCAAGGGATGAATGGAAGAAGGACGAAGAAGTATGGCCACTTATTCAAAAGTTGCAAAAGATCCCAATTCAAACAATATTGCCAGAAATTGAAGAGGAAAGAAAGTTCATATTGGAACCAGGAGAAGTCACAGAAACAAGAACCCGACAGCTACTAAATCGATCAATTTCAGAGTATCTCATCAAGTGGAAGAACTTACCCGCTGAATATTCCACATGGGAGGACAAGAATTTTATACAGAAGCATCAAGAACTACTCAAGCGTTGAGGACAACGCTTTTTGAAGGAGAGGGCATGTTAGGCCCCTATACTACTAGTGTAACCCCTTCTTGTTATTAGTATTACCCACCTATTATAATGATGTACCCATGTAATGCCCATATGGTTACTATTGTGCCCCATAGAAGCCCATTATTATTATTATTGTGCCCTTACATTATTATTATTATGTCGGCTCTGATTATGTTATGACCCCTTAGACTCCTATATATAGAAAGGAGGTCTTTTCATTTGTATCATCCAATAATTGTTCATTTATGTAATGTAGAGGAGGTTGCCCCCTCGAAGAGGTTGAATTCTAAGGCGTTGATCTATCTTTTCTATATTACCCCATTACTATTGTAGTTATACCCCTTATTTATATTGTTGTGCCCCCATTGCCCCCATATTGTTATTAATGTGCCCATAGAATCCCTCTATTGTTATTTTTGTGGCTTTATATTATTATTCTTAGGTCGGCTGGATTATATTGTAACTCTTTAGACTCCTATATATAGAAAGGAGGTTTTTTCATTTGTATCATCCAAGAATTGTTCATTTATGTAATGTAAAGGAGGTTGTCCCCTTGAAGAGGTTGAATTCTAAGGCATTGATCTATCTTTTCTATCTTTTCTTGAGCTGGTTTCATAACAGATAGGTTTTTGGGGGTCTTGTCTTTCTTGTCTCCTTTTTGGTTGTTGCCTTTGTTCTCCAACTTCTCTTCTATGGTTGCTTTTGGGTAATTCCTTGCGAAATGACCGTATACATGGAAATATTTGTACTTGAATGGGTTTTGATCATAGTATACTTGTTGAATAAAACTCCAATTGTCTAAAGAGAGCTGGATGGCCTTTGGTAACCCTTTTTCTAGTTATACTTCAACACATATTTCAGCATAAGAAAACATTCCTTCTTTAGGCTCAACTTTATCAATATATTTCCCCAATTTTTTTTTGATATTTTTGAGGGTATCTTCATTATAGTAGTTCAAGGGGAGGTGAGGTAGCTTAACCCAAACTAGGATAGTTGAGGGGATGCCATTTTTTGGGTTGAAGTATGGGTTCCATTTGTTTAGATATAGTTCTTGTGCTCCCATGAAATAAGGGTTGCTTCTAAATATTAGGGCCCTGTCCTCTTTCTCTTCAAAGAGAAAGATAAAAAAAAACCTTTGCCACAAAAAGAAAGAGAGGTTCTACCTTTTATTAGTGATTTACAGTTCTTGTTCACCCATATGGCTAGTGTGTAAGGGGAAAGCCATATCCTTCTAAATTATCCTACGAGGCTGCAATTTGCAAGCCAAAGGGCCATGGTTCAGGATTACAGGGCATGAACTGCAACTTTAGGGATCTCCTCCAAGAATTCTAGAAACTTAGACTATGAGGGTTTCAAGGTTTTGTTTTGAGTAGGATTAAGAGCATTGAAACTAGTGATGTTCGATGGAGGAGAAGGGGAAGGAGGCGAACCTCCTCTAGGAGGTTGAGCCATTGCATTTTTAGTGATTAGGGTTTGAATCAATAACTCTTTATTTTGTATAGTGTTATTTTCCGGAGTCATCACATTCATGATTTTACTCTGTGGTTCATCATCAGCATTAGATGTGTGAAAAAGTCAATGAATAATGGACCAATACATGGAGGACAGAGTAGGGAAGATAATGAATGGAGCCGACAAATTTGCTATTGCTCATAAATAAATTTATTTTACTTAATTAATTAATTAATTGTTTTAATTTTTTTTTTTGAAGGGAAATGGAAGCTTGTATAAATTAAAATTATTTGAATGTAGTTTTGATAAATAAAATGATTTGAATGTAAACTTTTTCCTGGATGTTATTTATTTAAGCATTATTTGGTGTGATAATTAAGATGTTATAATATTTTAAATATTATAATATTTAAGGATAAAAGTTTCAATAAATAATTCATTAATTTGTTGAATTAATGATGTTAAATAAAGGTTTCTCGTTAAATATTTATAATGTTTATTATATTAATAATGTTTTTGTCCTTATGTTTTTCAGATTTTCCACTATCAGGGCTCAATAACAAGATGGTCGACGATAGGTACAACTGCGGCCACAAGAACGTCATCGGCCGCAACACCAGGATCGATGGCAATCCCATCGTCGGCGACAACAGCGGCAACAAAATGATCAGCAACAGCAACACCGTGAACATATATCCACAAGGTAACGCCAGTAACCAATTTTCTTCAGTGCAGCATATGCACAAATATGTCGTGGTTTATGATTTCGCTTTCCTTTCATCTGCACAAAGACGTCATGATTTTCCTTCTTTCGCTTCATTAATTACATTGTTATTGAATCACGGTTAGTGAAGTACTTGAAATATGTCGTGGTTTATGATTTCGCTTTCTTTTCATCTGCACAAAAACGTCATGAATTTCCTTCTTTCGCTTCATCGGCCCCAACACCCGGATCAAGACAATACCATCATCAGCAACAACAACGACGACAAAATCAACACCGTGAACATCGGCAACGTATGCCACCAGGTAAGCCAATCCCATCATCGGTCACAACAGCGACAATAAAATCAACACCGGCAACAACAAAACCATGAACAACAACAAACCCAACATCGCCAACTTATGCCACCAGGTAATGGCAACGCAAGTAGACCAACCCATAATATATGCACAAATGTGTCATGCTTCATGATTTCGTTTTCTTTTCATCTGCACAAAGAAGTCGTGATTTGAATTCCCATTCTTAATTTGTTTCATTAATTACATTGTTTTTGGATCGTAGATATGGAAAAGAATAAATGCATTCGAAGATTTTCTGTTTACCCGAGTTTGATTATGCGTTTGAATGGTGATGAAGTAATTGTGATTGGTTTATATGCAAGTGTTCTATTATATATAAGACGCCGAACTTATTTCAATTGCAGGTTGCTTTGGAATTATTGACGTGGGTCATTGGCTGCTCAAGGCAATCACCAACTCGAACCTCTTGAGTAATCTTACCCATCCCATCTCACTGTACATAAATCATTAAATTTTTTCACGTCAGTTATTAAAATTCATGTTTTAATGTTTATTTGTATGTTGATTTGCTAACCAGACATAGTAAATTACTTTTCAGGAACTTTTTTGCAGTCCATTTCTGAAGCAACTAAAAAATTCTCATGCGGCCTTGACGAGTGACATGGGTTCTGGACTTTGTTTTGATTTGGTTTGGAATTCGTTTTATTCCTCTTGCACGCAGAAGGCTCACAGCTAGGGCATCAAGCTCTGTACTTAAAGGTTGATTGTTTAACTTTGTGGCTCACACCTATTGCTCACATTCCACAACTTTGTGTTAGTATTCGGCCCTATCATAAAGTGAAAAAAACCAAGGCCCTGAGGCAATCAACTTACCTGAGCTCGTTTTGGAGCTTGGATCTACAATAGACTAGACTCTACAATCACTAAGAAACTTGCTTAAGCATTCTCCATGGCAAAAACTCGGCATTATCGAGGGCTTGAACCAACAAAGGTCTAAGTTATTTTGGATATTTCTAAAGTTGTTGTTTGATGCGTCCCTGGGGTTTTGAGGCAAACTTCTGCATCTTTAGTGGATTTACTATGGAATTCACATACCTTTTGATCTTGACTGTAAAGAAATTTTTGATCTACGATTCACCAATCTGAAGTGAACACTAAGTTGTGTGCAAGGTATTTTTTTTGGCTTGAAATATTGACTCGATGTTGAAAGTTTTTTACCCAGCTAGGGGAAGTCTACTCTGAAGCAACTTGACCAAATTCTGTAATCTATTTATGGACACCTATAGCCATTATTGAAGTGTACTCACATACATCCATGTATCACCACATTTGTGAGTTGTTTAATCCATAATTTTGCACTATCTCATCTGTTGCAACCAAGAGTTTTTATGTGACAAGTTTGTGTATCTGTCCTGAACTCATGTAATTTACAAGTTTGATGCTAGGATGGTTGTCGGCTGTTAGAATTAGACAAAGTTTCGGTTCAGAGATTTGTTATGATAATATGGACACATTTGTGAATGCTTGTAGTTATTGAGTTGGTATTGTTTATGATTTGCAATGATGAATTCTTGTGTGAATGAGAGTGAATTGATGCACGATGTGCCAATCTTAGGAGTGAATTCATGTAGAATGTGCAGTTGACTATATTGAGCATGGAATTGCTATCACTAAGGATTGGAAAGTAGGACACAATATTATATCAAGCAGAACAGGTTGCTTATTGAGTTTAGTGTAGTTTGGTTGCTGGCAAATTGAAGACTATGCAAGGATCAGGGAATATAGAGAATCATTGCCATTACATCTCTTGGGTTCTTATGAGATCTTTTATTTCATTTGTCTGAGTATTTCACAACAACAACTAGTATAGAGTTAGAGACATCAAGCATACTGTTGGTAGCAAAAAATTCAAGGCATCCTCAGAAATCTGGGTAAAGGTTAGAGTTCATGGAAGTTCGACATTAAAAGAATTGCATACATCTTCATCTGTAGAAGTTTCAAGGTCGATGTGGTGGAATTATACGACAATGATATAGATTTGTGGAAAGAAACTATATGACAGTACATTTGATATACAGTGACAGGAATGCGTTACAATATGACATTCTAGACAGTGCCATTATTATGTGATAGTGACCTTCTTGATGGTACTATTAATAGGTGATAATGATTTCCATGCTCTTGAGATGTGATAGTAGTCTACATTTGACAGTATCTCTATGACAATGTTATTGAACATATATGACAACTTGACAATGATATGGTCGTATGTCAGTGGTATATGTAACCCTGGAGCAGTAGCCCTTGATATGACAGTTGTAGTGACCTTAATGTGAGTTGTGACTTGACAGTGATGTTGTGACTTGACAGTTTCTTATGACAGTGTCTCTTTGACAATGATGTTTGAATAATGAGAGTGTTGAGAATGTTTTCAGTTGCAACATGAGAGTTGCTATTAGATTGTAGCAGTGACAACAGTAAACAATAATGATCTATAGTGAGCAGTGTTATCGCTTGTCACACACACCTAAGTTAGTGAGAAAAACCCTTAACCCCACAAAGTGTGGTTGGTGGCAAATTTAAGAGATGGGGTTGTCACCTTTTCCCAACTCTCGGTGTGTTTAATCTCTCTCCTAGGTAAGATAGGAGGGGTGGTCCCTATATAGAAAACTAAGTTAAAAGGGGGTATGTGAAGTTTCTAGGAGATGTCAAATTTGGATTACTTGAGATTATGAGAAAATATAATGAGAAATATGAAATGAAATATATAACCATCAACACATGAACCAAAAATTAGCATACATAAAACCAATGCCTTCAATATTGCTTAAAAAGAAATAATACTTGCTCAAGAAAAATGTAGTGTTTCAAATTGAAACACAAGTAACCCTGTTAATCAAACTAAAGATGTTAGCAAGATATGATATCACATGCAAGATATAAAATCTACTTTCAAGAAATGCTTTCAAAATGTATAATCATTCATAAATCCAAAGCATGTAAGGAAGCAATATATAATGACTTACAAAGGAAACAAGTTAAAACTTTACTTGCAAATATGAACAAGATTATACTTGCCTAAATACTATAATCAATTCAAAACATTTTCATCAATAACAAGTACATGAATAATTTGCAAATAAAATAGTAAAATGTGTTAGCATGAAATGCACTTAAACTAAGTTTAAATGCAATTATCTTGGTTAATTTTAATCTAAATTCCTAATTTAGGTGTGACCTTTCTTTCGATTATTTTGAAACAAGTCACTTATGTAAGTTGTGGAAGGAGATCCAAGGAAAGAAAACCAAGGCGATATTAACAATACATCCCTTAGAATATTCAACACACCTGATGCCTCTGGCACTATAGATATTGTGACTCTGACAACTGCAAGGTCATCGTGTTAACCACATAAGAGGGTTTATGTCCCTCAAGTTGATGAAAGAAAGGCATCCCTAAGAGATGTCTTTGAACCAAGCTTATGCTTGTAGGTATCTTTTCATTAAAGATGCAAGCTATTCTAATATTCCTAAATGAAATGCAAGTAAGTTTATTAATGCTTGTAAAAAGAAATGCCTTAAGTAAATGGAAATATGCTCAATGAGATACTTAGATAATTGCTCAAAATTGTACAAGATACAAAAACATAAGTTTCATAAGCACACATTAGATTATAAGTTGCTGAAAGTAAGTGCTTTAACAAATGATATTCCAATGATCAACAAACTAAAGCAATGAAATGAGATGAAGCTTCAAAGTATGATATGCTTGCAAAGTGAGCAAATCGCTTTAAAATAAATGAGCAAGTAACCAATGAGCCTATAGTGAGGCAAACATGAAGCAAATTGTTAAATTAACTAAATCAAACTTTGTCACATGAATTGAGATGCTTGCATATAATGAAATAAGTTGCTCCAAAGTGAAGTTCCAAGTTGCACTTAAAAGAAAAACTTCAAATGCAAAGCATAAAATGGAAGCTAGTAGTAAAATCAAATTCAGAAAGTTAAATTGTGATGGTAAGGTTGTGTTAATTCTTAAGGTATGCAAAATGAAAAATAAAAAAACAATGCAAGATCAATCCACCCACATGTTTCTCCTTCTAAATAAGGAGAAACAGATGTCTTGGGTGAAACCCAAGATCCCACAAGAAAAGATAAGCCTTTTTATTAGATTTTTACAAAGATGAGAAACCTTCCAAAGGATGTCAATAAAAAATTCAAGGAGAATCTTTTACAACATATGAGGCTTTTCAAGCACTAGATTTCCTTTTGAAAATCAAAATTAGAAACTAAGGTAAATACAATGAAAATTCTTTCAAATTTGAAAATGTTAGGTGTGTCTTGGTGTCCTAAAGATTAGCCTCCAATGGTGGATGAAATATTGCATAAGAAAAGGGGCTAGTCTTCTTTGTCTACGACCTTGAAAAGTGAGAGATCCTCCTCAAATGTCCACGACCTAGTGAAATACCAACCCTCCTCAAATGCCCACGACCTCCTAGAAAATGAACTTTTAAGGCTTGAGAGGTCCTACAAGAAAATAGTTAGAGTTTTCATCAAGCCTCTTGTTATCAAGACTCCAACTATGCGCTGCAAAACAAAAACACAATTAGTGTAGATAGAACATGTAAAACAAATAAATATCATACAAATAATGTACAAGCAACCAAATCAAGTGATGGGTGTAAACCCCATCACTTGCTATTGTTTAGAAAATGCATTCAAGTAGGTAATATAAAATCAATAAAGCACTATTTGAAAATATTTAAAATATGAAATGTTTGGTTGTATACAAGCTATGTCCAAACGAATCCCTGCAAGAACACTTCTTCGTAAGATGAACTATGAAAATCCAAATAACAAATGAGAGTTCCTTTGAAGATGCTTCAAGAGTGGGTTGGTCTCCCAAAGACTTCTCCTTACGCTTGATCCAACAAAAATAATTCTTCTACAATGCTCCAATCATGCATTAGTCCATATAAATTTAAAAAAGCAAACAATGAATTGAAACTTCTTGAAAGCTATTTGAAAATAAATTATAATTTCCAACATCTAGAGCATACTTCCAAATCAAATGCTAATGCAAGATAGCTTTGCACTAGCAAGTCTACAATAGTATATGGAAAATGAAATAACTCAAAGCATAAATAGAAGAGATTATACCAATAGCTCATAATGCACCATGCTCCAAAGGAAGAACACCCATGAATGGACCCCCAAAGTCTTTTTATTGCAATTCTTGAAAAGTGTACAAAGTAGCAGCGCTTCCGCAAGCACAATAGCTAGTAAACAATTAATACAAAATGAAAGCTCAAAGTTGTATTATATAGAGAAATAGGAGAAAATCCCAATGTAGCATCCAAGTAACAAATGGCCATGGTGAAGATCCCAAGAAGGAAATCGAATTCTAATTGAGAGATGAAGTAGCCACCAATGCAAATCGAATTCCATATGTGGCACCAAGATATCCTCAAGCAAAATCAGATTCTCCAAGTGTGGAGATGAGAAAATCCATGTCTGAACCAATCAAAGAGCTAACTCAAATCAAACTCCAAGATCAGACCATGTGATGACAACTCACATGGATGCTTCCAATGAGCTTAGCGTAATCTCCTTGGGAGTTGCATGGTCCCTCCTTGAGCCAAATTCAATTTAGAGATGATGTGCCAAGTGTGAAGAAGAGGGAACATAAGTGGAGACAAACTCCCAAGAATATCTCAATCAATATCCTCCAAATATCTCATATGTGCATTAACTCCTCAAATAATTCGATTTTCCAAGTCACCAGCTACTGCATTAATGCCAAGAAATTCGATTTCCTTCAATGGACCATGTATTTATGACACAAGGTGCCATATCATCTTCCACTTGCCTTTTGACTCATTTCTTTGACTTGAGATAATTTCCAAGTCATTTCCATGTCATTTTGTCACATGGAGCTATTTATTTTTCTCCATTTAATTTATTTCTGGTTTAATTTATTTCCAGATTTCCCACTAAACTTAGGAAAAGTGGGTTTTGAGGGTCTAGAACACGTATTTTACCCCTCAAAGTGTGTCATAATAGAAATTTGAGGGTGAGAGGTGTAATTTTGAGCACACATACCTCATACAACTTCTCTAAATATCACTTATTACATATCACATTCATATTTTATTCAACTTTCCACCCTGCGGGAAATTTAAAAAATAAAAAAATAGACCCCTAGACCTAACCAAATTCCACGAAATTTTACAAGTGATCGTGTATGGTAATATACAATGACTCTAGACACTCAAACTCACCCAAGGCCTCACCTTCAAGCCGTATATCAGCTTTGGGGTTATTCTTGGAGGAAAAAACCAGTGTTCCACGGGGACGTGTCTCCCAGGGTGGGGGACGCTCCCCCACACTCTGGGGACGGGGAAACATTTTCCCCACACCCCTTTTTGTGGAAACTCAGGGAAACTCCAGGGGGATGTTTTTCTAGCGACGAAATGTGACTCATTTGCAGGGGGGACGGGGGGATGCCGAGGGGAAGCAAGGGGGATGAGGGGGGACACAAGGGGGACGAGGGGATGCATATGCATCCCCCTTTTCTTGTCTAATAATTTTTTTAAAACTTTAAAAATTTAAAAAATACAAATTTAAATATATGAAAAAGTTAAAAAAAAGAAGAAAAAAAATGCTTAAAATTTGTCAAAAGTTGATTTTTTTAAAATAAATAAAACTATATTAAAATTTAAAATTTAAAACTTAATATTTATTAAATAGTATTTAGTACTTTTTGAGAAATTTACTAGTATTTCATTACTCGGTACTCTCTATGTTTACTTTTAGTTTAATATTCTATGGCTTCAACATAATGTCATTGTCATTGCCATATGATGAATTTATTTTTTATCATTTTTGAAAATTTGATGTGCATTGCATAATTTCTATTGTCAAATGATGAATTTATTATTTTAATTTTGATGTATCTTGCATCATGCCAAATGATGAATTTAGATGGAACATTGCATAATGTCAAATGATGGATTCAATTAGTAATTTACTTCTAGATTTACAATGCAGAAATGCCAAATGATCATTGATAATTCATAAATGATAATAGTCTAACATGTAATGATGATCATATTTAGTCCTTACATGTACATTTCATAAATATTAAGATTTTTTATTTAGTTATTGACATATTTTTGGGATTTTATTTTTTTATTTTTATATATTAAATTTTTAATAATTTATAATTTTATAATTTTTATGACTTTGACGTCCCCCCATTTCCCCGAAAATTCCCTAAATTTTGGGGTTGCTTATATATGTACCCCTTGTACGTATCCCCGCTCCCGCATTTCCACGTCCCGAAAACTCGGTGGAACATTGGGAAAAACTCAATTAATTAGTAAGGATATAATAATTAACCAAGTGAAAAAATCCTCCCAGAGTAAACTCACTCTATAACAAGGTTGCAAGTTACCTAGGCCTGTTACATGATTCAAACTCATCATACTAGTATCACTTTACATCATCCCCATAGGGCTTGTGGAATTTGGGTGCAATAGAAGAAGATGAGAAGAAGAAGCAGAGTTGAAGAACTCTGATGATATGATGATCTTTGATGGTACAAGCAACCTTTGGTACATCCTTGGGCATGGAGTCTTCTGCTATGAATAAAATATATAAAAATAATATAAATATAAATAATGATGATAATTATAAATTATAATAATGATTAGTTTATTAGTAGTTAGTACTAAAGAAGCATGTCTAAATCGGACATGACCTTCCATGAAGAGGTACCTACCCAGGAGTATATAAGCAGGCCCCTCATGCTCATTTGTATCATATTCTCATTCATACATTTCAATATATATTCTTGTATCTCAATGGAGATCTTTATATTCCAAGTCTTTTGGAGTATTTAACCTGAAGAATGAACTTTGTTTGTTTCATTTGATATTAGCGCAGTTTGATCCTCTGACTGCTCAACTGTTGCATAGAGCTTCATTCTTCGATCCAGATCATTGACCGTTGAAATTCGTCAACCTTGTTGTTGTTGTGATTAAAGTGTTTTGCTAGACAGAGTTTGGAGCTTCTCCATTTTGCCATCTGGCCTTTTGCCATTAAGAGGGGAAAAAAAAACTTTAGCTATTAAAAAATAAAACACAAACAAATTGTTTAAAAAAAAAGAGCAAATTAAAAAAGAAGTTAAAAAATATTTAAAATATATGTGTGTGTGTGTGCGTTTTCTATAAAACGAGAAAAAGAAACAAAGAAAAAACCAAACCAAATCATCTGCCAACAAGCCAATTCCCTAATGCTACTGCCGCACAACCAATCGTGCCTCGACTGCAGCGACATTCAAACAAACAGCCACAGTTACGACAACTGGTTAACTCTTCTAGCCCACCGTCAGATTCTCCACTAAGTTTGAGTTATCGTTGTTGTGGAACATAAACCCCTGATTGCTGATCCCCGTTGCCACAACCTTTTTAGCAGTTGCCCAACAGGTAGCCACACCATGTCCTCGGACAACCCGTTATAACTCCACCATTGCCATCGATTGCAGTTCATCCATCTTTGACACCATTACCTTGATTTCCTTGTTAACACCACCGCCATCAAACATCAAAGCCACAACAACCCCCCAACCTCGCTGCTCATCCCCCTGCTAGAACAACCGTACACATTCGCAATGACCTCCTCCTAGCGTTGCCTGCACCATCTACCGACATTTTGCGATCAATGTGCACAACCCTGTTGCTGCACTATTCTGCACTGTCCCCATGTCTCGTTCTTTCTCTATCATTTTGTACCACCCACTGCTCAAGGATTTGTACTTGTTTTCGTAGCAGCATATTCCAAGAGTCTTACGCCAGGTATTCACCATTCACCATTCAAGGAATCGAAGGGTTTCATCGAGTCAAAAGAAGGGTGTGACTTTTCATACTCTTTAAGATAGTGACTCGTTTTTTTTATAAGTAGAATAATTTACAAATAAAAATTTATATTAAGATTTAATCACAGGTATCAAGGGTTATAACTTGCTTGAATATCATAAGAGAAAAGTAAAAGGATAAAGTGAAAAATATTAAAAAAATAAAATTAAAAGATATATTATTACGGTCAAATAATTGAACGTTTCCAAGGTTTTATTTCAAATTAAAAGAAGAAGAGAGATTTAAAGGTATTCAAAAACCATAAAGTTATAAAAAGAAGGAGGAGGTATTATTAAATAAAAGTATATTGAAGAAGTGGGTCTCCTTTAAAAAATAAAAATAAAAAAACCTCGGCCAAGTATCATTTAATAAAATTATCGATCAAAGCAAAAGGGAGTCAATCTCTGAAAAAAAAATGGAGTCTAAATTAGAAATGAATGAAGGAAGATTTTTAGAAACCTTACCCAGCTATGCTAAAGTGCTTTTTAAAATTAAGGGAACTCTTGTAGGAAAAGACGTTACTATTTCTATCTCTCATGCTGAATGTAAAAATTATATAAACCCTGATGTTGCAAACCAATTGGTGATTCTTGAGTTAAATACAATCGAAAAATTAGACTTCTTGGACAAAAAAAATACGAAATCATTGATTTACAGTTAAACATTGGAGAATATACATTTATATTGAAATTCTTTGTTCAATCCCTATGGAATGATCAGGGTGACATAATTTTGGGATCACCATGGATGGAAGCCCAAGGTTCCTTCATCCTAAATACAAAGAAAAAGTTTTTGACATTTTCTTACAAAAAGAAAAAAATAATGCTACAAGATCTTACAGTGAAGCCGAATTCAGTAATACCAAAAGACATACTAGATATCTCAAAAGTAAATTTTCAAGAAGGTAAAAAAGTACTACAAAATATAAAAAGAGAAGTTGATAAGATCACCACTGACAAAAATGGAGAAGTTTCTTGGCTCAAAGACCATAGCAAAAAGTCACTAACACAAATCAAGAAGTTTAAGAAGGACAAGAAGTCATTAAAAGACAAGTTAGAGCAACTTACTCAAGAAGTATTGAAGTCTCCAATCGTAACGGTCTAAGTTGAAGATAAGGAAACTAATACCGATCTGGTCAATACCACAACTCAAGAAGAGGAAAAACTCAGAAATTGCAGTTTCAACAACAAAAGATTCAAGTGAAGATCCAAAAATTAACCATGCAACTTCCATAGCTAAAGGAAATCAGATACTTCAAATACATCGAGAAAACGACACAAACAAGATAAAGGAAAATCAAATCACTAAAATTCCTTATCGACATCTGAATCACGAAAGCAGACAATTCAATCAAGCTACTTATTTAGAAGAGAAACAAAACTTATACTCCAAAGACTATTAATGTCAGTACAATTCAGTCTTGTGATAACAATTCACACGAAGTATCCAATAACCACAAGATTCCACAAAAGATTAATTTAGGATGGTTTGATTCCTTCTCAGTGCGATAATTATTTATCACTCCAAGTATCATATCATCTTGTAGTGAAAAATATGATTGCCCTAAGACGAGAAGAAATTTGTAGTAGAAAAAGAGATCAAGCAGAAGATGTTTGAACCCAAAAAAGAGATCAAGCCTTTTCATCAACAAGCTTTGAGGACAAAGATTTCTGAGGAGGAAGGCAATGTTATGAATAAAATATATAAATATAATATAGATATATAAATAATGATGATAATTATAAATTATAATAACGATTAGTTTATTAGTAGTTAGTACTAAAGAGGCATGTCTAAATGGGACATGACCTTCC
Source organism: Pinus tabuliformis (assembly GCA_031772625.1). Classification (NCBI taxonomy): domain Eukaryota; kingdom Viridiplantae; phylum Streptophyta; class Pinopsida; order Pinales; family Pinaceae; genus Pinus; species Pinus tabuliformis. The sequence continues at coordinate 402,099,901 of CM062814.1, read as the reverse complement.
ATGAAGAGGTACCTACCTAGGGGTATATAAGTAGGCCCCTCACTCTTATTTGTATCATATTCTCATTCATACATTTTAATATATATTCTTGTATTTCAATGGAGATCTTTATATTCCAAGTCTTCTGGAGTATTTAACCTGAAGAACAAACTTTGTTCGTTCCATCTTCAAAAATCTTCAGGTGCCACTCTAATGGTCAACAAGCAGCAATGGACAACAGTGGAAACAATGGAGATAGTGGTAGGAGCAACAATGGTAGTGAGAGTGTAGCAGTGCAGCAACAACAACAAGAGAAGTGGTAGTTTGTAATTGGGTCATTGTCCCTGGTACAGGAGCCCAAACCCATTCAAGGAGCATTTTCTTCCTGCCAGCTTTGCTGGTAAACCCTTAGGGAGTCATGTACTTCTTTCTAGTTCAACTGATAAATGTGTATGTAACCATACATAACAAAGCTCGTTTAGATGACATATTTTGTGTACTTCCTATATGATGCAATGTTGATGTTTTATGTTTGATCAATGCTCTGATTAAATGAATTAATTCACTAATTGTGTGAAAAGAAAGGGAAAATTGATTCACCCTCCTCTTAGTATTTCCAACATTAATAAGGGTTCTAACCTTTTGATCAGTCCAACCATCTGACTTCACAGTGCATCCTATTTGTGCCCATGATGCCCTGAACTCCTCCAATCTTGCAGTGCATTCAACCTTTTCATTTGGAAGAATACGACCTTTAAAGTCATCATAGGAAGGGGCTTTGTACCCCTGTCCAACAATAGCAATAGCATCAATCACGGGCTGGAAAAATGGATTGTTCCTGGAAATACTGAAGGGAATACCACTCCAAAGAAGACACCTGGCCAACAGCTTGTCAACTTCTTCCTTCTCCTTTTTTTAAGAGCTGACCTGATAGATGGTTGTGCACTAGGTGTGGTTCTAGGAACAAAAAATGATGAGGCAACTATGGGGCTGATTGTAGAAATTGATGCTGAAGTGAACCACTCGGTAACCTCCCATCACTCTAGCCCTTGCCATTTGATTCTTCATAGCAGCCTTGGTCAGTTTGGTTGTCTCTATATCTTCCAATGGTTTGAGGGCTCTATGAATGATTTATGGATTTGTATTTGTGCAAAGTGTTGATTTTTGGTAGCATCAGATGTGCTCTAAGTCTCAAATTTTGCAGGGAGACTTGGGCACATGTATTCCAAATAATTCAGGAAGCGTTTTGGGAAATTCCACCCGGAGTCAATTTTATTAAAATAATTAGTTATTTTTAATGGGTCTCTAAGTCTAAACATAGGAAATTAAAATAATTAATGGGTATTAATCTAACTGTGGGTATAACTTCTAGAAGAAGACAAGGATCAAGCTGAAATGATCTTAGCCATTGATTAACTTCTAATCTGGGTCGTTGAATATCAACGAGAATTATTAAAGGAGGCTTGAGGGTCATTTGGAAAACACATTGACAGTTGATCAGTCAGATTGAATTGTTGAGCCAGAAAGCAACACAGTGATTTCGTGGTGATCACACAGAGGGGTAGAGATAGTTTTGGCTGGAGGATCTTCTTTGGAGCCAAGAATACACAACAAAGAGGTAGAGAAAGACACAGAGGAGGCAGTGCTATGCCTAGTGAGGGTGACGCAGAGCCAAGAAGTGCTGACGTAGAGCAACACAGAGCTTTCCAAGCAGAAGTATGAGATTTTGCTGGGGGATTGACGTTCTAAGCCGAGAGGGCTGAAGTCGAAGCTCCTGAAAGAAAATCGATCCAGCAGAGAGGTGACGCAGTGCCTCAAAGGCAATGACGCAGGCTCACATAATGATTGCGTAGGGGAAGCACAGAAGTAGTTGGGGACTCGTTGGTTCAATTGCCAGATCAACCGAGAATTGCAATGTATAGTGAGGTAATCTCACTAATTTCTTCTGCCGAGTGATATTCTTTGTATTGGACTGCTAGTAAGGAATCCAGAGTTTGTATTCAGAAATAACTTCTCCTTAATAATAAAAACCCTCAGATCTGTTGCAATGATTTTCTCGCATTGGGTTTTTCTAAGGACATTTGTCCAAAAATAACGGTGTCATTGTGTTGTATTTTCTTTCTTGCTCAGTTTCTTGTTTCCGTGTTATATTTAATTAAGTAAAGGCTGCAGTGTATGTATTTCATTATTTGCCGTAGTAAATTGCAAGTAATTTGTTTAAAGGAATTTAACAAATAGGAGAAATATCTTCAATTGTTGTAGTAAGGATTTCGGTTTAGGAATTTTCAAACAAATCCCTACTTCATGTACAGGAATTTGTGCAAGGTGAAATTTTGATCAGTATACTCCACCTATGATATGTTGCCTACGTAACTTGTAATTCAAATTTGATCTGTCAAACCCCCCATTGGGTTCACCAGATTCCTACATAGGGTCCAATTTTCTTGGTAGGTTTGTAACTTTGTTGAACTCTCGAGTCTTAATGTCGGATTGAAGTTTGAACCTACGGCACAAGAAGAATTTAAACAAATGAAATTAACAATCAACATTTTTAATTTTTGACCAAAAAAACCTCCACTCAATGCAGCGATAATGGAAAAAAAAACGCATTCAAACCCAAGAAAATATCATGGGAAAAAACTAGGGCATAGGAATTTAAACAAATAAAATTAACAATCAACATTTCGAATTTTTGACCAAAAAAACTCTCTCCACTAAATGCAACAAAAATGGAAAAAAAACTCACTCAAACCCAAGCAAAAATCACGGAAAATATATGGGTGACTAAAACCCAAGGAAAAACAAGGAGAAAACAAAAAAAAAGGGCCAAATTTAATGCCTATTGTCGCACAGATTGTCACGACAATGCTCAGACCGGGGGTTGTCACCCTGATCCCCGATCTCTCCGTTTAAGCTTGTCTCCCGCGGCTAAGGGAGGTATACCCTATGGGAAGAAAATTTTTATGATTTTTATGATTTTTTTTATTTTTAAATAAAATTCTAACATAGAATAAACAAAACTAATATCTAAAATTCTAAACAAAAACTCGAAAAGAGGCCTAAAGATCAACCTTTTTCTTTTTTCTTTTTTTAAATATTATTATTTTTTTAAAGTCAAAATTTTAAACAACTAACTAAATCTAAAATCTAAATAAAACCTAAAGCTAATCTCAACTAAACTAACATCTAATATATGTGAAACAAAATATGATTGCTAAGTTAAATGAAAACTAAATAGAACAAAAAGGAAAGTTCATAAATCTTTATATTTTTATGATTTTTTTATTTTTTATTTTTTTTATTCTTTGTATATTTTTTATATTTTATGGTTTATTATTATTAAAATCTAAATTTAAAGTAGTCAAAATCTAAAAAGAACTAAAATAAGAATTTAATAAATCTAAACCAAAAAAAAAAATAAAACAAAACTTTAAAAATCAAATATTTAAACTAATCTAAATCTAAATAAGAAAAAAAAAAATCTAAATCTAAATTTAAAACTAAAATCTAAAACTAAATCTAAGATTTAATAAGTCTAAAAATAAACTAACGTATGTATAAAACTATGACTTAAAAAAAGAATTCTAATTCAAAATCTAAAACTAAAAAACTATACACTGCCCTAACTTAAAATTAATCAACGCATGTAAAAAAAGAAAAGGGAAAACTTACATAATTTACCAAGTCGAAATTTTTGTTTTTTGCTGTTGTTTTTCAATGTATGCAGGTCGTACGGATGAGGGAATAGCAGGTGCGATGAGCGCTGCGTGAAGGATGAATTTCGATGGCACAGGAGCAGTGAAGGATCAATAGCCAACGTGGGAGCAGGGAGCGGTTTGGCAGCTCGAAAAAGATGCAGATTGAAGGTTGTTCAATGGCGGAAAACGCAGGAGCAGAAGTGAAGTTTGAATGACCGAGGGGATGCGGTAAGGATAGCAACACGCAGGGATTGTTTTCAGATGCTATGGCAGCGAGGGTTTCACGCAGGGGTTGTGGATCACGGTTCCACACAAGATGAGGAAGGGATTTGTTGTTAAAGCGTGGAGATGAAAGTAAGAATGTAGGACAATAGCAGCAGAGAATGAAGGGACGGCGTGGTGTGGAAAATAATGCGGAGAATGCAGCGAATGGCATCAGCACAATGCAAGGAAAGCTGGAAGGAGATCACAAAAATGCAATGATCACCGGTTTTGAAGGGAGAAAAGACACAGAGAATCGCCAGGAGGAGAAATGCGACGATGTAAGAACGCTGACGCTGCCAGAGGGTTTTGCTGGCAGGAATGAAGCGATCACATCCAGGTGTGTGGATATGAACACGATTTGCCTTAAAAAAATTTAACTTCCCAGCCACCAAAATGGAAGCCCAAAACTCAGAAAATCGCACCAAAATTTCCGGATCTGAAGCAAATGTGTCTGCGAACATGATGCTGAGGCCAGATCTTACCCTCCAGGGCCTCGATCTGGCTTCAAGACAAGATTATATTCTCAGCTCCAAAACCTGTAATAGCAAAAGCAAAAGTACCCAGAGGTAAAATGTGCAAGAAATAAAACTAAAAACCGTAAATCAGCTGAATAATTACAATATTTATAGATTTTCGACTCTTTATCCACAATGATATTTTCAGAATTTAAATTTAATGTGAGATACTTCAGAAAAACCCTACATGCATTCATAAAAAAAATTCAGATGATAAGCCCGGGATTAAAACTGGCTGGGCTTGTTCAGAAAATGCAATCCGAGAGTTGGCTGGTTCAACCGAGAACTTCCCCTAATGCCCGGTAAACTAAAAACTAAGATTTCATGCACAACTTAAAATCAACCATTAACATAGAGGAAAAAAACGATAGTGAAATCCAAATCAAATGGAGATACCTGCCATTATATTTCAGAATCTAAACTATCATTCAAACCCCAAAGATTAGACAAGATACCTGTGCTTGAATCAATCTTCACCAAGCTATTATCAATGACTGAAAATAAAATTATGCAGAAAAATAAAAGATCTTACAGAATTTCCATAAGAGTAACAGCAACAAGATTTTTAACCCCAAAGTCTTTCTTTATTGCACAAAAACTGACTACAAGAGAGCTTTCTTTAGCACCAGACTCTCAGATCAAATCTGATCTCAAATGACCCTTAGCACCCTATTTAAAGGAAAAATTCCTAATGGCTAGTTCGAGTGATCCATGTCAAAATGATCTCGACCGTCGATGAGGATCAAGCTATCTTTTAATCTCATCCGTCGAATTTTTAAATGCATTTTAATATATTAAAAATTGAAATTCTGCATTTATTTACTTAAAAAAATTGACTTATTATTATTTAATTATTTTTAAAATTTTTATTTTATTTTATTTTTTTATTATTTTTAAATTGTTTTATTACTTTTATTTATTTATTTTTAATTTTATATAGTTTTTAATTTTTTTAATTATTTATATCTTTTATTTTTTTATTGTTTTTTTTTTCAAATTTTTTTATTTATTTTTTAAATGGATCTTCGAACTTAGCCTTTGGAAAAATCACCTAGGACCTAGGACTTAGGACTTAGGACCTATGAGGGGATTAAAACATTTCCTAACCCTCAAGACACTTTACATCGTGACTTTTACAATTTTACATCCGAAGGGGGAAAACCCATTTGACATAGACCCTCATATATCACCCAGTTCTATGACCAACTATAATCTAGCAGATCAACGCTCTAGAATTCCTCTAAGATTCTAATGACAAAATTCATTTCGGCTTTGGGGTTAGGCTGAAGGAAAACTCTGCCGATCATGGATCGATGAGACAAAAAACCTTTCGGAACGTAGATTATCACTAGAAAATTAGGTCCACCTGGACAATTTTCATACATGACTCAGCTCTGCTAAGATTATTTATAATTCACACATGCAGACTAGGTTTACAACATAACATAATATGATAAGGTCGATAATGACTGTCGAATGGCACGAACACGTCAATCAAGCGCTACCCTTTTCTGAAGAAAAGGGGGTGTACTGCTAAGAGTAGTTGACACGTAGTGGTCAACATCTGGCTCCACTTGGGGACATGTTGCTGCACTGTAGCAATGTGAGAATCCAGAATCTGCATCCATGCAACACACAACAACATATAAGTAGTGTCCGTCCAAGAAATCATCACATAACATTAAGCACATGAAAGATATAAGCTCTTCATTTATTAACTTTCTAAAAAAGCAAATCTAATCCTAAAACAGAAATGAAAATGTTGAAAAAACAAGAAGTAAGGTTAGAAATACAGAGGATGCCCCATGGCATCAGATGTGTTCAATATAGTGTATACTGAGCATTTGCCTGCTTTCAGGCAAATCTGTCCGCTGCTTGTCAGATGTGCCATGTCCAATTCTGCATATGGTAGGACTTTTTCCTATCCAAAAGTCAAGCTTCTCGCAGCCGTCTGATGCATCAAATCTTTTTCTCATTTTCTTTCTCTTGCGCTTTTTCTTCGTGGCAGCCTGTATCATTGATGACATGGAACTTTCTGCTTCAAAGCTCTCAGATGTAGTATGTAAGATATGTGTGACATGTCTTTCTTCATTTTGCACCTGCCCTGTCAAGGATGATGGATCAATCTCACAGGTGCCATGAGTTATAACTTGATCTTCTATGACTGGTGGATTAACCGTGTGAGCATTAGTCTGATTATTAATTTCCCTTTTATCCAGGTCATCTTCAATTATCCACTTTTCAATGGAACAAAGGACTTCATAATATGATGGAGCTGGCTGTAACAGATAAGGAGGCTCTTAATTTATTGACATTCTCTGGTTTCTTTCATCCTCTGACCATTGTTGAAATTTCTAAACCTGTATTTTAATGGCATCTATCTAACTAGAGTGTTCAACCTTTATAGCACTGATTTCCCTGTCATGGTCTTCTTCCATATCTTTTATTACTTTATTGTTCTTTTCCTTTATGGTCATCAAGCAATGCTGCATAGAGTTTATCTCTTCCTTATGATTTGCTTGCATGGTAGCCAACTGATTATTATGATCGAACGTTATGATAGTCATTTCTTCATCCATAGTTAATAACTTGTTTTGCATAGAATTAATTTCCCTATCATGATTAGCTTTCATGGTCGTCATATTTTCCTCTAAGCCTGATAACTTGCTTTGCATAAAACTAATTTTTGTGTCATGATTAATCTTCATGGCCTCAATTTCCTTAGCATGTTGACTTTGCATGATCTCCATCTCCCTATTACGTTTTTCTAGGTGGGTGCATAAAGTTCTCACATCATTGGCGTAATTAGTTTGATTTATCTCCATATTTTTTACCAGCAGCATTAGTTCTTGTATGATTTGCTTTTGATTTTCCTTTTCATTGTCATTTGTCCCTGCTTTTACACTATCAAGGATTTGATCTGCAATGGTACAGGTGGATGACACATTCTGATATGAAGAATTGTCTTGAAATCTTTCGTCGACAGTTGGACCTTTTATAAGATTACTTTCATTATTTTGCACAATCTTAGGGGCACAAGGTGAGCTATCTGGATCACCATATTTATCTTTAAAAGCATCGACAATGTCTTGTAGAGAAGTGAAATAATCTTCAGGACAATTATTAAACCAATTCAAAGCATCATCCTCTAAAGAAAGGACAAAAAGACGCATTTTGACATCTTCATGATTATACTGAGGGGGTCTACAATATATGATCATTATATGAGTAAACAAGGCTAGATGCCTTTTAACAACGACTAAATCACCACTTGAGAACAAAGGTAATTTAGAAATGGCCACTTCTGGAATATCATGGAGATCGTCAGTGAAATGACATGGTTTAAATGAATAATCCATGATGAATAACGAGGGACCAAATGGATGATAGGAAGAGATCTCTGCTCAAGAAAATCAAGAGATGAAAGAAGTGGAGTCGCCACTTGAACAATGAATCTAATTCTAGGATCCAAAAATCAACCAACAAGCAGATATGAGGAAGGCTTCTTGTCTGGGAAAAAATAAACGAAATGGAATGGAGTCGCCACCCAAACAAGAAATGAATCGAAGAGTAGTTGCTGATATGACGAAAGATAGGGTGATGAAAAGATCGAAATAATGCCAAAAAATGTTGAATCTGCCGGCTTAAATGAGAGATGAGAAAGATGAAAGAATGATGAGAAATGAGGAGATGAATGTCGCTGAAATGCTAGGGACAGAAAAAATCTATCACCTGCAACAACGCCAAAAAATGTTGGCGTTGTCGGCTCAAAAAAATGATAGAAAGATGAACGATGAATGATAAAAAGTCATTGAAACACTGAGAATAAAGTATCCCCGGCAACGGTGCCAAAAAATGTTGTCGCACAAATTGCCACGACAACACTCAGACCGAGGGCTGTCACCCTCATCCCCGATTTCTTCGTTTAAACCTGTCTCCCGCGGCTAAGGGAGGTAGACCCTATGGGAAAATGGATGACCAGCTGAGAGCCAGTTGGATTGGGAGACACGAGGGGAAAAAAGCACTTAATTGATTTTATTAAGTTAATAGACCAGTGCCTTATGGGGTTAATGATTATATGATTATTTATTAGATGTTGCAAAAGTATAAACCATGTAAAACAATCATTTATCATCAAATAACCCAAATGATGTTAGATTTTCAACAAATGCACAACGCCTTAATGATGATCCAGCAATTAAACTTCAAGAAAAATTAAATGCTTTAAATGATCATAAAATTTGAATGCTGACCAACTACCACTTTCATATAGCCAACTTGTAAATAAACATTTTAAGTGAGTTTAGCTATAGAAAAATGGACCACAGAAAATGAATTTTCAATTTTTTTACTAAGCTTTTTGAAAATATTTTTTAATTTTTATATTTTTAAATTTTTTTTTCCTAAGAATAAAACAAACTAAAATCTTAATAAAACTAAAATAAATAAAACTTAAAACTATTCTAAATTAAACTAAACTAAATGAAACTTAAAATTATTAAAATTTAATCCTAAAATCAAATAAATCTAAACAAAATACGAAGAAATTTTTTATGATTTTTTTTTTTAATAGAATTCTAACATTAAGATAAAACAAAACTAATATCAAAAAATCTAAACAAAAACTTGAAAAGAGGCGTAAAGATCAATTTTTTTCTTTTTTTCTTTTTTGAAATATTATTATTTTTTTTGAAGTCAAAATTTTAAACAACTAACTAAATCTAAAATCTAAATAAAACCTAAAGCTAATCTCAACTAAACTAACATCTAATATATATGAAACGAAATATGAATGCTAAGTTAAATGAAAACTAAATAGAAAAAAAAAGAAAGTTCAAAAATCTTTATATTTTTATGATTTTTTTTTTATTTTTTTTATTTTTTTATTCTTTGTATATTTTTTATATTTTATGGTTTATTATTATTAAAATCGAAATTTAAAGTAGTCAAAATCTAAAAAGAACTAAAATAAGAATTTAATAAATCTAAACCAAAAAAAAATAAAACAAAACTTTAAAAATCAAATATTTAAACTAATCTAAATCTAAATAAGAAAAAAAATCTAAATCTAAATTTAAAACTAAAATCTAAAACTAAATCTAAGATTTAATAAGTCTAAAAATAAACTAACGTATGTATAAAACTATGACTAAAAAAAAATTCTAATTCAAAATATAAAACTAAAAAACTATACACTGCCCTAACTTAAAATTAATCAACGCACGTAAAAAAAAAGAAAAGGGAAAACTTATGGTAATTTACCAAGTCGAAATTTTTGTTTTTTGCTGTTGTTTTTCAATGTATGCAGGCCGTACAGATGAGGGAATAGCAAGTGCGATGGGCACTGCGTGAAGGATGAAATTTCGATGGCACAGGAGTAGCGAAGGATCAATAGCCAGTGTGGGAGCAGGGAGTGGTTGGGTAGCTCGGAAAAGATGTAGATTGAAGGGTGTTCAATGGCGGAAAACGCAGGAGCAGAAGTGAAGTTTGAATGGTCGAGGGGATGCGGTAAGGATAGCAGCACGTAGGGATTGTTTTCAGATGCTATGGCAGCGAGGGTTTCGTGCAGGGATTGTGGATCACGGTTCCACACAAGTTGAGGAAGGGATTTTTTGTTAAAGCGTGGAGATGAAAGTACGAATGTAGTACAACAGCAGCAGAGAATGAAGGGACTGCGTGGTGTGGAAAATAATGCAGAGAATGCAGCGAATGGCATCAACACAATGTAAGGAAAGCTAGAAGGAGATCACAAAAATGCAATGATCACCGATTTTGAAGGGAGAAAAGACACAGAGAATCGCCAGGAGGAGAAATGCGACGATGTAAGAACGCTGACACTACCAGAGGGTTTTGCTAGCAGGAATGAAGCGATCACGCCCAGGTGCATGGATATGAACATGATTTGCCTTAAAAAAATTTAACTTCCCAGCCACCAAAATGGAAGCCAAAAACTCAGAAAATCGCACCGAAATTTCTGGATATGAAGCAAATATTTTTGCGAAAATGATGCTGAGGCTAGATCTTACCTTCTAGGGCCTAGATCTAGCTTCAAGACAAGATTATATTCTCAGCTCCAAAACCTATAACAGCAAAAGCAAAAGTACCCAGAGGTAAAATGTGCAAGAAATAAAACTGAAAACCATAAATCAGCTGAATAATTACAATATTTACAGATTTTCGACTCTTTAGCAGCCAGATTTGTCAATAATCCACAGTGATATTTTCAGAATTTAAATTTAATGTGAGATACTTCAGAAAAACCCTGCATGCATTCATAAAAAAAAATTCAGATGATAAGCCCGGGATTAAAACTAGCTGGGCTCTTTTAGAAAACGCAATCCGGGGGTTGGCTAGTTCAGTCGAGAACTTCCCCTAACGCCCGGTAAACTAAAAACTAAGATTTCCTGAACAACGTAAAATCAACCATTAACATAGAGGGAAAAAACGATAGTGAAATCCAGATCTAATGGAGATACCTACCATTATATTTCAGAATCTAAACTATCATTCAAACCCCAAAGATCAGACAAGATATTTGTGCCTGAATCAATCTTCACCAAGCTATTATCGATGACTGAAAATAAAATTATGCAGAAAAATAAAATATCTTACAGCATTTCCAGAAGAGTAACACCAACAAGATTTTTAACTCCAAAGTCTTTCTTTATTGCACAAAAACTGACTACAAGAGAGCTTTCTTTAGCACCAGACTCTCAGATCAAATTTGATCTTAAATGACCCCTAGCACCCTATTTAAAGGAAAAATTTCCAACGGCTAGTTCGAGTGATCCATGTCAAAATGATCTCGACCGTCGATGAGGATCAAGATATCTTTTAATCTCATCTGTCGAATTTTTAAATGCATTTTAATATATTAAAAATTGAAATTCTGCATTTATTTACTCAAAAAATTTGACTTATTATTATTTTATTATTTTTAAAATTTTTATTTTATTTTATTTTTTATTATTTTTAAATTTTATTATTATTTTTATTTATTTATTTTTAATTATATATATATATATTTAATTTTTTTAATTATTTATATCTTTTATTTTTTTATTGTTTTTTTTTTTTTTTTTTTTTCCAATTTTTTTATTTTTATTTTTAAATGGATCCTCGAACTTAGCCTTTGGAAAAATCACCTAGGACCTAGGACTTAGGACCTATGAGGGGATTAAAACATTTCCTAACCCTCAAGACACTTTACATCATGACTTTTACAATTTTACATCCGAAGGGGGAAAACCCATTTGACATAGACCCTCATAGATCACCCAGTTCTGCGACCAACTATAATCTAGCAGATCAACGCACTAGAATTCCCCTAGGATTCTAATGAAAAAATTCATTCGAGCTTTGGGGTTAGGCTGATGGAAAACTCTGCCGATCATGGATCGGTGAGACAAAAAACCTTCTAGAACGTAGATTATCACTAGAAAATTAGGTCCACCTAGGCAATTTTCATACATGACTCAGCTCTGCTAAGATTATTTACAATTCACACATGCAGACTCGGTTTACAACATAACATAATATGATAAGGTCGACGATGACTGTCGAATGGCACGGACACGTCAATCAAGCGTTACGCTTTTGCGAAGAAAAGGGGGTGTACTGCTAAGGGTAGTTGACACATAGTGGTCAACATCTGGTTCCACTTGGGGACACGTTGCTGCACTGTAGGAATGTGAGAATCCAGAATCTACATCCATGCAACACACAACAAAATATAAGTAGTGTCCATCCAAAATCATCACATAACATTAAGCACATGAAAGATATAAGCTCTTCATTTATTAACTATCTAGAAAAGAAAATCTAATCCTAAAATAGAAATGAAAATGCTGAAAAAACAAGGAGTAAGGTTAGAAATACAAAGAATGCCTAAATCGGCTGCTTGTCGGATGTGCCATGTCCAATTCTGCATATTATAGGACTTTTTCCTATCCGAAAGTCAAGCTGCTCGCGGCCGTCTGATGCATCAAATATTTTTCTCATTTTCTTTCTCTTGCACTTTTTCTTCGTGGCAAGCTGTATCACTGATGACATGGAACTTTCTGCTTCAAAGCTCTTAGATGTAGTATGTAAGATATGTGTGACATGTCTTTCTTCATTCTGCACCTGCCCTGTCAAGGATGATGGATCAATCTCACAGGTGCCATGAGTTATAACTTGATCTTCTATGACTGGTGGATTAACCGTGTGAGCATCAATCTGATTATTAATTTCCCTTTTATCCAGGTCATCTTCAATTATCCACTTTTCAATGGAACAAAGGACTTCATAATATGATGGAGCTGGCTGTAACAGATAAGGAGGCTCCTGATTTATTGACATTCTCTGGTTTCTTTCATCCTTTGACCATTGTTGAAATTTCTGAACCTATATTTTAATGGCATCTATCTGACTAGAGTGTTCAACCTTTATAGCACGGATTTCCCTGTCATAGTCTTCTTCCATATCTTTTATTACTTTATCATTCTTTTCCTTTATGGTCATCAAGCAATGCTGCATAGAGTTTATCTCTTCCTTATGATTTGCTTGCATGGTAGCCAACTGATTATTATGATCGAACGTCATGATAGTCATTTCTTCATCCATAGTTAATAACTTGTTTTGCATAGAATTAATTTCCCTATCATGATTAGCTTTCATGGTCGTCATATTTTCCTCTGAGCCTAATAACTTGCTTTGCATAAAACTAATTTCTGTGTCATGATTAATCTTCATGGCCTCAATTTCCTTAGCATGTTGATTTTGCATGATCTCCATCTCCCTATTACGTTTTTCCAGGTGGGTGCATAAAGTTCTCACATCATTGGCGTAATTAGTTTGATTTATCTCTATATTTTTTACCAGCAGCATTAGTTCTTGTATGATTTGCTTTTGATTTTCCTTTTCATTGTCATTTGTCCCTGCTTTTCCACTATCATGGATTTGATCTGCAATGGTATAGGTGGATGGCACATTCTGATATGAAGAATTGTCTTGAAATCTTTCGTCGTAATTGGACGTTTTATAAGACTACTTTCATTCTTTTGCACAATTTTAGGGGCACAAGGCGAGCTATCTGGATCACCATATCTATCTTTAAAAGCATCGAAAATGTCTTGCAAAGAAGTGAATGAATCTTCAGGACAATTATTAAACCAATTCAAAGCATCATCCTCTAAAGAAATGACAAAAAGACACATTTTGACATCTTCATGATTATATTGAGGGGGTCTACAATATATGATCATTATACGAGTAAACAAGCCTAGATGCCTTTTAACAGCGACTAAATCACCACTTGAGAACAAAGGTAATTTAGAAATGGCCACTTTTGGAATAGCATGGAGATCATCTGTGAAATGACATGGTTTAAACGAATAATCCATGATGAATAACGAGGGACCAAATGGATGATAGAAAGAGATCTCTGCTCAAGAAAATCAAGAGATGAAAGAAGTGAAGTCACCACTTGAATAATGAATATAATTCTAGGATCCAAAAATCAACCAACAAGTAGATATGAGGAAGGCTTCTTGTCTGGGAAAAAATAAAAGAAATGGAATGGAGTCACCACCCAAACAAGTAATGAATCAAAGAATAGTTGCTGATATGACGAAAGATAAGGTGATAAAAAGATCCAAATAATGCCAAAAAATGTTGAATCTGCCGGCTTAAATGAGACATGAGAAAGATGAAAGAATGATGAGAAATGAGAAGATGAATGTCGCTGAAACGCCAGGGACAGAAAAACTCTATCAGCGGCAACAACGCCAAAAAATGTTGGCGTTGCCGGCTCAAACGAATGATAGAAAGATGAACGATGAATGATAAAATGTCGTTGAAACACCGAGAATAAAGTGTCCCCGGCAACGGTGCCAAAAATTGTTGTCGCACAGATTGTCACGACAACACTCAGATCGGGGGCTGTCACCCTGATCCTCGATCTCTCCGTTTAAGCCTGTCTCCCGTGGCTAAGGGGGCTAGACCCTATGGGAAAATAGATGACCAATTGAGAGCCAGTTGGGTTGGGAGACACGAGGGGAAAAAAGCACTTAATTGATTTTATTAAGTTAATAGACCAGTGCCTTATGGGGTTAATGATTAAATGATTATTTATTAGATGTTGCAAAAGTATAAACCATGTAAAACAATCATTTATCATCAAATAACCCAAATGATGTAAGATTTTCAACAAATGCACAACGCCTTAACGATGATCCAGCAATTAAACTTCAAGAAAAATTAAATGCTTTAAATGATCATAAAATTTAAATGCTGACCAGCTACCACTTTCATATAGCCAACTTGTAAATAAACATTTTAAGTGCGTTTAGCTATAGAAAAATGGACCACAAAAAATGAATTTTCAATTTTTTTATTAAGCTTTTTCAAAATATTTTTTAATTTTTTAATTTTTTTTTTTTTAAGAATAAAACAAACTAAAATCTTAATAAAACTAAAATAAATAAAACTTAAAACTATTCTAAATTAAACTAAACTAAATGAAACTTAAAATTATTAAAATTTAATCCTAAAATCAAATAAATCTAAACAAAATATAAAGAAAAATTTTATGATTTTTTTTTTTTTTTTTTTTTAACATTAAGATAAAACAAAACTAATATCTAAAATTATAAACAAAAACTCGAAAAGAGGCCTAAAGATCAACTTTTTTCTTTTTCTTTTTTAAAAATATTATTATTTTTTTAAATTCAAAATTTTAAACAACTAACTAAATCTAAAATCTAAATAAAACCTAAAGCTAATCTCAACTAAACTAACATCTAATATATATGAAACAAAATATGAATGTTAAGTTAAATGAAAACTAAATAGAACAAAAAGGAAAGTTCATAAATCTTTATATTTTTATGATTTTTTTTATTTTTTATTTAAATCTAAAAAAAACTAAAATAAGAATTTAATAAATCTAAACAAAAAATAAATAAAACAAAACTTTAAAAATCAAATATTTAAACTAATCTAAATCTAAATAAGAAAAAAAAATCTAAATCTAAATTTAAAACTAAAATCTAAAACTAAATCTAAGATTTAATAAGTCTAAAAATAAATTAATGTATGTATAAAACTATGACTAAAAAAAATTCTAATTCAAAATCTAAAAACTAAAAAACTATACACTGCCCTAACTTAAAATTAATCAACGCATGCAATTTTTGTTTTTTGTTGTTGTTTTTCAATGTATGCAGGCCGTATGGATGAGGGAATAGCAAGTGCGATGTGCACTGCGTGAAGGATGAAATTTCGATGGCACAGGAGCAACGAAGGATCAATAGCCAGCGTGGGAGCAGGGAGCGGTTTGGCAACTCGGAAAAGATGCAGATTGAAGGGTGTTCAATGGCGGAAAACGTAGGAGCAGAAGTGAAGTTTCAATGGCCAAGGGGATGCGGTAAGGATAGCAGCACGCATGGATTGTTTTCAGGTGCTATGGTAGCGAGGGTTTCACGCAGGGATTGTGGATCACGGTTCCATGCAAGATGAGGAAGGGATTTGTTTTTAAAGCGTGGAGATGAAAGTACGAATGCAGTAAAACAGCAAAAGAGAATGAAGGGACTGCGTGGTGTGGAAAATAATGCGGAGAATGCAGCGAATGGCATCAGCACAATGCAAGGAAAGCTGGAAGGAGATCACAAAAATGCAATGATCACCGATTTTGAAGGGAGAAAAGACACAGAGAATTGCCAGGAGGAGAAATGCGACGATGTAAGAACGTTGAAGCTGCCAGAGGGTTTTGCTGGCAGGAATGAAGCGATCACGCCCAGGTGCGTGGATATGAACACGATTTGCCTTAAAAAAATTTAACTTCCCAGCCACCAAAATGGAAGCCCAAAACTCAGAAAATCGCACCAAAATTTCCGGATCTGAAGCAAATATGTCTGCGAAAATGATGCTGAGGCCAGATCTTACCCTCCAGGGCCTAGATCTGGCTTCAAGACAAGATTATATTCTCAGCTCCAAAACCTGTAACAGCAAAAGCAAAAGTACCCAGAGGTAAAATGTGCAAGAAATAAAACTGAAAACCCTAAATCAGTTGAATAATTACAATATTTACAGATTTTCGACTCTTTAGCAGCCAGATTTGTCAATAATCCACAATGATATTTTCAGAATTTAGATTTAATGTGAGATACTTCAGAAAAACCCTGCATGCATTCATAAAAAAATTCAGATGATAAGCCCGGGATTAAAACTCGCTGGGCTTTTTCAGAAAACGCAATCCAGGAGTTGGTTGGTTTAGCCGAGAACTTCCCCTAATGCCTAGTAAACTGAAAAATATGATTTCCTGCACAGCTTAAAATCAACCATTAACATAGAGGAAAAAAATGATAGTGAAATCCAGATCAAATGGAGATACCTGCCATTATATTTCAGAATTTAAACTATCATTCAAACCCCAAAGATCAGACAAGATACCTGTGCCTGAATCAATCTTCACCAAGCTATTATCAATGACTGATAATAAAATTATGCAAAAAAATAAAAGATCTTACAACATTTCCAGAAGAGTAACACCAACAAGATTTTTAACTCCAAAGTCTTTCTTTATTGCACAAAAGATGACTACAAGAGAACTTTCTTTAGCACCAGACTCTCAGATCAAATCTAATTTCAAATGACCCCTAGCACCCTATTTAAAGGAAAAATTCCCAACAGCTAGTTCGAGTGATCCATGTTAAAATGATTTCGACCGTCGATGAGGATCAAGATATCTTTTAATCTCATCCATCGAATTTTTAAATGCATTTTGATATATTAAAAATTGAAATTCTGCATTTATTTACTAAAAAAATTGACTTATTATTATTTTATTATTTTTAAAATTTTTATTTTATTTTATTTTATTTTTAAATTTTAAATTTTATTATTATTTTTATTTATTTATTTTTAATTTTTTTAATTATTTATATCTTTTATTTTTTATTGTTTTTTTATTTTTCCAAATTTTTTATTTTTATTTTTAAATGGATCCTCAAACTTAGCCTTTGGAAAAATCACCTAGGACCTAGGACTTAGGACTTAGGACCTATGATGGGATTAAAACATTTCCTACCCCTCAAGACACTTCACATCATGACTTTTACAATTTTACATCCGAAGGGGGAAAACCCATTTGACATAGACCCTCATAGATCACCCAATTCTGCGGCCAACTATAATCTAGCAGATCAATGCACTAGAATTCCCCTAAGATTCTAACGACAAAATTCATTCTGGCTTTGGGGTTAGACTGAAGGAAAACTCTGCCGATCATTGATCGGTGAGACAAAAAACCTTCCGGAACGTAGATTATCACTAGAAAACTAGGTCCACCTAGGACATTTTCATACATGACTCAGCTCTGCTAAGATTATTTACAATTCACACATGCAGACTGGGTTTACAACATAACATAATATGATAAGGTCGATGATGACTGTCGAATGGCACAGAAACGTCAATCAAGTGCTACCCTTTTGCGAAGAAAAGGGGGTGTACTGCTAAGGGTAGTTGACACGTAGTGGTCAACAATGCCCATACCTGAAATCCACGCCTTGCTGAAGAAACTTGGTACAAAGTTGAAATTTCTTTGCTTGGGATCCTAAATTCCTTCGGTTTACTCCTCTCTCACCATTGCCCTCTAATTGCAAAATGAAACAAAAAACCCAATTTTACCTTTAACAGGTCGTTTCCGAGGCCCGCGATCTTTTTGTAAAAATTGCGATTGAATTGTGATTTTTCAAAATGAAAAAATGACTAATTTAATCCGGCATTTTTATCAGGTCAGTGGAAAAATCATGACTTTTTCAAAAAAAGGCGATTTTTGCAGCACTGCTATTACATGAGGTTCATCATTTTTGCACGTTATGCTGATTTTGGGTTGCTCAAATTACGTCTATTGGTGGGTTGTGAAGAGCTTATATGAAGGGCACATTTGCTCTTGGATAAAGGTCATGTTTTGAGGTACCAACCCTCCTTGTGATTGCTGCTTTATCAATTGTTCAAATAAAGGTTTGCTGTTGTCTTCTCATTGAGAGGTTGTTGCTGGTTGTTTCTATGGTGAACACATTCTTGTTGCTATCTTATTTTTGTTTGAAGAAGAGCACCTTTGGAAGGGCACTCATGTAAGTTCTGCATCTTAAAACAGTTCAGTTGGTATATTAATAGCATTTTTATCACAGCGTAGTCATGTCTCCATTATTCATATTTCCAAATCCTTTTTGTTTGTGCTTTGACTCCTTTTGCCATAGCTGGTTTTGCACTGGTCTACTCTTTTACCCATTTAGTCAAAATAATATCTTCATCATTTTTCTTAGAGATTCCCCCATTGTGCCAAAGGAGAGCCAATTTAAGGAGAGAGAAGGTGTTGTTGCTCATATAAATTCCTGCTGGGGTTGCACTTGTCTTCAGGGCTTTATGACATTATGTCCAGGTTTGGGAGGTAACACTTGCTATTGCCTTTCTTTGGTAACATTGATATAATTTATTTTTTCCTGGGGTATGCTTCATCTTTTAGTGTAGGGGAATTGAAGAGTTTGAAGTAGGAATTGCCTTTGCTTGTGAAAGTCAGACCCGGTGTCTTTTGTTGTGATGTTGAGTACCTTTCTATTGGTGTGCAGGAGCATAAGGTTGCATTTGAAAAACAAATTAGGGCAGAATTTTCCTGGTTCCCTATTTGTGCATTTGATGTAACTCTCTGACCAATGATGTAGTTATTTGTTTTAGAAAATTGTTACAAAATAGAATTGTTATTTTCTAATTAAATAACTAGAGGACACCATAAAAAGACAGAAACTACGTGTAAGGAATAGGAATACAGTTATCTTGGAATATCTAAACGTGTCTATATTACTTTTGTAAGCTAGGGATTCTAAATTCTGTCTTGTCATTTTTCTTGGAAACTTTGAAGATGCCATAGGTTTTTATCAAAATTTCATTATTGAAGTTAGTTAAAAACCTAAAGGAAATGATCTGTTTATTCTAATGTATGGTTAATGCTTCATGTTTTATGGTTGCGACCATCATTCATTTGTAGAGTAGTGACTTCTCATTCCAATAAAATATTACTGTGTAACTGTCCTTTGCCTCTCACTTTTTTTGTTTCTCTGGTCCTCAGAAATCCAGACTCTCAATATGTAGCTATGATGGCATTAAGGAGATTTAGATTAGAGGCAGAGATGCGAGGAGCATATATATCTAACAACATATGTGATGAATCTACTCATGTGGTGGTTTATGCCCCAATTGGCATACAATTGTCATTCAGAAGAATCATGCAAAGGTGATAATGTTGTCTATCTTCATTTTTATCTTGAAAAGCATATTTTTGCTCAAATTTATTTTGACTTTATTATTTGTAGTAGGATTTCTTGAATTGGATATGTGCATAGTTGAGTGTTTGTCACAAGACTTGGTTTATTGTAATCAAGCAAATGGAAACCTCAATCACAACAGATAGTTGTCTAGGGGCTCCAATTTTGGGCTAAAAGAAAAAGGGTAATGAAACCCCTATTTGTGCTAGACCAATTTCATGCAATCAAGTAGCAAACACGATATGTTGGAAATTAAATCACTACTCTGAAAAGCAGTTTCATGACAACGATTAAGTTTTCTCCATGAAATATGACAATGATCAGCCAAATCTACTAACCAGTGTGGATCTGCATTTCCTTCAACAGAGAAAAGTTTGAAAAGTGTTGCCAAGGTGTTAATTTTAGAGCTAGATTGTTCTTTGTTGTAAATAATTGTATTTTCAAACTTTTTCATCATTTACACATTACATTCACCCAATAATATCATATCATCATTAGCAATTATGTAGAGGGAACAATAAACATCAATAATGTAGCGAGTAAGGAACAATAGAAAAAAAATACACAATAGAGACACCAGGATTTAGGTCAGAGACCAGGGAAAAACCCCACAAGGGGGAAAACCCAACCAGATTCTTCTTCTATTAGATATTAATCAAATGTTCATCTGAAATACAATGCACAATAAGTATACTGTATGAGACAAAAGTCATTCATCATCAGTTACATCAGCAGACATGTATTCTAGAGAGGCAAGCACAGGCATCCATTTCATACCGTCATAAGAGAAAACTATACAACATTGTCACTATCAAAGAGGTTTTGCCATCACTATCATATCATCATCATAGAGACAAGTTATAGATCAAAGTGTCATAGCCAAGTCCGCCATATCGAGATCATTGCCATGTTTGATATAGAGATCGTTGCCATGTCAGATATATAGAGGTCTCTTCCATTCAACAAGGTCACTGCCATCAAGAGGATGATATAACTGTAATCAAGTACGTTATCAAGGTCACTATTACACATCTTTTCCAAGTCACGATTATCACTGCCACTGTTACACATTACTTCCAAGTCACTATTATCACTATCATCAAGTACGTTATCAAGGTCACTATTACACATCTTTTCCAAGTCACGATTATCACTGCCACTGTTACACATTACTTCCAAGTCACTATTATCACTGTCACTGTTACACATCACTTCTAAGTCACTGTTGTCATATATTATCATAGCTATATCAAAGGTCATTCTGTCATGTGAAGGTTTTTGTTGTTATGTCTCCAAATTACAGTCATATAGATCACTGTACTTACATCAAACGTTACTGTTACATAACAAGATCATTGGCATCAAAGTCTCTGTGATGCAGCAGGGTTACAGTCATCAAAGTCACTGCCTATTTTGTTGAAGAAAGTGTAACTAGGTTTGGTATTTACAAATGTAACTTTGATCTTTGTACTTGTCAAGAAAAAGAAATATTATTTTTGTAAATTATAAATGAGTTTCTTGCTCATTTCATAGGTCTAGGGCAATGTTTTTTTTTTGACTTTAACGGTTATGTTTTTTATTGAATGGCGGCAAAACAGCTACCGCGTGCTGGTTACATTGAAATAAGTCCTCAAATTTCTTGATCCTCAGAATTCTTGTTACATGACGAATCCATGGACATGCTTTGTTTCTTAAACTTCTTTTAGGGAAAAAACGCAGCATCTCTGCCTATTAGTTCTGGACATCAATGTTGGAGCGATTGTCCACACGATCAAAGGCTGATACCTGTTGCCCCTGGGAGGATGCAGAATTTGGCCTGCTTAAACTTGGACTGTGAGATGCTGACCACTAACTCGACTGCCAGAAGAACCGTTCGGATCAGAGTTTCTTCAATCAGGCAATTGAAATGTCGACTTCCCTCTCTAGTCATCAATCACATGTATTCCACAGGACAGATTTGTAGAGTTGTAATGCAATTTCCTTGGGCAAACAACTTGCTGTCTGACTGTTTAATCTGATGCTTTAATAGGCTCGCAGTTTAGATTAGCTTGCTCTAATACTTGATTCAACGTTCCCTTTGCAGAAGACCGGGCGGTGGAGCCGTTGGAGAGGAACAAACTGTTACAGGATCCTCTTTCTGAAGTTAATCTAAATACTGGGAAGGAAAGAGTTGCTAACAAACTCTACAAACTTGAGAACTGAGACAGAGGAAGGACCCGAATAAAGCTGCCATTCTTGGCTTTTTTTCAACAAGGGGTTGGGGAACCAGAAGAAGACTCTTTTAATACTTCTAGAAGCTCACCTGTACCGTATATTCAACCAAACAGTCACTCAACGTCCATGACAGTTCAATGTTCTGCTGGAAATAGAGCATAAGAGACTGCTAGAAACAGAGATTCCAAAGTAACAACTTTTCATGATTTCCTGCCCTTGGAGCTTGGGGAAGTTGAAACCTGGAAACTAGAACAGCAAAACCTGAAGGGAATCCAAGATTGTTGTCCCAGAAGCTGATCCCATATACATCAAAATCAAATTCCTGGTAAAGCCTATTAAGGGATGATACAGAGAGAATCAACCGAATTGACTGAAAGGGTTCTTTGGCTTTTGGCAGAGCCAAGATTTGCTTCCGAATCTGCCTCAGAATTTAGCTGCCTCATTATGTGGTAGAAGGATATTTTCCGAAATTTAGCCAATAAGGGTCTAATTTTCTTGAGAATATGGCCTAAATGGATCTGCAAAGGATTTGAATGTGAATTCATTGCTTGAATGATAAGCCGAGAATCTCCAAAGACCGTCAGGGATTGAATATTCCAGTTAAGAGCTAGAGTCAGCCCCTGCCACAAAGCTAGAGCCTCTGCTCTATTGTTTGATTCGATTCCTAGACCCCAGTGATACCTGAATAAAGAGGTGCCATCAGGTTTCAGAAGAACTCCACCTCCACCCGCAGCGCCAGGATTGCCTTTAGAGGCCCCGTCGAAGAATAGACAGTGGTCATCTAGGGCCGATCTCCACTTTAGAAATTCTTGTTCTTCTAGGCGAATTTCCCACATAGCATGGCAAGAGGCTGGGGAAATAGAGATGGATTGATTTTTTGGGACAATATCTTTCAGCCAGAGCTCCTCCTCACTGTCGAGCTTCGCTTCATTCCTTAAGGCTGGCTTAACTTCCAACGTTTCTCCCAATATAGCTTTAATTTTGGAAATTACGCTGTTTGCTGTGCAGATTTCTCCTCTAAAAATTCTGTTATTCCTTTCCAGCCATAACTTCCAGCATATGAATTTAGGGGTCCACATCCATGCAGTTTTTAGCAGATTTTTTTTATTGAGGCAAAAAGGTGATAGCTTGGCCCACTCATGGAGGAGATTTGACACATTACTTGGCAGCTCAAACTTGTTCGCCCTTGAACTCAGAACCCCCTTCCAAACTGTCTTGGCAAAAGGGCACAACAACAACAGATGATCAGCTGATTCTTCCTCTGAAATACATAATGGGCATCTAGTTGGCCCTTCCATTCCCCGTTTTCTCAGGTTGTCTCCTGTCAGAACACTGTTATGGGCAAGTGTCCAGCTGAAGAAGTCGATTTTTGGGAGAGAAGGGAAGCTCCATATGAATTTCCATGGCGTTGGGTCTGGAGGAACATTTGGAACAGCAATCAATCTTTTGTATCCTTCAGCGGCCGAGTAGGTACCTGTATGGGAGCCCCACCCTCTTTTGTCCTTGGTTGTTGCAGACAGAGGAGATTTCCCTTGCAGTTTGTCTAACAGTAAAGAAGCTTCTGAATGCAAATGGTGTGGAACCTCTCCTAGATTCCAGCTGTCCCATCTTCTGTCAGCATCCTCCATCCAGTTGGATATGTCCCAAAGTGTTTCTTTATTGTTGGAGTGCAGCCATAGTTTAATATTTGCCAGGCCTTCTATCTGGTGTAGTGGCTGGTCTCCAAGAATCTGATCTTTCCAAATTCTAATTTTCTTCCCATTGCCTGGGATCCAGTAGAGATTGGTATTGAAGTTCTCCAGGGCTGCGATACAAAGCTTGGATATAGGGGAACCTTTGGAGTTTTTTGGAGGAAGTTCCAGACATCTCAGTCGTTGACCTTGGAAGTATTTCTTCCACAGTACTTTTTTGCTCCAGCTTATTTTCCCTACCACAATATTCCACAAAATTTTTGAGCCTAGAGCGAGATTTTGAGCAGCCAAGTCTCTCATTTGCAGACCTCCTTCTATGAATGGTTTCTTAATGGTATCCCAATTTACTAAGTGAAGTCTTCTTTCATTGTTTTTCCCCCCTTCCCACAGGAACCTCCTCAGCAAGCCTTCCATTTTACTGAGAAAGGCTTTGGGGGCAAGGAGAATGGAGTGCTGATAAAGAGGCATGCTTGTTAGGACAGCTTTTATAAGAATTGTTTTTCCAGCAGTGTTCAGCCAGGAGGCTCCCCAGGCTTGTATTCTGAGCTTTAGCTTGTCTAACAGGGGCATCCAGTGGGCGACTTTAGGATTGGATCTGAAAATTGGGATCCCAAGGTATTTGAATGATTCCCAGTCCTGACAGATTTTCATTTCCAGAAGCCTAGCTATGTCAGCAAGATTTTTGGCTGAGCAGTTCCAGCCATAGATTGTGCTTTTTGAGTAATTTATTTTACTGCCGGATGCTTCCTTATAGATGTCCAGTTCCTTTTTGAAAGCTCTGGCTGAATTAATGCTCGCTCCACCTAGCAGCAGAGTATCATCGGCAAATTGGGCATGGTTTATATCTTTGACATTATGCACCATTCTAAGGCCTGGCAGAATTTGGATTTGCTGGCAGAAGTCGAGCTGGAAACTAAGAACTGAGGCTTGAATAACATAGAGCAGCGGGGACAGTGGACAGCCTTGTCTTAATCCCCTGGAAGCTGTAAAGAATTCAGTCGATCGACCATTTACCAACGGTACAATCCAAGGAGAGGCAATGCAGGCTTTCACCCAATTTATGAAATTTATTGAGAAACCCATTTTCATCATAACAGCAAACAGAAAGTCGTGCCTCACCCTGTCGAAGGCATTAGCCAAATCTAGTTTTATTACCATTCCTTTCTCTTTTCTCTGGCCACTTGAATGAACTGCCTCTTGAACCAGCACTATATTATCCAGGATCTTTCTCCCTTTGATGAAGCCTCCTTGGTTCTTCGGTATGATGTTCGGCAAAATATTCTTGAGGCGAGTGGAAATTATTTTGGTAATCAGTTTATAGCTAGTATTACACAATGATATGGGTCGAAATCTACTGAATTCTGAGGCTCCTTTCTCTTTCGGAATCAAAGCAAGGAAGGCTGAATTGGTACTGCCTCCTATCTTTGCACAGAGTTGGGACTTCCTGACCATTCTCAGGAGGTCTTTTTTGATAGTTGACCAGCAAGTTTGAAAGAATCTAGCAGTGAACCCATCAGGCCCTGGCGCTTTGTCCGGTTCCATGCCATCCACGGCTTTCTTAAGTTCTTCCATGCTGATCGGAGCAGTCAGCATATTATTGACAGAGTCTTTCACACAAAAGGGGATTAGATTATACGGATAGGCTTGAGGATCTATAGGCTGGTCATCTGGCGCTGAGTAGAGATCTTTAAAAAAGGAAAATGCTGCTCTCTTGATACCTTCAAAATCATTAACCACTGCCTCTTGGAATCGGATTTCTGAAACATTTTTGAATTGCTTTCTAGCTTCGGCATGCCTGTGGAAAAAACTTGTATTTTTGTCACCGGCCTGTAACCATAAATTTCTAGATTTTTGCCTCCAATACTCTTCTTCGTCCCTACTAGCTTTATGAAGGGCTTTTTGCAGCTCAACTTCTTTTTGGAGAAGACTTTGGGTAATAACTGAATCCTCCATTGATGATTGGTGAACAGCAAGGTTTTCTAAAGACTCTTTTCTTTTGGAAGCAGGGGTTTTCAAAGTTTTAGCCCACTCCTTGAGTCTTCTCTTAAGAGCCCGCAACTTTTCTTCCCACACGAAGAAGGGGGATCCCTGTATTTTCCGATTCCATACTTCAGAAACCAACTCATTGAAACCCTCTTGCTGAATCCACAATGGACTAAATCTAAATGGAATTGGGCCCAGAGAATCATCCATGGAGAGCTCGAGACTTATGGGTTTATGATCGGAAGTGCAGTTGGGCAGAATTTTGGATGAAGCCATAAGCCCGTTAGTAAGAAAGGAGGCTTGGACAAGGAATCTGTCCAACCAAGCAGCTATATGGGTGGGGCCTAGTCTTTTATTAGACCAAGTGAATTTCCCAGCTGATGGTTTGATGTCCTCCAAATCCCATCCAATCATGATATCTTCTACCCATTCTCTGGCCGGATCCCTTACAGGGGAACCTCCTTTTTTCTCTTCAGCAGCTAGAGTAACGTTCAGATCCCCTGCAATAATGATATTTTCTGGGTTGTGCAAAACAAGAAATGACTGGAGCGAGTCCCAACAAATTTTTTTCTCCGATGGAGAGACCGGAGCATAAAGGTTAAATATACTTACTTGTTGACCAGAATCTTTGTGGAGGAGCTGAGTGAAAATCCAGTGCTGGCAACTTTCTTCCTGAGTCAAGTCGTATTTGGAGCTGTCCCAGAAGGAGGCAATCCCACCAGAGGCACCTCTAGCACTGACAGCTCTACCAGGGCCTTTGCGCCAAAATGTTTTGCTGGATTGGAGGAGAAGAGTGTCCTCCAGTTTTGTCTCCTAGATGAGAAAGATTTCAGGCATATGCAACCTCACAATGTCTTTCAGGGCCTCTTCTTTCAGCCTGCTACCTAATCCTCTGCAATTCCAGGAGACGTATTTCATTATTTATTGGAGTGGGGGGGAGTGGCCCCTTTTGGAGCCTTGTTATGCTTGCGCCCGGATCTTGTGTTCATCATTCCCTTTAGAGTTTTCTGAGAACCTTGGAGAACATCCATGTAGGTTTTCTCCTCTCTCTGTTTTTTCTTGGATTTTCGGCCCCTGGTCGATTTGATAGGAGTAATTTGTGAGCTGTCTGATTCGGAGTCTCTTTCTTCTGAATCTTCCCCTGATTCAGAGGCAAGACTTATGTGTTCATCATTGCTTGCTTTTTCCCCTTGATCCGCCTTGGCTGGTTGGGCATTTGATTCTTCTTCGGTATCCTTCCTTTTCTTTGGCTGATCTTCAGTTTCTTCATTTTTCTCTGAGGTCTCCCCCTTTTCAAGTGAGGATGGGCCTTCATTTGAGACTGGTTTGGTCTTGTCATTGATCTGGGGATTTCCCTTTGATCCTGATTGCTTTTTCTCGTTTGGCTTTGAGACTACCTTTCCCTTTTTTATTTCCTTCCATCCTTCTTCTTCCTCTTTGTCCCTTGATGGTGCTTTGGGGCAATTTCGTTGAAAGTGGCCGTGCTCATGGCAGATTCTGCATTTGAATGGCAGTTGCTCGTAGTCCAACTTCTGGTAATGGTGCCAATCTCCCACTGAAAGCTTGATGGCTTCCGGTAGTCCAGCTTCTAGGTCAACTTCCACGCATATTCTGGCGCAAGTGTATTGGCCCTTGTTATCAGCTTTGTCTATGAATCTGCCCAGTCCGTTTCCTATCTTTTGCAGAGCTTGATAGCTCCAGCAGTGTATTGGCAGGTTGGGGAGCCGGACCCAAACAGGGACCTCCTTTGGAACATCAACTGAGGGGTCAAAGTCGGGTGTCCATTTATTCAGGAAGAGACCTTGGTTTCCCATGAAGTATGGACCGTTTCTGAACACCAGATCTCAGTCTTCTTTGGTAGTGAATTCGAAGATGAAGAAGCCCCTTCCAACCGCGTAGCTGATCACATTGTTGGGGAGCAGGGGTCTCCAGTTTCTTTGCACCCATTCATCAGTCGATTTTGATGTTGGCCACCGGCCCATAAATTGCCCTACTAAACCTCTGTCAGCCAAGGCAAGGGCGATTTTGATTGTTTGGTCTTCTGGCAAAGTTATTTCTAGGATTTCTTCCAGCTTTTTTATAAATTTTGGGACTTCAGGATGATTTCGTTTTTTCCCTCTCTGCGTTAATATGCGTCTGAATGCTTCTGCTGGGGAAATCGGTGGGGTGGGAGAGGTCTCCGCACCCCCTGGAGCAGCCATGGCGGCGGCAGCTGAACGCAGACCTAGATGAATGCATCACCAAGCGCGCGCGATTCTTTATTGTAATTTTAAAAACAAATATTTATTAAATCCTAGGTCTAGGGCAATGTTACCAGACTTGGAATCGGCAATAAATCGGCAAGGCAAAAGAGCGAAGAGTTTTAATCGGATCGGCAAAAAATCGGCAAAAAATCGTTGAATTCATTAAATAAAAATATACACATATATTGAATTAAAAAAAAAAAACATTTTTCATTAATATTCGGTAAAGGCATGTCCAAACAATGCATAATATCAATAGATGTCCAAAATATCATGAATGAATAAGTATCTCATACCCGTCATAAAAAATACATTGGAAATAATTGATTTTTAATAAGTGATATCTTAACCTCCTGAACTCTAATTATGATGTTTTTTAGTGAAAGCGGGTGATATTTCAAGAGAATTCAATACAATAATAATACACAAAAAAGAGCAATTTACCACATATTTGAAAATATAATTACATACAAAATATCCAAAAATAATAATTTTTTTTTTCACTTTATTAAATACCAAACCTCTTCGAGTAAAGTAACACATAAATAATCTCTTAGTGAACTCAATTACAATATTCATCCACACTTCCTGTAATTATCAAGAAAACGTTAAAAAAATTTAATTACAACAAATTTCCAATTACTTATTGAACCTTCTGTAATGAGAAAATAAAAATACATATCAATGGTAGAAAGAACATTATTCGTAAAAGACCCCCAAATGGAAGTATATGGTATGATACCAATTGTCCAACACAAATCTTGCCAAAACCTTTAAGTTTTATTTTGACGTACATAATAATGAACTGAACATTACAATATTTATATAGAAACAATGCATTTTAGTTTTAGTGAACTGAACGTTACAATATTATTGTGTTCAGCAATCAAAGCACCCATGGTCTCGAGTCAATTTAATAAAGCATAATTTAATCGTTTAGGGTTTCCTCTGGTCATACCCGATACTTTGACTCGAGAGACGTAATCAGGATTACATTTATAATTTCAGACTGTTTCAACGTGTTGCAGCACATTTATCTGAAGGGTTTAGATAGACTTTTGGACTGTTTCAACGTGTTCCAAGACATATATCAACGTGTTCCGGAATGCCTCTGCGGCTCTGCGGTGTATGCATTGTCAACAATGATACAATCCGGTGTATGGAATCATGAATGGCTCTGCGGCGTCGGCTCTGTGGTGTATGCAATAGCTCTGCGGCGTTGGCTCTGCGGTGTATGGAATCCAGGAATAGCTCTGCGGCGTCGACGGTGGACCGATAAACCCAAGCGAAAACCCTAAACCCAAAACTGGCAGGACTCGGCAAAATCGGGAAAATCGGAAAAAATCAGCAGAGTTTCGGATTGGATCGTTTCACAGGCGATCATATTGGGAATCGTGAGTACTCGTCGATTCCTCTTACACTGGTCTAGGGAAGTCAAAGACTCAAAGTCATGTATAAAGAGCTCTTCTTGAGCCTATGTACAATGTATACAAGTCTATAAAAAGTGTCTAGCAGCCCTCCAAAATGTCAAGCACAATCCTCTTCACGTCGGCCAGCAAATGAATTAAATAGAAGTCATGTTGGCTTGCAGAAGGAGGCACATCAGTTCACTCTGTCAGGTCGGCTAAGTATGGAGGGAAAACCACTATATATACACAGCAAGGGTATCCGCAAAATAGAGACACGGAACTTGGACTTGTCTGAGATTTTTGGGGTCTATTACAGGTTAAACATTCAGATGGGTATAAGTCAGGGATCCGCATTACAGGAGTGAGGATACTCTGGAATCTTCGAAAGAGTACATTCTTTGTGCTCTGCACTATAGGAGTGTAATTCAGATGGATAATTACAGTGACAGAATTTATATGTCTCAGCCATCTGGTGATCACAGTCTCGAGATACTAAACGAAGTCATGATACATACAAATCGCAGTCTTTGTCTCAAGATGAAGTCATGCTCTCGGTATTTTTTTGATGAAGAGATACACACCCTGCACACTCTTGAGGAGCAGTCACAGTCAAGGCGTAACTTTATAAAACCGATTACTTTTGATCCCGATCTGCACTTTGTTTTTCTAGCTTGGGTGTTTGACCTATACTTTGTCCTTGATGAAGTAGATGTCATAGTCCTTGCCTTGTAGTTGTGATACGGAAAGTAAGTTCATCCCCAATCCTGGTACATGCAACACATTTGTAGCACGGAACCGTTATCCCAATTCTGTCTGAAAGTGTTAAAATTGGCAAGTAGGGCCAAACTCCATGTGGGTCATCTGATTCATGGTTGATAATATTTTTTTAGATTCCTCTCGTCGACAGGTGTAGGATTGATCTAAAGATCATCCGATTCCGATAAGTATTTATGGAAATATGAATTTATTTTGATTATGGAATAATTATCAAGCCGACCAGCAACTCATGTAGGCTCAGAAGCCCAACAGTCGCATCTATTCAATCATCAATAGTTGTGTATAAATACAAGAGGTCTTTTCCTCATTTGGACACACTCATCTCATCACATCTCTCTCTCTCTCCTGTGCAAAAAAGACGCTCTTCTCCTTTTGTGTAGAAAGGGACTTTTCTCTCACACATGTGGAAGGAAGGACACAGATTTAGGGCTGCAACTGCAGATCGGAAGTTTGACCAGCGTTGACCATCTTTCTCCCTCTCTAAACTGCGCTGTAGGTGGATTTGACTCTCCTCAGAAGGCCGCATTTTTTGGTGGTGGAATTAAGCCGATCCGATGGTTGGTTTGCAAGATATTGTCTGCCCTAGTTTGGCTGATCTAGGGTTTGCTACTATTGATGTAAATCAGATTTATGTACTATTTCTCTCTGCTAAATTATTGAAGATAAAAGAAGATTTGATTAAAGGTTTTCCCCATATTGGGGTTTGTCCTTGGCTAGACGCCACATCTTGTGTCTCTTGTCTTGACTTGTTTTCTGTTGATTGTTTAATGTTCTATCTGCACTTTACTTTATGTACATGTGATTGCTAATCTGTGGTAATAATAAGAAAGATACGTAAACTGCTATAAGCATAGAACATACCATAACTTAACATGGTATCAGAGCTGAGGTGAAGACAAAGCCCGAGCAAGAGCAGAAGCAATCACCGAAGAGAAGATTGGCTAGGCTATCCTAAAAGAACTATGGGGTCCACAACACTCTTCCCTGCCGAAGACAAGCTCCATGAGAACGCTGACTATCACGGATGGAAGATGTCTATCAATCTAACCTTAGAAGATCAAGGAGTGTTGGACCATGTGAGAGGCACTATTGTTGAGCCTCCATCAAATGCACTTGCTGCTACCAGGAACAAATGGAAAACCGATGAAATCAAAACAAAGAAGATCATTCGGGACTCTATCGACAAGTGCTTGGTGGCCTACATCTCCAACCAGAACACCTCCAAGGAAATCTACAATAGACTGGTGAGTTTATTTAAAGTTAATGATGCAATTCAAGTCTTGTTTCTTAGAAATAAGCAGGATGAATATTATCTACCAACTGCTCTATCTACCTCTGCTCCTTCGAACTCAATGGGAATTTGGCTCATTGATAGTGGTGCCTCAAGGCACTTCATTGGTTACAAAGAAGTTCTCCATAATCTGATAGAGAAAGAAACTAACCTAGAAATTGTCCTTGGAGATAATATGAAATATCCCGTGAAAGGTGTAGGCGATGTCTCCCTTAAATTGAATCAAGGTAATACGATCCACTTATAGGATGTATTATATGTACCTGACCTCAAAAAGAACCTGGTGTCCATCTCGGCAATGGAAGACAAAGGCTACAAGGGGACCTTCAGCGATGGCAAGGTACGTATATGGAAAAATAATGTTAAAGATCCTTCACTCTTGGGTTTCGAGTTGATTCATTATATCAAGTCGGTGGAAGTCTGCTAGGTGTCATGTCTTATGACACAACTCTTCAATCCGAACTTTGGCATTGAAGGTTTGCCCACCTCCATTATAAAGCTCTACCCAATGTAAGACAAATGGTAACAGGGATGCCCGAATTCCGAGTAGAGAAAGAATGTGTATGTCCGGGATGTGCCAAAGGAAAGCTAAAAAGGGGACCATTCCCCTCAAGCCAAAGAAATTCCTCCGATATATTACAACTGGTTCACTCAGACATATCTAGTATGATGCCTGTGAACTCCTTGGGAGGATATTTATATTACCTTACTTTTATAGATGACTATTCTCGAAAGACTTGGATATACTTCTTGAAGAAGAAGGATGAAGTGTTCTCTTAGTTTCGACACTTCAAAGCCTTGATCGAGAATCAAACCGAAAAGAAGATCAAGATCTTAAGGACTGATAATGGGATTGAATATGAATCTAACAAGTTTCATGACTTTTGTAAAGAGGCTAGCATCAGTTGGGAGACTACTACACCATATACTTCTGAACAGAATGGTGTGGCAGAAAGGAAGAATCATACGATTGTGGAAGCTGTCTGTGCCATGCTCCATGATCAAAGACTTCCAAAGTTTCTATGGGATAAAGCTACAAACATCGCCGTATATGCACAAAATCGATGCCCTCATCAAGCATTGGGTTCCAAGACTTCTGAAGAAATGTTCACCGGTAAGAAACTTAACGTATCTCATTTTTGAATTTTTGGAAGCCCTGTATATTTTCATGTGCCAAAAGAGAAAAGGAATAAATTGGGTGCATCTGGAAAGAAAGGAATCTTTGTGGGCTATGGTGAAAATAATAAGGGCTATAGAATCTATGTAGCTGGTCAAAGGGAAGTCATGACTAGTCATGATGTCACCTTTGACGAAGATATGGCCCTCAGCAAGGTGGACAATCTTCCAACTTTGAGGAGCTTTCAAGAAGCCGACACCAGGGAACTGAAAGAAAAGGATGATGAAACAATGCCTAATGTGGAAGAACCCATGGATCCTATTGATCCACCCGAGCCTTCCTCTTCTAGGAAGAGGCCCTCTTGGCTTAGGGGGTTACTCGATGATGCTGAAGGACGCACTGCACCTCGAGGAACCTTCCGTGAAAGTAAGAAACCCAACAGGTATCAGGGATACGTGACCATCATGAGCACGATCATACAAAATGAGCCTTCATCATTCTCAGATGCCGTCAAGCATCAAGTATGGAAGGATGCTATGACCGAAGAATATGAGTCTATTATGAAGAATGATGTCTGGGAAGTAGTTCCCAGACCCCAGGACAAGATAGTTGTCACTTATAAATGGCTTTACAAGATAAAGCATGCAACAGGTGGAAGTACAGAAAAATATAAGGCTCATTTTGTTGCTCGTGACTTCTCCCAGAAGGAAGGTATAGACTATGTCGCGATATTTGCACCTGTTGCCAGATATACCACCATCTGCTCGATCATAGCCCTTGTGGCTTCACAAGGATCGAACCTACATCATATGGATGTCAAGACAACGTTCTTGCATGGTTCGATCAAAGAAGAGGTCTACGTGGAGCAACCCGAAGGATTTGAGATTTATGATAAAAATTCTCATGTATGCAGGTTGAAGACGACTCTCTATGGGCTGAAGAAAGCACCATGAGCATGGTATGAGAGGATCGACAACTACTTGATGAAGTTTGGATTCATTAGGAGTGAAGCTGACCCTAACCTCTACTTTAAGGTTGAAGATGACAAACCTCTCATATTGGTGTTGTATGTGGATGACCTCTTCCTAACAAGTGCAAACCCTCTCATTCATAAATGTAAGAGGGAGTTGGCTTCTGAATTTGAAATGAAGGACCTAGTACTGATGCACTATTTCCTAGGACTTGAAGTCTGGCAGAAGCCAAGGGAAATTTTCCTATCTCAAGGAAAATGTGTGGTGAAGATATTGGAAAGATTCAGTATGGTAGACTGCAAGCCTATAACTACCCCAATGGAGCTTGACTTCAAGAAGTTAAGCAGTAGTGCTGCTGGACCTATTTTACGAAATGCTACCGAGTATTGGCAACTCGTCGGAGCATTAATGTTTTTATTGAACCCCCGTCCAGATATATGCTTTGCAGTCAACACTTTAAGTTAACATATGGTTGAACCTCATCACATACATTGGATTGGTGCCAAGAATCTGTTAAGATATCTTCGTGGCACAATTACATATGGGCTAAGATACACTGCCGGAGATGTGAGACTACTTGGATACACAGATGCTGATTGGGCAGGCAGTGTGGTGGATCGTAAGAGCACTTCTAGGTGTTTTTTCTCCTTGGGATCTGCTTCGATATCCTGGATGAGCAGGAAGCAGAAGTCGGTGGCTTTGAGCACCGCCAAGGCAAAGTATATTGCTGCTAGCATGGCCTCCTATGAGGCAGTCTGGTTGCGGAAGCTCTTTAGTGAGCTATTTGGATTTACACTAGATACCACTGTGATCTTATGTGACAACCAGAGTGGGATTCGTTTGTCAGAGAATCCTGTATTTCATAATTTCTCTAAGCACATTGATATCAGGTACCACTATATTCGAGATATGGTTTAGCGGGGGAGCTATAAGGCTCCAACATGTCGGTACAAATGAGCAGGTCGTCGACATTCTAACAAAGCCCCTAGGAAAGGTCAAATTTTTGACTTTCCGAGAACGACTTGGTGTCATTCAAAAACCCTCTGATGAGGGTCCTGTATGATGTATGGAGCTCTTGTAGCTCCCCGGGGGGGTGCAGGGTACTTCTCGGAGCGACATATGACCACAGGGTAAAAGAATCAAAACCTTCCCTGTGATACCCCGTGTCGACTATGTAGCAGGATGATTAGTTCTACTGTGAGGTCTAGATGATGTGTTCTCCATGAAAACTATGTAGCAGGATGATTAGTTCTCCTGTGAGGTCTGGATGATGTGTTCTCCATGACAGTTATGTAGCAGGATGATTAGTTTTCCTATGAGGTTTGGATGATGTATTCTCCATGACGATTGTGTAGCAGGATGATTAGTTCTCCTGTGAGGACATGATTGATTAGTTCTCCTGTTGAGGCATCCTACCCATGCAGTTTGGGACTCATGGGAAGTACCTCTCATCTGATCAATGAGCAGGGAAATGAGGATAGGGACCATAGTAGTACCGATGGACGCATCGTTGTATCTACTGTACTCCCTATGCTAGGATGACCTTCATTGATCTGGGATCAATGATACTGGTCTGGGACCAGTGGTAGGAGTTGTACCCACTATGACGCTGACTTCAGGTCGATTGAGACTGGTCTGGGACTAGTGGTACATACTCTGAGACTGACTTCGGGTCAGTGGAGGACTGGTCTGGGACCAATAGTAGGAGTGGTACCTACTATGACGCTAACTTCGGGTCAGTTGAGACTAGTCTGGGACTAGTGGTACACACTCTGAGACTAACTTTGAGTTAGTGGAGGATGATATTGGTCTGGGACCAGTGGTAGGAGTTGTACCCACTATGACACTGACGTCGGGTCAGTTGAGACTGGTTTGGGACAAGTGGTACAAACTCTGAGATTGACTTTGAGTCAGTATGATACATCCTTGATCATTTCTTCTTCTTCATAATTCGGACAAAGCAGAGTAGAAAAGAACAGAGCAAAGTAGATCAGATCAAAATAGGGCAGAATAGAATAGAGTAGAGCAGGCAGGATAGAGCAGAGCAGAGTATGGGTCAAGTTGTACAGGGCAGTGCATTTGATGGATAAATAGTAGCGACCGACAGAGGAATTGCGGATGGAGTTCTCCCTAGTTGAGAGGGAGTGTTAAAATTGGCAACTAGGGCCAAACTCCATGTGGGTCATCTTATTCATGGCTGATAATATTTTTATTAGATTCCTCTCGTCGAGAGGTGTAGAATTGATCTAAAGATCATCCGATAACGATAAGTATTTATGGAGATATGAATTTATTTTGATTATGGAATAATTATCACGCTAACCAGCAACTCATGTAGGCTCAGAAGCCCAACAGTCGCATCTATTCAATCATCAACAGTTGTGTATAAATACAGGAGGTATTTTCCTCATTTGGACACACTCATCTCATCACATCTCTCTCTCTCTCTTGCGCAGAAAAGAGGCTCTTCTCCTACTACGCAGAAAGGGACTTTTCTCTCACACATGTGGAAGGAAGGACACAGATTTAGGGTTGCAACTACAGATCAGAATTTTTACTAGCATTGACCATCTTTCTCCCTCTCTGAACTGCGCCGTAGGTGGATCTGACTCTCGTCAAAAGGCCACATTTTTTGGTGGTGGAATCAAGCCGATCCGACAATTGGTTTGCAAGATATTGTCTGCCCTAGTTTGGCTGATCTAGGGTTTGTTGCTGCTAATGTAAATCAGATTTATGTACTATTTCTCTCTGCTGAATTATTGAAGATAAAAGAAGATTTGATCAAAGGGTTTCCCCATATTGGGGTTTGTCCCTGGCTGGCCACCACATCTTGTGTCTCTTATCTTGGCTTGTTTTCTGTCGATCGTTTAATGTTTTATCTTCACTTTACTTTATGTACATGTGATTGCTAATCTGTGGATAATAATAAGAAAGATAAGTAAACTGGTATAAGCATAGAACATACCATAACTTAACAGAAAGACTATGGTACCCTTCCCTACTGGAGTACACTTTGCCTTGTTCGCCAAGGTGATTTGAAAGTTCATCTTCTCTTCTCTTTCCTTGTTGTTTTCCTTTAATTCTTTCGTAAGAGATTATTCAATTCGCTTGTATTCTTCAACCTTGATTTTAAGATTGAGGACCTGTTCTCTTTCTATCTTCAATTCGTCTTCAAGAGTGTTGACATGCTTCTTCTCGGCTTTGAGCTCTTTGATAACCCTGATCACTTTGTTTTGAAATTCAACCTTATTCATTTCTTCTTCTTCACCTCCTTCATCAGGTGTCTCTTGCTTATTGTGCTTGGCCATAAACAATACTCTTCTGTTGAATTCTTCTTCATTATCATTGTCTTCTTCGGATGAGGAACTATCTTCTTTGGTGAAGAAACTTTTCTTAAACCATTTCTTCTTGCCTTGCTTGTTGAACTCTTTAGGACCTTTCTTTCCATTCGTAACAACCTCATTTTTGTGAGGAAATTTGGCTACAAAATGCCCAACCTCACCACAGTCAACATATTAATGGAAGTTTTTCTTTGAATTTTCCCGTACCTGTTCTCATTTTCCGCAAGAAGTAGGCAAACTCTTTATCTGAGAATTCTTCTTCCTTTTCCTCATCCTTACAGTTGCAAGTTTTTGCTTTTGGAGTCTACTTATCCTTACTATTCTTCTTGCATGCGGCAAATGTTGTTTCTAAGTGAGATGTGCCATCCTCTTCTTCAATCCTCATTTCATATGCCGTAAGAATTCCATGCAATTCATCTATGTTGAGATTGATCAGATTTGATCTATCTTCCAATACAGAAACCTTAGGATTAAATCTTGCTGGCAAGGTTCTAAGGATCTTTTGGACAACAATTTTCATTTCAACAGGTTCTCCCAAACATTCCAAAGTATTTTTTGTTTCATCAACATGCTGAAAGTATGCAGCAATATCTTCATCTTCCCTCATTTTGAGTTGCTCAAATTTTTCCCTGAAAATTTGAAGCTTTGCTTCTTTCACCTTTGAGTCACTTGCATATATATTTTCAAGCTTGCCCCATACCTCTTTAGCAGTTTTGCAACTCAATACCTTAAGATAAACGGATTCAATAAGCCCACTGATAATAAAATCTTTAGCCTTTGCATCATATACCATATTTTTCTTACCTTGTTCATCTTGGGTCGGTGTGAAGACTTTGTCAACGATTTCCCATACTTCGTATGCTTGCGCCAGCAAATGAACCTGCATTTCTCCACTCCAAAGTGCATAGTTATTTCCATTGAACAAAGGAACTCTATTCTTAGTATACTCCATGACCTCCTTCCAGTTGCTAGACTGCTATTGAAGGAACCAAGCTTTGATACCATTTGTTGGAAACATTGAGAGGGGGGGTGAATCAGTATTCCTTAGTAATTAGCGCTTTTAAATCTTTTCAGAGCATTAGTTAATCTTCATTTATTATTAATGTTTATGCAGTAATAACAGTAAATAAAAGAACACAGTAGACACAAGAAGTTTAGGTGGAAAACCCCCTCTGGGTAAAAAACCACCGAACGCTTTTCTAATAAATTCTTTAATCTCCAGCCCCAACTAAAATGAAAGCAACAACTTCCTAGAATTCTAGAAACTCATTCTTCTTCAGCTCCCACTGGAAGGATGCCCCAACGCCCTAGTTTCTTCAGTAGTCAACTGAATGGATGCCCCAACATCCTAGACCAACCTACCACCCTGAAGTGTTCACAGGCTCCAACCTGTAGGCGACTTCATGCACCAGCGTAGCACCTCCCTGCCACCCTATAATGACTGAAATGAGACAAGAGTCTGGATTCTGGTACCAGGGACAACGATCCACAATACAATATGATTTACAATGATTTCGACCGAACGCCCAATCACACTATGACCTGCAACCCAACCATGACATTATCCCAACAGAGACTCCTATACTTCCCAATAATGCCTTTTCGACTCTAGGCAGATTGAGTCTTTTACAATAATGACCCTTCCAATGATAACACGTCTACAAGTGACTCTTTTACAACTTTACAATGATGACGCTTGACCTTGACACTTCTTCACAATATACGGATGGCTGTCATGTCTTCAAAGGATGTCCCACTACAATGCTTACTTTGATTTGATACTTTTTCTCTTGAATTATTGCTTGAAGTTTTACTTGAATCTTCTTCTACCTGCATGCAAAATTTTCCCATTGAAACCAATCCCAAAACAAAACAAAATACCCTTCAACTTACCTCTGCCTGCAAAACACATGTAAGTGCATAATAATGAATAAATACAAATTAAAATTACAATGCGTACCTGAAGTGTGCTTGTCACTTTTGTTGTTGACTTGTTGCAGCAGTAGACAAAGACTCCCACTCTTAATATAGGCCTGAACCTTATGCAAGACTATCCAAAATTGACCTAAAGATATATACAATAAAAAGTTAAAAACTGATGACAAACCCTAGACTTGTGATGGGACAAGTTCTAAGTACAACAACAAAGACCATTCTGTCAACTATGACAAGAGAAGTAACATGAACTTACAACATCATATAGATTTAGCAGACTTGGTGTAGCATCAAGAATATGTAGCATCAAATCTGTAGTATCAAGAATAAGACATCCGAAATGTGGTATCAAAACTAACTGTGACATATAGAGACATAGAGATATAACTGAGACGTTGTATGTACTTATGTTTTCCTACAAAAACATATGTCAGAGATGATACTCATATTTCAAATGTAAACACTGATCATACACACCTTTCTATAGGAGACTTACCCTTGACTGTTGATGTGTGGTCCTTACTGCAGTGATTTTTGAATGCATACTTTTTCTTGCC
The DNA here is from genome assembly GCA_031772625.1 of Pinus tabuliformis. Taxonomy (NCBI): domain Eukaryota; kingdom Viridiplantae; phylum Streptophyta; class Pinopsida; order Pinales; family Pinaceae; genus Pinus; species Pinus tabuliformis. The sequence goes on along the minus strand of CM062814.1, from coordinate 402,060,608 downwards.
TTCTAGGAGCTCGATATTGAATCTGTTGTATCTATGTCATTTCGGATCTCCGGGGTCTGAAATTTCGTCCTGTGGTAGCCCTCCGAGTCCTCTTTCCAACCCCATAGGTCTGATCAAGATTGGATTCTTCAAGAAAGAGTTATGTCCAATTTCCCATGATGACCTGATTATAGACTGGTTCAGTAGAGCGAACTTGTACGAAGTACCACGTGTCACTGTTGCGACCTTTGGCCTTGAAAACACTACTCAACAAAAGGGAGCTTGGGCATATCTTCCCTAGTTGAGAGGGAGAGATAGACACAACATTCTTGTCTTCACTTTGGAAGGAAGAATGGAGGATTGGGCAATCATCTAACATCCGATGCTCTTTGAGGACATGTAGGGCATCTAAGACAAGAGTAGGCAAGAGGACCGATATTCTTTGAGGGATGGGAGCCCAAGAGAAGAATAGTCCTAGAAGGACATACTCAGTGAACACCCAAGTGGGTATTTACCTTGAGAGACAATGATGAAGGTGTTTATAGTCATTGCTCGCCAACATTGTGCTCTGATCTGATGAGAGATAGAGCTGTCAGTCAAAGCCTTGCTATCGAAACAATGTTGGTTACTATGCTATATAGATGGGTTACCAATCCAATTCTTCTTATGAGAAATTCTTTAGATTGAGAATGACCAAGTACCATTATAAATACCTCCCTAGTTAAGAGGGAGTGTTGAGGAAAGTGTAACTAGGTTCGGTATTTACAAATGTAATTTTGATATTTGTACTTGTTAAGAAGAAGAAATATTAATTTTGTAAATTATAAGAATGAGTTTCTTGCTCATTTCATAGGTCTAGGGAAGTCAAAGAGTCAACGTCATGTATAAAGAGCTCTTCTTGAGCCTATGTATGATGTATAAAAGTCTATAAAAAGTGTCTAACAACCCTCCAAAATATCAAGCACAATCCTCTTCACGTCGACCAACAAATGAATTAAATAAAAGTCATGTTGGCTTGCAGAAAGAGACACATCATTTCACTCTGTCTGGTTGGCTAAATATGCAGGGCAAACCACTATCTATACCCAGCAAGGGTATCCACAAAACAGAGACATAGAACTCGGACTTGTCTGAGATTTTCGGGGTCTGTCACAGGGTAAAATTCGGATGGGTACAAGTCAGGGATCCACATTACAGGAGTGAGGATCCTTTGCAATCTTTGGAAGAGTACACTCTCTGTGATCCGCACTACAAGAGTATAATTCGGATGGGTAATTACAGTGACAACATTTTTGTGTCTCAGCCATCTCATGATCACAGTCTCGACATACTAAACGAAGTCATGATACATACAAATCACAGTCTCTGTCTCAAGATGAAGTCATGGTCTCGGTATATTTGTGATGAAGAGATACACACCCTGCATACTCTTTAGGAACAGTCACAGTCAAGGCGTAAGTGTGATGACAAGGATCTTGGTGATCCTACAGAGACACACTTTGTCTCATATTCTGGACGCAGTCATAATCTCGACACAGTGATTTCAAGAAGAGATAATTATGAAGTCATCATCATAATAAAAGATCTCGGTGCAGTTTCAGTATATAGATTTCGTTGGTACAGTGATGATCTCCGTAATTGTACAGTGATAATCTCAGTGAATGTACAATGATGATATCAGTAAATATACAGTGATCATATCAGTGAATGCATAGTAATGATCTTGATGATAGAGCAACTATGATGATCTCAATGATGACCTCGGTGAAGCAGTAGTGATGGTGATAATCTCAACAGTGTCAAAGAAGAGGATTGATGTCTCGGTCTTGGAGTGGCTTAATTAGGTTAAGGGTCATGGTCTTGGTATTCGTCAATGGGAATCTCTATAAGAAGAATTTCATGTTGGTTTTCCTCTCAAAGAGTGAGAGGTTTTGGCCCTGGCAGAAAGCCAACATCGTGTGTTCTTGTCTCTTTTGATTTTGGTAACTATTTGATGAACTAAGTAAACACACTCTAATAATAAGGAACGATTGTACTAATAAGAAAATGTTAAAGAACCTCACAAATAGTTATCATGACAAGAAGAATCTCATTAACCTCATTTGCCCTAGATTCTTCAACATATTTATCACTGTCCGTATATCACAGTAATAATGGACTATTCATCAGTGAAGCACCACCCGTTTTAAACCCGCGGGTAAGGGCAGGTCTATGGTTGGGCCGAGTCACCCGCATAGAACCCGCGGTCTAGACCCGGACTTGACGGGTTTTGCATAAGACCCAACTACCCATATCAAACCCGCAGGCAGCCCATAAGACCCCTATTGGACCTGTATAGGATCCGTTGGGCATGAAAAATCACAAACTGTCCAAAATTTCAATTTTTTTCTTTTTTGGAAATGAGGTGGAGGGAAAGGGAAATTGGAGGGAAAAAATGCTTTATAAGCACCTCTCTCCCTTCCATTTCTCATTCACTTGTCATTTGAGTGTTTGGCTAATTTGTGTGAGTGTTGAGAGTGAAGCTAAAGGAGCCTGAAGGAGCTGTTGGAGGAGGCTAAAGGAGGCTTCATCGGATCAGACTAAGCTTCAGGTAGGCTTCATGAACCTAGTTAGAATGTTTTCCATGTATTCATTTTTGTTTTTCTTTGTTTTTAATTTTTTTTTTTTATGTTTGCAAATTTTTTTAACTTTTTTCTTTATGTTTGGGATTGCCTATGGTTGAGTTTCTTATCCACACAGGGCTGTTGTTGTGAAAATTCCTAAATCTAGCACATCAGAAACCCCTACTACAATTTTTAGTTTACTATCTCCTACTTGTTCTTTACATTAACAAGTTATTTAATTGCATAAACATCGAAGTAAACACTATTGCAACCTTCACAAATATAGAGATCATGCACTGAAATAAACTAAGACAATGACACAAGGGACACTGTTATTTTTGGACAATCATCCTTGGATAAAACCCAATGTGGGAAAACTGGTGCAACATATAGAGGGTTTGTATTATCAAGCAAATTCATGAATACAACTAGGGTGCCAGAAATGGCTCACCCAATAGAGAATGTCCTTGGCAGTAGTACCTCTATCCGGAGACAGATATTTCGGCAAATCAGCAACGGGATGATCAAACCCCACAGTGACTCTGGTTATTCCCTATGCTGGACAGCTAAAGCTGCTCCAAGCACTGCTCAGGTACTGTGTCACTCCTCCAGGAGCTGTGTCACCTTATCCCAGCTCAGAATTTGTTGATCTTCTCCTAGTCTACTTCTCCCCAGTGCTACCTCTGTAGCCCTCTACGACTTCTGTGTTAGCCTCTACGGCCCTCTGCGTCCTCTGCATCAACCCTTCTAGGGCCTGTGTTGTCTCTCCCTGCACTGCAATGCCTCTCTGCTATGTATTCTTCAGACTCGGATGAAAATCCCCTGCTATACTGGCCCCTCGCTGCAACTCTGATCACTAACTCGATTTCCTCAGCAAACGCTGCCCTAGAAAATCGGATTCTTTATCTCTTTTGGTGTATCTCCAACTAACCCTCAAGCCTCCTCTTATACTTTTTCTGTTGACGATCCAACGGTCGAGATTAAGTCCCTAATTAATGGCTAAGATTAGAACTGGTTTGATCCTTGTCACTTAGAACTTTCTCACCCATTTTATTTTAATACACATTAATATTTTTATTTTCCTAAGTTTAGACTTAGGAACCCATTAAAAATATTAATTATTTTAATATCTCTTCATCTGGGTGGAATTTCTCCAAACGATTTCTGGGTCTTGGAGATCTCATGTCCCTTAGCCTCTCCACCAAGTTTCATGGCTAGAGCACATCCGATGCTACCAAAAATAATTGCAAATTAAAAAAAAAAAAAAATCAAAACCAAAAAAAATTAAGAACGAAAAAAAAAATAATTTTTTTTTCTTCTAGATTTTGTCACCATGCCACCAAAGTGTCTTAGACAGTCTCGTGATTTGAAATGGGCACATGGTCAACGAATCATTGCCGGTAATGACCACAATATCAAGTGCAATTATTGCAATGCCACAATGCATGTAGTGTTGTAGCTCTGATACCACTTGTTGTAGATCTAACCCAGAATATTATAGATCTGATAAGAAAATATAAGAGAATGCAAATAACCTAGAAATAATATGAAATGATTCACTTTATTGATATCAAACCCTTAAGGTAGGGCGACACCATACATTCACTCCTTAAGGAAGGAGAACACTCCACAAGCCATATGCCTGTTCATACAATAATTATTCTCTTCATCTTCATCCATGTGGAGTCTCTAGCCTCTATATAGGCCTCATACATACAATACCATGGGTCATTACCATGGTTCCCTCATACCATCCACTAATACCATGAGCCCATTACATTATTATTAACTACTTGTGGTCCCTTACATGACATGGGTTAACCAACTTATTTATTACTATGGCCCATCCCATTATTACATTATTACCTTGGGTACCTCCCTTGGTACCCCATATTATCCCCCCTAGGTACATAACATTCCACCCCCCTAAACATGTTTCATCCCCGAAACATGGGAAGAACATAAATAATAAGATCTACTCAAGAGAGTAGTCCACTGATACCATGCACATGCATCTAACCATCCAAGAGAAAGGTGAACCCTCGATCTCGCTGGTGCCTCGCTCGCTTGAGATGGAAGTTGACCGTGGCCGCTCTTCTGTGTTGATGTGTAGTGGGTGGATCTTCTCTCCTCGCGATCCGTCATGTGACGACTTGGTTTCCATCTTGATGGTTGTCTCGCTGGGTGATGTGGGTGATGATATGTTGAAGTTTTAACCCACGATGGCTTTTGCTTGACTTCACCCTGCTGTGGTGCCTATTGTGGTGTCTTCTTTGTCAATATGACTTCAACCACTGAGCCCTCCTCTGATGTATCATCACCTATAACCTTTTCTTCTGCCGCCTCTGTTTGTGTTTGATTGTCGATCATCAAAGGCTCATCATCTGATATGTCAGTCCCTTGAACATCTTCAGCCTCCATGTGCTCTACCTATTTATGGATGGAAATATCCTGTAATGTAATTTTCTTCTTTTTATACCATAGCTTCAGGAATTTTTTCTGCACATTAATATTGATAGTACCCACAGATTCCATCCAAGGATATCCCAAAACAACATCGATATTATCCATCTCTGAAGCATAAAAATCACCATGAAACACATACTTATCCATAGAAAGCTTCAAATCCTTATAGATTTGAACATCCTTATCATCAACCTGTGTATTTTCAATTTGTTTTGCTGGGACTTGCAATTTCTTTGTCAAGTTGATATTTATGAGATTTTGCTTGCAACTCGGATTTATATACACAATGATTTTCTCTTTCTGAATCAATCCATGAACCTGCAATAAGGAGACACCCGTAGCAATTAAACCCTTATGTGTCTCATTCTCCTTTTTTCTAGCCCGAGACCATTTGTCCAAAAAGACTTTTTCAAATTCTGCATCTGAAATGTTGGTCAACTGCTGGTGGTCAAGTGATAACCACCAATTTTTAGCCTCATCTCTCATACTACATGTTATTGGAAGCCTCCAATATTTCCCATGTGAGGACTTGTATCTTTGTATAAATTCTTCAATAGTAGGACCATCATCTGTTCCTGTAAAATATAGAATCTTGCTAGAAGCCATGAAGAGGGTTTTGAAAAAACTTGGCGAAAATTTGAAATGGCCACAAATCCGTCAATATTGCTCAGAATCCTTATTATGACCTGTTTTTAGAAATGGAACCATCATTCTGCATCTGCCCATGTGATAGAAATTTTGATCCAGGCACTAGAATTCCAGATCTGCGCTGCAACTTTCCCGCCGTCACCCAAAATTTCTGAAAAAAGAGCTGATTTTAAATCAGCGATATCTTCCTCATCCGGACTCCGATTCACCTGATTTTTTTTTTGAAATCAGGTGTTTTGTCACAAGGATTCCAGATCTACAATTAGATCTTACATATCTGGCACAAGGACGTCCAGATCTGCGCCGCAAATTTGCTGGCCCTAAAAATTCTCTGCAACCCCACTGATTGTTAGATCAGCGATATCTCCTTCATCCGGACTCTGATTCAACCGATTTTTTTTTTGAAATCGGCTATTTTTTCACAAAGAATACAGATATGCAATTATATTTTGCAAATCTTGAACCAAAACGTACAGATCTAATCTGCAAGGTCGCCACCCAAAAATCCCTGCAAAAAATAAAAATAAAAATTCTCCACGGTTTGCCCAAGAAAGTGCTCTGATACCAATTGTTGTAGCTCTGATACCACTTGTTGTAGATCTAACCCAGAATATTATAGATCTGATAAGAAAATATAAGAGACTGCAAATAACCCAAAAATAATATGAAATGATTCACTTTATTGATATCAAACCCTTAAGGTAGGGCAACACCATACATTCACTCCTTAAGGAAGGAGAACACTCCACAAGCCATATGCCTATTCATACAATAATTATTCTCTTCATATTCATCCATGTGGAGTCTCTAGCCTCTATATAGGCCTCATACATACAATACCATGGGTCATTACCATGGTTCCCTCATACCATCCACTAATACCATGGGCCCATTACATTATTATTAACTACTTGTGGTCCCTTACATGACATGGGTTAACCACCTTATTTATTACTATGTCCCATCCCATTATTACATTATTACTTTGGGTACCTCTCTTGGTACCCCATATTATCCCCCCTAGGTACATAACATGCAGGCATAAACAGGCTGAAATACCACCTAGCCAAAATTCCTGGGAATGGTGTGGGATGTTGTCCAAGTTGCCCTGATGAAGTCACTACTAAAATGGTAGCTTCTTTGGAGTCCATTAAAGAAGCAAGGGAAAGAAGGAAGGATGGGATTGTTGGGATAGGTAGATCTTCATCTTAGAGTGAAACATAGTTTCAAAGTCCAGGTATTGGTAATTCCTCTTCAAATGTTGTGACAAATAGGAGTATAACCTCTTTTTTCTTCAGTCCTCATACAACTCCGGGATCTCAACCAACCTTGGACAGTTTCAATGAAAAGAAGAGGAAGGACGCAGATATGGCAGTGAGGAGGTTTTCCTACCATAACAGTATTTCATTCAACTATGCAAAGTCTTATTTTTATCAGCCTATGGTGGATGTGATTGCAAGTGCTGGCCTTGGATACAAAGCCCCATCTTATAATGCACTTAGGGGGAAAGAGCTATATGAGGAGCTTGAGTGTGTCAAGGAACAATTGGAGAGCATTAAAAGCTCATGGAAATTTACAGGTTGTACAATTATGTCTGATGGGTGGACAGATCAGAGGGGTAGAACAATAATGAATTTTGTTGTAGCTTGCCCTAAAGGAACCATGTTCCTAAAATCCATTGATGCATCTGCAAACGTAAAAGATACACATTTGATTTTTTCATTGTTGGTTGATGTGGTGGAGGAAGTTGGGCTTGCAAATGTTGTCCAAGTAATCACAGACAATGCAGCAAATTATGTGGCAGTTGAAAGGTTGCATTGTGCCAAATATCCCACCATTTTCTGGACTCCATGCGTTGCCCATTGCATAGGCTTGATGCTAGAGGACATTGGGAAGTTGGAGTGGGGGCAAGATATTATGCAAGAATGCAAGCATATTACCAAGTATATTTATAATCATGCTTGGGTGTTGAACCTTATGAGGGAATTCACAGAGGGTGAGCTTCGTCGCCCAACTATCACACAGTTTGCTACAAACTTTCTTTTCCTCGAAAGTCTTTTATATGAGTACCAAGCCTTGAGAAGAATGTTTTGTAGCCAACAATGGGTATTTTGGAAAGATAGCACAAAACAAAAGCAATGTCTGTGAAAACATTTGTCTTTGCTGATAGTTTGTGGGACAAAGTCACTGAGATTGTCAGCTTCACTGAGCCCCTTATGAAAGTCTTGATATTGATGGATGGAGAGAAACATACACTGGGATATAATTATGAGGGCATGGACAGGGCCAAAGAGGCCATCAAGACTTTCAATAAGGGAAATGAACCTAAATATATCCCTATATGAAAAATTATTGATTCTAGGTGGGACAAGAAACTACATTCACCATTTCATGCAACATGAGCATATCTCAATCCGAGCTTATTCTATAATGCGGGGTCTAGCATTCAAAGAGATCCCAAGGTGATGAGAGGTGTCATGATATGCATTGAGAAGATGTTCCTGGATCAAGATATTCAAGACAAAATCAACATACAATGAGATATGTACAAGGAAGCATCTGGCATGTTTGGATTCAGCTCAAGCCAACGCCTCAAGGAAAAGAAAATGCCTTGTAAGTGCAAATTGTTAGAACTTAGCTTGTAATTTTGCTAGTTCTCTTTTATATGTTTGGCATTGCAAATAGATAATCTTTGTTGTTATTTTTTTACAACTCATTGGTGGATAGATTGTGGCACTGAGGCACCACAATTATAATAATTCGCCATTAGAGTTTTGAGTCAACCCTATAGTGCTTCTTCTTGTGAGCACAATTGGTCAGTGTTTGAGCACATCCACAACAAAAAGAGAAACAGGTTGGAGCATGAGAGGTTGGAAAAGTTGGTTTTTATCTACTACAAGCTTTGAATGCTTACAAAACAAGTGCAACCAAATGATACCGATCCAATTTAATTGGATACTATTGATTTAGAGTCTGATTAGGTTGTGGAAGAGGAGGCCCCTTGATTTGAGTTGGCTTGATGAAGAGACTGAGAATCTCTCTAGTTTGCCATCTCAAATGGGGATTCCAAAGTCCAAATACACCTACCTCATAGTTGCTTCAGTGTTTCGATGTTACCACTAGCTCCACGAGGGCTTATTTTAGGCATGGTCATCCATGAGTGATGAGACTCAGGATTCTTATGAGACAATCATTTATCAATTATGAAAAATGTATTTGAATTTTGAACTTGCTGACATTTTTTATTTTAGTTATGGAATCATGAGTCCTTTTCTTATTCAATATCTAAATGTTTTGCTTAAAAAATCGAATATGTTATGTTGTACTTTTATAGATATGAGATGATGTTATGAATTATTGCATATATTGTGGTTTTGTAACTTATAACGATTGGAATTGTCATTAGTTTCTCTTTTGTGCTTAAAATTTACCATATTTTAAGTCTTTTTTTGTATTTTGACGAGTCTTATATGAGTCGATGAGTCAATTCCGTGACGAGTCTTATACGAGTACGAGTCGTGCAACATTGGTATTTAGAGCTCTGATAGTGCCTAGGGTTTGAGATAGCAGATGGAGCTTGCATGTTTTTGTTGTAACAATTGGGACTATTTAAGGTTGGGCACAAGACATGTTGGAGGCTTCTATCACTGAGCCATCATTGGACATCAATGCCAACAACATATTGATTGATACATCCTTCGGCACCGGTGTAGCAACATAAGTTCCAAAGAAGTTTGGCATAGTTGAGCATTTGCATTGACACAGTATTGGTCACAGTCGGTCACAATTGGTCACAGTTGTATGGCTAGGGTTTCAGCAGTAGAAGTTGAGCATTTGTATTGACAACTAGAGTTTTGATGTGAGCTAAGTAGTGAGATTGCCAAGGTTTGATGTTGGACAAGAACAAAGGCAAATTTGATTGACAGAGTTTGTGTTATAGTTCTATTGTATTGCAGTTTCTTTGTATTGATTCAGAGCACAAGTGGATCTAGTCTGAAAATTGTGAAACACGGTCCGCCGACTGATCAGGGTGGCAGGGTGGTGCTAGGGCAAGTTGTAGCTTGCACGAGACATTGGAGCATCCATCCAGTAATAGCTAGTAAACAGGGTGTTGGAGCATCCGTTAGGTTGGAGCCTGATCTCTAGGGCGTTGTAGTGTCCTTCCGATTGTAGCTAGTAAACAAGGCATAGGAGTGTCCTATAGGTTGGAGCCTCCTTTAGTTGGAGTTGAAAACTTGATGTAAATATTTTAAAGACAAATATTAAGAAGCGTTCAGTGGTTTTTGTCCCAAAGGGTTTCCACCTAAAGTCTCTGTGTCTACTGTCCTTATTTGTTATGGTTTGTTGAATGGTGTTGATGATGTTTATGTTTATTTGATACTAATAACAATTAATGCTTTGTGGAATTAAAAATATACTAAATGATAAGAAATATTGATTCACCCTCCTCTCAGTATTTCTGTTATGAATAAAATATATATAAATAATATAAATTGTTCGTTACAATTTCCAATAGAAAGTTGACACCCACAACATTCCAACACTTTTCCCTTCATTGATGAAGTTTTGGGGATGATGTACCTAGACCTAACATGTCCCCAGCCAACTTAGCACTATTAGAGGGGTGACAGTTGATCCAAGGCCCAGAGGACGACAGTCTCACAACTTGAGACATGGGAGGGCTAGCACCACCTTGGGAGCCCTCAATGTTTGAGTAGGGAAGGCATTTTGACCACCTAGAGACCCATGAAGTCACTTTTGTGCCCCAAACTAAAAATTGGCATCCACAAAGGGAGATTGGCAAAGACTTAAGGACCAACTCTTAGGAGATGATTTTAAAGGGCCTCTACTCACACCTTGGTACTTGTAGCCCTCAATGGTATCCCTAGAAGGGGACACGCATGTATGATGTCATCATTCTCTCTCTTGCAGCTCACTCATGTGGGCATATTTATGTGTTTTTCATTGGCTATTAGGCTGACTTGTGACCTAAATTGTTACTAGCACATTATTTTATTATTTTAGGGGGTTAGTAGGCTAAATTAGACATTCGACCTCCTCATATAAATAGAGAAGAGTTCATTTTTATTGGATCATCATCACAACTTGAGAATTTCGACATTCTTGAGTAAATTGGTGTTCTTTCTTGTGGAAAATTTGGATCTATTGTGTTGAAATTTGATGACTAAAAAAAGTTCTCCCTCAATCCCAACCCGGTTTTAATTTCACCTTATCTGTTAGAAAATTATATATTATGAAGCAATGGAACACATAAAATATTGCAGAAATATAAACACAGAAAATGCATAAAACAAGAGAGACACAGATATATGTGGTTCACCCAGTTTGGGCTACGTCCACCCCGAACAGCCAGTCCTTCCTTTCTATTATCCAGAAAAATGAAGAGACACAACCTACAACAGATCCGTTGTAATATCCTCTGTTTTCTCTCACAATCTCACCTCTCTGCTTCTCACTCGGAGAATACACATCTATTACACAGCCTCAAATACAATGCCCTCATACAAAGAGAGAGGGTTTCCCTCTAGGGCAAAAAAACCCTAAACTAAACATAAGTTCTACAGTCAGATCATCCGCCTAATGAACGGCCCAGATTGACTAGAAATTACTATACTTTTACAAGGCAATTTTACATCTGTTTTTAGCTTCGGGGGCAACACCCCCGAAACCCCCACCGGGGGACCGCTGGTCCCCGGACCCCTCCGCCAACCCCCGCGGGGGGGAACAAGTCTTGTCCCCCCAGCACCCCCCGCGTGGAGGGGTGTACAAATTTCCTGGGGTATACATCTGGCTGAAACAAAGACCTCTAAATAATCATGCTCCATACTCAACAATCTCCCACTTGGAGAATGATCGTAGCAACTCCACCGCTGCTTCATTTGCTGGACAATGACTCCTTTTTGGACCTCGCTGTTTCTCATCCTCATCGTCATCCTTGAAGACCAATTGAAACTGAGCATATTCTTAGTTTCTCCCTGGTTACAACTTTTGTTAGCATATCTACAGGATTCTGGCTAGTGTGTATCTTTTCCAGCTTCAACTCTCCATCTTCCAACACTAATCGTATGAAATGGTACTTGAGTTGTATGTGTTTAGTCCTGGAATGAAATGTTGAGTTCTTTGCAAGATGAATGGCACTTTGGCTATCATTGTATAACGTGCCCATATCATGCTCCTTACCTAATTCACCCATAAACCTTTGTAACCAAATCATTTCTTTACTAGCCTCTGTAGCAGCAACATACTCTGCTTCTATTGTTGAAAGTGCAACAACACTTTGGATTTTTGAAACCCAACTAACAACTGTTCCACCAATAGTAAATACATATCCTATAGTGCTCCTCCTATTATCTCTTTCACCTGCCATATTTGCATCAGCATATCCCCGTAGAGAAATGTTTGAACCACCAAAGCATAATGCTTGATTTGTGGTACCTTTCAAATATCTGAGAATCCATTTCACTGCCATCCAATGTTCCTTTCCTGGATTGTTCATGTACCTGCTTACAACTCCCACTACATGTACAATATCAGGCCTTGTGCAGACCATTGCATACATTAAGCTTCCAAATGCTGATGCATCTGGAACTTTAGACATATAATCCATGTCTTCTTCGGTCTTTGGGCACATTTCCTTACTAAGTTTGAAATGGCTAGCAAAAGGTGTACTAACTGGTTTTGCATTGTGCATATTAAATCTTTTCAACACCTTTTGTATGTACTCATTTTGAGAAAATGTTAATTTACGATTTTTCCTATCTCTAGTTATTCTCATACCAAGGATTTGTTTTGCAGCTCCCAAATCCTTCATTGCAAATGAATTTGCCAATTTTCTTTTGAGCACATTTATTTCCAGCATGTTAGGCCCTGCAACAAGCATGTCATCTACATACAATAACAATATAATATAGCTGCCATCATTTTGCTTTTTCAGATAAACATAATGATCAGAGTGACATCTAGTATAACCTTGTTCAGACATGAACTTGTGAAATTTTAGATATCGCTGCCTTGGAGCCTGTTTTAAGCCATACAATCTTTTCTTCAACCTGCACACTAATTTCTCCTTGCCTTTCACTTCATATCCTTGTGGCTACTGCATATATATCTCTTCCTCCAAATCCCCATGGAGAAAGGCTGTCTTTACATCTAACTGCTCAAGATGCAAATCTTCAACTGCTACTAGACTTAAAATAGTTCTGATTGAAGTCATTTTAACAACAGGAGAAAATATTTCATCAAAAGCAATACCTTTCTTCTGTGCAAACCCCTTCACCACAAGTCTAGCTTTGTACCTCTATTTTCCTCCATTTTCTTCCTTCAGCCTGTAAACCCATTTATTCTTCAATGTGGTTTTTCCTGTAGGCAACCTGACTAAGTCCCAAGTCTGGTTATGCATTAAGGAGTCCATCTCTTCTTCCATGGCTACCTCCCACTTCTTCCTTCTTTCAACCTGCATTGCCTCTTCATAACATTTGGGTTCACCAGAATCAGTTAACAATAAATAATATAATGAAGGAGAGTATCATTCAGGGGGGTCTACTTATCTTGGTAGATCTTCTAACACCACTTTCAAGTGTTTGGGGTGCCTGTTGCTGTTGTGGTGGTTGCTGTTGTTGTGGTTGTTGATTATTATTATTTTCAGGTACCTTTATTTTTTTCAGTGATTTCATCAAGAACTGTGTATTCCTTGTTTTCTTTTTCCTGTTTCCTTTCGTGCAACTGATTCTTATACAAGACCTTTTCATTGAAAATTACATCTCTGCTCCTAATGATTTTGTGATTTTCGTAATCATATAAGCGATAACCAAAATCATTAACACCATATCCAATAAAGGTACATTTCTTTGACTTTGCCTCAAGCTTTGTTCTATTTTCTTTATCAATATGGACAAAGGCCTCATAACCAAAAGGCTTAAAAAAGGAGTAGTTTACCTTTTTACTTGTCCATGCTTCCTTTGGAACACCACCATCCAAGGAACTTGAAGGCCCTCTGTTTATTAGATAAATAGCAGTATCTACAACATCTGCCCAAAACTGTAAAGGAAATCCTGCATGCAATCTCATGCACCTTGCACGCTCCATGATTGTTTTGTTCATCCTTTCTGACACACCATTTTCTTGTGGTTTTCTTGGAACTATCTTCTCTATGCAAATTCCATGCTTTGAACAGTACCTATCAAACTCTTTGCTGCAATATTCACCTCCATTGTCTGATCAAAGACACTTCAATTTCTTTCCTGTCTCAATCTCAACCAAAGCTTTCCATTTCTTGAAAGTATCAAATACATCAGATTTATTCTTAATACAATAAATCCAAGTTTTTCTAGTTGCATCATCAATAAAAGTAACATAATAACGAGAGCCACCGAGAGATGATACCTAAGTAGGTCCCCATACATCTGTATGCACAAGCTCTAATTTTTCGCTCTTCTTTTCTTTCCCAACTCTGAGAAATCTGACTCTCTTCTGTTTTCCATAAATGCAATTCTCACAGAAGTCCAAATCAACATTCTTCAAACCCGGCAACAAATTCCTTGAGTGAAAAATCTTCATCCCCTTTTCACTCATGTGTCCGAGCCTATGATGCCATAATGCTGCATCTGCTCCTTTGGAAGTTAAAGCATTAACAGAGTTAGAAATACGATTGCATAAATACAATGTACCAACCTTTTCGCCTTTTGCTATTACCAGGGCTCCTTTGGTGACCTTTCAAGCTTTATCTGTGAAAGTTGTCACACAACCTTCACCGCCTAACTGCCCTGTTGAAATCAAATTTTTCTTTAGATCTGGAACATGCCTTACCTCCTTTAGCAGCCATTGGTTTCCATTTTGCTGTTTTACAAGAACCTTACCCATTCCAACAATTTTACAAGGTTTATCGTCACCCAAACGAACTTGTCCAAAATCTCCTTGAACATAGTCATGAAAGTATTTCTTATCAGGTGTGGCATGGAATGAGGCCCCTGAATCTACCACCCAGGAATCAGTAATATTTTTGAAAGAAAGAATCAAAGCATCTTGTAACACCTCACCTGTCACATTTGCTTCATGATTGTTTTCTTGATGTGCATCTCCTTTTTTCCCTTCCGAGATCTACAGTCTTTCTTTAGGTGTCCTTTCTTTCTGCATTTCCAGCAAACTATCCCCGATCTGGACTTGGATTTGCCTTTCCTTGATTTACTGAAATATCCTGAGCTCTTTCCTCTTTCCATTTTTCTTCCCCTAGACTCTGCACTCAAAGCATTACCCGATGTCTCACCAGAGCTTTTCCGTCGCATTTCTTCGCTAAGGATAGCACCGACAACATCATCAAACTTTAAAGTACTAGATCCAGAAACATAGTTACTAATGGCCATTACTAAACCATTCCAACTTTCTGGTAATGAGCACAAGAATAACAGAGCTCTAACTTCATCATCAAAGTTTACCCCTATAGAACATAACTGACTTGTAATAGTATTAAAATCATTTAAATGGTCTGCAACAGATCCACCTCCCGACATCTTCATATTAAATAACTGTTTCATAAGAAATACCTTGTTTGAGGCTGAGGGTTTTTCATATAGTTTCTGCAACGCCTTAATCAAACCCTCTGTCATTTTTTCTTTCGAAATGTTGAAGGCGACCGATGTTGTGAGGCACAACTGTATTTCCGAGTGCCTTTCTATCGAGAAGGTTCCATTCTTAAATTGTCATACTCATCGGCATCTTTGTTTTTCCGCCAAATGGTAGGTATAGATCTTTCTGATACAGATAATCTTCCATCTGCATCTTCCATAGCAAGAAGTTTTGGCCGTTAAATCTCTCGACCCTAAGCTTACCATCTTCTGCCATTGCTCCCACTCGAACGAGGAACCCTTCTTTCCTGCGAGTTTATCAGCCAAATAAACCTGGCTCAGATACCAGTTGTTAGAAAATTATATATTACAGAGCAATGGAACACATAAAATATTGAAAAAATATAAATATAGAAAACGCATAAAACAAGAGAGACACAGATATACGTGGTTCACCCAGTGTGGGCTATGTCCATCCCGAACAGCCATTCCTTTCTATTATGCAGCAAAATGAAGAGACACAACCTATAGCAGATCCGTTGTAATATCCTCTGTCTTCTCTCACAATTTCACCTATTTGCTTCTTGCTCAGAGAATACATCACAACTTGAGAATTTCGACATTCTTGAGTAATTTGGTGTTCTTTCTTGTGGAAAATTTGGATCTATTGTGTTGAAATTTGATGACTAAAAAAAATTCTCCCACAATCCCAACCCGGTTTTAATTTCACCTTATCATTCCCATTTAGTTAAATGCCCTTTCCCATAAACATGCATTCAACATATAGAATTTTGGAAATGAAATTTTCAGATTAAAACAGATGGGACTGTCAACACATGTTGAAAATAAATATGGACATAACCAGACCAGCAACACAAATAAAAAGACACAGATTTTTGGTCAACTTAGGCCTAGGCAAAACCCCTCCAATCTTCTCCTTGGAAAACCTGTTAGAGACCTCTTCAAATTTATTTATCTTTCAAGTTTAGGAAAAATAAATTTGCAAACAAAACAAAACAACAAAATACAACTTATCTCTTTGGCCCAAAACTCCTTGAAAACCACGCCCACTTTGCGTCGATCTTTGTGCCCACTTGAAGCTGAAAATATGTAATGTACAGATACGACTGTATGGGCTGTACGAATTTCTGTACCGTTGTACGGATTGTACAAATTTTTTTTCAAAAATTTCTCTCGAACGGCATATAGCTCACAACATTCAATGTTTCTGTATTCAAGCTTTTGTGATCCATAATGAATTAAACAAAGTCTTTCGATAGAAATCACATGAGAGAATTTTTTTGCCGACGCGTTTCGAACCAACAAATGTGGTTCATCATTAGGACCAGATGAAGAGGCAGACCATGGCAAAGACTTGAATAGAGAGCAATGTATAAAGCATTAGCCGTTACTTGAAATTAGCCGTAATGGCTAATGCTTTCTACATTGCTGCCTATTCAAGCCTTTGTCATGGTCTGCCTCTTCATCTGGTCCTGATGATGAACCACATTTGTTGGTTCGAAATGCGTCAGCCAAAAAATTCTCTCATGTGATTTCTACCGAAAGACTTTGTTTAAAACATTCAATGTTGTTCATACTGTACCTTTTGTTGTCTTCTATGCCTTGATTTCCATGCCCAGCTTTGCCCAGAAATCACTCCTTCAGCTTGTTGTAACGAATTTCTCCTTCAGAACTTTTCTCTAGCTCTTAGCCTCTTTTCTCCAATCTGCTCATGAAGAATGAATGCAGTCTCTCTTTTGTTTTCTCCTTTTTGTTTCCCTAAATTATTTTTGGGCAACCCTAAGATCGAATGGCTCAGATTCATTTAGATCAAGGGATGAGAATAAATGTGCATTTAATTCTCACTTTTTATTTCTTTTAACTCACCCATTAAATAAAGTACCCACATTGTACTTTATGTCTAACATCACTTTTTACTTTATAATTTAACATTGACTTTACCACTTATAAAGTCACTTTCACTTTATAAAGTCACACTTAGGAAAAGAATTATTTTGGACACTTTTCTCTAGGTAGAGACTAACCCATGGGAAACCACTTGTCCAAGGTACATTAAAAATCAACACTCCCTCTTACCGAGGAAACTATTTCTCACCACACCCATTTTGTCTCTGAAATGGGCATGCTTGCCTCTTGGCAAGGACTTCGTGAGAACATCGGCCACTTGCTCATCTATTGATATATACTCTAGCTTCACTACCCCCTTCTGAACATAGTCCTTAATGAAATGATATCTGATGTCAATGTGTTTTGACTTGTCATGAAACACTGGATTCTCCATGAGTTTAATGCGACTCTGACTATCACAGTGAATAACCGTCGATCTCAACTCTTGATCAAATAGGCCATACAACAACTTGCGAAGCCAAATGGCCTCACAACTAGCCTGACTAGCAGCCATATACTCAGCCTCAGAAGAGCTCAAAGCAAATGAATTTTTCTTTCGACTGAACAATGACACAACTGCCGAACCCAATCCAAAGCAACACACTGAAGTGCTTTTCTTGTCAGAACCACAACTTTCCCAATCTGAATCTGTGTAACCTGCCAACCTCACTCCATCTCCCCACCTATAATCTAGACCATAATCAACAGTCCTCTGCACGTAGTGAAGAATGTGCTTTGCAGCTATCCAGTCCACCTTCCTGGGCTCAACCATGAACTGGTTAAGTGTGTTCACTGCAAAGCATTTATCTGGCCTAGTGTTGACACGATACATCAAGGACCCAATAAGCTGCCTATACAATGTGGGATCCACCAAACTAGAATATGAAGCATGAATCTTCTTCCAATTGGTGATCATAGGTGTAGACTATTGAAATTTCTAAGTCTGACACATCAGAAATTCCTACTGTGTTATTTGGTTTATTTCACCTACTTGTTTATTACATTAACAAGTTATTTATACATATAAATACTGAAAATAAACACAAATACAACCTTAACTCATATATAGATCAACCACTTAAATACTAGACAAACACACAAGGGACACCGTTATTTTTGGACAATCGTCTCCGGAAAAACCTAATGCTAGAAAACTGGTGCAAAATTTTTAAGGGTTTTATTATTATGTAGATTTCTTGAGTACAACTAGGGTGCCAAACTGGCTCACCCAATGGAGATTTTTACACGGCAGTAATACCTAAGTCTGCCCCACGAAAATCCTTTCGATGCTTCTCCAAGGTTCTGTGTCAGCCCTGCTAGCCTCAGCATAGCTCTAGAACCCTTTTTGTCAGCCTTCTGTTTCTCTACATCAGTTCTCTGGCCTTCTATGTTACCCATGCAGGCCCCTCATCCTCTGTGGAGTCTCTAGCTGCCTCTGCGTCAGCCTCTCTGGTCACTACGCTGACCCTCAGGCACTATCTCTGCCTCTCTTCTATGTACTCACTGCCCCTGGCTGCAAATCACTTGTTCGAATTTTCTCAGCAAACACCGCTCCAGAAAATCGAATTGACTGATCAATCTTGGTGTATCTCCAACTGACCCTCAAGCCTCTTCTTATACTTTTCTTGTTGAGTCTTCAACGACCGAGATTAAGTCCCTAATCAATGACTAAGATTAGATTTGGCTTGATCCATGTCATTTAGAACATTCTCACCCAGCTTTATATTAATACTCATTAATATTTTAATTTTCCCAAGTTTAGATTTAGGAACCCCACTAAAAATATTAATTATTTTAATATCTTTCTAACTGGGTGGAATTTCCCCAAACCATTTCTGGGTCTTGGAGATCTCATGTGCTTTAGACTTGCCACCAATTTTCATGGCTAGAGCACATACAATGCTACCATAAATCAACACTCCCCCTTAGCGAGGAATGTGCTCTAGTAATGCTCCACCACTGAATATCAACCTGATCCTTCCGCACCGGTACCTGTGTGGATGCTTGGCCTACTACCCAACATCCACTGCATTGCTGCTTCCTGTACTGCTGTCCATGACCCTACCACTGCCACTGCTACATATGTACTTCAAATCCCTCTCAACATGCTATATCATGCTGCCCATAGCATTACCACTGCTAACTGCTGCACTGCAACTCAGTTACCGAGAAGTAAGTAACTGATTTACCCAAATCTTGACATCCTTGTCCGTCTGGAAGCCTCTTGATGTTGAAGCTACCTCTGTTGCTATCTGGTGCTTTTTCTGCTGCCTCTATGCTGCTACAGACCTTTGCACTCTAGCACTGCCTTGTCGCTTCATTGTATCTTGCTTCTACTCAACATCCGTCATCTTGCTACTGTCATTCGAAGCTCCTATAGTCAGATATGATCCAAGAGTTTGGGTACCTCAAGGATTCTGCCCTTCATTTTCTGTAGTCCTCCTGACTACAACTCGATGTCTCCCCACCTCTTCTCTAGAGGTGCATGAGCACTCATGGCATAGTCGTCATCAGTCTCGACTTCTTTCTCTGCCTTAGCCGAAGCTGCCTTGGAGTCAAAAGCCTCTCCCTTGTTATTCTTCTTGGGACACTGGGTTGCATAATGAGTCAGCTCCCCACAATGGAAGCACTTCACCTTGGAGATATCCTTCTTCTTCCTCTTCCCCTGTTGTCCTACAGATGCCAGAGCCGCATCCTCCTCATCCTCTTTCATGATTCGACCACCTTTGCTGCTACTCCCCGCCTTGGTCAACTGTCTGATCTCTTCTTGGAGAAGAGCTGCCCACATCTCTTCCCATCCTAGAATATTAGCTCTGCCCAAAATGCTTTGGACAAATGTCTCTCACTCCTTGGAGACTGCATTCAGGGCGGTCCTCACCATGAACTCCTAATCTGGTGTGGCCCCTATGGAAGTGAGTTGGTCCCGAATCTCTTGCAATCTGAGGAGGTATAGATCTATCTGCTCCCCCTTCTGCATCTGATACGACTACAACTGATTCTCCAATAGAATCTTCCGCTGCACGAAAGTGCCCTGATATAATGTTATCTAAGTATCCCACATTTGCTTTGCCGTGCTCTTTTCAGCAATATGTGGTATGACATGATCCTTGACTTCATCAAGGATTATGCACTTTGCATTCGCCATTGCATCCTCATACTTCTCATTATCAGCTGGGTTGACTAGGATAGCTACGGTTCTCAAGGCGAAGCTCTTAATGCGATGTCTATCCAAGACCGATAGGATCCTGGCCTTCCAAATAACAAAGTTGGAAACCCTGTCCAACCTGTCCTGATCCCTCAGTCCACTCACTGCCATCTCTGCTCCTCTTTTGGACACCCTCTGAGATTCGACTTCCCTCTTGGAAATCTCCCTCTAAGTCCTAATTTCCCTACTGGAAATCTTCCTACCAACTGCTGAACCGCTCCTATCCAATCCTCTTTGCAACTGCAACTCAGATATGGATTTCTTGGCTAGAAATCCATCAAGGCAGCGACTCCCTCTACCTTGGTTCGGTCCCATTAGGTACTGTCCTGCTCCAACAGAAACAACACCCCACCAACTTCACAATCTGCCCACAACAACCTAGGCCTTGGCAATTGAAGAAACTGAGCCCTCCAGCTCCGCGCAATCCCGACAAAAGTCTGAATCGCTCCTCTGGTCAACTACGTCAAGCCAACTTGGCTGAGTAGGATGACGTGGCTCTTCGTGAGCCTCTTCTGCCTCTCTTTGCCTCTGCGTTGGCCCTTTCTCTGGTTCTAAATGATGACATAGGCCCTCTGCATCACTCCTTCTCTGTTGCCTTCTGTGTAGGACAACTCTATCTCTCGGGACAGCTGCTACTACTACAAATTTATCTGTTGGTGCTTTCAATTCTCCTGCAATCTGCAATGCTCTGATACCATGTCGAAATTTCTAAGTCTGACACATTAGAAATTCCTACTACATTATCTGGTTTATTTCACCTACTTGTTTATTACATTAACAAGTTATTTATACATATAAATACTGAAAATCAACACAAATGCAGACTTAACTCATATACAGATCAACGACTGAAATATTAGACAAACACACAAGGGACACCATTATTTTTGGACAATCCTCCCCGGAAAAACCCAATGCAGGAAAACCGGTGCAGCAGTTTTGAGGGTTTTATTATTATGAAAATTTCTCGAGTACAACTAGGATGCCAAACTAGCTCACCCAATAGAGATTTTACATGGCAGTAATACCGCTTTTCAGAGACAGATATTCAGCAAGTCTACCCCACAAAAATCCTTTCGGCGCTTCTCCAAGGCTTTGTGTCAGCCCTGCTAGCCTCAACATGGCTCTAGAACCCTTTGCGTCAGCCTTTTGCTTCTATGTGTCAACTCTCTGGCCTTCTGCGTCACCCACGCATGCCCCTCAGCCTCTACGTAGCTCTGGTTGCCTCTACGTCAGCCTCTCTAGTCACTATGCTGACCCTTAGGCATTATCTCTGCCTCTCTGCTGTACTCACTACGCCTCGTGGCAATAGGTCACTTGTTTAAATTTTCTCAGCAAACCCCACTCCAGAAAATTGAACTGATTGATCAATCTTGGTGTATCTCCAACTGACCCACAAGCCTCTTCTTATACATTTCCTGTTGAGTCTTCAATGGCTGAAATTAAGTCCCTAATCAGTGGGTAAGATTAGATTTGGCTTGATCCATGTCATTTAGAACATTCTCACCCAGTTTTATATTAATACCCATTAATATTTTTATTTTCCTAAGTTTAGACTTAGGAACCGCATTAAAAATATTAATTATTTTAATCTCCCTCTAACCGGGTGGAATTTCCCCAAACCATTTCTGGGTCATGGAGATCTCATGTGCTTTAGCATTTCCACCAATTTTCATGGCTAGAGCACATTTGATGATACCATAAATCAACATAGACATGGGTCTATAGTTTGCCATGTCAAATCTGCTCAACGCATCCACAACATACTACCCCTGCCCCAGAAAGATATGCCCCTCCTTCTGCCACACCTCAAGCCCCAAAAAGTAATGCATCAACCTAATGTCCTTCATTTCGAACTCCATAGCAAGATCCTCCTTGCAACCACTAATTAATCTCTCTACCCCAGTAATGAACAAGTCATCAACATACAACACAAGAATGAGCGGATCATCCCCTACAACAATGTAGTATAGGTTCGGATCTGGATCACTCTTCGTGAAACCCATCTGTTGCGAGTAAGTATCAATCCTCGAATACCAAGCTCTCGGAGCTTGCTTAAGTCCCTAGAGTGCTCGCCTCAACCGACATTCATGGGTCTCCCACCCAAGTACCTCAAAGCCCTGTGGTTGCTCAACATACACACGCCCCTCTATAACTCTGTTCAGAAATGCAGTCTTCAAATCCATCTAATGGACCTGCTAACCCATTTCTGCAGCAATAGAAATAAGGGACAGGATAGAAGTGTACTGAGCTACGAGAGTGAAGGTCCCATCATGGTCAACTCCCTCTATTTGTGAGAAACCTCTAACCACAAACCTCGCCTTGAACTTCTCAATGTTGCTATCAGTAGCATGCTTGATCTTGTAGAGCCACCTGTAAGTCACAACTGACTTGCCCTCAGGCCTAGGCACCACTTCCCAGACATTGTTCTTAATGATAGAGGCACACTCCACCATAGCCTCTCCATACCTCATGGCTGGTAACCTCCTCATAGCTAGTAGGCTCAGAGTCAACAATGTTGGTAGCCTTGGCTACATAACTGCAAAACTGCTCAGGTGGCAACACTCTCCCTGTTCACCCTCTTCGGAGGACCAACGGACTCCACTTCCTTCAAGGTGTCTTGAAGCCACTTGGGCCTCCTCTTCCCTGAAGAATCTTCTCCATAGGGAATCTCATCCTCTGCCCCCCAGTCTGGTGAACTTGAAGGTTTGCCAATTGACCCTGGTGTGCATGAACTAGTACCTGTCCTCAAAGAACTTGTACTGGCACTTGTGCTTGTGTCCGCTGAAGTGCCATGTCAACTTTGTATCAGTGGACTCCCTAAAGAAGTGCTTGGTGAACTCGCCACTGGTGCCCCAGATGTCACTGAAACTGAAGTACCCTCTGTACCAGTCGATCCAAAACCCTGAGGCCCTGCTCCCTATACCTAACCTCCCTGTTGAGGAGAAGTCTGTGACTCTCTCTCATCATACTCTTGTGATCTTCGATAGGACCTCTCCTCCTCGAACTTCACATCCCTCCTAATCACCACTCTCTATTTAGAAGGAATGAAGATATGATAGGATTTCAAAGTCTCGTTGTAACCCATAAAGATACCATTCTCTGCCATGGGTTCCAACTTCATCCTTTCATCCTTGGGGATATAAGAATATGTGAGACATTCAAAGATAAAAATATGTTCCACATGAGGCTTCTCTTGAGTGAAAGCTTCCTCGAGAGTCATATTCCCCAATACTCTGTGAGGACTCCTATTTGTTGATTTTTGGTAGCATCGAATGTGCTCTAGCCATGCAAATTGGTGGAGAGGCTAAGGCACTGAGATATCCAAGACCTAGAAATCGTTTGGAGAAATTCAAGCTGGATGAAGAGTTATTAAAATAATTAATATTTTTAATGGGTTCCTAAGTCTAAACTTAGGAAAATAAAAATATTGTTAATTTTAGGTATGTTCTATGCTTAGAGCAATTTACTTCCGTTTTTCATATTAGCTCAATAACAATATTCCGATTAACAATCACATCAGCAATGATAGTAAAGTGCAAATAGAACATAAACATAAACAACAGAAGACAAGCCAAGACAAGAGGACACAAGATGTGGCACTAGCTAGGGACAAACCCCAATGTGTAGAAACCCTTGATCAATTTTTCTTATATTCTTCAATAGTTCAACAGAGAGAGAGATAGTACAAGTATACAAGACTGACAATCAATGATAGCAACAGATAAGACCTTCAACAGAAATCTCAATGTATTTTTTTGGAAAATGGCAGCAACAGACTGCTACAATTACGATTCAATCTGGTCAACACATTGACCCAACACTCCTTAACAAACTGCTGTTGTCCACCATTGTTTGCTTGCTACTTCTGCAAGTCTGGTTAGGGCAGAAGAAGAAACCCCTTTAACTTTTCACGTTGTCTATCAACTAAGCCCTTCAAGGGCTTCAGTCCACCTAGGAGAGTCTCTCTTAGTCCACGCTGCTTCCTGTGATCAATGTATACTACAATGTTTCCTTGGGGCAACCTTAGCTGCTTGTTATCGCTTGCATTTTAGCAAAGCAGCTAGTTGTAGCTTCAAATTCTAAATGAATCCTTAACTCATGCCTAGTCATAACCTTTGTCACCTACAACAATTCATGCCTCCTTCAAGCTACGGATCAGACCCTCCTTGGTTGTGAATAGACCACTTTTGGACAGCATCTAAAATCTTCTTATCTACGGCTAGGTTACCTTGCTTTTATTGCGGATAAGGGCTATACTTTATAGCATATGGGAGCTTCTCTTAATAGCATATTATGGCTCCCTATAACAACGTATTAAGGGCCTTCAAGGATTGTGTAATAGCTGCGATTGAAACCTCCTTTCTTTGTGGAATTGATTCTCTTCTAGACTGCAAATGGGAGCCAACCCTATGACTGCGGATAGGGCTTCCACTGACTGCGGTTAGGGCACATTAAGACAATGAATTGAACCTCTTCTTGCTGCATATAAAACCCTCCTTAAATTGCGGCTAGGACACCCTTAAATGTTGCAGATATGGTGCTTTCTTAACTATAAGTAGGACTTCTTTATGACAACGTTTAGGTCTTCTATAGGTAGCATATAAGTCCTCCTTTGACTATGTCCTAGTCTCTTTCAGAATTGTGGATTAGGGAAAATTGTGACTGTGGATTAGGGAATGGCAGATATCCTTCAAGTGCGTCTAGATGATCCTCCCTTGGCTATGACCAGACTGCTGCTAGGGCTTCTACCTTTTAGATTTGCGGCTAGGGATAGATCTCCTCTAGGATAGCATACTCTCTTAGGGACTTCTCCTTCCACCAAAACCCATACAAGTGGAGAGAGAGAGACCGCAAGAGGTGTGTGTAAAATGACTTGCAAGCCACCTCTATTTATAATAAAATGTTGAGGATAAGTTGGGGTAATTTGGTTATTGGCCGACCTTGACGAATTGTCACATAACACAAATAAGTTCATATCTCCGTGAACACATGTCGGAATCAGATGATCTTTAGATCAATCCTACACCCCTCGATGAGAGGAATCCAAGAAAAGTATCAGCTGCCATAAATAAGATGACCCACATGGAGTTTGGCCTTAGTTTCCAATTTTAACACTCCCTCTCAACTAAGGAGAACTCCATCTGCTAATCCATCTGGCAGTTTGTACTATCTCTGTCATCAATGCAGTGCCCTGCACTGATCTATTCTGTTGAACTATGAAGAAGAAGAAGTGATCGAGAATGTATCATACCATTCTCTACTAACCCGAAGTCAGACCCATATAAAGAGAGTGTATCATACCACTCTTACTGATCCAAAATCAGTTCGAAATAAAGAGTGTCTCATACCACTCTTACTGATCCGAAATCAGTGCCAAATAAAGTGAGTGTCTCATACCACTCTTATGTGAAATTTCTATTACTGCAGCAACTGATTTATTTTTCCTACTTATTCTTCAATAAGTTATCTACGAAATCGCTTCAGTAAATATTAAAATAAACTCTACAGTAGATATCACACCATAGAACAAAAAAAAATACATGCACAAAAACCAAACACATCAACACGGTTATTTTTGGACAAATATCCTCGAAAAAACCCAATGCCAAACTGGCTTACCCAATAGAGATAAATTCTCCATCACCTCCTCAAGACTTACCGTCAGACTCGCTGGTCTCTGCGCAGCTCCCAAACCCTTTGCGTCAGCTCTTGCCTCTCTGTGTCTGCACTGAGCCTCTCTGCATCATCGACGCAGGCCCTCCAGTGACTGTGCAGTCTTGTTGCCTCTGCGTCTGCCTGAGAGGCTTTACATGTCTCTCTGATCTCCCCACTGATCTTTTGGTACTGTTCCTTCCTCTCTATTCCGTACTCGCTACCTCTTGCTACAATCCATATCTCTAGTTCGAATTTCTTAGCAAACCCCGCTCCAGAAATCTACCTGATTGGTCTCCCTCAGTATATCTCCAACTGAGCCTCAAGCCTTCTCTTATACTTTTCATGTTGATGAATCAAGGACCGAGATTAATTCCCTAATCAATGGCTAAGATTAAAATATACCTGATCTTCATCTCTTAGAAGCTTCTCATCCTTATCTTTAATAATACCCATTAATATTTTTATTTTAGTGAGTTTAGGCTTAGGACCTCATTAAAAATATTAACTATTTTAATAACTTTTCATCCGGATGGAATTTTCCAAAACGATTTATGGGTCTTGGAGATCTCATGCTCTTTAGTGTCTCCACCAATTTTCATGGCTAGAGCACATCTGATGCTACCCCAAATCAACACTCCCTCTTAGTGAGGAATGTGCTTTAGTAATACTCCACACTGAGCACCACTCTGATTATACAACACCGGTACCTGTGTTGATGCTAGGCCTCCCCGCCCAACATCCTCTGCACTGCTACGCATGGCTCTATCACTGCCACTGCTACATCTGTACTGCAACTCCCTCTCCATCTGTGTTGCTTCTGGTCCTTCTTCCCAACACTGCATCTGTACTGCAACTCCCTCTGCATCCATGTTGCTACTATTCCTTCTTCCCAACATTGCATCTGCATAGCAACATCATACCCATTTCTGCTATTGAAATGGATTTTTATCATCCCCATCTTCTCCTTCAAATAATCAAACTTGGTTCTTCCAAGGGCCTTGGTGAGGATGATTGCCACATGTTCTCCTGTAAGAGTGTATCTCAACTGTACAGCTCCTCGTTGGACACAGTGTCTCACAAAGTGGCACCGAATATCAATGTGCTTTGACCGATCATGAAATACCGGATTCTTAGAGAGCTTGATGCAACTCTGATTATCACACATGATCCTGGTCGCCTCCATCTTTCTTTTGAATAGGTTCACAAGCAGTTTTCTAAACCATATGGCTTCACACGAAGCTGTACTTGCAGCAATATATTCCGCTTCAGCAGAGCTCAGAGCTTCGGATTTCTGTGTCCCACTGCACCAGGAGGTCATTTCCGATCCAATGTTGAAACAATACCCAGAGGTACTTTTCTGATCCACTGAACTTCCAACCCAATCTGCATCAATAAATCCACTCAATCTGATATCCTCACTCTTGGTGTACAAGATTTCATAATCAATTGTTCCCTATATATATCTGAGAACATGTTTGGCTGCTGCCGAGTGCGCCCTCTTCGGTTCCACCATGAACTGACTGAGGGTGTTGACAGCGATACAAATGTTTGGCCTGGTATTGACCAGATACATCGGGGATCCTATGAGCTGCTTGTATAAGGTTGGATCAACATCCATGTCTTCTGATGCATCAATTTTCTTCCAGTTGGTGATCATTCGAGTAGCCATGGGTCTACAATCCTGCATCATGAATCTCTTCAGAATTTCTATAGCATATCTCCCTTGTCCAAGGAAGATCTCCCTCTTTTACTGCCAAACTTCCAACCCCAGGAAATAATGCATCTGTGCCAAATCCTTCATGTCAAATTCTGTGGCTAGATTCTTCTTGCAGTCTCCGATGAGCCTGGATGATCTTGTCAGGAAGAGGTCATCCACATATAATACTAGGATTAGAGGCTAGTTAGTAGAGATTTGGATCTACGTCACTCTTGACAAACCCCATCTTTTGCAATTCGACCATACCATGCTCTAGGTGCTTGTTTTAGCCCATACAAGGCTTTCTTCAATCTGCATACATGAGACTTCTTCTCATGTGTCTCAAAGCCTTCTGGTTGTTCAATGTATACCTCCTCTTCTATCACCCTATTCAGGAACGCCATTTTGACATCCATCTGATGAATCTCCCATCCCATCTATGCTGCAAGAGATGTCACGGTTCTAATAGATGTATACTTGGCTATTGGGGCGAAGGTCTCTTTGTAGTCAATTCCTTCCTTCTGACCATACCCCTTAGCCACGAACCTTGCTTTTTATTTTTCCACACTACTGTCTGCAGCGTATTTAATCTTGTAGATCCATCTCGAACCTACCACCGATTTGTCTTGAGGCCTTGACACTACCTTCCAGACATCGTTCACCATTATAGAGTTGTATTCCTCTACCATTGCATTCCAACCAAACTTGATGTTGAGCAGCCTCCTGAAAACTAGAAGGCTCCCCATCCTAAGCTACTAATGCTTGATATCTATCTAGCTATTTTCGCTCCCTTTTATTGTTTCTTGGTGCACCGATGAAATCCTTTGCATCTCGTAAAATCTAATGAATTTCCCTGCTTGTTCTTCCTCTAGTAGCAAGTGCTTCTGTTAGCTCATCCAACTCTTGTGATTCTTCCTAATCTGAGGAAGAATTCTCGACTTCCGTTGGTTGAAGTGGTTTGACCAACGGCTAATCTTTTGACTGTTCCTCAGAAGGCATTTCTCAAGATTTTTTGAAGGCTCTATCCTCCATGAACTTCACATCTCGTCGAACCACTACCTTCGTGTTCCCTGGAAGATAGATTTTGTATGCCTTAGCGTTCTTGCTATATCCCACTAGATATCCTTTCTCTGCAGTTTGATCGAACTCCTTCCTCTTTTCCTCGGGCATGCGGCAATATGCTAAGCTCCCAAATATCTTGAAATCACTGACTTCAGGTGTCTTCTCTGTGAAGACTTTCTCTAGAGTAATCTTGCCCAATGCCCGATGAGGAGTTCTATTCTGAAGATAGACTATCGTGTTGCATGCTTCTGCCCACAAGAATTTTTGCATATCTTGATCATACATCATGGCCCTGGCTGCTTCCACGATAGTCTGGTTCCTCCTTTTTGCTACTGCATTTTGCTTCGGATTGTACGAAGATGTCCACTCTCTTTTGATGCCCTCCCTAGCGCAAACATCTGTGAAGTCTTTGTCGACATATTCTCCACCATTATCTGAGTGCAAAACTTTTATTTTCTTTCCAGTCAGATTCTCCACCAGAGCCTTGAACTCTTTGAATCGACAGAAAACCTCATCCTTGGTTTTCAGAAAATAAATCCAAGTTTTCCTGGAGTGGTCATCGATGAAGGTGATGAAGTAATCAGGATTCGGCACCACTAAGAGCTTTAGTGGACATTGGTTTGCAGATATCTGAGTGTATCAATCATAGTACACTCTTGGCCCTATTTTTATTTCTAGGAAATGTTGTTGCTTTGGCATACTTGCCTAGAGAACATCCTCTACATACATCATCTCTTTTTGTACTAAGATCGGGAACTCCTGTTACAGTTTTCCTGAGGATTCTTAGAGCTCCATGGTGCAAATGTCCCATTCATCTATGCCATAGTTCATTAAGATCCTTGTCCCCATGACTTCCTATCAATGCGATTGGTGATTGTAGCTGTAACTTGTACAACCTGTTACTTCTGATTCCGATTTGCACTTTCTTTTCCAGCTTGGGTGTTTGACATACACTTTCTCCTTGATGAAGAAAACATCATAACCCTTGCTTTGAAGCTGTGATATAGATAGTAAGTTCATCCCCAGTCCTGGCACATGCAGCACATTGGTGGCTCAAAACCACTCTCTCGTTTCTGTTTGAAACACTATGGTTCTCTTTCCTACTGGAGTACACTTTGCCTTATTCCCCATGGTGATCTGAAAATTCATCCTTTCCTCTTGATACTCAAAGAAACATTCTCGGATTCCTGTTATATGCCAGGAGGCTCACTCTCTATATACCATTCCTCAGATGATGCCGAGCTTGTTACACAAGCAATTTCTTCTTCCAATCTGCAAATCCAACATAAAGAAATCAAGATTTCTATCCCTTATGCAATTTTCTGAAAATATGCATGAGTCTCCTGATGTTGATGCCTCTGCATCATGATCTCGACCCATAATTGATTTTCCCTTCATGTCTCTAATTCTTTGCTCCGACACCATGTGAAAATTCTATTACTGCAACAACTGATTTAGTTTTCCTACTTATTCTTCAATATGTTATTTACAAAATCGCTTAAGTAAATATTAAAACAAACTCTATTGCAAATATCACACCATAGAAAAAAAAACAAATACATGAACAAAAAACAAACACATCAACATAATTGTTTTTGGACAAATGTCCCCAGAAAAACCCAATCTGGGAAAACTAATGCAACAGAGGAGGATTTCATTAATCAGCTATTCTTGAGTACAACTAGGTGCCAAATTGGCTTACCCAACAGATAAATTCTCCAACACCTCCTCCAGACTCAGTGTTAGACTTGCTGGCCTCTACGCAGCTCCCAGACCCTTTGCGTCAACTCTTGCCTCTCTGTGTTAGCACCCAACGTCTCTACGTCACCCACACAGGGCCTCCAGTGATTGCGCAGTACTGTTGCCTCTGCGTGTGCCTCTCTGATCTCTGTGTTGATCTTCTGGTGCCGTTCCTGCCTCTCTGTTCCATACTCACTACCTCTTGCTACAATCCAGACATCTAGTTTGAATTTCTCAGCAAACCCTGCTCTAGAAATCGAACTGATTGGTCTCCCTCAGTATATCTCCAACTGACCCTTAAGCCTTCTCTTATACTTTTCATGTTGATGAATAAATGACCGAGATTAAGTCCCTAATCAACAATTAAGATTAGAATAGACTTGATCTTCGTCTCTTAGAAGCTTCTCATCCTTATCTTTATTAATACCCATTAATATTTTTATTTTCCTAAGTTTAGATTTAGGAGCTCATTAAAAATATTAATTATTTTAATAACTTTTCATCTGGATGGAATTTTCCAAAACGAAAATGGATATTTCATGCTCTTTAGTCTCTCCACCAATTTTCATGGCTAGAACACATCCGATGCTACCTAAAATCAACATCTTATTGACCCGAAGTCGGTGCCAATTGATCGCAAATCAATATCATCCTAGCATAGGGAGTACGGTAGTACACGATGCATTCATCGGTAGTACTATGGTCCCTATCCTCATTTCCCTACTCATTGGCCAGATGAGAGGTAATTCCCATGAGTCCCAGGCATGCATGGGTAGGATGTTTTAGCAGGAGAAGGATGGACCACTCATCTTGCCTACGTGTCGCCATGGGGTATCCTGGGGGAATGTTGAACTACTCACCCTGTACACAAAAAATCACTAGGGGAAGGCTGAACCACTCACCCTATGATTATGTCTCAATAGGAGAAGGATGAACCACCCATCCTGCCTACATAGCAAACCACTAGGGGAAGGCTGAATCACTCACCCTATGGTTGCTCATTGCTCCAAGAAGTACCCCATGCCCCCTGGAGCTCCCAGAGCTCGATATATCATACAGGACCCTCAGGAGAGGGTCTCTCCACGACTCCTAGTCGTTCTCGGAAAGTCAAGAATTTGATCTTTCCCAGGGGCTTCATCTGAATATCGGCGACCTGCACATCAATCCCAATGCGAAGGAGCCTTATTGCTCCTCGATGTACCATATCCCAGATAAAGTGGTACCTGATGTCTATGTGCTTGGAGTGATCATAAAATACAGGATTCTCCGACAATCGAATCCCACTCTGGTTGTCACAGAGGATCACGTGTCCAAACAACTCACTGAAGAGCTTCCTCAACTAGACAACTTCGCAGGAGACCATACTGGCAGCTATGAATCCGGCCTCAGCGGTGCTCAAAGCAACCGACTTTTGCTTCCTGCTCATTGAAGCAGAACCCAAAGAGAAGTAGCACTCAGAAGTGCTCTTGTGATCCATCACTCTGCCTGCCCAATCAGTATCAGAATAACAATGCAGCCTCACAACTCCGACAGTGTATCTCAGTCCATGAGTGATTGTGCCCTGAAGATATCTCAAAAGATTCTTGGCACCAATCCAATGCGAGTGATGAGGCTCAGCCATATGTTGGCTCAACATGCTAACTGCAAAGCATATATCTGGATGGGAGTTCACCAAGAACATCAATGCTATTATGAGTTTATGAAACTCAGAGGCATTTTCCAAATTAGGTCCGGCAGCACTACCACATAACTTCTTAAAGTTAAGCTCCATCGGGGTAGTCACGGGCTTGCAGTCCACCATTCCAAATTTGGAATCCAACTCCCTCTTACTTTTGCAAATGAGAGGGTCTGTACCTGTCAGAAAGAGGTCATCCTCATAAGGTACCAGTATGAGAGGTCTATCATCCACAACCTTAAAGCAATGGTTTGGATTGGCTTCACTCCTAGTGAATCTCAGCTTCATCTGATAGCTATAAATCTTCTCATACCAGGCTTGGGGTGCTTGCTTCAAACTAGAGAGATCTTTCTTCAACCTGCATACGTGAGATTCTCGATTATGAATCTCAAAACCATTGGGTTGTTCCACATCTAAGGTCTTTTTATTACATGAGGGGAATGGTCCCCTTGTAATTTTTCCTTCTGTACATCTTAGACATGCACCTTCATGCTCTTCTTTGAATTCAGGCACCCTTGTCACCATCTGTCTCACATTGGGTAGGGCCTTATATTGAAGATGGGCAAACCTCCGGTGCCATAGAAGAGATGTGTTACACGACATGTTCCCCAATGGACTTCCTGCAACTTGATACAAATTTCAAATCTTCAACCCAAGAGTAAAAGCATCTTTAAAATTATTTTTCCAAATACGTACCTTTCCGTCAATGAATGATACCTTGTAACCTTTGTCTTCCATTGTTGACATGGACACCAGGTTCCTCTTGATATCAAATACATATAGAACTTGTAAATGAATTGAGTTACTCTGATCCAATTGAAGAGTAACATTCCCTATACCCTTTACAGGATAGGTGGCATTGTCTCCAAGGACAATCTCCAAGTTTGTCTCCTTCTCGATCAAATTTGACAGAGCTTCCTTGTATCCGGTGAAGTGCCTTGAAGCGCCACTATCAATAAGCCAATTTCTCGAAGATTCTAAATGAGAGGAAGTGGAGAGGGCCAATATAAGATAATACTCCTTTTTCTTATCAGCAACAATGTTTGATTCGTCATACTTGGAGTTCTTTGCTTTCTTGGAGGGTCGACCATTTCCTTGATGTCCTACATTCCTTTTTCCGTTACCATTGTACCTATCATTCCTTCGATTGAAGTTGCCCCTGGAATGATTATGGTCACCATCATGTGATGTGTCCCTTCTATTTGGAGACTCCCTCGCATAGTGGCCAAACTTATTGCAAGCAAAGCATCTGCCTTTCCTTTCGCCCTTAGATCTGGGCTTTCTATTGAAGTGACCTTTAGACCCTGCATTATTTCTCCTTTTGGCATGAGTGGAGAAACTTGTTCCACCATCCTGGTTTCTTCTTGAATGCATCTCGACATCAATTCTTCAAATCCTAGAATTCGATTATTATTGAGAATAGTGGTTCTAAATTTATACCACTCGAGTGGGAGTCCTCCAAGGGTAGTGATAGTAAGTTCCCTGTCATATATGATTTCTCCAATCGATAGAAGATCATTCTTGATCTCAGTGATCCTTGAGAAGTAGGATTGAATATCCTCATCCTTACCCTTCTTAATATCCTTCAACTTATTTTTGAGGAACACGATTTGATTTGCATCACTAACCTTGAACATGCTTACCAATCTGTCATAGATCTCCTTGGAGATGTTCAAATCAGAGATGTAGACCACCAGTCACTTGTCAATGGAATCTCTTTTAATCTTCTTCACTTTGACTTCACCCTTGGTGTACTTGTTCTTTGTAGCAGCTGGTGCATTTGATGGAGGCTCAGGGATTTTACCCTTCACATAATCCAACACTTCTTGCTCTTCCAATGTCAGATCCAAAGACATCTTCCATCTGTGATAGTCAGACTTTTCACAAAGCTTATCTTCAGCCAAGAAGTGGGATGAGGAACTGATGAGCCTTTGACCTTGTCCAACTGTCTTCGGTGATTGCTCTTTAACTCTTGCTTGTGCTTTGTCTTCACCTCACCTCTGATACCATGTTAATTTTAGTTATGTTTTATACTTAGAGAAATTTACTTCAATTTTTCATATTAACTCAATAACAATATTCAGATTAGCAATCAAATCAACATGATAGTAAAGTGCAGATAGAACATAAACATAAACAACAGAAGACAAGCCAAGACAAGAGGACATAAGATGTGGCACTAGCCAGGGACAAACCCCAATGTGAGGAAACCCTTGATCAATTCCTCTTATATTCTTCAATAGTTCAGCAGAGAGAGAGATAGTACAAACATACAAGACTAATAATTAATGACAATAGCATATAAGACCTTCAACATAAAGCTCAATGTATTTTCCAGTGTTGCACGACTCGTACTTGTATAAGACTCGGTGAGGCACCGAGTCGTCTACTCGTGTAAGACTCGGGAATGACCCTTATAAGACTCATACAAGACTCGTAAAAAAAAAAAAAAAAAAAAAAAACTTAAAATGTGGTAAATTTTAAGCACAAAATAGAAACTAATGACAATTCCAATCCTTATAAGTTATAAAAACCACAATATATGCAATAATTCATAACATCATCTCATATCTATAAAAGTACAACATAACATATTCAATTTTTGTAAGCAAAACATTTAGATACTGAATAAGAAAAGGAATCATGATTCCATAATTAAAATAAAAAATGTCAGCAAGTTCAAAATTCAAATACATATGTCATAAATGATAAATGATTGTCTCATAACAATCTTGTGTCTCATCACTCATGGACGACTACGCCTACAATAAGCCCTCGCGGAGCTAGTGCTAACATCAGAAGGCTGAAGCAATTGTGAGGTAGGTGTATTTGGAGTCTCCATTTGAGATGGAAAACTAGAGAGATCCTCAGTCTCTTCATCAAGCCAACTCAAATTAGGAGCCTCCTCCTCGACAACCCAATCAGACTCTAAATCAATAGTATCCAATAAAATTGGATTTATATCCTTTGGTTGCACTTGTTTGGTCAACATTCGAAGGTTGTAGTAGATGAAAACCAACTTCTCCAACCTCTCATGCTCCAACCTGTTTCTATTTTTGCTGTGGATGTGCTCAAACACTGACCAATCGCGCTCACAAGAAGAAGTACTGCAAGGTTGACTCAGAACTCTGATGGCGAATTCTTGTAATTGTGGTGTCTTAGTGCCACAATCTATCCACCAATGAGTTGTAAAAAAATAACAACAAAGATTATTAGTTTGCAATGCCAAACATAGAAAAGAGAACTAGCAAAATTACAAGCTAAGTTCTAACAATTTGCACTTACAAGGCATTTTCTTGTCCTTGAGACATTGGCTTGAGCTGAATCCAAACATGCCAGATGCTTCCTTGTACATATCTCGTTGTAAGTTGATTTTGTCCTGAATATCTACATCCGCGAACATCCTCTCAATGCATATCATGACACCTCTCATCACCTCGGGATCTCTTTGAATGCTAGGCCCCTCACTATAGAATAAGCTTGGATTGAGATACGCTCCTGCTACATGCAATGGTGAATGTAGTTGCCAGTCCCACTTGGAATCAATAATTTTCCATATAGGGATATATTTAGATTCATTTCCCTTATAAGAAGTCTTGATGGCCTCTTTGGCCTTGTCCATGCCCTCATAAATATATCCTATTGCAGGGTTCTCTCCATCCATCAATCTCAAGACTTTCCCAAGGGGCTCAGTGAAGCTGAAAATCTCAGTTACTTTGTCCCACAAACTATCAGCAAAGACAGATGTTTTCACAGACATTGCTTCCGGTTTTGTGCTATCCTTCCAGAATAACCATTGCTGGCTACAAAACATTCTTCTCAAAGCTTGGTACTCATACAAAAGGCTTTGGAGGGAAAGAAAGTTTGTAGCAAACCATGTGACAGTTGGGTGACTAAGCTCACCCTATGTGAATTCCCTCATAAGGTTCAACACCCAAGCATGATTATAAATATACTTGCTAATATGCTTGCAATCTTGCACAATGTCTTGCACCCACTCCAACTTCCCAATGTCCTCTAGCATCAAGTATATGCAATGGGTAGCGCATGGAGTCCAAAAAATGGTGGGATATTTGGCACAAAGCAACCTTCTAGCTGCCACATAATTTGCTGCATTGTCTGTGATTACTTGGACAACATTTGTAACCCCAACTTCCTCCACCACATCAGCCAATAATGAAAAAATCAAATGTCCATCTTTTACATTTGCAGATGCATCAATGGATTTTAGGAACATGGTTCCTTTAGGGCAAGCTACAACAAAATTTATTATTGTTCTACCCCTCTGATCTATCCACCCATCAGACATAAGTGTACAACTTGTAATTTTCCATGAGCTTTTAATGCTCTCCAATTGTTCCTTGACACACTCAAGCTCCTCATCTATCTCTTTCCCCCTAAGTGCATTATAAGTTGGGGCTTTGTATCCAGGGCCAGCACATGCAATGGCGTCCACCATAGGCTAATAAAAATAAAACTTTGCATAGTTGAATGAAAGACTATTATGGTACCAAAACCTACTCATTGCCATATCTGCCTCCTTCCTCTTCTTATCATTGAAACTGTCCAAGGTTGGTTGAGATCCTAGAGTTGTACAAGGACTGAAGAAAGAAGAGGTTATACTCTTGTTTGGCATAGCAGTTGAAGAGGAGTTACCAATACCTGGACTTTGAAACTGTGTTTCACTCTGAGGTGAAGATCTACCTATCCCAACAATCTCATCCTTCATTCTTTTCCTCTTAGAACTTGCTTCTTTAATGGCTTCCAAAGCAGCTACCATTTCAGTAGTGACTTCATCAGGGCAACTTTGACAAGCACCCACACCATGCCCAGGAATTCTAGCTAGGTGGTATTTCAGCCTGTTTATGCTTGCATACATTGTGGCATTGCAATAATTGCACTTGATATTGTGGTCATTACCGGGAATGAGTCGTTGACCATGTGCCCATGCCGAATCACGAGACTGTCTGAAACCCTTTGGTGGCATGGTAACAAAATCTGGAAGGAAAAGAAAATTTAATTTTTTTTTCAACTTTTTTTTTTTTTTTTGGTTTTGATTTTTTTTTTAATTTGCATTTTTTTAGGTTGCGTGGGTGAGAAACTCATCCACATAGGGCCGTTGTGTGGCTGAGTTTCTCACCCACAGGCATTACCAATCAAAAAAAAAATTGCAAACATGAAAAAAAATAAAAAAAGCAAACAAAAAAAAATCATGGGAAACATTCTAACTAGGTTCATGAAGTCTACCTCAAGCTTAGTCTGATCAGTGAAGCCTCGTTTAGCCTCCTCTAACAACTCCTTCATGCTCCTTTAGCTTCACTCTCACTTGCACAAATTAGCCAGACACTCAAGTGACAAGTGAATGAGAAATAGAAGGGAGAGAGGTGCTTATAAAGTTTTTTTTTTCCCTCCAATTTCCCTTTTCCTCCACCTCATCTCCAAAAAGAAAAAGAAAAAAGTAAAAAAAATCTGAATTTTTGGACAGTTTAAATGTTTTGCTGCCCGAAGGGTCTTATAGGGGTCCAATAAGGGTCTTGTATTAGACCCGCAGGTGTTATAAGGGTAAGAGGGTCTAGTACTAAACCCGAGGGGTAAGGGTAAAGATCGAGGGTTTGATGAAGTTTACTTGTTTGCCCTTATGACCTATTCTTACCTACGTGTTTTATAGGGGTGGTGCTTCACTGGTATTTTCCTTGATGTTTGGAAGATTGCAGCAACAGATTGCTGCAATCATGATTCAATCTGGTCAGCACATTGACCCAACACTCCTTCACAAAGTGTTGTTGTCCACCATTGTTTGCTTGCTGCTTTTGCAAGTCTGGTTAGGGCAGAAGAAGAAACCCCTTTAAATTTTCACGTTGTCTACCAACTAAGCCCTTCAAGGGCTGCAATCCACCTAGGAGAGTCTCTCCTAATCCACGCTGCTTCCTGTGATCAATGTATACTGCAATGTTGCCTTGGGACAACCTTAGCTGCTTGCTATGGCTTGCAGCCTAGCAAAGCAGCTAGCTGTAGCTTCAGATTCTAAATGAATCCTTAACTCATGCCTAGTCATAACCTTTGTCACCTACAATAATTCATGCCTCCTTCAAGTTATGGATTAGACCCTCCTTGGCTGTGGATAGACCACTTTTGGACAATGTCTAAAATCCTCGTCTGCGGCTAGTAACCTTGCTTTTACTGTGGATAAGGGCTATACTTTATAGGGTATGGGAGATTCCCTTAACAACATATCATGGCTTCCTTTGAACAATGTATTAAGGGCCTTCAAGCACTGTGTAATAGCTGCGATTGAAACCTCCTTTCTCTGCGGAATTGAGTCTCTTTTAGACTGTGAATGGGATCCAACCCTATGACTACAGCTAGGGCTTCCATTGACTGCGGTTAGGGCACATTAAG
Organism: Pinus tabuliformis; assembly: GCA_031772625.1. Classification (NCBI taxonomy): domain Eukaryota; kingdom Viridiplantae; phylum Streptophyta; class Pinopsida; order Pinales; family Pinaceae; genus Pinus; species Pinus tabuliformis. Next base: position 402,021,988 of record CM062814.1, on the reverse strand, counting down.
ACAAAGAATTGGACCTCTTCTTGCTGCATATAAAACCCTCCTTAAAATGCGGCTAGGACACCCTTAAACGCTGCAGATATGGTGCTTTCTTAACTGTAAGTAGGGCTTCTTTATGACAACGTTTAGGGCTTCTGTAGGCAGCATATAAGTCCTCCTTTGACTGCATCCTAGTCTCTTTCAGAATTGCAGATTAGGGCATGGAAGATCCCCTTCAATTTCATCTAGATGATCCTCCTTGACTACGGCCAGACTGCTGCTAGGGCTTCTACCTTTTAGATCTGCAGCTAGGGATAGATCTCCCCTAGGATAGACTACTCTCTTAGAGACTTCTCCTTCCACCAAAACCCAAACAAGTGGAGAGAGTGAGACCACAAGAGATGTGTGTGTAAAATGATAAAATGACTTGCAAGCTACCTCTATTTATAATAAAATGTTGAGGATAAGTTGGGGTAATTTGGTTGTTGGCCAACCTTGACGAATTGTCACATAACACATAAATTCATATCTCCATGAATACATGTCAGAATCGGATGATCTTTAGATCAATCCTACACCTCTCGATGAGAGGATTCCAAGAAAAATATTAGCTGCCATAAATGAGATGACCCCATGGAGTCTGTCCCTAGTTGCCAATTTTAACAAATATTAATGGGTATTAATAAAGATAAGGGTGAGAAACTTCTAAGGGATGAGGATCAAGTCTATCTTAATTTCAGCCATTGATTAGAGACTTAATCTCGGTTCTTGATTCATCAGCGGGAAAAGTATAAGAGAAGGCTTGAGGATCATTTGGAGAGACACCGACAAATACTTAGTATCTCAAGGAAAATCGATTCTCAAGAGAAGGAGATCGATTTCAGAAGGAGAGTTGCAAGGTGGAGGAAGAGGAGGGCATTGTCAGTAGTCCGTGATTGAGGAGGAGGTGATGCAAGGATAGTGAGAGACAATGCAAAGAGGCGTGGTCTAGAGGAGAGACGTAGCCCTCACGCAGGATGACGCAGAGGGACGCAAAGCCACGCTGAGTGACGCAGGAGTGAGAGAAGGGTCTCCAAAGTGTCAGAATGTCAGAAGGGGAAAGTCTTAGGTGTTTCTTTTTAGTTTCTCTATAAAATCATTCCTTGTAAAAGTGATTGTTGTTGAAGATTAATCAAACCTTCATTTGTTGCATCTGTTTTCCTGCATTGGATTTTTCCGGAGACGATTGGCCAAAAACAACTGCATTGATATGATTAGTTCTTGTGCATGTATTTTCTCTGTATTTATGTGATAACTGCAGTAGAATTTATTTTAATATTTGTTGAAGGGATTTCATAAATAACTTATTATGAAGAATAAGTAGGTGAAGTAAATCAATTGTTGCAGTAGAATTTCAGTTTGGAAATTTTCACATGGTATCGAAGCAAAGATCCGGCAACAGGGGAGAAAAACCGACTATGGGTCAAGAGCATGATGCAGAGGCATCAACGCAAAGGGACTCACGTAGATTTCCAAAATAATGCACAAGGGACAGGGATCACGATTATTCTATGTTATCTTCCAAATTGGAAGAAGAAGTCGCTTGCCTAGCAAGCTCTGTGTCCCCTGAGGTTTGGTATATAGACAATGGAGCTTCCTGGCATATGACAGGCATTCGAGAATGTTTTTCAGATTATCAAGAAGAGAGAATGAATTTTCAGATCACCATGGGAAATAAGGCAAAGTGTACCCCAATAGGAAGAGTTATTGTAGTCTTTCAAACCGAAGCATGAGAGTGGCTTCGTGCAACCAATGTGCTACATGTGCCAGGATTGGGGATGAACTTACTCTCCATATCTCAACTTCAAAACAAGGCTTATGACGTTTTCTTCATTAAGGAGAAAGTATATGTCAAACACCCAAGTTGGAAAAGGAAGGCCCATATTGGAATCAGAAGTAACAGGTTGTACATGTTATAGCTAGAATCACCAATGGCATTGATAGGCAGCAATGGAGACAAAGATTTGAATGAACTATGGCATGGAAGGATGGAACACTTACACCATGGGACTCTGAGAATTATCAGGAAAACAGTATCAGGAGTTCCAGAACTAAGTATCGAACGAGATGATGTATGCACAGGGTACGCTCTAGGCAAGTATGCCAAAGCAATGTTTTCCAGAAGTAACAATAGAGCTAAGAGTGTGCTAGGTTTGATACACTCAGACATCTGTGGAACAATGTCCACAAGAGCTCTTAGTGGTGCCAAATACTTCGTCACCTTCATCGATGACCATTCCAGGAAGACTTGGATCTACTTTCTGAAAACCAAGGATGAGGTTTTTGGTCGATTCAAAGAGTTCAAGGCTCTAGTGGAGAATCTGGCAAGAAAGAAGATAAAAGTGTTGCACTCAGACAATGGTGGAGACTATGTTGACAAGGACTCAACCAATTTTTGTGCTAAGGAAGGCATCAGAAGAGAGTGTACAACTCCCTACAATCCGGAGTAGAATGGGGTAGCAGAAAGGAAAAACAGGACTATTGTGGAAGCAGTTAGGGCAATGCTGTATGATCAAGATATGCCCAAATTTTTGTGGGCAGAAGCATGCAACATGGCAGTTTATGTCCAAAATAGGACTCCTCACAGGGCATTGGGCAAAATCACTCTGGAAAGGGTCTTCACCGGGAAGACACTTGAATTCAGTCATTTCAGGATATTTGGGAGTTTAATGTATTGTTGTATACCCGAAGAAAAGAGAAAGAAATTAGATCAAACTGTTGAGAAAGGATATCTTGTGGGATATAGCGAGAATGCTAAGGCATATAGAGTCTATCTTCTAGGGAGTAGGAAGGTAGTGGTTCAGCGGGATGTAAAGTTCATGGAAGATAGAGCTTTTAGGAAATCTCAAGAAATGCCTTCTGAGGAGCAGTCAAAAGATGAACCGTTGGTCCAACCACTTCGACCAACAAAAACTAGTACCAAAAATTCTCCTGAAGACAAAGCTTCAAAACAGGAGGAATCTCAGGAAGAGGAAGAACTAATGAATGTGCCCACTACCAGTGGAAGAACGAGCAGGGAACTCTGACAGATTCTATGGGATGCGGATGACTTCATTGGTGCACCCAGGAATAATAAAAGGGAGCGAAGACAACCGGATAGATATAAGGCCCTAGTATCTCAGGTTGGTGAACCTTCTAGTTTTCAAGCGGTCGTTTAGCATCAAGTATGGGTAGATGCTATGGTGGAGGAATACAGTTCTATAATGGTCAATGATGTCTGGGAAGTGGTACCTAGGCCTCAGGACAGTTCAGTGGTAGGTTCGAGATGGATCTACAAGGTCAAATATGATGCAGATGGCAGTGTGGAGAAATACAAAGCCAGGTTTGTGGCTAAGGGGTATACTCAGAAGGAATGGATAGACTACGAAAAAACCTTCACCCCAGTAGCCAGGTATACTTCTATTAGAACCGTGATATCTCTTGCAGCACATATGGGGTGGTTGATTCACCAGATGGATGTCAAGATGACATTCTTGAACGAGTTTATAGAAGAGGAAGTATACATTGAACAGCTAGAGTGTTTTGAGACACATGAGAAGAAATCTCATGTATGTAAATTAAAGAAAGCCTTTTAGGGGCTTATCAGGCACCTAGAGCATGGTACAGTCGAATTGATGGCTACTTGCAGAAGATGGGGTTCGTCAAGTGTAACACAAACCCCAATCTCTATGATCTTGTCATAGAGAATAAGCCTCTAATCCTAGTTTTATATGTGGATGATTATCCAGGCTCATCAAAGACTGCAAGAAGAACCTAACCATAGAATTCGACATGAAGAATTTGGGACAAAAGCATTATTTCTTGGGGTTGGAGGTTTGGCAGCAGAAGGGTGAGATCTTCCTTGGACAAGGGAGATATGCTACAGAGATCTTGAAGAGATTCATGATGCAGGATTATAGATATATGGATACTCCAATGATCACCAACTAGAAGAATATTGATGCATCAGAAGATAAAGACGTTGATCCCACCTTGTATAGGCAGCTTATAGGGTCGCTGATGTATCTGGTCAATACCAGGCTAGATATTTGTTATGTTGTCAACACTGTCAGTCAATTCATGATGGAACCCAAGAGGGCGCAGAGGGCAACAACCAAACATGTTCTCAGATATATTCAAGGAACAATTGAGAATGGACTATTGTACACCTAAGGCAATGACATCAGGCTGAGTGGGTTCACTGGTGCAAATTGGGTTGGAAATTCAGTAGATCGGAAAAGTACAACTGGGTGTTGTTTCAACATTGGATCAGGAATGACCAACTGGTGTAGCGGGAAACAAAAGTCTGTGGCACTGAGCTTAGCTGAAGCAGAATATATGGCAGCTAGCACAACTTCGTGCGAAGCCATATGGCTTAGGAAATTGCTTGTGAATCTATTCGGGAGAAGGATGGAAGCGACTAGGATTTTGTGTGATAATCAAAGTTGCATCAAGCTCTTTGATAATCTGATATTTCATGGTCAGTCGAATCACATTGATATCAGGTATCACTTTGTTAGAGACTGTGTCCAATGAGGAGCAGTATAGTTCAGGTACACTCCTATAGGGGAACAGGTGGTAGATATCCTCGCCAAGGCACTAGGAAGAACAAAGTTTGTTTATTTCAGGGAGAAGATGGGGATGTTTAAGAATCCATTTCAGTAGCACAAATGGATAAGTGTCGAAGTTGTGGTGTAGTAGTTAGCAGTGGTAGTGTTATGGGCAGCATGATGCAACATATTGAGAGGGAGCTGCAGTGGCAGTGGCAGTGTCATGGGCAACAGTACAAGAAGAAATAGTGCAGGGGATGTAAGGCAGTAGGCCAAGCATCAACATAGGTACCGATGCGGAAGATCAGTGTGATGTTTCTATGGTGAAACATTACTAGAGCACATTCCTTGCTAAGAGGGAATGTTGATTTTTGGTAGCATTGGATGTGCTCTAGCCATGAAAATTGGTGGAGAGGTTAAGGCACATGAGATATCCAAGACCTAGAAATCGTTTGGAGAAATTCCACCCGGATGAAGAGTTATTAAAATAATTAATATTTTCAATGGGTTCCTAAATCTAAGCTTGGGAAAATAAAAATATTAATGGGTATTAATAAAGATAAGGGTGAGAAACTTCTAAGAGACAAGGATCAATTCTATCTTAATCTTAGTCGTTAATTAGAGACTTAATCTCGGTCGTTGATTCATCAACAGGAAAAGTATAAGAGAAGACTTGAGGATCATTTGGAGAGACACCGACAAATACTCAGTATCCCAAGGAAAATCGATTCTCAAGAGAATGAGATCGATTTCAGAGTGAGAGTTGCAGGGTGGAGAAAGAGGAGGGCATCAACAGCAGTTCATGACTGAGGAGGAGGTGATGCAGGGACAGTGAGAGACAACACAGAGAGAGATGCAGTCCAAAGGACAGACATAGCCCTCATGCAGGCTGACGTAGAGGGACGCAGAGCCACTCAGAGCCACGCAAAATGACACAAGAGTGAGAGAAGGGTCTCCAAAGTGTCAAAAATTCAGAAAGGGAAATTCTCAGGTGTTTTCTTTCCATTTCTCTATCAAATCATTCCTTTTAAAAGCGATTGTTGTTGAAGATTAATAAAACTCTCATCTGCTGCACCGGTTTTCCCGCATTGGGTTTTTTTGGGGACAATTGTCCAAAAACAACTGCGTTGATGTGATTGGTTCTTGTGCATGCATTTTCTTTGTATTTATGTGATAATTGCAGTGGAATTTATTTTAATATTTGTTGAAGGGATTTCATAAATAACTTATTGTGAAGAAGAATAAGTAGGTGAAATAAATCAGTTGCTGCAGTAAAATTTCAGTTTATAAATTTTCATATTGTTCTGAAGATAAACAATAGTATTGTAGGCCTCAGCCCACAAAAACAAAGGCAACCCCTGATCATGAATCATCGCTCTAGCAACCCCAACAATAGCTCTGTTCTTCCTTTCAGGCACCCCATTCTGTTGGGGGTTGTAAGGAACCGTGAACTCTTTCCTAATGCCCTCCTGTTCACAAAAGTCAGAAAACCCACCATCGGTGTACTAACCACCATTGTTTGACCTCAAGACCCGAATCTTCCTACCTGTCTGCTTTTCCACAAGAGCTTTGAAAGTTTTAAAGCGACTGAAGACCTCACCCTTGGTCTTCAAGAAATATATCCAAGTCCTCCTAGAGTAGTCATCAGTGAATACATCATAATACTCATAACCACCCAAAGGCACATGAGACATACGGTCACTAACATCAGTATGAATCAAGTCTAGTATACCTGTAGATCTGTTGTCGCTCACTGGGAATGGTAACTTGGTGTACTTTCCCAAAGCACACCCTCTATAGACCTCATAATGCTCGACACTAAAATCAGGAACTCCAGTAGTGATCTCCCTTAGTACTCTCAAAGCTCCATGATGCATATGCACCATCCTCCGGTGCCATAACTTGCACAAGTCTCTACTATTGGTGGTACTAGTGTGAGTGCTACCAGATGTGCTACTCACCAATGCTCCTGCTGATTGAAAACTGAACCTGTATAGTTTCCCAGAGTGGACTCCAATCACTTTGGCTGAAGTGATGGAAGCTCCCCTGAGATACATCAATACCTTCCCTCCTAAGAAAGTGACGTCAAACCCCTTCTCCTCCATAGCAGACACTGAAATCAAGTTCTTCTTCATCCCCGGAACATACAAAACATCCATAACCTTCAAAGGAGGCAAAGACTCCCTTTCAAAGGTCACAGTCCCCACACCAACAGCTCCCATAGTGCGGTCATCTCCTAGTACATTCTGAATATCAAGTGCCCTCTCTGCAAGCTCTTAAAAGAACTTCCACACACCTACCATGTGGCAGGAAGCCCCACTGTCTATGTACCACACATCAAATGATGTACTCCTACTAGATGTGGAATAATAAATGCAAAGTCATGGTCAAATTGTGAAGCAAATTGCTACACCTCTGCTGAAGTTTCAGTACCCTTCTTTCCCTTGTTCTTCCTCTTAGGACACGTTGCAACATAGTGTCCCATTTGACTTTGGACATATCTATATCTTTCTTCTTCTTCTCCTTTGCCTTAGCCCCATTTGATGAAGCCCCTTTCTTGGCCTTCCCTTTGTTCTTCCCCTTGGTACTCAAGCTACATCCTCCTCATTTGGTATATCCACCCCACCACTGCCAGTCTTCCGTATCTCATGCTGCACACGATCATCCCAGAATCTGTCCCAATTGGGAAGATTCTCCCTAGAGGTAACAACATCTCCACAGACATCCCAAGACATAGGAAGTCCCGCTGCAGCTATCCTGACTAACTTTGTGGGTGCAATTTACTCACCAATAACAGTCAAATCATCACATACCTATTTGACCCTGCCAAGATAATGAACTACACTTTCAGTCTTTGTAATCTTGATGTTCTTCAATTGTTCTTTAAGTACCATCTTCCGGCTCTCATTAGTACTCTGATAGAGAGTGGTTAGAGCTGTCCACATTCGATATGCATATGTGTTTCCTCTCACCTGAGGAACCACATGATCCTTTAGACTGTCCATCAAAATCCTTTTTGCCTTCACATCATTTTTAGTGAATTCAGCAAGTTCATCTGCAACAGTAGGAGGTATAACCACTTTCCGCACTATGTTCCAAACTGCTGCATCCTCAAACACTATTTGAATTCTATCTTTCCAAACGACATAGTTGGATATCCCATCTAGTTTGTCCTCTATCCTTAAGAACATGGCCATGATTGCTGTCCAAAATTTACAAAACCAAGAAAATGGAGAAATGAACTTTCCAGCACACCTTTTTGTCCCAAAAGTTCACTCTGTGTGAAATATCACCTTGTTGTCCCAAAATATCAATTTGTTGTCCAAACCGCTATTTGTTGTCCCAAACTATTGTATGTTGTTCAAACTGCAATTTTCAGCTTGTAGCTCTGATACCATGTTGAAATTTGATGACTAAAAAAAAGTTTCCTGCAATCCCAACCCAGTTTTAGTTTCACCTTATCACTCCCATTCAGTTAAATGCCCTTTCCCATAAACATACATTCAACATATAGAATTCTGGAAATGAAATTTTCAGATTAAAATGATGGGACTGTCAACATATGCTGAAAATAAATATGGACATAACCAGACCAGCAACACACATAAAAATACACAGATTTTTGGTCAACTTTGACCTAGGCAAAACCCTTTCAATCTTCTCCAAGGAAAACCTATTAGAGAGCTCTTCAAATCTATTTATCTTTCAAGTTTAGGAAAAACACATTTGCAAACAAAACAAAACAGCAAAATACAACTTATTTCTTCAGCCCAAAACTCCTTGAAAACTGTGCCCACTTGGCCTTGATTTTTGTGCCCACTAGAAGCTGAAAATATGTATTGTATGGATACGACATGCAACTCACGGCATTCAATGTTGTTCTTATTGTACCTTCTATTGTCTTCTATGCCTTGATTTCCATGCCTAGCTTTGCTGAGAAATCACTCCTTCAGCTTGCTGCAACGAATTTCTCCTTCATAACTTTTCTCCGGCTCTAAGCCTCCTTTCTCTAATCTTCTCATGAAGAATGAATACAGTCTCTCTTTTCTTTTCCCTAAATGACTTTTGGGCAACCCTAAGATCTAATGGCTCAGATTCATTTAGATCAAAGGATGAGAATAAATGTGCATTTAATTCTCACTTTCTATTTTTTTAACTGACCCATTAAATAAAATATCCACATTGTATTTTATGTCTAAAGTCACTTTTCACTTGATAATTTAAAATTGGCTTTACCACTTATAAAGTCACTTCCACTTTATAAAGTCACACTTAGGAAAATAATTATTTTGGACACTTTTCCCTAGGTAGAGACTAACCCATGGGAAACCACTTGTCCAAGGTACATTAAAAATCAACATAGTGGTGCATTTTGATATCTGGAGCTAAATTGTTTGTGCTTGGATCTATTCTTTGGATCAATGGATGGAATCTTTTGCATGTTATCTTGTAAGTGTACTTGTTGAATATTTATTTTTTCTACATGTCTAATGTATGGAATGATGTTGAATCTAGGTCTTGCTGTTATGCCCTAATTTATTGAAAACTCGTTGAATGCTATCTAGGTCATCTATTGCATGCATTACTCATAAAGAAGCATGTGAATGAATGTCCTAGTGGTGAAATTTGATTAAGCTCTTCCATGAAAATTACATTATCCTTTGCATAGATAGTTACTCAAGTGTTGGTGCTAGGGCATCGAGATTTAGGCCTCCTTATGTAAACCTTTGATTCATATAACACATCGTAGACTCCATAATCTGAAGGAACAATGCATTGGCCTATTTTTTTGGTGATCAAAGTCTTACTTTATCCATAAATTCTTCTCTCTCTAATTTAGCCCCTTTATGGTCAAGCTCACTAACTAGGACTTGGTGTGAATCCTTAGGCAAGGAGTGTTTTTAGCATTGAAGAGCCTAAACATAAAGAGTGTATTTGCTACAAAATTTCTTCTTTTGGTGCGCATCCACTTCAATTTTATCCATTAATTTTATTTCCCTAGTTGTTTTCCCTAAGGGAAAACCCTAGTTTGGTGTTGCTTCAACTTGGGGGCTTGTGTGAGGATTTCATGTGCTTGAATATTGCTGACGTATACCTTTGGAAACACTTTCTCCTTACCTTGACCATTGGCCACCCCAACTCTCAACTTATTAATCAAGCCCCAGGTCATGTGCCTTCCAATCTGGGTCTCTACCAAGATAGCAAATTGCTTCATATTGAAGCCTTGAACCTAAATTATGCCTTTCTTGTAGAAGACATCGTTGAGTCACCTTGCACCTCTATCCTAAAATACACATTAGGTGACCTTCTCATAAGCTGGGACTCCTCCCATCGGTGAAAATTTGTAAAGAGCAGTGTTTTGTTTGTGGTGACAGTGGTCCACTACCTTATTGTTGTCACTTGGTCTAGTTTTGGCCTTGTAGGTACCCCTCTCCAAGGCCTGCTAGATTTTGTTGCAACATCTCTTTGGAATATTTGATTCTTATCTAGTTCAAGCATACCTTGATTGTCATAGAGTAGGGGTGTTGGCTTTGTTTACTGCATTTTCATGTCTAAATCCATTCTCCTAAGCCAGGTTTCCTCACATACTATTTTTCACTAGTCGTCGATATTCTGCATCTATTGATAAAAACACTATTGCATGCTACTTCTTGCTAGTCCATGTGACTGCACCCATGCCAAGTCTGAAATTTTAGTGTTTGTAGCATCAGATGTGTTCTAGCCTTGAAATTTTGTAAAGAGGCTAGAATACATGAGATCTCCAAAACCCAGAAATCATTTTTGGAAATTCCACCATCAATGACTTAATTAGCTTATTAGTCAATTTTTAAATATTTTCTAAGTCTAAACTTAGGGAATATGCTAATTAATCAGAATTAATTAAGTGAAAGTGTGAATGTTTTAGAAACTCACATAGATCAACTTCAAGTTAATCCTAGCCATTGATTAAGATCTAATATTGGTCATTGAAGTCTCAACAAAATATTATAAGAAGTCGATGGGGCTTGGAGAAATCCCTTTAGCAGATCGATTTCTGGAGTAGCAGCAATCAATTGCTAGAGAGAGAGTCAGTGAGATCGAAGCAGTGATTGAGGGGTAGGGACAGTGAGTTGGAAGAAAGATTTTCTAGATCCAAGGAGGCAGCGGCAAGTGAGTTGAATTATCCAAGAGAGGCAGCGCTGAGGGACTGCACAATGCTTCAGTCAGGAAAATTGATTTGGAGAGAAGGAAATTCGTTCTCAGTTCCAGAGGCTAGGAAGGAGTTCTAGAGGGCCAGAGAAATGATTTTCTTAGCTTCCAGAGGCAGAACGACTTCATCTGAGCCCAGTCTAGAGCAAGTCGTCCAACCAGCTATGCAGGGCAGTGCAGAGAATGAAATAGTGCTCCAAGAGGCCCAGTTTTGATAGGGAAAGTCTAGCCAGAGATTGCCTATGGGAGAAGGGTAATTCCCTTCAGTATTTTACTCAGATTTTCTTATTTGCATTGCCAGGCAGGCAACCATAGATGTACTCATATTTCACTGTTTCATAATAAATAAAACCCTCATTGATGCACCGGTTTTCCCAGGTTGGGGTTTTCCGGGGACATTGGTCCAAAAATAACTGTGTAAATTGATGTGTGCTAGCATTTCTTCCAAAGTTTATTCTTTAGCAATTTTATTTGTGTAGGTTGCAGTGTGAGTTATTCAGTATCTGTTGTAGGAAATAGTAAATAAATTGTTAATTAAAAAATAACAATTAGGTGAATAATTTCCGGCTTCTACAATAGGATTTAGGTTTCTGAATTTTCACATGGCATCAGAGCGCAGATGATCAGCGGGAGAGCTCAGTGGCGAAGAAAGGAGTTTCATTGTTCAGTGTGGGCAACAAATCAAAACCCTAGAGGCAACACAGTTACCTTGGCCAAGAGGGCAAATTTCTAGAGGAGAATCAATTTTTTTGAGAGGGACAGAAAAATTTGATCTCTCCAGATTGAGGGATTCCAGAGGCAGAGGGAGAAACCCTAGTATTTTCGCAAAGCAGATCACTAGATGGACGCAGTAGTTTTGTAGCAGTTTGCTAGAGTAGAACTAACATTGAGTGGAAGAAGACAACACACTGAGGAAAAATTTTCCTCAGGGAACTTCTAGTCTCAAGAAGTTTGATTTCCCTTGCAGATCAACAATAGTTATGTGTAGAGTTTCTCACTCTAGAAGGGAGTGTGAATAGTTGGGCAGCAACTGAGTAGAACAGAAGAGGAGATTTTCGACATTGTTTGAGATGGCCACTGCTGGGTTTCAAGATTAGGACAGGTTGGATGGTGCTTCCAACTATGTCATCTGGAAGGCAAGAATGTCCTTCCTTCTGGATGAGTTTGGCTTGAAGACATACATAGATGCAGTGGTAGTTGTGCCCCAGGATGTAGATTAGCTGAAGGAGTACAAAAAGGAGATGGTGTGGGAAAAGAGGTTGATCCTTGATGGGGTTCGGGATCACATTTTTTCACATATAGTTGCCAAAGAGATTGCTAGAGATATGTGGGAGACTCTCACCACAATGTACCAGGGCACTTCCAAGCAGTGGAAGATGTACTTAGAGGAGAAGCTAAGGCTCATCCAGATGCAAAAGGTGGAAGGCATAGATCCCTTCCTCACCAAGATTTAGTAGGTCCGAGACCAGTTGTCAGCTGTTGGGGCAATGCCTCAACCTACAAAGCTTGTGAGATTGGCACTCAACAGTGTCTCTGAGGAATGACAAATCTTTGTCCAAAGCATATTGGGAAAATACAAGCTATGAGAGTGGGACAAGATGTGGGCTGACTTGCAACAGGAGGAATTGAGGCGAGCTCTTCTAAAGAGCTCCATTAGTGGCAACAACAGGGGATAGAAGTATGTGAAGGAGGAGGAGAATGTGGTTGTTGCTTCGAAGGGTCCCAGTTAGGGACAGAGGGAGCAACAAAATAAGAAGAAGGACTTGTCGAAGGTCAAGTGCTTCAGATGTGGTGAACTTGGTCACTACAGTACCCAGTGTCCTCTGAGGAAGAAGGACAAGGAAGAGAAGCAGGACTAGCAGGCAGCATCAACAGAGATTGATAGGATTTCCTCTAGGCTGGAGGAATACTTTGCCATGTTTGTTGACATACCTCCAGGAGTGAGGTGGGGAGATTTGGTGTTGTAGCCCTAGAGTGCTACAGATGGGCAGGGTCCTTGAGGAGGTCCACCTCATGGATCAATACCTTGCTACGGGGGCTTACAGTATTCAGTAGCAGGATGGATCAATGACATTTGATGCAGTCAGATTCCAGATTTACAGTTGCAAAGATTAGTAGCAGTCAGATGCTGGGGAGCGCAGTGTAGAGTCAACAACAACGCAGATACTAGTAGCAGTCAAGACTCGAGAGACAGGTGCATCATACTGATCACAGTTGATTCAGTATTTAGGATTCTTTTCAGTTGCAAATGTTGCAAGTTGCAGCAACAACATATGGAGAGGGAGTTGCAGTGCAAATGCAGTGTTGGCAGTAGCACAGATGTAACACATATCAGAGTTGTAGTTGGTGGGCAGCAGCAACAACTAGACATCAGCAGCGTGATAGGAGATGATGCAGAGGTAGGATGTGTAGTAGAGCACTAGAGCACATTCCTCGCTAAGAGGGAGTGTTAGTTTTTGTAGCATCGAATGTGTTCTAGCCTTGAAATTTCGTGGAGAGGCTAGAATACATGAGATCTCCAAAACCCCGAAATCATTTCTGGAAATTCCACCTAGAAATGACTTAATTAGATTATTAGTTAGTTTTTAAATATTTCCTAAGTCTAAACTTAGGGAATGTGACTAATTAATATGACTTAATTAAGTCAAGGTGTGAATGTTCTAGAAACTCACACAGATCAACTTCAAGTTAATCCTAGTCATCGATTAAGATTTAATCTTGGTCGCTGAAGTCTCAACGAAGGATTATAAGAAGTCGATGGAGCTTGGAGAAATCACTTCAATAGTTTGATTTCTTGGCAGATCGATTTCCAGAATAGCAGCAGTCAATTGCCGGAGAGAGAGTCAGTGAGATCGAAGCAATGATTGAGGGGCAAGGACAGTGAGCTAGAGGAAATATTTTCCAGATCTGGGGAGGCAACAACAAGTGAGTTGAATTATCCCAGAGAGGCAATGTTGAGGGACTGCATAGTGCTTTAGTCAGGCAGAACGATTTGGAGAAAAGGAAATTTGTTCTTTCTTCCAGAGGCCGAGAATGAGTCCCAGAGGGCCGGAGAGACGATTTTGATTTTCTTAGCTTCCAAAGGGAGAATGACTTCATTTGAGCCTAGTCCAGAGCAATTCGTCCAGCCAGCTATTCAGAGTAGCGCAGAGGTTGACACAGTGCTCCAAGAGGTTGAGTTTTGATAGGGAAAGTCCAACCAAAAATTACCTGTGGGAGAAGGGTAATTCCCTTCAGTATTTTACTCAAATTTTCTCACTACTTGGATTCTAGTTGGGCATCCATAGATGTACTCAGATTTCATTGTTGTATAATAAATAAAACCCTCACTAATGCACTGGTTTTCCCAAGTTGGGTTTTTTCCGGGGACATTGGTCCAAAAATAACTATGTAAATTTATGTGTGTGTGCTAGCATTTCTTCCAATGTTTATTCTTTCGCAGTTTTATTTGTGTAGGTTGCAATCTGAGTTATCTAGTATTTGCTCTAGGAAACAGTAAATAAATTGTTAATTAAAAAATAACAATTAGGTGAGTAATTTTCAGTCGCTGCGATAGGATTCGGGTTTCTAAATTTTCACATGAAAACATATCTAGATGTTGATTTTCAATAACAAAACCTACCCAATCTGAATCTATAACCACACAACCTAGAGCCTTTACTTATACTGGATATAATACCAAAGTCAAGTGTCCCTTTTCTCTTCTAGAACCTCAATCTATGGGGTTCTGACTAAAAAAAATAAATTGACTTCACTTTGAAATTAAAAATGAAACAATGCTTGGTTTTGAATGATTTGAAACCCTTTTCCTCCCTTCAATGTGGCACATTAGTAATCTCTTGATCCATCTCTGTCGGCATACATCCCTAGGCCTCCATGCTCACACAATGTCTATGGCATCCAGTCTAGTAAAGTCACAAGAGTGGAAACTTTGTTTTTCAAAGGCCCAAGACTCTTGATACAACTTTGAAAATGCGAGATTCTAGTACCATATAACACACAAAAGAAACTAAGGTTGTATTCTATTGATTTTGGGGTAGCATCGGATGTGCTCTAGCTTCGAAATTTTGTGGAGGGGCTAGAATACATACGATCTCCAAGACCCATAAATCGTTTGGAGAAATTCCACTTGGATTGTGAGTTATTAAAATAATTAATATTTTTAATAGGCTTCCTAAGTCTAAACTTAGGAAAATAAAAATATTAATGGGTAGTAATAAAAATATCGGTGATAAGCTTCTAAGAGGCAAGGATCAAGTCTATTTTAATCTTAGCCGTTGATTAGGGACTTAATCTCGGTCGTTGATTCATCAACAGGAAAAGTATAAGAGGAGGCTTGAGGGTTAGTTGGAGATACACCAAGTGATAAAATCAGTTCGATTTTTCTGGGGTGTGGTTTGCTGAGGAAATCGAACTAGTGATCTGAGTTGTAGTGAGAGGGGCATAAGCAGAGATTTGGATTGAAAAGGAGTTCCGAGCAAAAACGTAGCATCAAAGAGGCAAAGCAGAGGCCTACGTAGCCTAGGAAGGGGCTCATGCAGTGTTGATGCTACGGAAAGGGTCTCTTGCAGTGGCAGTGTAGGATATTCATCAAAAGTTCGAGATTTTGCTGGAGAAGTGAGGTTCTAAGTCAGGAGGGCTAAACAACAGTCTTCCTCCAACAAATCGATCCAGTAGAAGGGGTGACGCAATCTCCTAGAGGCGAGACACTGGCCCAAGCAAGGATTACGCTAGGATTTCACAGTGTTTGTCGGAGTCAAGCCACTCAATGGATCAGTTGTGACTTGGAGAACGAGGTAAACCCTCGTATGTATTTCTTGTTGTCGAGATTTCTCTAAAAGGTTAGCTGGTGTGAGAGGTAACCTGTTGTACTCAGGTTCTCCCTGCTTAATAATACAAACCCTCTCTCTGTTGCACCGGTTTTCCCACATTGGGTTTTTCCGGGGACGAGTTGTCCAAAAATAACGGTGTCCCTTGTGTGTTTGACTCATATATTTTCAGTTTATGATTTGTATGTCAGTGTAGTCTGTGGTAGTGTTTTTCATCACTATTTAAATAATTAAATAACTTGTTGAATGTAAAAACAAGTAGGAGATGATAAACCAGTGATTGCAGTATTGCAGTAGGACTTCTGATGTGTAGATTCAGAAATTTTCACATGGTATCAAAGGATTGCAGATCATAGGACACTGAATCCATCAGTCGGGAGATCCAATGAAACTGCGCAGAGAAGCAGTCGTTTCGAGTGAGCGTTGTTTTCGAGCTAGTGGAGTGATGTAGAGGCTCACGCAGTGCCTGCATTAGCATTTCAAGCCTAGAGAGGGTGACAAAGTACCCGAGAGGAGCTCACATAATGACTGCGTCAGCTCTCTGGGCCAGCGCAGAGCCTGAGAGGCTAAGGCCAGTCATTTGCCGAGGTAGGAGAAGCAGTGAAGTTTCGATCTATGGTGTTGGTGGGACATTGTTGTTGTTAGTGCAAAACAGTGTCCAAGGAGACAAAGCTGAGGAAGAGGGAGTCACTACCTTAGCAGATTTCTTGCCAAAGAAATCTAGATTTGGGTTTCTCAGCAGCAGCAAAGGAGGATTGGAGAGGAGTGATTTGACGTTTGGAAAAAGGATTTCCGTGAAGGAAATCAGGACTTAGAGGGAGTCTAGAGGAGCTTGTTCCTTAGAGGATTTATAGCGCCGAAGAAATCCAAATCTGAGTCTTGTTGGAGTAGCAGCAGGAGAGGGAGAAGAGAACCGGTCCTACATTTTGTTGAGTAGTGATGGTAGTCAATGGACTAAGGGATCAAGATAGATTGGATGGAGCATCCAACTTTGTCATATGGAAGGCTAGGATCTTGGCAGTCTTGGACAAGAATCGCATCAAGGATTATGCCTTGAAAGTGGTGGCTATACCGGTCAATGTTGATCTGCTGAAGAAGTACGAGGAGGCCCAAGAAAAGGCTAAATGCATGACTCTAGATGGGGTCAAAGATCATGTGGTCCTACACATTGTTGAGAAGGAAACAACAAGGGAGATGTGGGAGATGTTGACCACCTTGTATCAGGGGACTTCTATTCAACGGAAGATGCTATTGAAGAATCAACTAAGACAGTACCAGATGTAGAAGGGAGAAGAGATCGATCCCTTCCTCCTCAGGTTTCAAGGGATTCGAGACCAGTTGACTTCTGTGGGGTTTATACTAGATCCTGAGTTCATGATCAGGACTGCCCTGAATGTAGTCACTGAAGTCTGGGAGACATTTGTCTAGAGTATCTTGGGCAGAGCTTCTCTCCCTAGTTGGGAGGAGATGTGGGCAGCTCTTCGATAAGAAGAGATTAGGAGGCTGACCAAGGCAGGGAGTAGCGGCAAAGGATGAGGAGGAGGATGCAACTCTCGCATCAGTGAGATAGCTAGGGCAGCAGAAGAGGAAAAAGAAAGACATAACCAAAGTCATATTCCTCAGGTGTGGGGAACTGGGACATTTCGCCACTCAGTGCCCTCAGAAGAAGGGCAACAAAGAGAAATCTGACTCGAAGGCTACTCTAGCGAAAGCTGACAATGAGGATGATACGAGAATTGTGCCATGAGTGCTCATGCACCTTTGGAGAAGAGGTGGGGCGACATCGAGTTGTAGTCGGGAGGACTACACTCGGGCAGGATCCTTGAGGTTCCCAAACTCTTGGATCACATACAGCTATGGGGGCCCTTAACGATAGTAGCAAAATGACGGGAGTCAGTTGGTGTGATGGAGCAACAATGGTAGAGCTAGAGTACCAGCGTCTGAAGCAACGCAGTGGAGGTTGCAGCAGTGCGGGAGACATAGAGCAGATGCAACAACGCAGTAGTAGTAGAGGTAGCTTTAGCATCACGAGGTATCTAGACTGACCAGTATGTTAGCTTTTGGGTGGTTTTTCAGTTGCTTACTTCTCAACAACTGAGTTGTAATGCAGTAATTAGCAGTGTCAGTGCTATGGGCAGCATGATGCAGCATATTGAGAGGGAGCTGCAGTATAGATGTTGCAGTGTCATGGGTAGCAGTATAGGGTGCAAGAGTGTAGTGGATGAAGGGCAGCAGACCAAGCATCAGCAGCATAGAGGACCGATATCGTGGATCAGTGTAATGCTTCTATTGGAAGTATTGCTAGAGCACATTCCTCGCTAAGAGGGAGTGTTGATTTTGGGTTAGAATCGGATGTGCTCTGGCTCTGAAATTTTGTGGAGGGGCTAGAATACATAATATCTCCAAGACCCAGAAATCGTTTGGAGAAATTCCACCTGGATTGTGAGTTATTAAAATAATTAATATTTTCAATGGGGTTCCTAAGTCTAAACTTAGGAAAATAAAATATTAATGGGTATTAATAAAAATATGGCTGAGAAGTTTCTAAGAGGCAAGGATCAAGTCTATTTTAATCTTAGCCGTTGATTATGGACTTAATCTCGGCTGTTGATTCATCAACAGGAAAAGTATAAGAGGAGGTTTGAGGGGCAGTTGGAGATACACCAAGTGATCAAATCAGTTTAATTTTTCTGGGGCATGGTTTGCTGAGAAAATTGAACTAGTGATCTGAGTTGCAGTGAGAGGGGCAGAAGCAGAGGCTTGGTTCGGAAAGGAGTTCTGAGCCAAAGAGTACCAGACAGAGATGCAGGAGTAGCATCAGAGAAGCAGCGTAGAGGCCTACACGGCCCAAGAAGGGGTCACGCAGTGCCAACGTAGGCCAAGAGGGTCTCTTGCAGTGGCAGTGTAGGATATTCATCAAAAGTTCGAAATTTTATTGGAGAAGCAAGGTTTTGAGCGGGAGGGCTGAACAACAGTCTTCCTCCAGCAAAACGATCCAGCAGAAGGGGTGACACAGTCTCCTAGAGGCAAGACGCTGGCCCAAGCTATGCTGGGATTTCGGAGTTTTTGTCGGAGTCAAGCCACTCAATGGATCAATTGTGACTTGCTGAACGAGGTAAACCCTCGTATGTATTTCTTGTTGCCAAGATTTCTCTAAAAGGTTAGACGGTGTGAGAGGCAACCTGTTGTACTCAAATTCTGCTTGCTTAATAATACAAACCCTCTATCTGTTGCACCAGTTTTCCCACATTGGTTTTTCCGAGGACGAGTTGTCCAAAAATAATAGTGTGTTTGTCTCATATATTTTCTGTTTATGATCTATATGTCAATGTAGTCTGCAGTAGTGTTTTTCATCATTGTTTAAATAATTAAATAACTTGTTGAATGTAAAAATAAGTAGGAGACGATGAACTAGCGATTGCAGTAGGATTTCTGATGTGTAGATTCAGAAATTTTCACCCATTCATAATGAGAAAGTGAAATGTTTTTTTGAAAGGGTTACTGTTGATTTGGGATAGCATCAAATGTGCTCTAGCCATGAAAATTGGTCGAGAGACTAAAGCACATGAGATCTCCAAGACCCAGAAATCCTTTTGGAAAATTCCATCCAGATGAGGAGTTATTAAAATAATTAATATTTTTAATGAGTTCCTAAGTCTCAACTTAGGAAAATAAAATATTAATGGGTATTAATAAAGATAAGGATGAGAAACTTCTGAGAGATAAGGATCAAGTCTATTTTCATCTTAGCCGTTGATTAGGGACTTAATCTCGACCGTTGATTCATCAACAAGAAAAGTATAAGAGAAGACTCGAGGGTCAGTGGGAGATATACTGAGAGAGACCAGTCAGTTTGATTTCTAGAGCTGGGCTTGCTGAGAAATTCAAACTAGTGGACTGGATTGCAGTGAGAGGCAGGGATAATATCGGAGGACCAACCCAGAGATCAGAGAGGCAGACGTACAGGCAACTGGACTGCACAGTGACTAGAGGGCCTGCGTGGGTAACGCAAAGGCCAAGCGCTGACGCAGAGGCCAGCTGGACTGACGTTGAGCTGAGAGAAGTGCCGAAGGATTTTGTGGTATTACTTCCATGTGGTTATCTCTGTTGGGTAAGCCAGTTTGGCATCCTAGTTGTACCCAAGAAACGCTGATTAATAAAATCCTCCTCTGCTGCACCGGTTTTCCCGCATTGGGTTTTTCCGGGGACAATTGTCCAAAAATAATTGTGTTGATGTGTTTGTTTCTTGTGCATGTGTTTGTTTCTGTATAATGGTGTGATATTTGTAGTAGAATTTATTTTAATATTTACTTAAGGGATTTCGTAAATAACTTATTGGAAAATAAGTAGGAAAAATAAATCAATTGCTGCAGTAATAGAATTTCTATTTAGAAATTTTCACATCGTATTAGAGGAAGTAATCAGAGACAAGAAGGGAAAATCAATTATGGGTCAAGATCGTAATGCAAAGGCATCCACGTTAGGAGACTCATGCAGATTTTCAGAAAATTGCATAAGAGATAGAAATTTCGATTTCTCTATGCTAGCGTCCAGATTGGAAGAAGTTTCTTGCGTAGCAAACTTTACATCATCAGGGGTATGGTATATAGATAGTGGAGCCTCCTGGCATATGACAGGAATCCAAGAATGTTTTCCAGATTATCAGGAGGAGAGAATGAATTTTCAGATCACCATGGGGAATAAGGCAAAGTGTACTCCAGTAGGGAAAGGTACCATAGATTTTCAAACAAAAATAGGAGAGCGGTTCTGAGCTACCAATGTGCTTCATCTTCCAGGACTGGGGATGAACTTACTTTCCATATCACAACTTCAAAGAAAGGGCTATGACATTTTCTTCATTAAGGAGAAAGTATATGTCAAACAGCCAGGCTGGAAAAAGAAAGTACAAATCAGAATCAGAAGTAACAGGTTGTACATGTTGCAACTAGAATCACCAATGGCACTAATAGGCAGTAATGGAGACAAGGATTTGAATGAACTATAGCACAGAAGGATGGGACATTTGCACCATGGGGCTCTCAGAATTCTTAGGAAAACTGTGATAGGAGCTCCAGATCTTAGTACAGAACGAGATGATGTATGCAGAGGATGTGCTCTAGGAAAGTATGCCAAAGCAACGTTTCCTATAAGTAAAAACAGGGCCAAGAGTGTACTAGGATTGATACAATCAGATATCTGTGGACCGATGTCCACAAGAGCTCTAAGTGGTGTCAAATACTTCGTCACTTTCATCAATGACCATTCTAGGAAGACTTGGATTTATTTTATGAAAACCAAGGACGAGGTTTTCTATCGATTTAAAGAGTTCAAGGCTATAGTGGAGAATTTGACTGGAAAGAAAATAAAAGTCTTGCACTCAGACAATAGTGGATAATATGTTGACAATGACTTCACTTATTTTTGCATTAGGGAGGGCATCAGAAGAGAGTGGACAACTCCTTACAATCTGGAGCAGAATGGAGTAGCAGAAAGGAATAACAAGACTATCGTGGAAGTAGCTAGGGCTATGATGTATGATCAGGATATGCCAAAATTCCTGTGGGCAGAAGCATGCAGCATGACAATCTATGTCCAGAATAGAACTCCTCTTAGGGCATTGGGCAAGATTACTTTAGAGAAAGTCTTCACTGGGAAGAAACTTGAAGTTAGTCATTTCAAGATGTTTGAGAGTTTAGCATATTTCTGTATACTTGAGGAGAAGAGGAAGAAGTTAGATCAAACTACAGAGAAAGGATATCTAGTGGGATATAGCGAGAATGCTACGGCATATAGAATCTATCTTCCAAGGAACAGGAAGGTAGTAGTTCGACGAGATGTGAAGTTCATGGAATATAGGGCCTTTAGAAAATCTCAAAAAATGCCTTCCCAGGAGCAGTCAAAAGATGAGTCATTGGTCAAACCACTTCAACCAGTAGAAGCCAGTACCAAGAATTCTCCTTCAGAACAAGAGGAATCACAGGAAGAGGAAGATCTAACAAATGCACCTACTACCAGGGGAAGAACGAGCTAGGAACTCCGACAGATTCTACGGGATGCAGAAGATTTCATCTGTGCACCCTGGAACAATAAAAGGGAGCGAAGACAGTCAAATAGGTATCAAGCATTAGTAGCTCAGGATGGGGAACCTTCTAGTTTTCAGGAGGCAGCGCAACATCAATTTTGGATGGATGTCATGGTAGAGGAATACAGCTCTATAATGGTGAATGATGTCTGGGAAGTAGTGCCTAGGCCTCAGGACAGATCAGTGATAGTTTTGAGATGGATCTACAAGATAAAAAACGATGTAGATGGCAATGTGGAAAAATACAAAGCCAGGTTTGTGGCTAAGGGGTATGCTCAGAAGGAAAGGATAGACTATGAAGAGACCTTCGCCCCAATAGCCAGGTATACATCTATTAGAACCGTGATATCTCTTATAGCATAGATGGGGTAGGAGATTCATCATATGGATGTCAAAACGACATTTTTGAACGCACTGATAGAAGAGGAAGTATACAATGAACAACCAAAAGGCTTTGAGACACATGAAAAGAAATCTCATGTATGCAGATTGAAGAAAGCCTTATATGGGCTCAAATAGGCACCTAGAGCATGGTATGGTCAAATTGATGGCTACTTGTAGAAGATGGGGTTCATCAAGAGTAACGCAGATCCAAATCTCTACTACCTAGTTGTAGAGAATGAGCCTGTAAACCTAGTATGATATGTGGATGATTTCTTCCTAACAGAATCATCCAGGCTCATTGAGGATTACAAGAAGGATTTAGCCACAAAATTCGACATGAAGGATTTGGGACAAATGCATTATTTCCTGGGGTTGGAAGTTTGGAAATAGAAGGGGGAGATCTCCTTGGAAAAGGGAGATATGCTATAGAAATTCTAAAGAGATTCAAGATGTAGGATTGTAGGCCCATGGCTACTCCAATGATCACTAATTAGAAGAAAATTGATGCATTTGAAAACAAGGATGTTGATCCCACCTTATACAACTAGCTCATAAGGTCACTGATGTATCTAGTCAATACCAGGCCAGACATTTGTTACGGTGTCAACACTCTCAGTCAGTTCATGGTGGAACCAAGGAGGGCCCACTGGGCAGCAGCCAAACATGTTCTCAAATATATACAGGAAACAGTCGATTGTGGACTCTTATACACTAGAAGCAATGCTATCAAACTAAGTGGGTTTACTGATGCAGATTGGGCTGGAAGTTCAGTAGATCGGAAAAGAACCTATGGGTATTGTTTCAACATTGGATTAGGGATGACCTCATGGTGTGGTAGGAAACAAAAATCTATAGTTTTGAGCTTAGCCGAAGCAAAATATATGGCCGCTAGCACAACTTCGTGTGAATCCATATGGGTTAGAAAATTGCTTGTAAACTTATTCAAAAGAAGGATGGAAGCGACCAGGATCATGTATGATAATCAGAGTTGCATCAAGCTCTCTGAGAATCTAGTTTTTCATGGTCGGTCAAAGCACATTGATATTCGGTGTCACTTTGTCAGAGACTGTGTTCAACAAGGAGTTGTGAAGTTGAGTTACACTCCTACAAGAGAACAGGTGGCGGACATCCTTACCAAGGCCCTTGGAAGAACCAAGTTCTCTTATTTCAAGGAGAAGATGGAGATGGTAAAGAATCCATTGCAGTATCAAAAATGGATAAGTATCAGGTGTTGTAGTGCTATGAGCAGCATGATGCAGCATTTGAGAGAGAGTTGTAGTGCAGATGTAGTGTTGGGAAAAAGGACCAGCGACAACACGGATGTAGAGGGAGTTGCAGTATAGATGTAGCAGTGGCAGTAGTAGATTCATGGGCAGCAGTACAGGAGGCAGCAATGCAGAGGATGTTGAATAGCAGGCCAAGCATCAACACAAGTACCAATGCAGGATAATCAAGGTGATGTTCAGTGGTGGAGCATTACTAGAGCACATCCCTTGTTAAGAGGTAGTGTTGATTTGGAGTAGAATTGGATGTGCTTTAGCCATGAAAATTGGCGGAGAGGCTAAAGCACATGAGTTCTCCAAGACGCAGAAATCGTTTTGGAAAATTCCATCTGGATGAGGAGTTATTAAAATAATTAATATTTTTAATGAGTTCCTAAGTCTCAACTTAGGAAAATAAAAATATTAATGGGTATTAATAAAGATAAGGATGAGAAGCTTCTAAGAGATAAGGATCAAGTCTATTTTAATCTTAGCCATTGATTAGGGACTTAATCTCGGCCGTTGATTCATCAACATGAAAAGTATAAGAGAAGACTTGAGGGTCAGTTGGAGATATACTGAGGGAGACCAGTCAGTTTGATTTCTGGAGCGGGGTTTGCTGAGAAATTCGAACCATTGGACTAGATTGCAGTGAGAGGAAACGAGTACATAACAGAGAGGTAGGGATAATACCGGAGGACCAGCGCAGAGATCAAAGAGGCAAATGCAGAGCCAATCCAAAAGACACAGAGGCAGCTGGATTGCACAGTGACTGGAGGAGCTGTGTGGGTAACGCAAAGAGGCCAAGTGTTGACGCTGAGCCTAGAGAAGTGCCAGAGGATTTTGTGGTATTACTGTCGTGTGATTATCTCTGTTGGGTAAGCCAATTTGGCAGTCTAGTTGTACTCAAGAAACAATGATTAATAAAATCCTCCTCTGCGGCACCGGTTTTCCCGCATTGGGTTTTTCCGGGGACAATTGTCCAAAAATAACTGTGTTGATTTGTTTGTTTCTGTATAATGGTGTGATATCTGCAGTAGAATTTATTTTAATATTTACTGAAGGGATTTCGTAAATAACTTATTGGAAAATAAGTAGGTAAAATAAATCAGCTGCTGTAGTAATAGAATTTTTGTTTAGAAATTTTCACAGTTACTAGTTGAGTCAATCCACTCTATGAATGTGAGATAGGATAAGAAACACACTAAAGTGAAATAAAGCATAAAGCCATAAAATAACCTAAATTCAAAGTGACTTTATTAATGGCTATGTCTAATATCTAATTGACCATTATAATTCAATATTTTCTTTTATAGGACCAATATGTATATACAAACCTGCTTTATGTGCACCAATGAAAGATATAGAGTAAAACCTGGGTTGTTCAATGGAGCTTCTTCTTCTTGCAGACTAATTTGATGAAGATCCTCCTCAAGCCTCTGCATAGCCTCTCGCAATTCTCACCGATGCTTGTGAGCCATCATTCCCCCCCACGATCTTGTGAATTTGGTTGTCCAACAAATGATAGCCTTCCAGCAAAGAAGCCAACCTCTATCCTAGATATAATGAGGGATGGTATTCCACACATGGACAAGAGTACTAAAATCAATTGGATCCTAAGTGTGAGGCATTAAACTTAAACAATGAAGAAGATGTTGAATCCATTATATGTGCCACTAAGATAACAATCTGAAATGGGAAGTAATCTAATCAGCAATGTTTATTAATATGTGAACAAAGCATTATCACCTTGACAAGGAGATGTCATCCTAAGGGCCATACACTAGATTCGGCCTTGTTTGAATTTTGTTCCTCCCCTACATAAAATTTAACTAAGTGAAATAATCCCTATAAGCAAATCCTCTTTTTTTCTAGTTGGGATTGTTGAGCTGAATTGTTGACTTACACCACACCCAAGCTTGCTTCTCCACACCACTAACTACAGTAACAACACCACCACTTGATCACTATCCGGATCAACCATGTTAAAGTCATCACTGACAATCCATTATGCATCCATCAATAAACATTAGGGGAATTTTGAGGTAAAAAATGGGACTTAAAAAAATGTGCTAACAAAATCAACTTTAAAAGAACCAATAGGATTCAAGATGGTGATGTCATCCCTAGAGGTAAATATTGTTTGAGGGAAAAAAAGAGAACTATTTTTTTTATTGTGTTTTTGACTTATCTCTTCATAGGCTTATTGAAATGTCAAAGGTAAACACCCGTTGAATGTAGAATTGAATTTCACATCCAACGAGTACCCATTTTGCATACCTTGAGTATAGCACATCAGAAAAAGTTGAAAATACATGAAAAACATGTTTGAAACACGTTTTTCATATATTTTCGATTTTTTTTAATGTGGTTCTACTCAAAGGTATGTAGAGTTGGATGTGGAATTCAATTCTGTATCCAACTGGTGTCTACACTTGACATTTGAGTAAACCTATAAGGAGATAAGTCAAAAACATAATTACAAAATTAGTTTGACTCTTATTTTATTATTTTCTTTAAAAAGCCCATTTTAGACCTCAAAATTCTCCTAACAGAGACCATTCAATCACATTCACGACTCCTCTCCGCAGGAAGATTTGATTCATACACTCGACGACACCTAAAAAATCGGTCTCAAGTCAAAATAACAATGTAAATACATTTCTTGTCACACATATGATCAACAACATTACTGATAAAAGTTTTTTGCTTTTGTTTTTTTTTCATTTTCCTTTTATGTTTCTCAACTATGGTTTCAAGTATCTATAACCTATAATAAACCCCAAAGTGGTATTCTATGCATTTTTTAGTTATTTACTTTTGCGTTGTGTTTTTGGTAATTCTGAGAGTGCATGTTTTGTAAAGTGAACACATTTGACATTTCAGGGATTTTAGATCCATTATTTGGCAATCATCGTAAATCATTTGTCTTTGAAATGGTAATTACTCAACTAATGATGGAGGTATTGGCAATATTGTGCCTTTGTTAGAAAGCAGGGTTATGTATGCAAAGATAGTAAAATGGAAGCTGGTTATTAAGGAATTTTATTGATGGCCATCAATGACTACAAGTCATTTAAACATAAGCATGGACACGCTAGAAGTTGGTGCAATGTGAGAGGTCTTTTGAACATTCTTTACAAGATTCGGAGAACTAATTGGCATCATGTTTTATTGCAGTTTAAGTGAACCGGAACGGAAGCTGGTTCAGTCAAGTCACATGTGTATTGTTACTCATGCTTGGATTGAAGAATGCATCCGAGTTGGAAAGAAGTTGGATTCAGCCCTTTACAGTCTAAGGTAATTCATATACAACTTTTGGCCATAGTCTAGAATGTACTTCAAAAGGATTATGTTATGTAAACAGATATGGTATAAAATTTAAATAGATTCTAATTGTATGTAGTAAATCTGGCTACTCAAGATTACTGGATGTGTGACCTTATTTGAAGTGGCATAAAATAAATATAAATGTTGCTTCACATCGTAGTTTCATACATCATCCCACGTATTTTATCCTCTAGATACATTCGGCAATTATTGACTAGGATGCAACTTTTTCACTTTCCTGGAGAGATCGGCAGCTCTGCCACAAATTATAGAGTCGAGGACTATGTCATTTTTGTAATAGTTCCTCTGCACACGTGTGGATGTTTCTATTTGGGTAGGGAATGATTGGATAAGATTTTCGAATAGTGACTGACTATAGGCTTGAATAGGCTAAAGAGACCTGAATTGGTAGTTTTACACGCTTTGATATAGTTTTTTGATAGCTATTCTCCGTGTAGGAATGAGGAAGATCTTGCATCGAATCCTGCTTCAAGCTCTATTGATGTTAATTGTAAACCACGCCACAAAGTTGAGAAGGCACTAATGCAATCAGTTCTGCAGAAAAGTTCAGATGGTGAGAATCAAAGCCCTTTCAATAAGAATGATTCCATTGCCGAGAGTTGCCCTATGATTGCATGTGGTGATGAGAGAAAGACACGTTGCTCATTTGTCTCTCAGTCAGAGTCTTCTGAACCGAAAATCATTGATAAGTCTGGCTGTAGTTTGGGACTGTCGAAAGATTGTGCTTCTGATGTTGTGGAGAACATGACCCAAATTTTTCTAGGGCCTCCATTGTCTGCTGGGCTTGTGCAGAGCTGTCATTCATTCCCTTCAAATTGGGAAGAGACCACGGAGTATAATTGTCCAGCACTCAAAAAGAAGAGATTCAAGTGAATGAATATTGGTTTTCTTTCCAGGCTGGAATCCTC
Source organism: Pinus tabuliformis (assembly GCA_031772625.1). NCBI lineage: Eukaryota > Viridiplantae > Streptophyta > Pinopsida > Pinales > Pinaceae > Pinus > Pinus tabuliformis. The sequence continues at coordinate 401,994,439 of CM062814.1, read as the reverse complement.
GCCATCAGAGGTATTACAGTAGTATCTCATTCTACACTGAAATAAGACTTGGGAAAAGGTCCAAGGTATGTTCAAAGATGGAGGTTTACGAGATGATTTTTCTGATTTACTTTGCTAATTAGGTAAAGGAGCTTTGACAATTCATCAGTGTTTTGTTTGGTTGGCAATGACTAAGTCTTTCCAATTAATAAATAAAGAGTTTATGGGAACAGTGAAAATAGCTATTTCAAAATTATGCATGGTTGAAAGACCTTGGAGAATTATATGGGGTCAAACAGCCAGTTGTTCCTTCATGTTTTAAACCCCAGCTTTCTGGGTTGGTGATAGCTGAAAGTGGCTTGTTTGCCTTGAAAATCCAGTATTTTGATCCATTTCTTCATCTCCGACTCAGTCATGGCCAACAAGAAATAATTATCAATAGTGCTTGTCATTTCCAGCAAGAAATAATTATCAATAGTGCTTGTAATGGAAGATGGAAAGGATTTCGAGACTACTTACAGGAATTTTCAGAATATCCTGAAGTTTCAAGCTTTGGGATACAGTGTAACTTGAAGTTTTGTATTTCATTCTTTATGAGAATGACATGAAAGTTTGTCTAGTGAAAGAACCATTAGTTTTAGGAATGCATGGCCATCAGTAAATTTTCATTCTCCCTATTTGTTTGTGATGTAACTGCACTTAGTCGCGTCCAGCAAGAAATAAATTATGAAGAGTGCTTGTAATGGAAGATGGAAAGGGTTTAAGGAATAATTACAGTAAGTTTCAGAGATGGAAAGGGTTTGGGGAATAATTACAGGAATTTCATAAAATCCTGAAGTTTCAAGCTTTGGGATATAGTGTAACTTAAAGTTAAATTTGCATTCTCTTCTTTGTAAAAGTGACATGGACGTTTGTCCAATGAAGGAATCATTAGTTTTAAGAATGCATAGCCATCAATATTTCGTAAAAAATAATATGAACGGTACAGTTTATACCAATTTCTGTAAATTATTGTGCTCGCTAATGTTTTTTTAGGAAATGCTGCTTTTCTGTGAGACATGTCTGTATTTACAAACGCATTCCATACTGCTGCTGATGATATTTTCTACATATTACCTCCACATATTTTTATGGTTATTAAATTCAAGGTTGTTAGACTTAGAATTGGAAAAAACCAAGCTATCTTTCTACTCAACAAAACAAATTACATAAACGCAAGAAAACAATGACAATTTCCAATAGGTAAAATCTATAAAAAAAACAATGTATCCATCAATTAATTTCATCAAATATGATAATATAAAATGGATGAGGTTTTGGGCAAGTTTTTTCAAGTTTTCGAATGATAGTTAGTTTCTCACATGATTCGAATTTGAATTTTTTTAATGAAATTCATGTGAGGTTAGCCATTATGTTTTTTAATATGTTTTTTTTATTTAACTCTAAAATGAAATATAATATAAAATAGGAAGAAACCAACATTAATAAACATAAAAAATAAATTGTTATCATAAATTTGGAAACTGCAAGGATAGTTAATGTAGCGCGTCCTTACCTGAATAACCCCAAGGTATTTCTTTCCTGTCTCGTTGAACAGCGTGGAAATTGCTTCGTAGGCACTCACGCTGGCAACCTCCATTGTGAATCCATTCACTATCCTTTTGAATTTCCGACTGCCTTTGTCAAGACCACCCAAACTCGTAGCACTTGAAATAAACGTTATCAGTCCAGCACATGGGATTGTGGCAAATTTAAATTCCAGCGTCAAGCCAAATCTTACCCGCAACAAATTAGCTCTCTTTATGAACCTGGTGTTAACGTCCTCGTTCATATTTGAATAGACTACTCCATGCTCCAGATTACCTTCCTACATTTTGTCTTGCGCCTAATGGCTTAGGAACCATCTTAGTTTGAAATTTCACCCAAATTCTGTTATTTTGACAGGTATAAATTTTGTTGCTATATTGACAGTGGCATAAATTTGGTTGCTATAGCATAATTCTTCTATGTTTTGATTTTTTCTGGGATATGGCAGAGATTTATTGAAATTGAGCTGTGAAATTTGCATAATTAGAGTGCTTAAAAGATTTATTGGGTGTTGTTGAATTTATCTATGAATTTAAAAATATATCTTAGACTACAATAACAACAAAAACTTTAATATCATCAAATATTGTATCATGATAAAAATGATCAAAATGTAGAATAGTTAGACTGATCCATTTGCTTCTGACTCATTAATGTTACCATCTACATATCGCTTAAGCTACTCACCCTCCCATTGAACATTAAACTTTAGCTTGAAATTGAATGTTTTGATGATATTGATTAGAGTACATTTGGCTTGGCTTGGCTTGGCATAGAGGTTTTGGTGATGTTCATTAGAGTGACTCATTAATGTTACCATCTACATATCGCTTAAGCTACTCACCCTACCATTGAATACTAAACCATAGCTTGAAATTGAATGTTTTGATGATATTGATTAGAGTACATTTGGCTTGGCTTGGCTTAGAGGTTTTGGTGATGTTCATTAGAGTGACTCAATAATGTTACCATCTACATATCGCTTAAGCTACTCACCCTCCCATTGAACATTAAACCATAGCTTGAAATTGAATGTTTTGATGATATTGATTAGAGTACATTTGGCTTCGCTTGGCTTAGAGGTTTTGGTGATGTTCATTAAAGTAAGGTTGGCTTGGCTTGGATTGGAGGTTGAAAATTTTGGTTATACTAATTAGAGTAGGGTTGGGCTGCAGCTTTAATTAATGAAAGGGTGAGATTCCAACATTAAGGGTTGAAAGTTATGGTCATATTGAGTAAAGGTTGTGGTGATATTGATTAGAGTAGGGTTGGTTTGGGTTGGAGGTTGAAGGTTTTGGTGATATTGTTACAGTAGAGTTGGGCTGCAGTTTTAATTAATCAAAGGGTAAGATTCTAACATATAAGATTCGAACATTATAACATAGCTTAAAGGTTGAAAGTTTTGGTCATATTGAGTAGAGTAAGGTTGAGTTGCAAAAAAATTAATTAAAAGGTGGGATTTTCATATGTTGATATACAAATTATATTTTTATTTTGAATATATATATATATATATATATATATATATATATATATATATATATATATATATTAATGCATATGGAGTTAAGATTGATTTTAAAATTTTATTTTAAATGTTAGAAGTATCAATTTTACTAATTTTGGATTAAAACTTGAGATTCTAATTTCTTAATTAAAATTAAATGAATATGAAATGACAATAATATTGAAATAATATATAACTATGATTAAAAAAATTAAAAAGTAAAAAAAAGAAAAAAGAATATGAAACCTTAAATAATTAATTATTATCATTTCTTTTTTACAATGTGATTTTGTTTATTGTTTTGAATGTGATTTACCCTTTGGCAACTTTGAGTTGAATGCAAAGTAATCCTTTTCGTTGCTTTGGGCATGACATCCTTCATTGTCTCAAATGGTGAGTTGCTTAATCATGGATTCAAATGAGAGTATTTTATTCATTATTTTTAGTTTAAGTTTTTCATTTCTGGATTTTATTGAAAACAATTTCATTCACTTATTTATAGATTAAGTCACCTTGTCTGAAATTCAAATATGAATATAGAAACCCAAAAAAAATTGAGATGGGGTGAATCAATATTTTAACAATTTAAAAAAAAATTGCTTAGTAAGAATACTTAGCAACACAATAAAAAACAATAGCACACTAATCTCATAAAATCTAGACACAAGATATTAAAGTGGAAACCCAACTGGGAAAACCATACATTTTTTCATATTATGATGCAAAATAAAGCTCCTACTTCATATTACATCATTTTTTGTGTAGGTTGCAACCTATAGAAGGCTTCAACTTTCTCTCTCTTTGCAAGTGCCAACTTGTTCAGTTTTGGAAGCACCAACTCACTGTTGTGCAAACACCTACCTTCATACCCCTTTAGATCCTTCTTTCATATAATTTTCAAACTTAGATAAAAAAGGCTTCTCTGTCATACATTCCTAGACAAATTCTTTGTTCTGCTCATGCTCTCTCTCAAGACACTTCATTTAGCTACCTCATATATCTCTTCTCAGATACATTCCTTCATATACTACCCATATACTTCTTATAATATTGTTGTTGTTTATATAGATTTAGAGCAACTTCTCTATTCAACGGATTTGTTAATTTTGGTTTTAACAGTCAATTTTACTTTAGTTATATTCTTGATGTAATTGTTGTTCATACTACCTTTTTTTTTCATCTTGAACTGGTCATTCTCTTCTATTTCACCACGAGGACTTATTCTTGGTTTAACTTTGTTGTTATGTTCATGTGCACTACTATGATTTGTAGTCTATCAGTCTGTCTTAATTTTGGCACTAAAATGCCAAATTTACAACTCATAATGCCAAGTTTACAAAGAGTATCGTGTCCTTATATCCAGTTATCTTTAGCATTCTACTGTTTCCTTGGAACCAAGCTCTAAACCTCGAAGGGTAGCGTAGATCCTTGCCTATTAGTTCTCTCCCTTTATAACCTTATGTCGAAACCAGTCACTTAAGCGCAAGGAGGGCTTATCTGCTCCACTAAAAACTTTGCTTCCTTAATCTTCAATCTGCTAAGCCTCATATGTCTGAAACCTCAAAACCGTGTTCTATCGCATATGAGGAAAGTACCATGGAAATCTAGACTATTAGATTAAGTCAATCTCAATTGTTGGATCTATTACGTTTAGTTAGGTGCACTAAACTCTGCATTTTTTGCATTCGATATCAATCTGAATCATCAGATCAAGTCATTGTCAGCCATTGGATCCATAAGGTTATTGATGCTTCATTATCCTTTGTGCATGTTGATGGACAATAGTAGATCTGGACCATCCATACCAAGCTCACTTGATCACTCAAAAAGCCAATTCACCCGGCCACCTTTCATCTACATCACTTGTTATGTCATCTATTGGTGTTATTTCTACCATGTGGCAGTCTCTGAGTGGTGCGACATGTCATACGGATATAGGTCGCTTAACCACCCAATAGTGCCAAAAATATGTGCCATGTGTCAATCTCCCAAGGCATCATGTCATCATTCAGTGATATTGCCACCTGTCTAACATGTGTCCTCTTGTCATTGGGTCATTTTGTCTTTCTTTTTGCATCAATGAAATTGTCATCCACCTGTCACAGGACGTGCTCCTTTTCTAACACTTATAATCCATAGAGACTTGAATGACAAGATGTGAAGCTAAACATTATATGTCATGCCAGGAAGATCTTTGTCTCTTAGAGTTTGCTTACCGCGACAATCGTCTAATCTCACACCCTTGTAAACATTTTTACGTTTACTCCATGACGAGACATGAATGTGCATGTTAGCCAATGGAGATATTCTCATCTCCCAGAGTCTGATAACTGTGGCATACTCCTATTGTAAAACATGTGTGAACCATTTTACGCTTACGCTGTGATGATGTGTCATGATATGTCGTCAATATGACATGTGTCACTTGACAAATGGTGCCACATGTTTGGCCCACTTGGGTACTTGAAAATGACAAATATGCATCCTACGTGTCACTTGTCATGCCATGTGATGCAGGTGCATAGATGGAGCACAAAGTTCAAGGAAGACTGGATCGAGGTTTGCCAATGTGATGGGATGGTCACATGATGATGCTAGGAGAGATTTTAAATGTTTTGTAGATATTTGCATTAGGATGGGATTTTTGTTTTTAGAATAAGTCAGAGGAACTATTTCCTAATGTAAATGTAATTTCAGTTTCCCATATTTTGTGAGAAGGGGAAATGAACTTGTTGTAGCTACTACAACAGCCTCCAAAATTTTGGCTTACACTCAATTTCAAAGCCTTCCTTGGTCTTGTACATTGTTTTCGCAAACACCGAAGATTATTCATGAGCTTTCTTGAAGTGTTTTGTTCCCTTTTGCACGTTGGGTAAACTATCATCTTTTGGCATGTTTGGTTGTCGCACAATGTGTAGAAGCCTATTTATGGTTTTAAGGGTCTGTCTTTGTGTATATGAGTTGTTCTAACTATGTAAACATCTATCACACTCATTCACAAAGTTCTGAGCACTGTCAAATAAGTGTCATCATGGTTGTCCTAAAGTCTATCTTAAATGTCGCACTTGTCGTAACTTGTTGTAAAGTTGTCACACGGAGGGAAATGATTTGTTCATGTGTTCAGATGATCTATGTTGTTGTGTCATCAAAATATTCTAAGTGTGTGATCATAGTCAAAGTTCATCACTGATCTCACAAATCCCACACAACCATTTTCGGAAAGACTTCCTGATCGAGCAACCTAGCTTTACTGGGCCTCTTCTGAGCTGTGCACTACGCAATCTCAGTCCTCAAGTTGTGTCCTTGTTGCTTGGCACTACACAATGTGCAGTTCCTGCCTCCTAGGACTGCTGCACTACGTAGTTTTTGTGTCCAAGCCCCGACTTGACCTCCAGAATTGTGCAATCATGTCCCCAACCCAACTTAAAATGCGCACTTCGCATCCTCAAGCCTAAATCTCATCCCCTGAGCCCTTGAGTTGTGCAATTTCCTAGCCTTCCTTAACTCCCAGAACTGCACAGTTAGCTTTCCCAGTACCCATTCCCTCAGCCTGCCCCATTGGCTCTGGAAACTGTGCAGTCTGGTACCTCAAACTTGTTTGAACTGCACAATGCACAATCTCAGGGCTCAGGCTTTTCCCCTGGTTGTTGGAATTGTGCACTACGCAGTCATTGAGTCTCTCTTCTCAGACTGTCATTTGTTTCGACTCAGTCGATAGATCAGAATGCATCATCTTAGACTAGGGGGTTTTCAGATTGATGTCGTCTCGTCATGAGTGAATTGCAATAAGAGGGACCTTATCATGTCATGACAAGATGACGGAGAAGGAGAAGGAGGGAAGCATGCTTAAAGACTCTCATGTAGTTGAACTTACAAGTTGATCGATCAAGAGAAAGCGAAGGGACACTAGTTTGCGACCACTATCCAAGACTTGAGATCATTGAAGATTCCTCATCACCAAGCCATGCAGAGGTGAAAAGAAAGCATCTTCAAGAAGACATCCAGCACTTAGCAACAACAATGGCTTGACATTGCCACATCATCAAGCAATCCATGTTAGCAGTGTCATGTCATGTCATGTCATGAGTGGTCATATGCCACATCACTATTGTGGATCATGCATATTGTATTCAAAATTTATTATAAAGTGGAAGTCCAAAGGACACACATGGAATGTAAAGAGTAATGTAAGTTGAAAAGTCATAAGAATTCAAACAGTCATGAGGGTAGTCAAAGAGTCACCCTTGGTTATATATACTTCCTCATTGTATGAGCAAAGGACTTTTCACCTTGGCTCCTCCTGCAAGGCATTAGAGAGATAAGATAGTTCTTTGAGGAGCAAGGAGTAGCTCCAATGCTCCACTAGTGGAGTTAGTGATGTACATTGTAAATATGTGTCTTGGAACTATTACTTAATAACAAAAGCCTTCAAGGCCAGCACGTTCTTCATGCATGCATTATGAATGTTTGTAAGACTATTTTGCGTATTTTTGTATTTCATGTTTGTTTTCACATGTGCTAAGATAATACTCTTTATGTTATTTTAGTATTATCTTATTAAGAATGTGTTGTAATGGTTTTTATTGATGTCCCATCCTTGTGTACTATTCCTTAGGATATTAGACAAATCTTTTTTCATTTGTTGGTTGTAATGATTGTCGCATCCTCTGGGGACTATTCCGATGGATGTTAGATGAATCCTTTTGGTTCATGTGTGTCACTTCTTGAGTGGTACTACTACCTCTCACTTAGAGGCTCACTTTTCTCCCCTCTCCATAGCAGAATAACCTTGACACATTTACAACAGAACACTCACTAGGCACACCTTCTTGCTCTTCGAAGACACCGTTGCATCCCTCTCTCTTGCTGATAGTTAGAGCCAAGGAAAATATTTAAGGATTTGGCAACCGGGATTTTATATTGGATAGGAATCCTACACCAAATGGTGTGAGGTCTAATTGGGACTTCACATCGGGGAGATCCCCTTAATGTTGGCAGGTCTAGCACCATGAACATTTATGGCGCTAGGAGGGAAGACATATTTGTATGGCCAATAACCCCACCAACCCTAATGTTACTTCCTCTGTTCAAGGCAGTAACATTCCCAACAACTCCCCTGCGTGCATCCCTGAAGTTGGTAATTCTTCTAAACCCGAGACTACACAACCTTACGAACTCATATACGAACAACTCCTGACCATTCGCCCCATCACCTGAAAGTTTGTGAGAGTTATTGGAATGATACCTGAAATAGAAACTCTTCCTTATTTTCCAAAGAAGAACCAAACCAACCCTACCAGGATAATGGTTTCAACAGTTGAAGAGTTGGTTCTCGCCACCCTTGAAGACTTAGCAGACTTTGAATAAAACACAGAAAAGCTAGAACAACCTCCAACCTTCAACAGTGGTGATGGTGATAACACAATGCTCTCATGTGATTCTTTCCGTGGGTCGAGCGGAGAAGAAGAAGACAACAAAGAGGACATGGTAGACCAAGATTTGGATTGGATGTCTCAAGGCCCACTTGCACTATCAGGTGTGTTGCATAAGATGCCAAGGCATCCGAAAAAGCTCCTAACGAATTATGACCTTGATAGAGTAGTAAAGGCGAAGGACCATCTAGACAACTTCTACCTACATCTGCAAACACTTGAGGTACGCTATGATGATGTTGCATGTAGATTGTTTCTGTGTACCTTAGATGGTAGAGAAGCTGTGTGGTATCATAGTCTTCCTCTGAATTCCATCTAGAATTGGAGGGGGTTTAAGAAATTTTTCCTTGAGAAATTTACTGATGATAAGACCCCTGCCATGTTATTAAAAGAGTTGGGGAGTCTCAAGATGGAGTAAAAGGAAAAAGTGAAATATTTTAATCAGAGGTTTAACTACATTTTGAACAAGTGCTGAGAAAACACTAAACCTCACAACTCCATCACCATTGATTATTACACCTTTTCCTTTCCAACCAGCATTGTGTAGTTTGTAAAGAGAACTGCGAAACAAACACTGACCAAAAATTATGAAGAGGGAATTGCGGTTGAAAAGGACTTGTGTGCGATTGGAGTCATTTCAGATGATGAGCCAACTAAAGACTCCAAGGACATGAGTAAAATGTCTCAAGCCTCTGTGAGTAAGGCCAAAATGAAAGAAATTATTGATCTTTAGAGCTTGACCATTTTGTCAACACTCTATCAAATGAGTTGGTAGAACTGAAGCAAAGGTCAAGTGAGACCACCGTGAGTAGCAAGCCTCCTAGGTTCAACCTGTTTAGAAGGACTGCAACTTCTGGCAGTAGCAGCAACCAACCCACTAAGTCTACGCAGAGCTCCAATGTTGTATTGAATATTGAAAACATGGGCACAAATCAATATTGTTCGTATCATCAAGAATATCATTCTGAGAAAACGTGCCCATAGTGGAATCAGGCCATGAGCATTCTTGCTATGCATCTTGTTGATGCGGTAATGGCTGAGGAGCAGACTAAGCCTGCAGAAGAAAAGCTAGAAGTTGCTGCAGAGACTTTGAGCGTCAGGCACGCATTAAACATGTTCAATTGCATACTCAGCCCAAAAGAGTATTGCCAAAAAACAACCTCTGAGTGATGGTCCGGCCCAAAAGTAGACCAACTGATACAATTTGAGAAGCAAAGGGTCGGCTACTGCACTAAAGTTGACGAAGCAGAAAATCAAAGAAAAAATGTTAGGAAAGATCAGTCCACCTATCAGCTTGGCACAAAACACTCAGAGCAAGTCTGGTAACTCAGCGACAACGAAAAGTGCTTCCGTAAGTAGTAAGAATAAGACTAACATTCTAGAAGTCACAAACTAAGTCACGTCCCCAAACACTTTGGCAGTCCTTCCCGCTGTAGATTACAACATAGTTGACGACATGAAGAAGGTTCGTGCGAAAATTTCAATGTTTGAACTAACAAAGATCACGAGCCAACGAGACATCCTCTTATACACACTTGGGCAGTCCACTGTAGGTAATGATGCTTCTTCTGACAAGCGATCTAGTATGTCTTCTGTTCCCTCAAATTTGTACTTAATGCTTTAACAATGGATGCAAATACACTTTACGCCCCTTTTTTGTTAACTTTTGAAATCTTTAATTTCAATGTGTGAAAATTTCTAACACGAAATTCTATTGCAGTAACTAATTTATTTCTCCTACTTATTTTCCACAATAATTTATTTACAAAACCCTTCAGTAAACATTAAAATAAATTCTACTGCAGTTATCACATAATAACATAGAGAAAATAACGGTGATATACAAGCACAAGAATCAAACACATCAACACAATTATTTTTGGACAATTGTTCCCAGAAAAACCCAATGCCAGAAAACCGGTGCAGCAGGTGAGGGTTTATTTTTTAATCTTAAGCAACAATCTCTTTACAAAGAAAGATTCTACAGAATACTGAGACACTTCTAAGAGAAAACACTTGAGACCTTTCTTCTCCTCCTACTGGAGAAGTTCTAGCACCCCGGAGACCCTCTACCCTCCTCTGCGTCAGCCTGCATGAGAACTGTATCACCAACTGTGTTGTCTCACTGTTCTTCCCTCTATGTTGTCTCTCATATGCTCTGCCTCACCTCTTCCTCAGTCTCTGACTGATGTTGATACTCTCCTCTTCCTTCACCCTGCTACTCTCCCTCTGAAATTGAATTTATTCCCCTTGAGAATCAATTTCCCTCGAGCTACTGAGTATTTGTCCCATGTGTCTCCAAATGAGTCTCAAGTCTTCTCTTATACTTTTCATGTTGATGAATCAACGGTTGAGATTAAGTCCTTAATCAACGACTGAGATTAAAAAAGACTTGATCCTCGTCTCTTAGAAGCTTTTCACCCATATTAATACCCATTAATATTTTTATTTTCCTAAGTTTAAACTTAGGACCCCAATAAAAAATTAATTATTTTAATAACTCATCATCCAGGTGGAATTTCTCCAAACGATTTCTGGGTCTTGGAGATCTCATGAATATTAGCCCCTCCACAAAATTTTGGAGCTAGAGCACATCCAATGCTACCCAAAATCAACACTCCCTCTTAGCGAGGAATGTGTTTTGGCAATGTCTCCCAATAGAGCATCACACTAATCCACGTCATCGGTCCTCTGTGTTGTTGATGCTTGGCATGCTACCCCTCATCTACTACGGTGATGCACCCTATATTGCTGCCCATGACACTGTAACTGTCACTGCTACATCTATACTACAGCTCCCTCTAAATATGTTGCATCATGTTGCCCATAACACTGCCACTGCTAACTGTTGCACTGTAACTCCCTATACTATCCGCTTCTGCTATTGAAACATATTCTTAACCATCCCCGTCTTCTCCCTGAAATAAAAAAACTTTGTTCTCCCTAGAGCTTTGGTGAGAATGTCTGCCCCATGTTCTCCTGTTAGGGTGTACCTACTCTGTACGGCCCCTCGTTGGACACAGCCTCTGATAAAGTGACACTTGATGTCAATATGCTTTGACCGATCATGAAAAATTGGATTCTCAGAGAGCTTCATGCAACTTTGATTGTCACACAAAATATTGGGCGCTTCCATCCTTCTCCTGAATAGATTCAAAAGCAATTTCCTAAGCCATATGGCTTCACACAAAGTTGTGCTAGTTGCCATATATTCAGCTTCAGCTGAGCTCAGAGCTATGTATTTATGTTTCCTACTACACCAAGAGGTCATTCTCGATCCAATGTTGAAACAGTACCCAATGGTACTTTTCCGATCTACTGATCTTCCAGCCCAATCTGCATCAATGAACCCACTCAGCCTAATGTCATTTCTTTGGGTGTACATTAGTCCATGCTCGATTGTTCCTTGTATATATCTGAGAACATACTTGGTTGCTTCCCAGTGCGCCTTCTTTGGTTCCACCATGAACTAACTAAGGGTGTTGATAGCGTAACAAATGTCTGGCCTGGTATTGACCAGATACATCAAGGACCCTATGAGTTTCCCATACAAGGTGGGATCGACTTCTTTATCTTTAGATGCATCAATCTTCTTCCATTTGGTAATCATTGGAGTAGCCATAGGTTTACAGTCCTGCATTCTGAACCTTTTCAAAATCTTTGTAGCGTATCTCTCTTGTCTAGGGAAAATCCCACCCTTTTGTTGCCAAACTTCCAGCCCCAGGAAATAATGCATTTGTCCCAAATCCTGCATGTCGAATTTTGTAGATAGGTTTTCCTTGCAATATTTGATGAGCCTAGATGAGCCTATCAGAAAAAGATCATCCAAATATAACACCAGGATTAGAGGCTTATTCTCAACAACCAAATAGTAAAGGTTAGGATCTGTGTCACTCTTGACGAATTCCATCTTCTGCAAGTAACCATCAATTCGACTGTACCATGCTCTAGGTTCATATTTAATCCCATACAAGGCTTTCTTCAACCTGCATACATGTTATTTCTTCTCATGTGTCTCAAAACCATCTGGTTGTTCAATGTATACTTCTTCTATCACCCCGTTCAAGATCGTCGTCTTGACATCCATCTGGTGAATCTCCCACCCCATATGTGTTGCAAGGGATATCACGGATCTAATAGCAGTATACTTGGCTAGTGGGGCGAAGGTTTCTTCATAGTCTATCCCTTCCTTCTGAACATACCCCTTATCCACAAACCTGGCTTTGTATTTTTCCACACTACCATCTGCAACATATTTAACTTTGTAGAGCCATCTCGAACCTACAATTGTATAGTTCTGAGGCCTAGGTACCACTTCCCAGACATCATTGACCATTATGGAACTGTATTCATTCACTATAGCATCTACCCATACTTGATGTTGAATGGCCTCCTGAAAACTAGAGGGTTCTCCAACCTAAGCCGCCAAGGCTTGGTATTTGTCTAGCTTTCTACGGTCCCTTTTCTCATTCTTGGGCGCATCGACGAAATCCTCTGCATCTCGTAGTATCTGTCGAAGTTCTCAACTCGTTCTTCCACTAGTAGTGGGTATGTCTATCTATTCCTCCTCTCCCTAAGACTCCACATGTTGTGATACCTCTGGAGTTTTTCCTTTAGGAGAAATATTGGTGCTAGTTTCTATTGGTCAAAGTGGTTGGACCAATGGCTTATCCTTTGACTGCTCTTTGGAAGGCATTTCTCAGGATTTCCTTAAAGCTTTCTCCTCCATGAGCATTACATCTCGTCGAATTACGATCTTCCTATTCCCCAAGAGATAGACTCTATATGCCTTAGCATTCTTGCTATATCCCACAAGATATCCTTTCTCCGCAGTCTGATCCAATTTCTTCCTCTTTTCTTCGAGTATATGGTAGTATGCCAAACTCCCAAATATCGTGAAATGATTCACTTCGGGATTCTTACTGGTGAAGATAATCTCTGGAGTAATCTTACCTAATGCCCTATGAGGAGTCCTGTTCTGGACATAAACCGCTGTGTTGCATGCTTCTGCCCACAAAAACTTGGGCATATCCTGATCATACAACAATGCCCTGGTTGCTTCAACAATAGTCCTGTTCTTCCTTTCTGTTACTTCATTCAACTCCGGATTATAGGGAGTTGTCCATTCTCTTCTGATGCCTTCCCTTGCACAAAAATCAATGAAGTCCTTGTCGATGTATTCTCCACCATTGTCTGAGTGCAATATCTTTGTCCTCTTTCCTGTCAGATTCTCAATTAGAGCCTTGAACTCTTTGAATCGACCAAAAACCTCGTCCTTGATTTTTAGAAAGTAGATCCAAGTCTTTTTGGAATGGTCATCAATAAAGGTGACGAAATATTCGGCACCACAAAGATCTTTTGTGGACATGGGTCTGCAGATATTTGAGTGTATCAATCCTAGAACACTCTTAGCCCTATTGTTACTTCTGGAAAATGTTGTTTTGGCGTAATTTCCTAGTGCGCACCCTCTGCATACGTCATCTCGTTTGGTATTCAACTTTGGAACTCTTGTTACAGTTCTTCCAAGAATTCTTAGAGCCCCATAGTGTAAGTGTCCCATCCTCCTGTGCCATACATTAGGGGAATTTTGAAGACTAAAATGGGCCTCCTAAGGAAAATGTACAATCAAAATCCACTTTATGAGAACCAATCACATTTTATGGGATGACATCATCCCCAATGGTTGAGTTGTCATTGCTCGAGTGAAAAGTACTTACTTGTCACAACCTCAATGGTGGATAAAAACTCACGATTAACCACGGTAGTGCTCTAAGTATCTTGAAAGTCATAAAGTAAAATACTCATAATAAAGGTCATTCACACTTTGAATAAAACATTAGTATTGTCATCTCATATTTTTTGAAAGAAACATGCATATCCCAATACAATCATCATGTCTTTACATACTTTTCAATAAATATTATATTTTCATATATTTATTTTTAAACTATATACTCATCTTATTTTATTTAATATTACAATTTCAAATTAATTATAAGTTAATATATATACATATATATTATACATATGAAATAGAAATAAATAAAAATGTAACCTTGTAATTTTAGGATAAATCAAATCTATGAATAATATTACTATAATATTAATAGCAATACAAACATATTAAAATTAAAGAAAAATTGTATGTTAATTTTGTATGATTTATGGTTTTTTTTAAATAAATTGATTTTACAAATTCTTCTTAATTTCTAGTTATTAAATAATATGTAAAATTATGTTATTATAATATTTTAAACAAATCAATGTAATAAGGATTATAAAAAAAATTATAATGTTTTTCCAAAGTAGAAAATAATATTTTTTATTATGTTAATTACAATAATAATTTTATCAAAATATTTAATGATTTAAAAATGGATATAATTATTGGTACTACAAATTTGCTTATATTTAACTTGAAATTATAAAATAATATGCAAATTGTGTTGTGCTGTTTATATTAAAAAATCAATAATATTAATTTTTTACATATATATTTCGCAATTAATTAATTAATTAATTTATATTACATTTCTTATATTATATTATATTATTTATTTTTATATATTAAATTAATTACATGTTATTATATAATTTAATTGTATAATTTAAATAATATAAATTTTAATTAATAGTATATTATACAATTAAGAATTTATGAATTTATATTTATAATTTATTTTAAGTTATTTATTTTTTTAATTTAAACCAATAAAAGAATATATTACATTTATTATATTATATTGTTTGATTTTTATATAGTAAATTAATTAAATATTATTATATAATTACTTGTATAATTTAAATAATATAAATTTTAATTGATAGTATATTATACAATTAAGAATTTATGAATCTATATTTATAATTTATTTTAAGTTATTTAAGTACAAAGAACAAATGTATTAATTGTTCAATGATAATGATTTTTTCTTGAAAAAATCATTCTTATTTATAGTCACATCAATACAATATTTTTATTAATTTTATTTTGGTACAACTTTTCAATTGAATTTAACCATAGTTACATGGATTGTGGTGCAAAAAGTGAATTGCAAATTCATAGATATTATTTTATTGGTTTAACTATTATTTTATTATTTCCTTAGGAGGCCCATTTTAGACCTCAAAATTCCCCGAATGTTTCATTCAAATATTTTTCCCCACTGTTGCCTATCAGTGCCATTGGAGATTCTAGTTGTAATATATACAGTCTGTTACTTCTGACTCATATCTAGGCCTTCTTTTTCCAACTCGGGTGTTTGACATATATTTTCTCCTTAGTGAAGAAAATATCACAACCCTTGTTTTGACGCTGAGATACAGAGAGTAAGTTCATCCCCAATCCTGGCACATGCAGCACATTGGTTGCTCGAAGCTCGTCCCCTACTTTTGTTTCAAAGGCTACAATACTTCTTCCTATGGGGGTACATTTTGACTTATTTCCCATGGTGACCTAGAAGTTCAGCCTTTCTTCCTGATAATTTGAAAAACATTCTCGTATTCTTTTCATATGCCAGGAAGCTCCACTATCTATATACCAAACCTCAGAGGAGGCAGAACTCGCTAGGCAAGCAACTTCCTCTTCCAATCTGGAAGCTAACATAGAATAATCATGATTCATGTTCTTCATGCTCTCTTCTTCCTCTAGAGATCTACATGAGTTCCTCTGAGTTGCTGCCCCGACATCATGCTCCTAACTCATAGCAGATTCTTTAATCATGTTGCCTGATCTTTGCTTTGATACCATGTGAAAATTTCTAACACGAAATTCTACTACAGTAACTGATTTATTTCTCATATTTATTTTCCACAATACGTTATTTGCAAAACCCTTCATTAAACATTAAAATAAATTCTACTGCAGTTATCACATAATAGCATGGAGAAAATAATAGTGATATACATGCACAAGAATCAATCATCATCAATGGAGTTATTTTTGGACAATTGTCCCCAAAAAAACCCAATGCAGGAAAACCGGTGCACCAGATGAGGGTCTATTTATTAATCTTCAGCAAAAATCTATTTACAAAGAAAGATTTACAAAATATTGAGACACTTCTGAGAGAAAACACCTGAGACAATTTTTCTCCTCCTCTTGGAGAAGTTTTGACACCCCGAAGACCCTCTAACCTCCTCTGTGTCACTTTTGCGTCAGCCTGTGTGAGAACTACGTCACTAGCTGCATTGTCTCACTGCTCTTCCCTTTGCGTTATGCTCAGATTCTTTGCGTCACATCTTCCTCAATCTCTGACTGGTGTTGATGCCCTCCTCTTCCTTCACCATGCTACTCTCCCTCTAAAATCGAACTTCTTCTCCTTGTGAATCGATTTCCCTCAGGTTACTGTGTATTTGTCCGATGTGTCTCTAAATGACTCTCAAGTCTTATCTTATACTTTTCATGTTGATGAATCAACGGCCAAGATAACGTCCTTAATCAATGGCTAAGATTAAAACAGACTTGATCCTCGTCTCTTAGAAGCTTCTCACCCATATCTTTATTAATACCCATTAATATTTTTATTTTCCTAAGTTTAGACTTAGGACCCCATTAAAAATATTAATTATTTTAATAACTCATCATCCAGGTGGAATTTCTCCAAACGATTTACGGGTCTTGGAGATCTCATGAATATTATCCCCTCCACAAAATTTCAGAGCTAGATCACATCCAATGCTACCCAAAATCAACACAATGTACACGATTGCTTGGTTGATTATGGTGCATTGGTGAATGTAATGCCATTATTCGTCGCCAAGAAAATCAATGCAAAATGGGACAAAACAGATGCACAAATTATTCAGCTGGACAGAACTCATGTCCATGCAATTGGTGAACTTAGATATGTGATCATATGTTTATCATCCGATGAGCGATTTCACCAGTGTATCAACATAGTGATTGTGGACAATCCAAAAGCATAGGGAGTGTTGTTGAGCAGAGACTGGTCCAACAATCTACAAGGGTACTTTGCTACGGACTGGTCACATTTATGGCTTCCATATAAGGGCAGAAATAATCAGATTTGGGTGAATTCAGAAAGATACATGAAACATATTGTCACTCCCTTGAATGGACAAAATGAACTTGTGGCTTTTGCAAAACTTATCTTCAACAATTGCTTCCTGGAAACCCAACTGGGGTGTTATCTTGCATAGCCATCCCCAGTCCCACCAGATACACAGTTGGAGCTCCTTCCTAGTCCAACTGGTGAAAATGATGTATGTATCGTTAGTAATAGTTATAATAGTACTAGTGTAGTGCCCAGTCCTTATACATATGATATGTGGACTTTTTACTTTGATGGTTCCAAAATGCAGGAGGGCTCTGGAGTTGGTTTCGTTTTAATAGACCCGCTACAGAGAAAGCATTTGATCTCTAGCCACTTGGAATTTGAGTGCACGAACAACACTGCAGAATATGAAGCACACATTTTGGGTTTGCAGAGAGCCATTGACCTCAACATTGTCATCCCAAAAGTAGTAGGTGATTTAAAGATCATTAGGGGATTTTTGAGGTCTAAAATGGGTCTCCTAAGGAAATTATAAAATAAGAGTGGAAATAATAAAATAAGATTAGATTACATCATCAAATTTAAGAGGGAAAAAAAGAAAACACTATTTTTTCAACTTGTATTTTCAACTCATCTCCATACAGGTTTACTCAAATTTCGAGCGGAAACACTTGTTGGATGCATAATTTGATTCCTCGTCCAATGAGTACCCATGTTGCATACTTTCGATGGACCCTGCTACACAAAAAATGAGAAATACGTTGAAAAATGAGAAATACATTGAAAAATGTTATTGCAATCACGTTTTTTCATGTATTTCTCATTTTTTGTGTAGCAGGGCCCATCGAAAGTATGCAATGTGGGTACTTCTTGGATGACGAATTAAAATTTGCATCCAACAAGTACTCCTGCTCGAAATTTGAGTAAATCTTTAGGGAGATAAGTTGAAAATATGAGTTGAAAAAGTAGTTTTATTATTTTATTATTTTTACTTTTTTACTGCAAAAATGTTGAATCATCCCCCATGGTTGACATCACCATCTTGAGTCCTATTGGTTCTTATAAAGTTTATTTTGGTTGTACATTTTTATTAGGAGGCCCAGTTTAGACCTCAAAATTCCCCTAATGTGTGGTGTGACATGTACGCAATACCATACATTGTGTGTCACCTCATCTTAGAAGCTACCAACAAGAGGTATGGCATCTGATTTCACATTTTCAAGCTTTTAATATCATTTATGTTCGAAGAATGTGTAATGCAATTAAGGATGCATTAGCAAATGTCGCTACTAAGTTGTCACTGTTGAGGGACGGTATTTTTGTTGAGGTTCTTTATAAGCCATCTTCCCTGATAATATCACTAATTTATGCATTTTTTATGATGACCAGCAGATACTGTGCTTCATGGTGAATTTTGATGTGTTTAAAGACGCAACGATCGATGAGGATGAGCACAAGAAGGAATTGTAGGATTCAGCCAGTGCAAGGAAAGGAAATATCATCCCAAAGGGTGTGGTATCATTGGAAAAGTTGTATGACCTACAAAATCACTTTCGAGGACCTGTTAATGCTAAAACACATAGTTCCATGCTATCGCACGAGCAGACTAACTTGGGAACAAAAAAAGATCCGAAGTACATCAATCTTGGTACTTGTTGTACACCACAAGAGAGGCAAGCCTTTATCCGCTTATTCAAGCAGTATTGAGATGTGTTTGCATGGACGTACAATGAGATAAGACTTATGGCAAGTGAATCATCCAGCATGTGATACCAATAAAAGAAGGGGCCAAGCCATTCCAACAAAAATTGAGAAAATTACATCCAACGCTTGAACCCCTTATTCAGAAAGAGTTAAGAAAATTGTTGGATGCATGGATCATATATAGAATGCGACACTCACTTGGGTGTCAAATTTGGTCCCAGTAAGAAAGAAGTCCAGGGAAATTTGCTTGTGTGTCAGTTTCCGAAATCTCAATCGTGCCTCAAACACTGAAAACTACCCCATGTCATCCATGGAATAAATACTGCAAACAACAGTTACTCAAGATACAACAAGATTCTAGTTTCAGAGCCTGACAGACTTAAGACCATCTTCTGCACTAAGTGGGGCACGTTCACATTCAGGTGAATGTCATTTAGGTTAATCAATGTTGGTGCAACATTTCAATGCATTATTAACATCGCTTTTTGCAGCCTGATTGGACAGAGCATACTGGTATATCTTGACGACATAACAGTATTCTCCATATAGAGGTTAGACACATACGTCACTTAAAGAAATTTTTCGAGCGATGTCGCAAGTACGGGATATCATTAAATCCCAAGAAAAGTACCTTCGCGATGTCCGAGGGTAATCTCTTGGGCCACATTATCTCCAAAAGTGGGATTAAGGTAGACTCGGATAGGGTCAAATCTTTTGAAGAAAGTGTAACTAGGTTCAGTCTTCATAACAACTCATAATTATGATTTTATGTAAAGAAGAAACAAATATATTCATTGTATTCCTTGCATCATGGGTTTCATGAGCAAGAAGTGTTTTTCATATGTCAAAGACTTCTTCTTGATGTCTTTAGGGATTTCTCATCTTGTCATAAATATATAATTCGAAGTCTATGAAGTGTTGTTACACTTGCAAGAGTCCTCCAGAATAGACAAGCACAATCATCCTTATAGCATAAATATATATATGCTCAAACTTCATGTAAGCTTCAATAAATGGAGACAGAACCTTTGGAGAATGTTATATATATATATATATATATATATCTATATATATATATATATATATAGATATATATATATATATATGACATGTTGACTCAACAAAAATGACATGTCAGTTCATAAGGACAGGTCAGCTTAAATGTATGACCCAACAACTATAAATAGGAGCATGTACCTTCGCATTTACACAGCAGACAGACTCGACATATCTCTGAAATTTCAGATGGGTATAGGACAAAAAATTCCAAATTATAAAAAAAACGTTCTCTACATATTCTCTTAGTTTCTCAGTGATCTAGATATCAAGAAGATCGGTTATTACAGTGACCACAGTGTGGATTAGTTTGGGTGATACTACAATAATATTCTACTCGTTGTCTCAGGCTTATAGTCACTAGAATGTAGATGGATAGTGGGGCTCAGTAATGCTCGATGATAGCAGGTGTTGTAGTAATATGATCAGTGATGCAAAATGTGACACGATGAAGGAATGATGAGGCCAAAGTTCAGGAATAGAACACAACGTTGGAATGTTGCAGTGATAATGTTTTGGTGCCATGAAGAAATCCAAGAATCAAGAGAAGAAGGATGATTGTGTCTTGGTCTAGGAATGGAAATATAGGTCAAGGGTCTTAGTTATGGTCTTTTTCCATTGGAATATCTATAAGAAGAATTTGTGCGGGTTTTCCTCTCAAAGTGTGAGAGGTTTTGACCCTGGTAGAAAGCCAATATCTTGTGTTCTTGTCTCTTTTGTTTTGGTAACTATTTGATGAATTGAAAAGACACACTCTAATAATAACAAATGAATAATTGTACTAATAAGAAAAGTTTAAAACACCTCAAAAATAGTTATCATGACTAGAATAATCTCAATTGCCCTAGATTATTCAACAAAAGTGATCATGAAGATTCCCTTCCTAGTGAACAAAAAGGCCATGCAGTCCTTCTTGGGGAAAATCAATTTCCTTCGCAAGTTCATCTCTGAATACACTCAGATTGTTAATCTGATACAGGAAATGGTGAAGAAGGATGCAATTTATAAATGGGATAAGAGGGAAATAGATTTGTTTTCCCGTATTAAACAGGCTATCGCAAAAGCACCCACATTGTATAGCCTAGACTTCAATAAAGATATTTTTCTCTACACCTTTACTTCTGACACTTCTCTCGTCGTTGTACTTACCCAAAGGGATGATCTAAAAAATGAGAGACATATTTATTTCATGAGCGTGAGTCTACAAGGACCCAAACTTAACTACCCCACCGTGGATAAACAAGCTTATGCAGTATACAAGGCGGTAAAGCACTTTTGGCCCTATTTATTGAAAAATCATTGCATTATCTTTGTTCTGCACCCAATAGTTAGATCATTTCTTGTTCAACAAGAGTTGGGTGAAAGGAGAGTGAACTAGATGACTGGGTTGCAAGAATATGATCTAGAGATCAAGCCAATTCACACAATCAAGGGCCATGGTCTTTTTCGACTAGCGGAAAAAGAAGTGAACGCAGAGGATGAAGAAGAAGATCTTTCAGGATGGAATCAAGAAATTGAGATGTACAATGTCGAGCGAGACTCTCCCACTACTAGCACAGACTCTTGGTATGTTGATGTGCGCCAATACCTTGAGCACGACACCATGCCCTCCCATTTTTTAGTGGCAGAAGAGGGTTCTCAACTTAAACCATTATCCTACCAGTTGGTGCATGGGGTGCTTTTCAAAAAGCACCACAATGGAGTATTTCTCAGGTATTTGGAGGCACATGATTCAAAAAAGGTATTGTGTGATCTCCACGACGAACCAATCCAGGGACACTTTTCGGGCAACACAACGGCGCATAAGGTCATGCGAGTTAGATTTTACTGGCCTACATTATTTAGAGATGCTCATGCTTACGCCCGCAAGTGTTCAGTTTGTCAGAGGTGTGCTAACATAAACAAGAAGTCAGCCGCCCCATTGCAACCCATTGCAGTGGAAGAATCTTTTCAATAATGGGGCTTGGATATTATTGGAGAAATATTCCTGCATTGATCGAACCAGCACCTCTACATTCTTACTGCCACATATTACTTCAGGTGGTGGATAGAAGCAATTCCACTCAAACAAGTGAATGATCAGGAAGTCATTAGCTTTCTGAAACAAAACATCATTTCTAGGTTTGGCATTCCTACTTCACTTGTTTTCGACAATGCAACATATTTCTCATCACTAAGACTTTACGATTTTGCATTGGAAAATGGTATTATATTGAAACATTCAACTAATTATTATCTGTAGGTGAATGGTCATGTTGAATCCACGAAGAAGAACCTAATTCACATTATCAAATAGATCGTATTCTCTGAGCAGCGAAACTGGCACTATGCTTTGGTAAATTCCTTATGGGGTGACCGAATCACACTAAAACCTTCCCTGAACACCTCCCCTTACTTCATAGTATACAGAGAAGAAGCCATCCTCCCATCCAACATTTACTTTGCTGCCCTCCAACTCTCACAAGAATCCCAAGGCAAGCTGTTTTTGTTAGTGCAGTGTAGGATGGACACCCTTCACAAGCTACAAGAAGAAAGGTTAAAAGCAAAAGAAAAATTTTCACTTCACCAGAATCATATGAAGAGGTGGTTCAACAAGAAGTTTGTAGGGAAGAACAACTTCAGTGTGGGTGACTTAGCCTTGAAGTGGGATAGATCCCATGAGGACAAAGGAAAACACACTTAGTTTCAGTTCCTGTGGATTGGGCCATTCACAATACACGAAATGCTTAGGCAACACACTTATTGCCTTCAATCACTTGACGTTAAGATTGACTCTCCCTGTCAATGGACAAGACTTAAAACATTACTTCCAATGAATATCTGAGGCTATGCCCTACACTGTGTACATAGTCTTTTCTTTCTTGTTTTCTTGAAGTTTTGTTTTTTTCGTCACGTGAATAAGTTTTGTGCATATACATGTTATGGATTCTAATTATGTGTGTGGCTGAACTCTAAAGAGTCTTGTGACACTTCAACATTTGGCTAATATTTTTTCCATCTTCCTTGTGTTGGTTATATCTTTTGGCCGATGAAGTTCCGATGGAAAAGATCCATCTATAAGGAGAGTTTTGGTCCAACAATGAACCCATGTCTATTCCAAAAACCTCATGCCTACACTCGGTCTTTACATTTCGGTGTCTTCATGCTTATCCAATTAGTAGAAGAAGAGAAGGGGAAAAATCTAAACGAGCAAACCTAAATCATAGGTTTTAGTATGCTTCTCTTAAGGAAAAACCTCTTCTGCTCTCAATAACTCGGGATCCATCTCCCACCCCAAAATAAATAAGTGTCAATGCACAGTTCTCTTTAAAATAAATAAATAAAGGAAAAAGAAGAGAAGTCCTTCCTACACGGAGAGGTGAAGCAAGCAACTCTATCAGCGTACTATCTTGGCTCATTGATAGTGGAGCAATGTTTGTGTTCATGTGTGACTCTGTTGGGGTACTGTCCAGGCCTGCTAGCAGCAGAGCAACACCAGAGATGAAAAATTATACTCTGGAAATCTTAAGCTCGCGAACTACACTACCCTTCCCGACTCGAAACATTGTGATATCGTTGAATCTTATGTAGTGTTCAACTGAGAAGGCATAAAGTGGACCATGTCTATTCATGGGGCAAGTGGGAAGACCAAAGTAATCTGCACAATGAATCGATAATCCCCGAAGAACCGAGGCCATGCACAGAAGAAGTTAACCGAGATAGAGAAGTTGGAATTCAACCAGTGTGTCGCCAAGTGTTGTAGTTGCTACAACACCCTCCAAAATTTTGGCTTACACTCAATTTCGGAGCCTTCCTTGGTCTTGTACATTGTTGTTGCAAACATCAAAGCTTATTTCATGAGCTTTCTTGAAGTGTTTTGTTCCCTTTTGCATGTTGGGTAAATTGTTGTCTTTTGGCATGTTTGGTTGTTGCACAATGTGTACAAGCCTATTTTGTTGGTTTTAATGGTTTTTTCTCTGTGTATATGAGTTGTTTTAACTATGTAAACATCTTTCGCACTCATTCACAAAGTTATGAGCATTGTCGCATAAGTGTCGTCACAATCGTCCCAAAGTCTATCTTAAGTGTTGCACTTGTTGTAACTTGTCATAAATTTGTCGCACAAAGGGAAATGATTTTTTCATGTGTTTGGATGATATATGTTGTCATGTTGTCAAAATATTCTAAGTGTGTGATCAGAGTTAAAGTTCATCACCTATCTCACCGATCCCACACCTAGCCATTTTCCGAAAAACTTCCCAACTAAGCAACCTAGCTTCATTGGGCCTCTTTTGAGTTGTGCACTATGCAGTCTCAGTCCTCAAGTTGTGACCTTGTTGCTTGGCACTGCGCAATGCACAGTTCCTGCCTACTGGGACTGTTGCATTGCATAGTTTCTATGCCCAAGCCCTGGCTTGACCTCCAAAATTATGCAATCATGTCCCCAGCCTGGCTTAAACTACACACTTTGCATCATCAAGCCTAAATCTCATCCACTGAGCCCTTGATCTATGTAGCTGCGCAGTTTCCTAGCCTTCCTTAACTCCCAGAAATGCGCAGTTAGCTTTCCCAGTGCCCATTCCCTCATCCTCTCCCAGTGGCTCCAGAAGCTACGAAGTTTTGTCCCTCAGACCTGCCTGAACTACGCAGTGTGAAGTCTCAAGGCTCAAGCTTCTCCCCTGGTTGCTCAAACTACGCAGTCACTGAGTACCTCTTCCCAACCTATCACTTGTTTCGGGCTTAGTCAGTAGATCAGAATGCATCATCTTAGACTAGGGGGTTTTTGGATTGATGTCGTCTCATCATGAGTGAATTGTAGGAACAGGTACCTTATCATGTCATGACAAGATGATGGAGAAGGAGAAGAAGGAGGGAAGCATGCTTAAAGACTCTCTTGTAGATGAAATTACAAGTTGATCGATCATGATAAAGCAAAGGGACGCTAGTTTGCGACCACTATCAAAGGCTTAAGATCTTTGAAGATTCCTCATCCCCAAGCCATGCAAAGGTGAAAATAAAGCATCTTCAAGAAGGCATCCAATATGTAGCAGCAACAATGGCTTGACATTGCCACATCATCAAGCAATCCATGTCAGCAGTGTCATGTCATGTCATGTCATGAGTGGTCATATGCCACATCACTATTGTGGATCATGTATATTGTATTCAAAATGTATTGTAAAGTGGAAGTCCAAAGGACACACATGGAATGTAAAGAGTCATGTAAGTTGAAAATTCATAGGAAGTCAAACAGTCATGAGGGTAGTCAAAGAGTCACCCTTGGTTATATATACTCCCTCATTGTATGAGCAAAGGACTTTTCACCTTGGCTCCTCTCGCAAGGCATTAGAGAGATAAGCTAGTTCTTTGAGGAGAAAGGAGTGGCTCCAATGCTCCACTACTGGAGCTAGTGATGTACATTGTAAACATGTGTCTTGGAACTTTTACTTAATAACAAAAGCCTTCAAGTCCAACACGTTCTTCATGCATGGATTATGAATTTTTGTAAGACTATTCTGTGGATGTTTGTATTTCATGTTTGTTTTCACATGTGCTAAGATAGTTGAACTATTTCGGTTATTTTAGTACTTATCTTATTGAGAATGTGTTGTAATGGTTGTTATTGATGTCTCATCCTTGTGGACAATTCTGTAGGATATTAGACATATCTTTCTTCATTTGTTGGTTGTAACGACCACCGAAACCTCTATCGACTATTCCACTGGATGTTAGATGGATCATTCCGGGCCATGTGTATCTTTCCTTGGATAGTACTACAACATCTCACTTAGAGGCTCACTTTTCTCCTCTCTTCGCAGTAGAAGAACCTTGACACATTTGCAACTAAACACTCACTATACACACCTTGATTTTCGAAGACACCATTGCATCCCTCTCTCTTGCTGACAATTAGAGCCAAGTAAAATCTTTAAGGATTCAACAACCGGGCCTTTATACCAGATGGGAATCCTACACCAATGGTGTGAGGTCTAATTGGGACTTCAAATTAGGGAGAAACCCTAAATGGTGGCGAGTTCAACACCGTTAATAGAACCATCACTTGTGACTCTTGGTTACCTGTGTTAGATTTCTTTATAAATACATGAGTGTTTGAGAAGAGAGTAGGAAGAAGTGCAGCAAAGTTAGAGAGGAGAAACTCCAGCACTAAGAGGAGAGGCAGAGGATGAGAGGCCTGGGTTGCACATGCCCACATTGTAAAATTTGGCCAGCTTAATGTATGCAGAATTTGATTAAGGATAAAATGTGTTTATGTGCCTTTGTGTGTGTATTTTCCTCTATCTATCCATTATTAAAGAAATTGTTTATATACACTTGTTAAGAATCTAAAATGTTCTAAGAAATGTATCATGGTTGTATGCCTTCATGTCGAATCTAGAGGTGGTGATAAATGTCATGGTTGTGTGCTTTTATAAGTGTGATTATGAGTCTATGGGTGAGTCGAGCCACCACTGGTATATGGTAGTGTCGTATGAGAGCTTGTGAGCAAGCTGAGATGTTGTATGCTTGTTTGGAATTAGTCCCTATGTTGTAGTTGGTTATGTGTGTGTTGAAGGCATTGAATACTGTCAACCCTGTGAAGAACTTAAGTTGTTTTGAATTGTGTTAGTGTAAAGCTTGAGAAGGGAAGTGTCTATGCGTTATGGAGAGCACATGGGTAGTGTATGTGTGTTCTATAGATGAGTGAGTGTGTGGGTCTTATTGTTGGAAATAATACTGAGAGGGGGGGTGAATTAGTATTATCAGATCAATATATTTCCCAAATAGATTTGTATATGTTACTTCTGTGAAGTGAACTAGTGTGTACACGCTACTGTGATTAGTGAAACAGTGTATATCCAGAGAACTTGTCATTTAGTTAATTTATCATGTGATGATCTATAACTAGTACATTAGTGACTTATTAAACAGTGCAGTAAAAAGATAATAAACCATCACATGTAAGCAACACACATGAAAACCAAGATTTAAGGTGGAAACCCAATGTGGGTGAAAACCACCTATTGTTGTCATCTTTGTCTTCTTTTAATAATAAGAAAATCTATTTACAATCTTGTACTGGTGCAAACTCATACCAATATGCAGGCACCCACCTGCAGAAGGCTACAACCTTCTCTCATTTTCTAGCTTCCACTAGAAGGGAGCTACAACCCCTTAGCTCTTGTACTAGCCAATGTGTTTATTAGTACGTAGGCACCGGCCTACAGAAGGCTACAACCTTTTCTTTTCCTCCAGGGACCACGTTTCATAAATTTTTAGACTGGATGCTCCTGATACACAACAATACATATGATGGCCTTGTTTCTTCAAATTTTCATACTAGACCCACCAGAAACTTTTAAACTCAAACTGCACCAACCAACAATCAGTTAAACTAAACAATCAGATCATTGTGTTGAACCCAGAAACCTGCATCATCATTCAGAACCAGCTGCAACCTTAAAAATCATGCATCGGAATGTATGCGTTGTTGGGTTGTGTTATATTCTTTCCACATAGTTAACAGGGGGTTTGAAGGGCACTCGTAACCCCACTTTATGGGGTCTGGGGCAGCGCCCCAGAAATTTTGTTTTTGGACCCTATGTTAGGTTGGGTGGACCCACCTGTGGTTTTGTGCATGATTTTTGCACATGTTTTTTGGATGCGATGGTTTTTGGTCCATGGTATTGGACACTGTGGTTTTCGGTCCATGGTATTGGATGCTTCAGCAAGTATAAATATGTATTGTAACATAACATTGAAAGGAACATAATGAAAAATCAAGCTGGTAGTCCCTGTTTTGGGATCTAGTGGGAAAATCTCTATGTATTTGTGTTTTATGTGTTAAGCTATCGCAATGTTTATTTTTTCTGTGTTTTTGAATTCGTATGCAGGTAATTTCTGTACGGGGTTAAAACCTACATTTGGTATCATAGTTGTTTTGGCTTCAAGGGGACGCCTTTATTACTGAGGGGTGTCGCTCGGGCCTATGGTAGACCTTGTTCAGTGGGAGATCTGCGAGATCGATTCTAGTGGTGAAAGAAGATGGCGAGCAGTGGAAAGATAGAGATCGAGAAATTTAATGGTCAGAGTTTTGAGTTGTGGAAACTCAAGATGGAGGATCTGTTGGTGGATAAAGATCAGTGGATCGCAATAGATCTGGGTACTAAACCAACGGGAGTGTCCGATGAAGAATGGAAGAAGTTGGATCAGAAGGCAAAGAGCACAATATGATTGTGTGTCTCAGATTTAGTATTGCTGAATGTATCAGGGAAAGCTACGACAAAGGCTTTGTGGGACAAGTTAGGGACTTTGTACCAATCTAAGTCTCTGCTGAATAAATTGTTCCTAGGGAAAAAGCTGTATAACCTGAGGATTAAAGACGGATACTTGGTGACAGAGCATCTGAACACATTTAATACTGTGGTAAGTTAGTTAGAATCTGTTGATATTAAAATTTCAGATGAAGATAAGTGCATCAGTTTGTTGTGTTCTCTACTAGATTCGTGGGATAGTCTAGTTATTGCAATAGGTAGCAATGCAACTTCCTTGCAGTTTGATGAAATAGTCTCAGCCTTGCTAACGAAGGAGATGAGATGAAAAAATATGGAGAGCCAAAATGGTGATGCCTTGTCTGTACGAGGACGGTCCCAGAACAGAAACAAAAATAAGTCATTGAGTGGGAGATCTAAATCTAGAGGGAGATCTAAATCTCCAGGAAAACCTGTAAAGGTGGTGTGCTGGAAATGCAAAAAGGAAGGCCACTACAAAAGGGACTGTAAATCTAAAGCTCCTGACAAAGGAAAGGGATCTGATGAGGCTCCTTCCGTAGAGGCGAAAACCACCTTAGATGAAGGTGGGGATGTGTACTTGGCTTCTTCAAGTACACATGTAGATCATGAGTCATGGTTGATTGACTCAGGTGCATCCTTTCACTTCACTCCCCATAGAGAGTGGTTCTGTGAGTATGAGAAATACGATGGTGGTGATGTCTTCTTAGGGGGTGATAGGAAGGCTAGAATCGTTGGTCATGGAAAAGTAAAGTTGAAGTTACAAGGTGGAAGGGTTAGAACACTTCCAGGTGTTCTACATATTCCTACATTAGCCAGAAATCTAATTTCTGTAAGCAAGCTGGATGATGCAGGTGTAAAAACAGTGTTCGAGAAGGATACCTGCAAAATGGTTCGGAGAGAACTAGTATTGATGCGGGAAATTCGGATTGGAACTCTGTACAAGTTGCAAGATAGCACTGTTATTGATGGGTGCAACAGTTCTGTGGTTCTTGAAAGTGGAGCAGAAAATATAGTGGTCTCTAAAGAGAAGACCATGCTGTGGCATCAAAGGCTTGGACATATTGGAGAGAAGGGTCTTCGAATACTTCATGGTAAAGGTATGGTAGAAGGTATGAGTAATAGCTCTCTGGATTTTGATTTCTGTGAAAATTGTGTATATGGGAAGCAAAATCGGGTGAGTTTCCCCTCTAGTGGTAAGAGGGCGAAACAGATATTAGAGCTTGTGCACAGTGATGTGTTTGGACCTGTGAAGGTTCCATCACTGGGTAAGTCTATGTACTATGTATCATTTATAGATGGCTTCTCAAGGAATACATGGACATATTTCCTTAAGAAGAAATCTGAAGTCTTTGACAGGTTTAAAGAATTTAAGGCTCGCGTGGAAAATCAGACAGAGAAGAAGATAAAGGTACTAAGGACATATAATTGTGGAGAGTTTTGTAGCAACGAATTTGAAGAATTCTGTAAGAAGCATGGTATATCACGGAAAAAGACCACTCCATATACACCTCAGCAAAATGGAGTTGCAGAAAGAATGAAAAAGACATTAATGGAAAGGGCAAGAAGCATGCTTAGTGGTGCCGGGTTAGGACAAGAATTCTAGGCAGAGGTGGTGGATACTGCATGTTACCTAGTCAACAGGTCACCTTCATCAGCGTTGGAGGATAAGACTCCACAAGAGGTGTGGACTGGTAAGAAACCCTCTCTTTCACATCTAAGGGTATTTGGATGTGATGCATATGTACATGTTCCAAAGGAGAAACAAACCAATTTGGATAGTAAATCTAAAAAGTGCATCTTTATTGGGTATAAGGATGGTTTAAAGGGTTATAAGCTTTGGAACCCAGTCACACAGAAGGTTGTGTACAGCCAAGATGTGGTGTTCAAAGAGGTGAAAGATATTATTAAACATGAAGTCCAACCAAAGGAACCTGAGAAGATAGAGTTTGAGCTAAAGGAGGAAGAATCATACTCTACAGTAGAGGAGGAATCAGAATATGAAGAACCACAAAATCTGGCTGTGAGAAGATCAGTTCGAGAAAGAAGGCAGCCTAAAAGGTATAGTCCATCTGCTTTCTATTCAAATTTTTCTTTATCTATTACTGACGACGATCCTAGAACTGTGAAGGAAGTAGTAGATTCAGAGGATGGAAAACTCTGGAAAGAGGCCATGGTTGATGAAATGGCATCTTTGCACAAAAATGAGGCTTGGGATCTGGTGGAGTTGCCGGCTGGAAGGAAACCCATTGGCAGCAAATGGGTGTTCAAGAAGAAGACAAATGTAGAAGGAAAGGTGGAGAAATACAAAGCTCGGTTGGTAGAAAAAGGTTATTCCCAGGTGCCGGGAATTGATTTTGGTGATATTTTTTCTCCTGTTGCCAAGTTAACTTCTATTAGATTACTTTTATCTGTTGCTGCTACTTTTGATTTTGAGGTAGAACAGATGGATGTGAAGACAACATTTCTTCATGGGGATCTGGAAGAGGAAATATACATGAAGCAACCTGAAGGCTTTGTGGTGAAGGGTAAGAAAGAACCGGTATGCAAGTTAAAGAAGTCTCTGTATGGGTTAAAACAGTCACCAAGGATGTGGTATCAGAAATTTGATACATTTATACGGGGACTTGGCTTCACTAGAAGCAAAGCAGATCACTCTGTGTATTTTAAATTAATTGGTGACGATGTTATTTATCTAGTCTTGTATGTGGATGATATGTTGATGGTTGGAAATGACAAAGAAATTATCCAGGATTTGAAGACCCAATTGTCCTCCAAATTTGACATGAAAGATCTTGGTGCTGCAAACTATATTTTGGGCATGGAAATTAAAAGAGATCAGGCAAAGAGGAAGCTCTGGTTAAACCAAAGGAAGTATGTCGAGACAATACTACAGAGGTTTAATATGCAATATAGTAAACCGGTGAAGGTTCCTATTCCTGTAGGTGTGAGGTTATCTGTTGAACAGTGTCCCAAGACACAAGAAGAGGAAGAGGACATGTCCTGTGTTCCATATGCAAGTGCAGTCAGTAGCCTGATGTATGCAATGGTCTGTATTAGACCAGACATTGCACATGCAGTGGGAGTATTGAGCAGGTTTATGTCAAAACCAGGGAAGGAGCACTCGACAACAGTGAAGCGGGTTTTCAAGTATTTACGTGGCACTAGTGATTATGGTTTGTGCTACTAAGGAAGATTAGGATTGGACAGAATGTTGGATATTTGTGGCTTTGTTGATGCGGATTGGGTTGGAGATATGGATCCGAGAAAATCTACAAGTGGGTATGTGTTTAACCTATTTGGAGGTGCAGTCAGTTGGATGAGTAAGAAATAATTTGTAGTGGCACTATCAACTACAGAGGCAGAATACATGGCAGCCACTCATGCAATCAAGGAAGCAGTTTGGTTGCAGAGATTGTGTTCAAGTATGGGGTTAGGACAGGGTGCTATAAAGATAGACTGTGACAGCCAAAGTGCAATTTTCTTGGCAAAGAACCCCGCATATCATTCAAAGACAAAGCACATTGATGTTTAGTATCACTTTGTGAGGGATATGATAGAAGACAAAAAGGTGTTTCTAGTAAAGGTGGACACTTTGAAGAATACTGCAGATGCATTGACAAAATCTGTGAGCTCTGAGAAGTTCTCTTGGTGTAGAGAAACTATGGGCATTTCAAGGCTGGGAAAATGACTAAGCTCTCTTGTGGTCCCCTGTGGAAAGAAATCAACAAGTAGGAGAATGTTGGGTTGTGTTATATTCTTTCCACGTAGTTAACAGGGGGTTTGAAGGGCACCCGTAACCCCACTTTATGGGGTTCAGGCAGCACCCCGGGAAATTTTGGTTTTGGACCCTATGTTAGGTTGGGCGGACCCACCTATGGTTTTGTGCATGATTTTTGCACATGTTTTTTGGACGCGATGGTTTTCGGTCCATGGTATTGGACACGATGGTTTTTGGTATATGGTATTGGATGTTTCGAAATGTATAAATATGTATTGTAACATTGAAAGGAACATAATGAAAAATAAAGCTGGTAGTCCCGGTTTTGGGATCCAGTGGGAAAATCTCTGTGTATATGTGTTTTATGTGCTATGCTCTCGCATTGTTTATTTTTCTGTGTTTTAGAATTCGTATGCAAGTAATTTCTGTACGGGGTTAAAACCTACATATGCTACTTTACTGAACCCAATCTGCATGTATACACTGCTTCCTTTAATCAAACCTGTGTATACCTTCAAAATTACTGAAACATAAAACTTTTGAATCATGTCTGTACCAACCAGCAATATATTGAACATCTATGGTCAATTTACAGAGCCTTACACAGGAAGTAGCTGATATCACCCTTCTCACTTATACAATCAACCAATCAGATATCAAACTCCTTATGCATTCAGTTTTACATTCAGCTCTAAGAAGACTTCATTGGCAGACAACAGTAAAACAACAATATTAATCAAATAGATCAGTCATCTATGAACAACATACTTTTTCTTTTGCATACGTTACTTGGAAGAATTGAACCAGCGTGTATATGCAACTTCACTAAAGCGAACCAGCATACAAATCTGCAGATATTAACTCATAACTTCATTGCTATTCTAGACTTCAGATAAACCCAGATCATGATATTCAAAGAATAAAACAGGTGTACACAATTAGATCTGGTCCAACCAAAATTAGATCATTCAATGATAAGTCATTTCAGATCTCATGATCCTAATCCAACATTGAATTCAAGGTGCACAAAATATTTTAGATCAAATCACCAAGATAGCCCCTGCAACATAAAATATACTTTAGATAGAAGTATTCCTTAGAAGCCCTTTTCACTTGCACACCTTGGCCATATGATCTTCTCCTCCTTATATAGTTTTAGGCCTTTCTCAATACCTCAGACCAAAACCATTTAGGACCCATGGTATTCTTGGCCGGGATCAAATAGTCATTACTCCACTCAATATTGTGGGCTAATACCATGGTATTCTCTACTCTTGAAATTCCTTGATTTTCCAACCTGTACACACTTTTCTTCTTGCAGGAGTGCATGTATACATATACGCGCTTTTTGTTATGTGGACCTGCATGTATATGTTGTTTTGACTAAGTGGATCTGTGTATACATCTTAAACTTATTTTCACCATCCCTTACCTTCAACTTCTTCATTTTGATTGGTAGACTTTAGTTCCATCTTCCTGTTCTTCTGTACCAATGCCCTGTTACATTTAAATGGATCTATTATACTATGAGTTTCCTTTCATCAAAATTGAATTGTCCTGTGAATGAGTTGCCATCAAGGTCAACACTTGTATCATAATGCCAACAATCTCCCCCTTTGGACTTGATGGCAACCATGCTGGTGTTGATTACTGCATGTTGTAGAAACTGTTAGAGATATCAAGCAACACCAAAATACTCTCCCCCTTTGACATCAAGGGAAAAGGTGGATCAAGGTATTCTTCCCCTTTGATATACATTATGTTGTCCATGCTCCCCCTGAGTAATGCCGAGTTTGCAGAGATATGTTTCAAAATAATAACATGACTCTATAACTCAACTAAGTGAGTATGACCTTATGACCAATGACTCATACATACATCAATCACCCAACCAAGTGGGGATACACCACATTTGACTCATCCACCCAACCAAGTGGGGTTATACCAATTGTTTATACATGACAGATATGCAACAAATATTAAATCATCCATCCCATGCAAAGTGGGGATACAAATTACATCATTTTTCCAATAGAACTCATCCAAATATAGACTATGACAAAAGAAGTCATATCACACCCTCTGACTTAAACAACAAATCATAGTTGAATTCAGCAACCAAAATGCCAACAATGTAGAATGTGTGTGAAGGCTAATGCTCCCCCTGAACCTGTGCTACCTATGCATTGTCAACAAGTCATGCATCAAGGAATCTTTGTCAGTCAGATAAAAATCAATGAACAAAGCATATCGTCAGACTGTAATCATCAATATCAGACAGAGCACCCATATTAGAGTCTGACCCACTGTTTTTCTGTTAGAAAAACATATATGCTCCTTCAGCAATAGAAACCCACCTATATACGTGACTATACTTCATGAAACCCACATATAATAATCTTCCTCTGAAAACTGGATTTAAGAGTAGGATGATGCAGCAACTACTCCCAACTTTTGTCTGAGATATTCAAATGTTTCTTAGACCATAGAGAGAATTTTTAAGCTTGCATACGAGTTTTGTATCATTTCCAAGAATGAATCCTTCTGGTTGTTCAATATAAACTTCTTCTAAGTCTCCATGAAGGAACGCTGATTTTACATCCATTTGATATACTTTGAATTTTCGAAAACTAGAAAGAGAAAGAAACATCCTTATGGCTTCAAGTCTGGCAACATGTGAAAAAGTTTCTTCAAAATATATACCTTCTTGTTGAGCATACCCTTTACAAAAAAGTCTGGCCTTGTTTCTAATAACTTCTCCATTTTCATTCAACTTGTTCTTAAATATCCATTTTGTTCCTATGACATTTTTATCATGAGGTCTAGGAACTAACTCCCAAGTATCATTTTTTTCAATTTGGTCAAGTTCTTCATCCATGGCCTTGACCCAACATTCATCTTTGCAGGCTTCATTTACATTCTGATGTTCGGTGGAAGATAATAATGCTAGATAGCTTGAGGTCCCTGTAAGAGTTCTTGTCTGTACGCCAACCCCCTTTTCTCCTAGAATTTGAGATTATGGATGATTCTTCTTAACATACCTAGATGGAGTCTTTTCCCTGTCTGTTGTATCTTCTTCTAGTGCTTCATTGGTTTCTTCTTCTATATCATTTTGATTTGATGCAAGAAAGCATTCCCCAACTTCCTCACTGTCATGTTCCTCTGTTGATTTCATTTGTTCTGGATTTTTGCATGCTTCATCAATTACAACATTAATGCTTTCAACAACTTTCCGAAGTCTTTTATTATTAAATTTGTATCCTTTACTTCTGGATAAATAACCAAGAATAATTCCTTCGTCTGATTTGGGTTCAAACTTACCAAGTTTTTCATCAGTCCTTTTGATAAAACATTTTCTTCCAAAAACTTTGAAGTGTTTTACAGTAGGAGGCTTACCATACCAAAGTTCATATGGAGTTATATTTCTATTTACCCGAACATTTGCTTTGTTGAGAATAGTTATGGTAGCAAATGTAGCTTCACCCCAGAAGGTTGTAGGAGTTCCAAATGACAGCAGGTGTGTCATTTCCAAATGAGACATTCTTTTCTTTTTCTAAAGCATTATATGAATACAATTTCTCTTTATCACCTGTCATGTGTTTGGAGCATCCATTGTCAATGTACCACTGATTTTCTTGTCCTTATGCATACAGAGCTATGCCACATCTTTCTGATTGAGATTCCTTTCTTCTCCATATATTGGTATTCAATGGTATTTTCTCCTTTTGAAGTGTTGGCCGAAATTTGCTCCTGCATTCAGATTCTTCATGACCAAAGTTGTTACAAAGTGAACATTCTATTTCATTTTCAAGAGGAGAAAAGTTATTATAGGAACTTTTCTTGATTCCTATCACACTCCTTTGATTTCGTGCTTCTCTAGTCATGATGGTTTTGTAAGAAACACATTGAGTAGGCTTGTGCCCAAAGTTATGACATGAAAAACATTGCCCATTAAAGAAATTTCTGTGATCATAGTATCTTTTGGTATTGTTTACCTATTGATTGCGGCTTCTACTGATATTCATCCTTGGAGTAAATTGAGTATGATTTACCTGATGAGTAATTTTAGACTTTTGTTGACGATTAACATACTATTCACTGGTCTTTGCTGCATCAAGATAGTTTTTGGTGGAGGCTGATGGCTTTTGTGATTGAGATGAATCTTCAGTATATCCAAGACATGTCTTTATCATAGGAGAACACTAAACATTAATGATTTCATTTAAAGTTTCTGATCCTTTAGAAAATCTAAGATTAAGAGATTTTTTCTTCTCAAGATCTTTTCTTAGACCCACAATTTCACATTCTAGATTTTCATTGTGTTTTTTTTTCTTTCAGCAAGTTGGTGTGTCAAAGTATCTATGATCATATTCTTTTCTTCTACACAGATTTTGAGTTTAGTGATTTCTTCAAGAAATTCTTCCTCTTCTAATGCATCCAAAAAATCATCATTGTCATAAGCCATGATTAGTTTATAATCTTGTTCAGTTTCATCTTCATCACTATTAGATAAACCATCACTATCTTCATGTGTATAGTAACTCCTATTCACAACCTATTTTCTATTGCTTTTTGCATATTCCTTCCCTTTTTCATATTTATCTTTATGAGGACATTTGGCAGCATAGTGACTGACTCTACCACAAGCAAAGCATTTGAAAGGTAGCTTACCTCTGAATCTTTTGGAACCCCATTGACACTTTTTGACAAAATTTACCTCATCTTCTTCTTCTGAAATGTGTCTTGGTTCATTGTGCTCTTCCTTTTCTTTTCCCTTTGTTGATGCTATAAATGTGGCTTCTCTCATATCTTATGGACCTCCTTTTCTCATTTCAAAGGCAGTTAGGATTCCATCAAGTTGAGTCACAACAATAGTCTGAAGATCCTATTTTTCTTCTATGGCAAACACTTTTGACTCAAATTTAGAAGACAAAGATCTCAAAATTTTCTCAACTAAAGTAACTTCCTTTATCTCTTCACCCATATTCTTCATACAATTAACAATCTCATCTATACATAAGAAGTAACTAGCAACACTCTCATCACTATGCATCTTAAGGGTTTCATACTAAATTCTGAGAGTTTGAAGCTTATCATGTTTTACCTGAGAGTCTCCTTTGTAGCTATGAAAGATTTTGTCCCATATCTCT
Organism: Pinus tabuliformis; assembly: GCA_031772625.1. Lineage (NCBI taxonomy): Eukaryota > Viridiplantae > Streptophyta > Pinopsida > Pinales > Pinaceae > Pinus > Pinus tabuliformis. Next base: position 401,957,019 of record CM062814.1, on the reverse strand, counting down.
TTGGCTATCTTGAGCTGCATGACTTTGATAAATTCTAATTTTGAAAGACTTCCCAATAACGTATTGATAGCTTTGGCATTGGTTTCGTATAACTTCTTACCTGTAGATTCTGTAGGAATTGTTGTTGGAAATTGATATCCTCCTTCCACAATTTCCAAAACATCGGCTCCGAGCAATTGTAGATAGGCTATGGTTCTTAATTTCCAATATACTAAGTTGCTCCCATTGAATATTGGTGGTCTGATGGATCCCATGCCTTCGTGATTATTCATATTGCAAAATCTTCCTTCAAGTGATCAAGCGTCTTCTGAAGGACCTGCTCTGATACCAATTGTTGGAAATAATACTGAGAGGGGGGGTGAATCAGTATTATCAGATCAATAATTTTTCATTTCCCAAACAAATTTGTATACGCTACTTCTATGAAGTGAACTAGCATGTACACACTACTGTGATTAGTGAAACCAACGTATACCCAGAGAACTTGTGATTTAGTTAATTTATCATGTGATGATCTATAACCAGTGCATCAGTAACTTATTAAACAATGCAATAAAAACAGAATAAACCATCACACATAAGCAACACACATGAACACCAATATTTAAGGTGGAAACCCAATGTGGGTGAAAACCACCTATTGCTGTCGTCTTTGTCTTCTTTTAATAATAAGAAAATTTGTTTACAATCTTGTACTGGTGCAGACTCATACCAATACGCAGACACCCACTTACAAAAAGCTACAACCTTCTCTCGTTTTCCAGCTTCTACTGGAAGGGAGCTACAACCCCTTAGCTCTTGTACTAGCCAATGTGTTTACTAGTACGTACGCGCCGACCTACAGAAGGCTATGACCTTCTCTCTTCCTCCCAGGACCATGTTTCATAAATTTTCAGACTAGATGCTCTTGGTACACAACAATACACATGATGGCCTTGTTTCATTAGATTTTCATACTGGACCCATTAGAAACTTTTCAAATCAAACTGCATCAACCAACAATCAGTTAATCTGAACAATCAGATCACTGTGCTGAACCCAGAAACCTGCATTGTCATTCAGAACCAGCTGCAACCTCAAAAATCATGCATCAAAATGTATACGCTACTTTACTGAACCCAACCTATCTTTATACACTACTTCCTTTAATCAAACCTGCATATACCTTCAAAATTACTGAAACATAAAACTTTTGAATCAATTTTGTACCAACCAGCATTATACTAAACATGTACAGTCAATTTACAAAGCCTTACACAGGAAGTAGCTGAGATCACCCTTCTCACTTGTACAATCAATCAATCAGATATCAAAATCCTTATGCATTCAGTTTTACATTCAGATCTAAGAAGACTTCATTGACAGACATCAGTAAAACAACAGTACTAATCGGATAGATCAGTCATCTCTAAACAACATACTTTTTCTTTTGCATACGCTACTTGGAAAAAATGAACCAGTGTGTATATGCAACTTCACCAAAGCGAACCAACGTATATATCTACAGATATTAACTCATAACTTCACTGCTATTCTAGACTTCAGAAAAACCTAGATCATGACATTCAAAGAATAAAACAGGTGTACACAATTAGATCTGGTCCAACCAAAATCATATCATTCAATGATAATTCATTTTAGATCTCATGATCCTAATCCAACATTGAATTCAAGGTGCACAAAACATTTCAGATCAAATCACCAAGATAGCTCCTGCAACATAAAATATACTTTAGATAGAAGTATTCCTTAGAAACCCTTTTCACTTGCACACCTTGGCGATATGATCTTCTCATCCTTATATAGTTTTATGCCTTTTTCAATATCTCAGACCAAAACCACTTAGGACCCGTAGTATTCTTGGGCGGGATCAAATAATCGTTACTCTGCTCAATATTGTGGGCTAATACTATGGTATTGACCCCTGGTATTCTCTACTCTTGAAATTTCTTGATTTTCCAACCCGTACATGCTTTTCTTCTTGTGGGAGTGTGTGTATAAGTATACGCGCTTTTTGTTATGTGGACCTGTGTGTATAGGTTGTTTTGACTATGTGGACCTATGTATACATCTTAAACTGCTTCTCACCATCCTTTACCTTCAACTTCTTCATTCTGATCAGTAGACTTTAGTTCCATCTTCCTGTTCTTCTGTACCAATTCCCTTACATCTGAATGGATTTTTTATACTATGGGTTGCCTTTCATCAAAACTAAACTGATCTGTGAATGAGTTGCCATCAAGGACAACACTTGTATCATAATGCCAATACTTATGATATGAATACCACCAGAAAACAAAGTACCCTTCTTAGGGTGTGGTCACTCTCTTTTGTGTCTTATTTCAAACCCGTGAGTATTGTTCCCTCTATGCTAGAGTAGGGATTGTGTAGAACCCACAACGAATAGAGTGATGTCATAGGAAACTCGAGCTCCCTATTGTGTGAGTGTTGTCAAAACACCTTTTGTGACCGATTTCGAGGGGAAAATGTGTTAGAGTTGCAATCCCAATGAAGAAGGTATAATAATTCGATGGTTGTGTTAAGGAGCAAGCCAAGACCATGGAGAATCAACCTTGCAAAGGAGAAAGTCGTTTCATCTTCTTGGAATATGAAAAGACCTAGTTTTGGGGCACTATGAAAATATTTCACAGTGCCTACAAGATTTTTGCAGCGCTGTGAAAATATTTCGCAACACCTACAACAAGCATTTTCAAGGCTGCATGTGAGCTGTTAGAAGCCTGTTTTAGCTAGCATGATGTTCCATTGAGAAGTTGAGGCCCTTGTGAGTTAGTTGAGGTGAGGATAAGGGTTGGAAGGATGAGAGAAGGCCCTCTCATGGGACTTGTGAACCCAGATTTGCATTCGTTTTTTAATGCATATTTTCAGCAAAAATTCTGAATTTCCAGAATTTGAGTCTACAACACGGAATCGTGCTTGTGTTAGAGTATCTTGGGTTATGGGCAACTGGGGTCACCCGGCCTATGCCCATCACCATGCCACATTTCATCATGTTGACCTATCATGCCAATTGGTTTTCAACTCATCCTCATCATCCAATCATATTTTTCCATATGTCATTGTGTCAAATCACCAAGTACGGAGGGAAGGCCTAGGAGTCCTTTGTTTTTCAAACAATTCCTTCGTTAAATTTTCAAAGGCTTGGAGGTTGAATTCAAGTTAATTACTAGTCTCGTGGAGTCTGTATAGCACCTTACATCTTGTGGGTTTTTTCAACCACGACTCATTTCTTATCTATGCCAAACATTTTCTTATGCGAACAACAAATTGTTTTTCTCATGTTGAGAAAAAATTCCATTACCAAACTCTATCACTTGCATGACCACAACTCTCCATGCCAAAACCTTTTATATCATGCTATGAAATGTCATTGCTAACTATGAGAAAAATCTCGTCACGTGCCTTCTATCAGCCTATGTGGAACCATGTTCCACTGGAACCCTGCAAAACTTCAAACTATCATTACTTTTGATCTGCTGGGATTTTTTCAAAGTGAGATACATTGACGAAAAGGTCTCTTAGAGGGTTATCTAGCTGACCACTTTACATCTAGTTTTAAACACTTTACCTATAGATAAAATGCCTTCAAATATAGGTTATAATCATTAACAACTCTCAACAAACTCCCTCTGAACTTGTATTATTCACTTGGCATCAATGACCAGACTTTGACATCAATGATAACACTTTTCTCAACAATATCCCCCTTTGGCATTGATGGTAACACCACTAGAACATTTCTACCAATCAGGGAAGATTCATTGATGCCAACTCTAGTACTTTGCCATAAACACCACTTATGCTTCTCATTTTACCTGTTTACTATTTTGTTGATTCTCCCTATGTGCTTCTGAGAAGCCAATTACATCCATTTTCACTATCAAGTCAAGAACCACAAAGAATCTCATTAGGCTAAAGTTTTCTCATTCTCCCCCTTTGACATCAATGCCAAAGAAGTTAGATACTCACCCTACAACTAATATCCCCCTATGATTATTCTATTCATGTGGACTTGTTAGTGCCTCCTCTGTTGATCTTTGTTGTACAACTATTCTTGTAATGATTTGGATAACTACCTTCTTTTACTTATGGAGAAGATCTAGTTGAGAGGGGAGAGAGAAATTACTCCCAACCTATGCCTTAAACACTTAAATGTTTCTTGTGCTAGGGGTTTGGTGAAGATATCAACAACCTATTCTTTTGTGGGAATATCCTCTAGTTTCACAACTTTATTTGCAACCTATTCTATGAGAAAGTGGTACTTTGTGGGAATATGCTTGGTATTTGAATGCATAACAAGATTCTTGAATATGTTGATAGCACTTGTGTTATCACAGATAATGGGAATGGGATATATATAAATGACCTTCATATATTGTAAGATTTGCTTCATCCAAAAAATCTGGGTGCAGTTAGAGGTTCTTGCTATGTACTTTTCCTTGGTAGTAGTTAATCCAGGAAGTTTTCGTTAATGCTTTCAAAAAAAAATCCCCATTATATAGGATCTTTTACTGACACTTACTTTTGCTTGTGAAATCATGAGCAATGCATATTCTACACAACCTTAGAAAACCATCAACATGAAACAAGAAGCAATAATCATGAATAACCACAAACACACGATATGATAACAGATTTAACCAAGTATGGGATATGTCTCTGAACTCAATGTCAAGAGTGGGGAGGTCGCTTCATTAGTTGTTGCAAGATTATTAATACATGGTGTAATCTCGGTCAATACAAGGATGAACCCCCTTATCTAGAGTGGCATGTCTCTCCACGAGATGTTCACCTATAAGAAATCTCATTCATAAAATCTCTACTTGAACCTGACAAAGGAACAATCTCTCACACAAAGTGGCATACAATGGTCCTCTCACAAAGTGGCATACATGGATCTCAAATTCAAATCATCATCTCAACAAAAATCAAATGAACACATGGAAATAATGCACCTTATACGTGCAAGTCTGGGGAAGGCCTAAAAATTGGCTACTTGGATGAAGATACGACACATGTCATCATGTTCCTTGAGAAAAACTATGAAATATGAGTATAAACTCGACCCCTTTTTGTCGAGGTCAATTTTGGGATCCCCGTGAATCTCAAAGATTCTCTTTTACAGGTTGACTGAAATTTGGCTGCTCAGATGAAGAAATTAATCATGCCATTGAGTTC